>JARYZH020000178.1:0-600000 GCA_030021035.2 Notholithocarpus densiflorus | reverse complement strand
CCCAGCATTCTTCCTGCAATTGCATTGGTGAGTATGTGCTAAATATGGTCCTGAGATGGTAGTTGCACAGTCATTAGAGGAGATTCTGGGGAAGGGGATTTCTGTAGTTAACTTAAACTGATATCAGTGGAGATACTTTCCTCAACACAAATTAATAATGCTTGAAAACAGCCCGCCAATTAAATTACTTAAAGGTTCATGCATGCTTGCCAAGCACGTGATATTCAGCTATTTGGTATACGCATATATTCTCCAAAATACATGTAACCTTATTACTTGGTATGTTCATACTTCATACACACCTTATTACAATCTATGATCCACTTTTCTTTTCTTTTTTTTCTTTTTCTTTTTTTTATTTGTAGTGTACTAGGAGGAAAGCTAGTGCACTAAAGCACTAAGAGAAGGGCAAATGGACTAAGATGAAAGTTTGGGCAACTGACTTTAGTATAGTAAGTAATCTATATTGAATATCTGTAAACTTGTTTAATGTGGGTTGTTGAATTGGAGCAAGTAGGTGGTTTGCATAGTGTTATGTGATGGTCTAAGTTGATAATGGGACTGTTCATTGCATTTTGTGTGTGTAGATATATATATTTTAGGTATTGTAGTATAATGTTTAGTGACGAAAAAAATTCGTCCCCTTTGATTGTGTGTTCATCTTTGTAGGCCTTCGCAACCACCATTAGCCCACCGAAGCCGAAGCATTCAGCCTACTGATTCCGTGCAGCATCAAATAGTATTTAAATTATATATATAGGAATTATATTGTGCATTTTATTGTATATTTATGCATATGCATGGAGTTACAAGCTAGTTTAAAATAAAAATTGAATTTGAAGGGTAGGTGAAAATTGTAGATGAGTTGAAAAGACTCAAAAGAGTGAACATATAAAAAATAATAATAAAATAAATCAAAACGGCTACACATTGACACAACCAAAAAAAGACCTGTAGGTTGATAGCTACCCATACATGTGGCTGTTTGCATCTATGCTTCTGCATACGTATGTTTTTTCTTGTGTATATTTGCATGTAACAAATACATAGAAATGATCCTATTAAATAATTTAAATAATTTAAAAGACGCAAAAATAAAGGTAATGCAATATCCTTTTCATGTTTATCATAATAATGCAAATAACATAAATGGCTAAAACACAAAATTTTCACCTAAAACCTCATCCATGGTATATCAAAACCACCTAAAGACAGCCTCCTTTCATCTTGGTACAACATTATTATCTTTTTGCAGTTTTGGATCATTTCAGCTTTCCCAGAAAATATTTATTGGATTTCAATAGTTGTTACTAGTTACACCAGAAGGAGTTTATTTATTCAAGAAAAAGAAAATTACAATCTTGTTATTTTCTATAGTACCACACAGCATCAAGACTGAGGCAGTGACCAAATCAGATTCCCCTATACGAAGTACAATAACAGAAAAACATCAAGTGCTCGACCATTGTTATGTGGGATATATCTGAATTGAAATCATAGGCAAGTAGTTGCATCACAACAGCTATGAACATCTTTGAGAAACGCTAATTCTAACCACAACTTCAGGAGTCCATAAGGCGTTCCATGACCAATTTGACTAGAGCAGGAGCATCAGCAGTGACTGCAACCTTCACTGTGGGTTTATCAGTCCATTCAGTGACTTCACCAAACCTGGTTCATTGCAAAGAAAGTAAAAATGAGTCAGTCGGAGCACAATAGCTTTCTCTCCTTCTCTTTTTTTCTTTTTAATGACTAACAATTTTTTTTAAGTTAGTTTTTCTATACACAAATTTCAGGATACTGAGAAACACTATTTAACTCTACACTGTTTTAATCATAAAATTCATTATTATGGTCAGAACCCCATTATCTGATACAGGAATGGGATCCTAATGCAACACAAAATAATAATAAAAAACTAACTCAATTCAGACTATGTGGTCTGCAAAGGAAATACGGAACCAAAAATCAAGCAGCTGCATCTGCTGATTTTAGGTGTCCAAAAGTCCTACCTCTTCTGTTTGTTGTATAATATTGTTAGTCCCTTAGTGATGCCACTTGTCTGGACTCTAACCACACCCTCTTTGTAAGTCATAAGTGAAGGATCAACAGCTGCAAGAATGGTTGCTGGATCATGAAGATAAACTCCTACATCAAGACAAAAACTGGCATCAGTAAATTAAACAATTACATATCAACTCACTCAGTTTCATCAACTCTTTAAAAAATAAACCAACCTTTTATGTTGTATGCATCGTGGTGATATGAAAAATACACGTCTAAGATTTTGCACAAGTACTGAGCAAATTTTCCATCTGACCTTGACAACTTCTCTCTATCAGCATCTATAATGTATCAAAATTGATGAATCAAATTCAAAGCAAATCCAAATGACAAAAACAAAAGATCAAAGCGAAAGAGGAAAACAAATATCGTCAAATTACAATTTTAAGTTCTCATTTCATATTCTGATTGGCAACTCTACGTATAAAGCTACAACATTGTTATAAGGTGTGCAGAACAAACATATAACCTGGATAAAAAGGTCATGGGTATATTTTTTAAATATAAAGGGTAACATCTTACAAGAAAAAAGATGGAAGATTTCTTAATTCTTACAATAAAATATGATTAACAGTGCATAATACCAATTTGCCAAAAAGTACCTGTGAAGACAACTTGATGAGTAACATTTATGCCCACAGCCACTACATCTGCTCCACTTGTGAATACAATATCTGCAGCATCTGGATCGCCAAAAATCTGGTCATCCAATTTAAGGGTTAGAGAGGGAGAGGAAGAGGGGGGAGAGAGTTGGAAACCACCACAGGGCGGGGAGCATGTTGGGGAAAGTGAAAATGGACCAGTGAAAGACATCAAAGATCTGCTCAAGGAAAAATTATACAGATTGCTCCATAAACTTTGTTTCCCAGGCTTCTTTATAGTCGATAAGTATTAGAAGTATGTGGTTCATATCCCAATAGCTTAACCTTTTAGGACAATCGGTAATTTAACAATAAGTTCAAGAAGAGATCAAGTTATCAGAAAAGGATTTCTAAAATTCTGAGGACAAAGGCACGCACACTCTCTATCTCCGGCTCTTACTAAGTAGGGCAGCAAAAAAATTGAGCTATACAAAAGGCACCTCATTTGCGGGTTTGGTAGGCTTGCATGTAGAACAGCTCACTGAGCAATGTACATTTTGAGTTTATGAGTTGGAAATCACAGTCTGAATACATAAATTTCGAGCAACTTACATTGGCTTCTGATGCGGGATTCACATTCCCATTTACTAAAAAAGCGCCACCAAGAAGAACAATCTGCCCAATGTTATTTGAAAATGCAGGATCTCGTTGGATAGCCTACACCAACGGATAACATAATTCAAAATATAATGGATAATATTCAATATTAGAGACCACGCCAAATGATCAGGAACTCTAACCAGTGCAATATTTGTAAGTGGGCCTAGTGCCACAACCGTGATTTTTCCTGGATAAAGTTTTGCTTGCTCAATGAGAAAATCAGCTGCTGACTGTTCAATTGGCTTTCCTTTTGGTGGAGGGAAATTTTGGTTGCCAAGTCCATCTGTACCATGGACGAAACCAGCAATGCGCAGTTTTGTGCCATTCTGTAAAATGAATAAAGAAGAACAAGAAAATTCAAATCATACATCAATGTCTACTTGTAAATGAATGATATGTAAATAAAAAAGTGATGGTGCTTCAAATTCAGAATTGAAATTATGTGAGTGAAACTACATAATCTACAATACAATTTTTCCTGGAACAAGTTTAGCTGTTATTGTGAAAACTCAAAGTCAGCTTCTTCTGTGAGATAACCAGTTTTAAATGATGTTTCCAAAGAAATCATATTTATTGCAGCAAATGAAGCTTTAACAAATCGTTCAAAGAAAAAAGAAATAAAGAACAAAACCTTTTTTTTGCTCTATTTACAAAATTAACAAAGGGAAATCTCACGTTGTCCTTTCATTAGTTTTACTCATTTATGATACTATCTAGACTCTAAACACATATCATAGAGCAGTATGAGTTCAGCCTTTCAATCATCATGAGGCACATAAGCAAAGTATGATAGGTTCAAACCTTTTTTTTTTTTTACGAAAATATAAGAGGATCACACCTGAATTCCCCAACAGATTTCCCCATATATTTTCCTGATGCAAGAACAAGTTTGTTTTCTAACTACCAAAACTATTATTTTTTTTTTTTTTTTTTGATAGGTCAGTATTATCTTTTAAAATAATTTAATAAAAAGTCCTATCAATGTATAATTTCGCACATCCTTCCTCTTTTTGAAAGTTAACATAAACAAAAAAAATCACAAAAAGACAAAAAATGCTCAAAGATACAAATCTGAAGAGCCACTATAACATAGGATCATGGTTTTTTGTCTGTACATACAGTGATTGAGACATGAGATCCTTCAGCCACAGGGATATCTGTCCTTCCTGCAACTTCAAGCTACATCACAAACATATTGGAAGAGTTACTACGATCAGCCTCAAAGGAAAGAAAGGGTTGGGGGGGAGGGAGAAGGTAATTCTAAAAGTACACTAAAAACAAACCCCAATTCAGCTAACGAATAATACAAAGAATAACTCAAATAGATTCAAAATGCCATATATAAAATGAACCTCATTAGCTATACCAAATGCAACGCATTTCTTGTGGCCAGGGTTGTATAAACATTCCCATATATAGTTGTCAGTCCAATCACCTCCACCTCCGGTGACCGTAATGCCACAAAAATTGCCATGGCATCATCTGTATTCATCATCAACTCACATAATGTCAGAAAGATGATAAATAAAATAACATATATATGAATGAAAGCCATTAAGACAGTTGCAAATTCTGGTAGAGCAATTTTGTTTTCTGAGTTCCCATATGGAAGCACAGTGTGTGGACATGATAGAGACACTCTCATGCATGTCCTCAATGTGTGGGGAGGAGAATATATATTTTCTTATTAAAAAAATTCCTTTGATTTTAGATAACTTTCAGAAGATTTTGATAGTTGTTATTTATATTAAAACATAGAATATGCCTAAAAAAAGAGATATATATATATATATATACTCACACACACATACATATATTAATCAATTAATTGTTGTATCCCTACCTAATTTTTTAAGAATTGCAGTGACCCTTGTGTCCGTGTCTGTGCTTTTTAGTATAAAAGTCCAAAGATTTATCAAAATTTTCAGACAATTTCACTCTCAGAAATAAGATTACAAGAAATCAGGACCACCCTTCATTGGTACAGAGTGAATTGTTAAAAAAAAAAAAAAAAAAAACCATTAACTGGAACTGAACGCGTTAAGCCAGTTGCAGAACTGAATGAATCTATGTGGTTCCCATATGATGAAAAGTCACTGATTTTATTAAAATTCCAAGTCATACTCTGCTGCTGCACCCAACAACCAAACAGAGCATCAGGCATGACTCCTTTGATATGAAATTGCTGAATTTCATGGAATCATTGACTGATCTACGGTTTAAAATATGCAGATAATCATTGACTGAATTACTATGTAGTGTCCTAATTTGTCCAGAATTACAGTGTCCCGTGTTGTGTGTGCTTTTTAGTATAAAAGTCCCAAGGTTTTTATTAGAATTTGCAGACAATGATTTACTCTGTCTCTGAGAAATAAGATTACAAGAAATCAGAACCACTCTCCAGTGGAATACAGAGTGAATTGATAGAAGTAAACGAACCCCTGAAATGCTATGTGGTTTCCTGGGTTCCCATATGATGAAAAGGTATGTGATTTGATTAGAATTCCAATTCATACTCGGCTGCTCCATTTTCTCAGCAACCAAACAGAGCAGGGCAAGACTTCTTTGATATGAAATTGTTAAATATACATGGAATCATTGACTAATTTTTTTTTTTTAAATCTAAAATATGCAGATAAACACAATGAAATGTAGAAATCTCGGATACCCAGATACAATAAGGTCCAAAGATTGAATGAAAAGAGATAAGGTGACTTACCAATACCAGGGTCAGTATCAATGATGATCTTCTTTGGCTGAGCTGCCATGGCGTCTGAGAGTGAAATAGAGCTAGTACACAAATTGATTGATAGGTTGTTATTAATAATGGTATTGAGTATTGACAAGGATTGATGGAGATTTATTAAAATATTATGGAGTACATGGAAAAAACAAAAAAGTTAGGTGGGTTGTGTTGTGTCACAAGCCAAATCACAAATAATTTTGAAGTAGTTGAAAAAATTTGAATTTAAATAGAATTCTAAAAAAATTATGCAATAAATTAGAATGAGGATTAGAATTTAATTTTAATTTTAATTTTAATTTGTATTTACATTTAAGTAGGAGTTGGATCTTATGTTTTAGGACTTGGTTGTGATGAAACTTATCTCCTTACTAGTATTTATGTACGTAAAAATTATGAATGAAACAAGCAGAAAATTAATAAAAAAATGTCTATTTCCTCTCTTAAGTTCAGGATATTAGTCATCTCGAATTGACTACACGATATTTTATTTCTCAATTCACAACAGATTGTGTGCGTGTCGATTTATGTAAAGGGATAAAGAAGTCAATTAAATTAAGGAAGATAGTAGCTGGAGCTTCAGACTCAGAGTGGTCTCACTCTCAAGTCTCAACTCTCACCTCACTTTACTGCTTCAAGCCCCATGTTTATTTTTATGTTTGAGCATTGAAGACTTTTGGTTGTGCTGTTGGCCTGTTGCTGTGAAAGGAAAAGATAAGAGAAAAAATAAACAAAATATATTTATGACCCTTCTTTTGTTTATTTTTTATTGTTTTATTTTATTTATTTCAGATAATATATGATAGGATAATTAGGATTCAA
The DNA here is from genome assembly GCA_030021035.2 of Notholithocarpus densiflorus. NCBI lineage: Eukaryota > Viridiplantae > Streptophyta > Magnoliopsida > Fagales > Fagaceae > Notholithocarpus > Notholithocarpus densiflorus. The sequence continues at coordinate 593,130 of JARYZH020000178.1, read as the reverse complement.
CTTATAAAACTTCAAATAGTTTGATTCTCAACCAAAAAAAAAAAAACTTCATATAGTTTTTAGTATGGGTGCATAGACGAGATTCTAAACCTAAGTATTTTATTTGACCACAAGAGATTGCCTTATTGAATTGACTAGAGCTATGATGTATTTTTCATTTGGTTTGGGACTTTGGATACACCCAATTTTTTTTACAATAGGTGATATAAAATATTTTACAATTTTTTCCACAGTTCTTAAGTGGTAGGCCTTTCATTGGTGTTATAGGTGGTTCCGTGTGAGTGATGTTGTGTAAATCACAATTTAGTGCCTTTGTTAATAATAGTACTTATCTAATTGACCAATCACAACTTTTAGGACTAAAAATGAACAAAAATAATGGAAGGACAAAATTGTTGTGATCTAAAACTTTTGGGGACTAAAAATGAACTTTAAGAAAAAAGGGACTAAAATAAAACTCGGATCAAACGTACATTGATTTTACCATGATTATATCAATAAAACATCATAACTCTTGTGTGTTTAAACTCTTGACAATTACCAACACACACTTTTGGTGCGATGGTCACTTCACAAGTATAAGTGCTTGTGGAGTGTGGGGAGCAAGGGCCGGGGTTCAAGTCTCCAAGAGAGAGCTTCATACACATATACACTTAGATTAGGCTAGAGCAGAATTCTATCTTGTATCAAAAAAAAAAAAAAAAAAAACTCTTGACAATTAGTAGCCTACTAGTAATATTATGAATGAGGTTGCACTTTTGGTTGATTTTTTTTTTTTTTTTTTTTTTATTGAATAAAATGGGAATGGGGTGATCAACCGTGCTACCCTACCAATGCATGGCCATAATAGCTTCTACATCAGATGAGAAACAAATGTCTGAGGGACTTAAAATAGGGATAGAAGTGGCAAGCGTTTTCTTAGATGAGCTTAGCCATAGTCATTGGGTTTGAAGTGAACCATCACTCAAGTCGATCATATCAATTAACAAAACTTTTGCTATCAACCTTGAAATGTTCAAAATCTAAAAACCTTATTTTTGATGGTCAATCGAATTTCAAACGGATGATGCTTTCAACACAAGTGTCCCAAAAATGAACCAAAAAAAAAATTAAAAAGATCTATGAAAAAAAAATCTAAACATCTCAAAAGTCAAAGGAGAGTCACAAAAACCAACACATTGAAATAGTACATTACAAATCCAAGGACAATGAAAGAGATGGAATCATGTGGATGAAGCCTCAAAAGGAACAAATGAGAACTAGAAAATAAATGTGTTCAATCTCTGGTCCAAAGGGTTTAAGTTGGTGTCATGAAGTCGAAGGCGACTACGCTCCGTTTGTTTCGAAGTAAAATATTTTTCGTAAAATATTTTCCTATTTTCAAGTGTTTGTTTAGATGTAAAATATAGTCAAAGTTGTAAAATTTTTTCAATTTGACCAAAGTTTGTGCCTAGAAACTTGTAAAATATTTTACCAAAAAATCAACAGTAAAACATTTTACAAAATTCTCACTCCCTCTCTCCCGATGCTTTGTCCCTTTTCTTCTTAGTTCCTCTCTCCCTCTCTCACACTTCTTCTCTCCCTCTCTCAAATTCTACCAAGCCAAACTGGTGAGACCAGCAACAACACCCACTAGCAACAGACCACCGGTGGCGCCACACTCCCTACCAAATCCGATCTAGTTCTTCAGCTTCGAAATCACCCTTCAAGACCAAGATTGAAGAGATCAGAATCATTCATCGAATAGTTCTCCAATCTCCACTTGCTCTAAGATTTTCAAGTTGAGTTTCTGGAGGTGAGATTGTGGCAGAGCTGGTTTTGGTGGGTCGAATTGCTGTGGATATAGAGAGTGGATGATTTTTGTGTTGATGGATTTTGGGTATGGTTTGCGTTTGTCGACGGTGGCAGACGCGAGGTGATGGTGGCTTGGTGGGCGGCGTTTGATGGATTTCAGGTATGGGTTTTGTTTGTCATGGTGGTGGGTTGACGATGGATTCACGGATGACTTGGATTGTTTGATGGGTTTCATGTGTAGCTTGGTGGGGTGGATTTGATGATTGTTGCTGTGTTTTTCCTGAATTGTGACTTTGGATTTACCGATGATGCTTCAATAGCTCCAACTAGACAAAACTTTTCTTTGATTTGGTTGGATTTGCTCTGATCTAGTTGGACTTTGCAGTGATCTGATGGGTTGTGAGATTGGAAAATTTTTACAAAGTGATTTCCTGAACATTTTCATGTATGCCTCCCAAACACCGTAAAATTAAAATATTTTACAGGAAATATTTTCAAAGTAAAATATTTTACATTTGAAAATATTTTACATTGAAACAAACGGAGCGTAAGTGACTTTTAAGGGCGAAAGGTTTGATGGATGATGAAGCTGTGTTTAGCGAGAGAGAGAAAATTGAAGGGAAAATGGAATATGAGAGTTTTTTTTTTTTTTTTTTTTTTTTTTTGAGTGATGGAATATGAGAGATGGAGTATGAATTATGAAATATTTATTTTTCATAAAAATACAATGCGTGTCTTTGTATATGGTTTACGAGATGATTTATTTAAATTTTCCAGTAATATTTTTGATCGAAAACACTATTTTTGACCGTTCATCAAGTCAAAACTGCTCACAACCCATCAAATCAGACTCATCAATTGGGTTTTTTGGATCTTTGCTAATCCCATCCTCTCTTTTTTTTCCACCCAATTCTTAGAGTATTTACAACCGTCTCTTTATATTTTTTTACTGTTTGAAGAGTATACAGTAACTTTTATCTTTGACTTTGTATCTTTTCAAATATATTTTCCAGCCAACTCTCTATCATTTTTTTTATCTTCTTTAAATATAATTTCTTCATTATCTCTGTATTCTTTTTTTTAATCTTCCTATATTATTTTTAAATCTTTCTATATTCTTCATTTATCAATTCCCAACAACTATATTTTTCAAATTTTCAATCACTATATTTTTTTAATCTCCCAAAGTTAAGATTTTTAGTAACATTTTAATTTGAAATAAATTAAATCTATGTTAGTCTTGTAATTAATCAAATCTATGTAATTTGAAATAAAAAAATATATTCAATTATTTTTCCCTTCAAAATTCATCAAAATTTTCCTAGTTTTTAATTTTAGTTTATGATTATTATTCATTAAATTATCATTATCCCTTTCTATTTTTTCTCCTAAAGAACCTATCAAATTTTAGTTTAAATGATTATTATTATTATTTATTTGAAAACATCTTAGATCATAAATACTAATCAGTAATCTTCTTCTTTTTTTTAAACATGCTAATAATATTAGCAACAAACAGTTTGTTATAAAATAGTTCAGCTTTATCAAAAGCCAGTAAACTATCCAACACAGACGGTAGGTCATATAAAATAAGAAGTCAGTTAACTGAATAATTCCCATTTTAGCTAGCTTGTTAGAACATCTATTTGCTTCACTTTATATATGTGTCACTGTGCAATTAGGGAATGGTCTGATCAGGTTCCTACAAACAATCAAAAGAGGTTCTAACATGAGATTTATAGTGGAAAGATTGGAAAGCAAAAAAAACAATCACTTTTGCATCTAATTTTGTATTGATATTGTCTAAGTTCAATTGTCGAGCCAGAGAGAGGCCATCCTTAAGGGCCCAAAGCTTAGCCATATTGCTGGAAATACTCCCAAGATTCCTCGCAAAACTAGCGATCCAGTCCCCATTACTATAGCACAGCACCCCACCTCCACCAGCCTTCTTAGGATTCCAATAATAGATCCGTCTGTATTGAGCTTCACCCAACCCGGAATGGGCTTTTTCCAGCTAACTTGGACTTGGATTCTACTTGGTTTGCTGGAGTTATCAGGTAAAATAACAAAGAATCCAGCTCCCTTCTTGATACAATGAGAGTGTATGTTTGGGTCGATTCTCCCAAATTGGAAGATAAACCTATTTCAATGGAGCCAAATCATCCATATAGCTTGGGGAAAAAACAATCTTCCAAGGTATACGAGGCTGCAAGAGAAACTCATGAGATTCACAGTTCCTTTTTAACCAATTCAACAGCGGGTCCCAAAGAAATCCTGCCTTGCATCATTGATTCCCAAGTTCCTCTAAACATCCTTTGCCACACAACAGTCTCGTAGAACATGGGTAATTGACTCAGCAAACATACCACATAAATCACAGGTAGTATCAAGATTAAAACCTCTTGAACCTAAAACTTCTTTAGTACGGATGCTAAAGTGAGAGCATTGCCAAAGGAAGAATTATATTTTTGACGTAGTTTTGGCATTTCAGACCCACAAGTTAGAAGTATCCAGGTTCAAAGGATTCAAACTTTTAGCAATCAGATAGTTCGATTTAAGAGTGAAATTCCCATCCTTAGAAAAATCCCATATGAGTATATCTTCCTGCAAAGGGTTTGAAGCAAGAGGGATCCTTTTAATTTCTTGCATGATATACTCTGGCAAAACAAAGGAAATCCCAACATCATTAGATAGAAAGTCTTTAATTGAGATGTTCCCTTCCCCCTCTATTAGAGGGCCTTGAATTTGTTTCCTAAGAGGGCTTGAGGCCAACCAAAAGTCACCCCATACACTCACAGTTGGCCAAAATGGCCCAATACCACCTTTTTTGGAAATATTTAGCAAAAAAACACGGTTTCGGAAATAAATAGGAAAGTACCACTTTTTCCAGAACTCGAGTTTCAGAAACTCGAGTTCCTCATCAGTTCTGCCACCGTGGCACTGCTGAGTTGGATTTGTGCGATTAAAAAAATTTATGTGGTACTCGAGCTTGGTAAACTCGAGTACCATGCAACACAGTACTCGTGTATACCAAACTCGAGTACATTTTATAAATAAAATGCAAAAAAAAAAAAAATTTCTACAGTACTCGAGTTTACCAAACTCGAGTACCGTGTAAATTTTTTTTTTTTGTTTTTTTTTTGTTTTTTGTTTTTTGTTTTGTTTTGTTTTGTTTTTTTTTTTTTTTTTTTTGGGGATAAAAAACAAATAAACATAAAGATAAAAATAAGTAGCTTTTTTATGTTTTTATTTATTTAAATAGAAGCATTGTAAAATATAGACTCACAGCTTCCCCATTAGAAATAGGCCATTTTAATCCTTTGTTAAACACCTCCACCCTTCCTTAATTCAGTAATCTTCAATAGTGCAATCTCATTTTTATGGATTTATCAATTCATCATTAAAATCAACCTTTATTATATACCTCTCCTTTTTAAAAAAATAAAACTTATTATATAAATACATACAAATAGAAAAGAAAAGAAAAAATCACTCAAAAGACAAACCCACCCCACCGTGTACGATTAACCCACACTTGACGCCACCACTCATTTTCACTCAAAAAACACCAAAGGCCACACATTTCATTTGCATGAGAGAAAGAATGACACAGACAGCGCTAGCTCCACCGCCGCTCCAAAACTTGAAGAGAGAGCCACGCTGTTCGCTCTACCGCTACTCGTCCTCCTCCAAAACTTGTGTTTGTGTTTTGATTGTGTATCCTTTAGAGTTTATTAGAGACGTCTGAGAGAGAGAAAGGGTATGGGTTGAGTTTTGTAGCCGTTGTGAATTGAATGTTGAGAGTAAAAGTTCAATATTTTTAAGTGGTTAGGTTGAATTATTTATTCTGGTTAATTCTTTTCTTCAGAGTCAGACAAACAAAGTGACATTTTTTTTGTGGGTTTTGGGCAATGGGCTGAGCTCGTACTAAATGACTCTTATACCCTCATTTATCAGCTCAAGACGAAGGACACTGCAACAAATTTGGAATAAAAAAGATGGGTAAGTTAGGCAAAGCAAAAAGTAGCCTCTTTAGTCTTTTCTTCCCCTCCATTCAATTTCAAATATTCATTAGGCATTCGGCAAAAGCAGCACACACAGTACACTGCACTACAGTAGTAGTAGTAGTAGATCTAATCACTCTCATTTGCTCAGAATGAACCGAACTTTCTCTTCTAAGATCCCAAAGAAACCTTCTCCAGCACCGCCAAAGGTCGATGGAAGCACTGACAAGACCAAGAAAAAGAAGAAGAAGAAGCAGAGTCCCACTCGAAACCCATTACAAGATTTCAATGCCATTTCCAGCATCACCAGCAGTAGCCATAGCAGTGAGGCTTCTTCTGTGTCCATTGAAGCTCCCAGAGGCTGCCTCAGGTTCTTTCTCTCTCACCATTCTTCTTCTACTTCTAATTCTACTTCAAATTCGAAAACCCCTTTTGATAGATACAAAACTCTGTCCAAAACACCCAAATCAGCCCCTAACGTGATGGTTTCAAAGCTATCCAAATCTAGGCCCTCAAGGGAGAGAAAACTGTCAAAATCAAATATTGAAGAAAACCCAGACAGACCCATATCGCAGAAAGCACAGAAAATTAAGAAAAACCCACCTTGCTTGTACCAATGGCAATCTGGGAAGAAACCCAGTTCCAAAACCGGGAAAAGATTGAAACTTTCTTCTGTTCTAAACAATAGTGATGATTCTGTGAATAAGTTGGCATCTGGGTCTGAAGTAGAAGGACTTGTGAGGGTGGTTAGTCATGTAGGTGAGGCCACTGAGCTCAAACCATGGGGTGCTGCTGATGCAACTTGTACTCCTTTGAGTAAGATAGCAAGTGGGTCAGGTTTGGATTGTGAAGTTGGTAAGGTTGTGGAGGAGAACTCAAACAGGAGCAATAGTAAGACACCTCCTGTTCTGCCCTCGGTGTCGCCTGAGATACAATGTGGATCATCTGTGGTGTCTACAACGATAACGCCTTCTTGTTATGCTGCTGGCCCCATGGTTTCTGGGGTCACTGACAAGAGGAAGTGTAGGCCTAGAGGGATTCTAGCTATTGGAGAAAATGATGACTTTGGTAAAGTTAAGCCTTTTGATAGTTTTGATGATGATGATGATGAAGAAAATGTTGTAGGGGTTGGTGATGAGTCACTCGTGATCCCTGAACCTGCTGAGGCTTCAGTGCATTGGCTTTTATCTCCATGTAATGAGGAGGATGAGGATCAGAAGGAGAATTCTGAAAATATGTCATGCAGATCTGAGAGGCCGGCAGGGTCTGCCATACTTCAATCTCCTTCACCCTTATCTGGTGATGGGTTTTCTTCAGATATTAGTAACAATTGTAATACAACAAGTACTACTACTAGTAGTTGGAGAAGGAGTACTCCTTTAATTTCTCCAAATGGACTTCCAGAATTTGAAGGATTGATGGAGCCTCTGTGTGACCATGAGGCCATTATGTCTTCTCCTTGTGTGACACCAAGTCATGAGGCTGTTACCTTAAAAGAAGGTGAAAAAAACCATAATGATATTGAAGGTGAGAATTCTCCATTCTCCAAGGGCTCTTTTAGTGGAAATGTCATGCAAACCCCACAATCAGACTTAAGCTCAGGTAGACCTGTTGGCCTATCATGGTTAAATGAAGACAGTTACAAGAAACAGCAGTTTGAAGCTGAACTGAATTCGGTGGCTGACATACTTCAAATGACAAGCTTGTCTCCCAAGAGACATTTATTAACAGAGGATACTGTTGATTCAAGTTTCCAGTTTGATTGTCTAACTAATTCTTCCAACTCCATTGATCTTACCCAATTTCAGAAAATTTTAGATGATCGAGCTTCATGGCTTTCAAATTCTACTTTTGATAGTGTATCACAATCCCAGATGAGAATATCTTGGAGGGAAGGATTAGCTAGCCGAATTTATGAGATGGATGAATTTGATTGTTGCAGATGCTTATCAGATGAAGAGGAAGATGCCAGTGGCTGCAATGGTGACCAATTAAAATCCCATTGCAGTCCTGAGGCCAATAAAGATGTAGCAAGTAATCAGATATTTACTGGCAACTCAATGTGTACTGAATTTGTAGATAATGAACTAGGAACTGATGAGAACGGTAAAGAACAGTTTCCATCTCAATTACAATGTTCCTGTGCAGAATCCATCAGCACCGATGGAGGTGGCCTTGTTGCTTCAAAGGATTCAGATTGGAGTCTATGCTACAAGAACCACCTGTTTGAAGTATAATTCATTACCTTCTCTTTTATGGGTAAGTCTGACTAACCTGAGTTGAAAGATGGTTTTTCTTTGTGGTAACTGGGAATTACTACTTTAGGATGACTCCCACTCTTTTATTCTATTCTTTGAGTCATTTCAATTGTATTTTACTTGAATTTTCTTCAATTAAAGCTTTGCTCTTCATTATATTATGTAGGATGCATTATGATTTGCCAGATCTGTAGTGAATATAATCTCAGTTGAGACTTGAGAACTTCTTTTTTTGTTGGTATATTGAGAAATTCTGTCATAGTTTTTCTGTGAACTAATAATTCATGTCATCAAGAAGCAATTTAGTAGTCAAGATGGTGCCACTCTTAATAACTGCTAATGATTTTTTTGGGTACAAAAAGTAATTCATTAAACACACTTAAACAGGAATAATGGAGATGGATCTTGCAGTGCATTGACCCTCCAAGTCCAAAAGGAACATCAGCAATATATCACTAGGAGGTTCAGAAAACAAAATACAATCTTCTTATTGATAGCATCTGTGCCTAGCTAATGTGTCAGCACAACAATTGGCTTCTCTAAACACATGTTTGACCCAAATGTAGGGAACTTTGGAAATCAATTCCCTGTAATTCATAATGTGTGCCTGTAAGTTTCTGTTAGGAGTGTCAGATTTTGTAACTATGTTAACCACCACCGCTGCATCAAGTTCTACTTCTAAAGAGCTCAAATGAAGTTGTTTAACCAAGAGTACCTCTCTAAGGGCCTAGAGCTTTGTCATTACAATCGTTGTGACCCCTATGGATCCTAAAAACCCTTGTAACCATGTTAATCACCACAAAGAATGAGCTTTGAGATTTCATGAAATTTTGTAAAGCAATTTGAATTTCGAGTTTGTTTTAGTTGCCAGATCTTTTTTTTTTTTTTTACCAATAGCCTTATATTTTTCAGGTAACAAATCCTTAAAAAGAAGGGAGCTCAACTTCTATAAGTTCTCAATTCATTATACTTAATAAGATGCCAGGAAGGGGAGAGAGAAATATGAGGTGACAATAGTAGTAGTTAGTTGGAATTTGCATTTGGAATCCAAAACCATCATTTATGTCATGCAATTTAGATGATAGATCTTGTGGGGTACTAGGATTCATGGTTGATCCTAGATAAGGGAGCCAGATGAAAGATATGGAATCACAATGTTTTCTCTTTGACAATAATATGTGACGGAGGAACCCAATAATTCTAGTTTGAATGACAAATTCTTTTATAAGAACATGGTGTATGGTTAAGTCATGGGTTCAAGGCCCTTTTGGAGCTTAAGTAACTTATTAATGGAATAAAACTAAAGAAGATAACAACGGAGGTATAGAACCAGGAGAAAAGGTAAAGCTTATTATTGTTATTATTATTATTAACAAAGGTACAGCTCTATAAAATATAAATTGCAGTAGCCATTCCATGTAAACATACAGTGACATAGTTTTTTTTTTTTAATTTAAAATATTTAATAATAATCAATCTAGTTCCATCGTTAGCCTCTCCAACCCCCCCCCCCCCCCCCCCAACACCTTGTTGTGCCTTTAGGCCTTAAGACACTTGAAAACATTCAATAATAATAAAAAATAAAAAAAGATATCTCCGTTGAAAACACTAGAAGGTGCTAGTTGAACTATGGCAAGTGATGTCCAATTCAATATGTTAGAATTTCCACACGTGTAACTGTAAGTTGCTAACAATACTTTGGCTTGGTATTGGCCTTAAAAGCTATGATAAAAATATAAATGGTAAACATAATTGAAGCATAAAGAAAGAGGTTCAAAGCAATTGAGACAAAATGGAAGCAAGTGGTTGAGTTTCCAATGCTTTTCAATAAGGACCTTGTTGTGGGACTGAAAGAGAAAGTGGAAAGATTTGATTAAGATTGAGAATTGGGAAAAGGTTGTTAAGAGAGCAAACGAGTTTCTGCAGTGTTTCATTTCCAACAAGCCTTAAAAGGTGCTCTAGGAACTCTGATTAGTTCTTTGAACAATGAGTTACATTTACGGACCATCAATGCTAATATTGGCATGTTTGGGACGCTAATAGAAATAATCGATTAGTCCTTCTACTGTAGGTATTATTTTTTTTCCAAAAAAGAATTAAGAAATAATTGTGGTAACCATTCGAGTAGATGAAATTAGTAAAATTATTCGGGAATGTATTAAGCAATATAATAGAGAAGTATGTAATGTTTTCTCTTTGCTCAGATGAGCTGAATACTTTACCAGATCACTGGAAATTTTTGCAAAGCTTATTGGTAATGCTTGAGAACTATGGGGAAATGGGTTATGGTTTTATTTATATAGAAGTCTACTAGTAATGTCAGTGGCATATCTTTGAGGCTAGATGGTAATATGCTTTTTATGTTGGGCTTTCTTCTTCCAGGGTTAGGTAGGTGTGTGTACCCCTCTTGTAGTATATTTAAGATGTTGGTGAGAGTTTGAAAGTGCAGCTAGTGGTATAACGAAGTTCTTGGGAAGGACTAGTGTTTTGGAATTCTGTACCATCTTGTTTTATGTTCCTTTTATGGAGAGAGAGAGAGAGAGAGAGAGAGAGAGAGGAATAGAAGGATATTTTGAAGACCAAGAGTTGTCCATGTAGAGTCTTAAATTTCAATTAATAGGGTTGTTGTATTATTGGATGTTATTGAATGTGCCTAGACCTCCAAAGCTTTCTATTCTCATAGTATTTGTAATTTGTAGTTTGTACTAGAAACTTTAGGGTATACATCCTGTATACTTCATTGGTTTTTCTTGTACTTGGTTTTTGTTTAATGAAATTTAAGCCTTATGGTCTAATGTAGAAGTCTGAGTTTAATTATAGCTAATACTAGATCTGGGTATAGTTTGGAGTCAGATAGAGTCATACTCATATCAACGGATCTAGAACTAACTCCTCAAATTTGTAAAATAGACCCAGCAAGCAAGGAAATGAACCTAAAATTTGAAAACGACTCACCAAGCAGGAAATTGAGTAGAATTAACTCCTAAAATGTCGAAAATGGACCTAACAAGCAGGGAAATGGGCTGACTGAGCCATGGTATACTAGTAGAAATGTAGAATAATTAGTCGAGGTTTCTAGATATAAGTTGAGACCAAATGACCTGTAGCTGTAGGGATCTTAGTGGTCCATACGGGCAATTGCATAGGACATAAAAGGGGAGCTGTCAAGGATGACTTTATAGAGAGTGTTACTTTGTTGAAAAGGCCAAGTTTGTTTGAACAGGTCTGAGAACAGAATACCTAAACATTGAGTTGTTGTAATTAATATTTACTAGTTAGTAAGTTTCTGACCATTTTTTTTACTTAAAATGGATCCCAGCCTTAGTTTCTGACTATATTTGCTTACTAGGAATCAGAATTTTGATCTTTTTGTTTTGTTAGTAATCTTACATTCTCTTACTAATGTCCCTACATTTTTCAAAGACAGCATAAATCTGTTACGCTGAAAATTTGCTTGTAGTAGGCCACTGTTTCTTTACTCTCCTTTATTCGAGCAAAAACTTTTGTGACATCAATAAGATAAAGATTGTAGTCTTTTTTCCCCTCTTCTAATTACACCTTGCTGTTAACATTTTTTCTCTTAATTGCTTTCTTAAGGGAGTATCAAATTTGTAAACAGAATAAAAGCTGGTAGTTTTTTTTTCTCTTGATTCTTTTAAATTTATTTTTTATTGCTATTTGGTTGAAGATGACAAAATTGAAAATCAGCAATTCTTCCGGGATTTGAAAAGGTAAAAAGAACTATAAATTTGATCTGGTTATCTGTTAAATAATAATTGAATCATTCACAGTATTGGTAATTTAGAAGATAAAAGAGCCACAGACATTAGTTACACTTTGTTTTTGCATTTATAATTTAATGACTTGAGACTGAAATTAGAGATTTTTTTTTCCCTCTTGATTTTAAGTCTTTTATTGCTGTGATGCCGTAGGGAGAACTTAGATCTAGTGTAGATCTGAAATGAACCAGCCAAGAGATGCCACCTTCAAGCAAATTGACACTTACAAAAAATAATTTAAGAAGGAATTCTAGTAATAAACAGGATTACTGCTACAAGAAGTAGATTTTAGATTGATTTTTTTTTTTTTTTTTTTTTTTTTTTTTTTTTTTTTGGAGAAGGTAGATTGAAGTTGGGACACTAAAAAATCATTTTTTTATAGTTTAAGAGACCAAAGATTAGTGAAATATGATAAATGAAAGACTAGTCTGGTTTATAACAAACAGGCTGATAAAATGGACTGATGGACATTATTTTCTGTGGGCTTAAATTCTGCTAACCCCCTGATTGAGGATGAAAAACTTGAAAATCAGCATAGCTGGGGGTTGTAATGCAAAAGAACTATAATTTTGTCACTATTCTTTGTTATAACAAAACGTGAAACAGTAACCGGTCACCAGTGTGCGTCAGCTTATGGATCGAATAAGCAAGTACAAAAGGGTTAAAAAAGACCAGCAGCAAGGAAAGGGTAAAACAAAGGTTAACCCTCAAGAGCGTAGGGATTTCAGGTCGGACCGATTCAGTAACAATCGGCCACGGAGAGACTTCGTCGGGCAGTCAGATTCCTCCAACGCCTAAGCTGTCAACGCGGTATTCCGAGAACCAGTCAATAAGGTCTTGGAAAAAATTAAGAACGAGCCATTCTTTAAATGGCCGAACAAAATGGCTGGGAACACAATGAGGCGCAACCAAAGCCTTTATTGCCAATATCATTAGGATCAAGGACATACTACTGAGGATTGCAGGAATTTATGGGACCACTTAGATCAGCTGGTCCGAGAAGGAAGATTGAAGGATCTGTTGCATTCCAGTAGCCAAGCAGGACAGACTGGGTTCGATTCCAGAAGAGGGGCTTCCTCAGGCCCACCCCTGGGAACGATAAATGTCATCTTCCCTGCCCCCGGAAGAACAGGATCCTGTCCGTACAGAGTGATGTCTGTGGCTCGGTCGTTCACCGAGGATAGTAAGCTTGAACCAAAAAGAATCAAGATGGAAACACAACCAGTTCTGGGTTTCTCAGACGAAGACAAGGTCGGAACTATCCAACCCCACGATGATGCCTTGGTAATTACGCTTAGGATAGGTGGGTATGATGTGAAGAGGGTGCTGGTGGACCAAGGGAGTGCCGTGGAGGTAATGTATCTTGACCTGTTTAGAGGTTTGGGGTTAAAGTCCGAGGACCTAACTGCCTATGACTCCCCTCTGGTCAGCTTCGAGGGAAGAACCGTTATGCCAAAGGGTCAGATTAGGCTACCTGTGCAAACCGGTCTTGAGGTGGTAGAGGTTGACTTTATTGTGGTGGATGTTTATTCTCCGTATACGGCTATCGTGGCTAGACCTTGGCTTCATACTCTAGGGGCTGTCTCCTCCACTTTGCATCAAAGGGTGAAATACCCTTCCGAGGGTCAGGTTAGAGAGATCCTTGGAAACCAGTCCATGGCTAGACAATGCCTGGTGGCGGCCATATCACATTAACCTAAAACTGAATCGCCGATGGCCGCGGAGGCAAGTTCATAGCAATTAAAATCTCTCGAGTTGCCTATCGACGGGCATTCCGAGGAGGCAAAATGTGATGATTTAGAGAGGATCATTATAGGGGATGATCTGGAGAAGTATTTCCAAGTGGGGTCCCAGTTGCCGCCTCGCGAGAGAGAAGAGTTAATAGAATTCCTTAAGAAGAACGTCGATGTATTCGCCTGGAGCGCTTATGAGGCACCGGGGGTGGACCCAACCTTTATCTGTCACCATTTAAATGTTAATCCGTTCATTACTCCGAAAAAGCAACCACCTCGACGTCCGTCCAAGGAGCATGCCGATGCCGTTAAAGAAGAGGTGAGAAAGCTTAAGCAAGCAGGAGCTATCAAAGAGGTGTTCTACCCTGAATGGTTGGCTAACACGGTGGTGGTAAAGAAAAAGAGTGGCAAGTGGCGAGTGTGCGTGGATTTTACCGATCTAAATAAGGCTTGTCCAAAAGATCCATTCCCCATGTCACGAATAGATCAGTTGGTGGACGCGACGGTGGGACACCCTCGGATGAGCTTCTTGGACGCCTTCCAAGGATATCACCAAATACCTTTAGCCTTGGAAGACCAGGAGAGGACTGCATTTGTCACCCCCATCGGAAACTACCATTACAAGGTGATGCCTTTCGGTCTAAAAAACGCGGGATCAACCTATCAAAGGATGATGACGAGAATGTTCGAGCCTCAATTAGGGAAGAGCATTGAGGTCTACATAGACGATATGGTGGTCAAAAGTAAGGTGGTATCCAAGCATGTTGATGACCTCGGAAACATCTTCGAAATCTTGAGGAAACACAAGTTGCACCTAAATGCGTCCAAGTGCACGTTTGGTGTGGGATCGGGCAAATTCCTGGGATACATGGTAACACACAGAGGAATCGAAGTCAATCCCGATCAAATCAAGGCGATTAACAATTTACACCCTCCTCGCAATCCCAAAGAGGTTCAGAAGCTTACTGGAATGATTGCCGCTTTAAATCGTTTTATCTCTCGTTCAGCAGACAGGTGCCGGCCTTTCTTCCTCTTGATGAGAAAGTGGAAGGGATTTGCGTGGTCCGAGGAGTGCTCTAAGGCTTTCCAGCAGCTTAAGGAATATCTTTCTCGGCCTCCGTTCATGTCCAGTCCTCAGGAGGATGAGGTCTTATTCGCCTACATAGCCGTTGCTCCCCATGCTGTGAGTCTGGTGTTGATTCGAGTTGACAGTGGTGTGCAACGGCCGGTTTATTACGTTAGCAAATCGTTGCATGAAGTCGAGGTGCGTTATTTACCATTGGAAAAGGCCATCCTGGCTGTAGTCCATGGTACGCGGAAACTCCCCCACTATTTTCAGGCACACTCTGTCATCGTCTTAACTCAACTCCCGATTAGGGCTGTACTCCGAAGTGCTGACTATACAGGCAGGATAGCTAAATGGGGTACGATTCTAGGGGCTTTTGACATCAAGTACATGCCTCGCACCTCTGTCAAGGGTCAGATCCTCGCAGACCTGGTGGCCGAATTCACTGAAGCCTCGTTAGAGAATGTTCCAGCACCGCAGCACATGGATGAAAAATCGGTTGGCGTTATCTCGCTCCAGGAATCCCTATGCTGAAAAGTGTACGTCGATGGTGCAGCGAACCAAAGAGGTTCTGGATTGGGATTGGTTCTAATCTCTCCTGAACAACTAACAATAGAGAAATCGCTGAGGTTGGATTTCTTAGCCACCAATAATGAGGCCGAGTACGAAGCTCTGTTGGAAGGAATGAATATGGTTCAAAGGCTGGGGGGAAAAGAAGTAAAAATATTTTCAGACTCCAAATTAGTCGTTGGTCAAGTGATGGGCGAATTAGAGGCAAGGGATGAAAGAATGCAGAAGTATTTAAGTCAAGTTACACAGTTGCGATTAAAATTTGAGTCATTCAGTCTACTGCACATCCCGAGAAGCAGCAATTCGCATGCAGATTCTTTGGCTACACTTGCAACCTCCTCGGCACAAAGCTTACCTCGAATTATCCTCGTAGAAGACTTGTACAAACCCACGGAGGTAGGGGTAAAGTTAACCCAGATTTGTCATGTCCGAGTGGAACCTAGTTGGATGGATCCCATCATATCATTTTTAATGAAAGACCTCTTGCCTGAAAATAAATTGGAGGCAGAAAAAATACGAAGAAAGGCACCTTGTTTCTGGTTGTCCGAAGACCGAAAATTATACAAGCGCTCTTTTGCCGGACCATATCTATTATGTATTCATCCTGAAGCGACAGAGGTCATCCTAGAAGAGCTGCACGAAGGGATTTGTGGGAGCCACACTGGAGGCAGATCTCTATCTCTTAGAGCTGTCACACAAGGCTACTGGTGGCCAAACATGCAAAGAGAAGCACACGAGTACGTAAAGAAGTGCGACCAATGCCAGCGATTCGCACCAAACATACACCAACCAGGGGGGATCCTTAATCCGATAACCAGTCCCTAGCCATTTGCTCAATGGGGCCTGGATATTGTCGGGCATTTTCCCAAAGCAGCTGGAAACAAGAGATATTTGCTGGTCGGCACTGACTATTTTACAAAGTGGGTCGAAGCCGAGCCTTTATCAAACATCAGGGATGTGGACGCTAAGAAGTTTATTTGGCGGAACATCGTTACTCGGTTCGGGGTCCCTCGTACTATTATCTCGGACAATGGTCTTCAGTTCGACAGTAAGGCCTTCAGGAGATACTGCGGCGAATTAGGAATAACGAATAGATATTCCACCCCAGCTTACCCCCAAGGGAACGGACAAGCCGAGGCCGTTAATAAAGTCATAGTAAAAGGACTGAAGAAGAGGTTAGATGATGCGAAAGGAAGATGGGTGGAAGAACTGCCGCATGTCCTGTGGGCCTATCGAACCACGCCTCGTAGATCAACGGAGGAAACCCCTTTTTCGATGACTTATGGTGTCGAAGCTGTCATTCCTTTGGAAACTGGGTTCCCAACGCTAAAAAGCAGTTCGTTCAGTTCAAATAATAATGATAATCTGCTGGAAAGAAGTTTAGATCTCGTTGAAGAGAGGAGGGAAAGTGCACTGGTCTAATTGGCGTACTACCAACACAAACTTAAGCAAGGATACGATGCTAAAGTGAAGCTAAGGCCACTAGCACCTGGTGACTTGGTCTTGAGGAAAGTTCTGGGCACTGCAAAAAACCCAGCGTGGGGAAAGCTAGGGCCCAATTGGGAGGGACCATATCGCATCACCTCGGAAGCAGGTATAGGGGCATACTTCTTAGAAGACTTAGACGAACGTGTAATACCTCGTCCTTGAAATGTAAATAACCTGAAAAGGTATTATTACTAATAAGAATTTCCTTTATCATTAAATTCGTGTGTTGTGTGACGAAATAGCTTATGTTTTTTATAAAGGTGTTTAAACAGAACCTTAGGCATGCCTGATGTCCTCGGACCAGATGCTTTGGGGAATTTAATACACTTATGTCTGTTATAAAGGTGTTTAAACAGAACCTTAGGCATGCCTGATGTCCTCGGACCAGATGTTTTGGGGAATTTAATACACTTATGTCTGTTATAAAGGTGTTTAAACAGAACCTTAGGCATGCCTGATGTCCTCGGACTAGATGCTTTGGGGAATTTAATACACTTATGTCTGTTATAAAGGTGTTTAAACAGAACCTTAGTCATGCCTGATGTCCTCGGACCAGATGCTTTGGGGAAATTAATACACCTATGCTTATTATGAGAGTGTCTGAACAGGAAGTTAACACACCTTTGGGTTACTAGGTAATAACATTCCATTAGTATGATCGAATAAATCTTAAGTTATTGCAAGGCCCTCTAACCATGCACGATTGAATTAATTTCCTAGTATTTTCTTTATATAATGCATTCACTGGAACTTAAGTTATAACGAGTCCTTGCTGTTATTCTTTATTACGAAAATGTCGAGCCTCGAAATAAGAACATGTTGTGGTCATCCATTACTTAGTATCATTACTTAGTATATAAATAGGAAGTCATTTCAAACTCTAACAAAAGCAAATGACAAAGGTATAAATGCAAAAGATAAGAAAGATAAGTTCATTCTTTAATCAAAAGTAGAATAAGTACATCATGAGTGTTTGCTGGAGCTACACTTAAAAAAAAAAAAAAAAAAAACAATTTTGTTACAGCTACTTTTTCAAAGGCTGAGGGTCCTTTTCGGGACATACAGCTTTAGTCTTGGCACCCTCAGCCTCAGACTTTTTCTCTACTGCCTTGGCTTGAGAAACAACGTCCTTGATAGTAAGGGAGTCCTCGGCAGATTTATCTTTAACGACTCCCCTGGAGGCCTCAGCAGCTCCGACAGGGGCACTTGCTGTAGCTATCTGCTCTGGAGGAGGGAGGGGCAGACTAATGGCAAGCGGAGGGCTGTTCGGAATTTCCCTGATGTGTTCAGGGAAAAACACGCTCTCAGGTCTCCTCAGCTCCGAATCAGCAGGAACCCCTGCATGATTAAGTGCCTCCCCCCAAGTCTCTGTGCAATATTCCCTGCACACCTCAGCCACTTCCTCAGCTAACCTCTCCTCCGTTTCCATTATTCCGCTTTCGTATGCCGCTTCCTCCGCAGACTTAGCAGCTTCCATCGCTTTTAGTGCTGCCTCCTTAGCCTTCTGCAGTTCAGCTTTCAGGCTTAGCACTGCTGCTTTCTCAGTAGTCAGATTCAGCTGGGTCGTATATAGCTGTTTTCTCTG
Source organism: Notholithocarpus densiflorus (assembly GCA_030021035.2). Classification (NCBI taxonomy): domain Eukaryota; kingdom Viridiplantae; phylum Streptophyta; class Magnoliopsida; order Fagales; family Fagaceae; genus Notholithocarpus; species Notholithocarpus densiflorus. Next base: position 574,853 of record JARYZH020000178.1, on the reverse strand, counting down.
GTCCTCGGCCTGGGCCTCGACGTTTTTTAGCCCAGCCTTGGCGCTTGAGCATTCTCGCTCTGAAATCTTCAGCTTCTCGGCTAGCTGCAACTTCTCCTCTTTAAGGCTCCCTAGGTTCTTCTCAACTTCACGGCGAGAGTGGGACTCAGCCTTACATCTATTCTGAGCATTTCGAACCCACTCTTCGGCCACGTAGACTTGTTGAGTGACCTGCATAACAGTAGCAAAGAAGACATGTATGTAAAGGCAAGTATAATAATACTAATAAGATGCATAACTTTATAATGTTCAAATCATTACATAAATCTAACTTACCAAGGCAAGATCCTTCTTCAAGGACATGAAGAGCTCGGGCTGCCTAGTGCGCCTAAGGGCCTCCATATCTCGTGGGAGCAAGAGGGGCTGCTCTAAAGCCTGGGCCAGATGGGCTGAGTGACCTCTCTGGGCCTTCCTGATTGTGGCATCCCATGGAATCTGAGCCCTATCCAATTCAATCCGAGGGGCCTAGAAGCGCTGTTGTCTACGCACCTCAGCCTCTTCTCTGCTATCAACAGAGCTTGCCCTATTTTTCTTCGGGTCTTTAGTCTTCTGTTGTTTGGAGCCCCTCGGAGGAATCACCTCGCCTTCTTCAATCTCCTGCACTGGCCTCTTCTTCTTCAGGTCAAGAATGGCGCGAAGTCCAAGATCAGCAGGAAAAGGAGGCGGAGGGGGTAGACTGGCAGGAGCCAAGGCCTGAGATGGGCCCTTCGTGGCTCCTTTCTTGCCTCTGTTGGCTACCAAGCCTTTTAAAGATGACCTTTCCTTCGGACTCATTTCTCCGTGTTCTTCTGAACTTGAATCTACTCGGGAAACAATAAATGCTGGCTGGATGGCTATGGAGAGTCTGTCCGCGTCGTCCTCAGAGTCCGAGAGCTGCACCGGCCTCTCTGGTCTACCCTCTTCTCCTTCAAAGTGGAACTGATCTATCTCCTCATCTAAGGACGCCCGTGAAGAAGCTATTTCCTCTTCTTCTGCGACTTCAGCTCCGAGAGGGACCTGTTGTAGTGGAAGCACAAGTGGAGGAGGGATTTGAGAGACGGGTAGAATGACAGGAGGAAGGTCGTCTCGAGACAGAAAGTCGGGTTTTGACACGTCGATACGGTTAATCCGACGATCACCCGCTCTAATAGCATTTCCAACCTCCTGAAAAACCCTCGAGATGGGTTCAAAATCTAGGACGAGGTGGACAGCTCGTAGTTGTCGATCCTCGCTCACAAAAATCTCCGACCTGAGAAGGTAATTGAGAGCAACCACGTTGGTGTGACTTAGCCGAGGAGCAACAAGTGTTCTATCTGCAAAAGTAACCAAAAGGTCAAGTACGATTGAACAACGAAAATCTATTATCAAAAGAGATTGTAATGGGAAAACATGGATGGAGGATAAAGACTAAACCCTATGTCAAGGGATCTAACTCTAGGGTACCCCACCTGTCTCTCTCTCCCGAGTTGGGCAGGGTTGACCGTCGTGCCATGCCCCTGAAGCGATGAGGTAGTCATCTTTCATCCCTTTATTGGACTTGGGGAGATATGAAATGAGCCTTACAACGGACGACCTAGACTTGAGATAAAATCCTCCATCGGCTTGCGAGTGGCACTCGTACAGGTGAACCACATCATGCCAGGTGAGGCCCAAATGAAGATGCTGGTCCAGAGCATCGATACACCCAAGAATCCTAAACATGTTGGGTGCGCATTGGTGAGGGCATAACCTATGATTTATAAGGTACTCTCGGGTTATCCTACCCATTGGAAGGGTCATTCCCCATTCTATGAAGGCTATTATAGGAATGACCACTTCTCCGGCCTCTCTAGGTATAACGACCTTTTCTGAGGAACAATACCGCAGGCCAACCTCCTGAGGTATATTATATTTCTGCTTAAAGGCTTCTATTTTGGCTGGGGAATCTACCAGACGCTCAAATCTACCCATATTTTACAACCTAAAGATAGAATGGATGATTTTTTGAGGGTAAGGAAACAAATAGAGAGGCCGAGGAGACAGACCGACAAGCAAACTCTAATACAAAAACTAAACAAACTTACGGGATTACAAATGCTAGTATCTGAAAGCTTTCTGAGAAGACCTTCAAAGACCTCTTACGAGAAATAACGACAGAGATTTAGGAGTTGGCGTTTTTAGAAAGACAGGAGCGTTAGAGTTCTCTGGAGCGCTTGAAGTTTCTTTGGAGAAGAAGGAAATGATTCCTCAAGGCTTTATATTAACAGAGAGGGAGAGGGGAAATTATCCCGCTCATAATTTCAAGGGAAATATCAGTCGTTGGATCTGCGCCTCAACCGTAGGATGTGGGAGACAAGACGCCTCCTGGAGTAATTAATAACTGCTTCGGGGATTGCGAAGCATCAGAAGTTATCACGAAACGCAATTAAGTCACATCCCCGCACGTGCGAATTAAATATTCCGTCTTTTTCTCTTGAAAGTCAAAACCTCACTTTTTCTCCTCGGATGGGAGGGAAAAATTGAAGTTTTGAGGGGCTATTGTGGGGACAAATAACCAAGAGTCACGCATCTTGGGCTGTGGGCTTGGTCCGAGGAAGACTCATGGGCCGAGCAATGTGGCAGTTATTAAAGCATTCTACTTTCAAAAGATTCGCACATAGGAACGGCAATTCTGTCCGAGGAGGGTATAGTCCTCGGATAAGAAGATTTCGGTTCAAGGATGAATTCCAGTGGTTGAAGTAATCCTCCTGGAATCCCCAATGACAGAAACGACCTTGGTGAGCTTACTGGGAAGGAAAAGATTCCCGAAAATATCTGAAGAAAGGCTGCTACCACCACATTGAATACCCTGCAACTACTTTTCTGGCCGCATTTATGTGGAGAAGACCTCTGAACAGTGCTACCAAGACTATGACCTCTCACAGGGAAGCCAAAGAAAAGATCTGATGGGATAAGTATCAAGGGGCACCTTAGATGAATGACAAGTGTAAGGATAGGATGCTTAGAAGATGAATATATAATGTCATTCCTCCTCCATTGTAGGGGAGGTCTTTTTGGAAAAAAAAGGAAAAGAAAAGAAAAGAAAGAACTAGAACGTGAATAACATAAGAAGATTCCTCCTCGGACCTAAATAAAACAGACTTATGCCAAGTTATCTCGATGTGCTTTGGGCCTTCTGATCAACTTTTTAGTTCATTTGTAAGAATAGGTAAAACGAAGTCCTCACCATTCAGATCTAATTCTTAAGCCCACTCTCTACAAATATATATTGCAGCGGACTTATTGGGCCCGGGTCTTGCATGCTTTGGACTTGAGTGCACAATTTGTTGCCCTACAACAAGCATAACAAAATTGAGTAATTCTAGTATCACATACAAAGTCATAATTTTTACCGCAACTATCTTACGTGATAGATTATGATTAACTATTTGTCACTTTCAAATGAACCTACTAATTTTTCTCTATCACTTACACATTGCCACATCACAGTTATGGCAAGAAGTTGTGAAAATTTATGTGGTCTTAGATTTTTTTCTAACAACATAGGAATGATGTGAAAAAGTAAGTAAAACTCTAAACTTTTCCATCAAAAGAAAAGAAAAAAATCTAGAACCATAACTTTTTATGCCACAAATTTGTCATAATTTTGATGTGACAAGTTGAGAGTGGTGAAAAAAAAGTGATGCATTTATATGAAAATTATAAACAGCCAGTCACATTCTACCACATAGGAAAATGTTAGTTGTGGAAAATGTGGTTTTTGAATTATTTATGGGAAACAGATATTATTCCTAGCAAGGTGAAGGGGGGCAATGATCTCCCAAAAAAACTCTTTACATATAGACATTAAGTTTGCTCTTGAAAAATTAGTTTGTCAACCTCCCAAATAAATAAATAAATAAATAAAATATATATATATATATGTATGTATATATGTATGTATGTATAAAAAAGATACAAAGATATTTTGATTTCAAAAAAGGAAAAGAAAAGATCTGTAGGGCAAGAAAAAACTACAAAGATAAGTATGATATATTGTTTTAAAAAAAAATCAAACAAACAAATAGATCAACCACGGTGTTGCTAGCTGTCACATGCAAACGTCTGATTCGAATCCGAATCAAGCTAAATTAACTATAGCGTCAGGTCCTAGTCAGATCGAGGCTTGCCACTGGGGTTTTAAGAATCATCTGATCTAGACAATTGTTGACTAGTCACTACAAACCAAGGTGGGTATTGTTCTTGTGGAACGAGGCTTAACTACCGACTAGACACCAAGTTGATATATTTTAAGGGTAGTGATTATTGCGCACATGTATAATCGCAACTTCAAATTACGATTTTGGTTGTTGTATGTAGTGTGTCTATGTGCATACTGTGTGCAATAGAAATTGCCACTATTTTAAAAACCGAACCGGACTAGACCGATTCAACTAGCTGAATTGGGAATAGGACTTGGAACTAGTATCAAAAAAAGGGTCAAGAACAAAAAAAAAAAGAAAAAAAGAAAAAAGAACCATTCCATTTTTTCAGTTCTTTGGCCGTTCTAATTTTTAAAACCATGAAAATTACCCTTATTTTAAGTCAGATGAAAATCTTCAGAAATTTTAGCTTTAATAAGAGAAGTAAGTTATGGATTTACTTTCATTCGTAATATACTTAATACTGCTAATTACAATTTGAGTTTTGATGAATTTTTCAAGGTTAACCAAAAAATTGGACGGCAAATGAAAAACACTAAAAAAAAAAATTGTGTTTGAATGAGTTTATCTCATTGGTTTATTTTTTTTAAAGAATAAGTGTAGAAATAAAGATTAGAATGTTAACAAAATTACTAGAAAAACTAGTGTTTTAAAAAGAATATTTTAATGCATTAATTATTATTTTTTATTGTAGGAGCATCCTTGTTAGATCTTTTATTGGTTTTGATTCGGCACATATAATCATTATGATGTGAAGCTAATAAATGTGCTGATAGTTTGTGTGTGTTTTGAACTTGCCTTTCATCTATGTGTTTGTTGTAGAGCTTTGTAGATTTCAATCCAACACATATAATGTAAAGCTATTAAATATACTAATAGTTTATGTGTAATTTGAACTTGCCCTTCATCTATGTATTTTGTGTATTTATGGAAAGTCTAAGGTCTAGCTACTTCTGGACTAGTTTAATTAGGTGTAAAGCTTGTAATATATGGACTTTCTCAATCAACAATCCTGGTACATATTTTTAAATTTTTTTTTTTGGGTACAAGATAGAAATTCTACTCTAGCATAATCTAAATGTATTTGTGTGAAACTCCCTTTTGGAGATTTGAACCCCGACTTTTGCCCATCACGCCTCACAAACATTTATATTTGTGGAGTAACCATCATACCAAAACATATGTTTAAATTCTAAACTATGGACTGTTTGTAATTTTTCTATACTGTGAAATTTTATTATTATTGTTTCCTTTAATACTAAGCTAGGATTTATATAGCATGCATCAAGTGTATATTGTTATTTCAGGCTTCTTTGGTTTAGTTTGTAATTTTCAGTGTGTTATAAGGTCCTACTACTTGATTTTCCACAGAAGATGTCATGACTTGATATTGAAATGCAATTATATACTTGATTTTGTACATATGATGTAATGACTTAATATTGAAATGCAATTATATGCTGCATGCGGAAACAACTTCTACAAATGACCATTCTTTAAGCCTTGTTCTTGTTGTTGACTTCTTGTTCTAATGGATTACATGACCAGAAAATCACTAAACCAACCCTTGATGTTATACAAGACTATTTTCCATTGGCAACTTTTAACTTTCTTTAAGTAATACATTGTTTCTCTTTTTCTGGTAAAAAGATATGTCTTGTAACAATTTTGCTGTTTTAAATCTTTGTACTTTCTTGATATTCATTAGGGATGTATATCTGAAGTCTGAACACCATGGAAATGATTTTAATCCCTTTGTTTCTTAAACTTGAAGAAACAAAATCTAAATACTGTTTTGACGATAAACCAATTGTCATTTGTCACATTTTTTTGATCCTGATAAGATAAATCGCAACTAGACATGTAAAATATTTGCACTTATAACTTGTCTGTTAAGTCTTATCTAAATGTTCTTAAGCTTATCTCTAGATTCTTATCTCTTTCCATTTGCCTTGTCACCAAGAATATAGATCAACACTATCCTGAAACACACTCAACATTTTAGCTATATAATTGTATTTAACAGTAACGATCATATGGGTCAAGCTAGCCTAAGCATGTTGAAATATTCCAACACTAAATAATATGCATATATATTATATAGTTTGCGTAATCCAATAGAGAAATATGTTCCACAAAAAAAGATAAATGTATATCTTAGTGCTATTATTAAAACTAGGAGTGCACGACTTTTATTAGAAGGAAATTCCAGCCACCCCTTAAAAAAACTGTAGTAATGAAAGAATTAGCACATTAAAGAACATATAGTCGACCATGTTTGGTAGAGATCTTAGTCACGAGGACAGATTTAGTACATAAAATACAAACAAACAAGTGAACAACTACAATCATCTGGTTCAGTCTTCAGAATCAAAATCAACTTGTATTAATTAATGTAACACATACATGTACGAGACTGTTATAATGACAAAACAAATCATATAAAAGTTAAAATTTTCAATAGCAGTTAGATACTCCTACTTTTATAAGAAACAAAAGTTGAATGTTTTAATTACCATGGCTTGTTCAAGACCAGGGTCAACATTTCTGGGTGGCTGAAACTTCCTGCTTGGCTCCGACCGAGTTCTAGAACATGTATCTACTTTTCTTTAACTCTAATTATGGCAATCTGGGTGGACATACTTCTTTGACTTGGTAAATCGGTGGTCATACTTGAGCAAGAGAAATATAAAAGAAGATATGCTTGTTATACATCAAAATGCAATTTAATATAATTTTTTTGACTTTATTTGGCGTGCGTGACTTCAATATACCACAATTATATCATAGATAGGATGATGCTGATGACAATAATAAATATTTATTGATATGGTTTTCTTTAAACAAAGCCTGCTGTTGAATTTGTTGATACATGAAAAACCAGTCAAATGCCAAATTTTAGAGTAATGGTTTTTTTTCTTTTATATTTATTTTTTATATATAACTTCAATGTCATTGAGTTGTTTGTACTTAGTTGGTTGTAATAAAATATGATCCGCAACTAATTTGGTAGTTTTTTTTTTTATATGAATTTTCTAATATAGCATTATTCTCTGTTAAAAATAATAATAAGTCTATCTACACAAATTATTTTAACAACTTTTTTTTTTACCAAAATATTAAATTTTTGGTACACAATAAAAATTATATTAGTAACAAACCCATAAAAAATTGACTGATACACTAATCACAACTTGCCAGCTTCATAAATTAAAATATTTATATATATATATGAAAATAAGAAATAATATTTATGAAAATAGTCTTTTTACCTTATCTAGCCAGCACGTTCGAAATACATTTTAGTACAAATGCCCCCTCCCATTATAACTATTAAAATATCATTAAATAATAATTTGGGGAATAGTTTTCCTAAAAAAATGTCATATTCATATTATCATTCTGAAAATACAAAAAGATATTTTTGGGCAAATGATTTGTCTCCCTATCAAAGTCAAAAATCAAAATGACGTGTAAGACTTCGATGCTTCATTGTTTCTTAGAAGAAAAAGTTGGGAGAAGTATGTATCACACACCAACCACCCCAATATGCAAAAAGCCCAAAAGTCCTGCATCTTTAATTAACCTCTTGCACATTGTATTGTCTCATTTCTTATTCCTTCCTTCAACATAAAGATAGCAAGGATATCCACACAAGTCTTAGATGGAGGGTCTCATCCCCATGGTGTTCAAGGCATTCAAGAAAAACAGAGTTCGCAGCCAATACAGGTGTCTCTCCTCAGGAGCTTCTCAAAGTTACAACATAGCTGATTTCTACACCAATAGTCAGAGTCATGTATACATGTTGCCTTCAACTGAAAAGGTAGGTGGTTTTCACACAGAGAGAAATGGTCACAGGAGACACAAGTCTGTTGGAGATTATGCTGTTGAATTCTCATCATCTGGAGATAACATGAGAAGAATGGAAGTTGCACCTCCTGCCCCCCAGAAACTTGTGAGGTTTAGGAGCCACAGAATGTTCTCATGTGTAACTGGTGCCTAGAATTGCAACCTTTCTTGGTATCAACTAATTCCAAGTGTTGTAATATTTTGGTGATTTTGTTGTTTGTTTTTTTGGTTATTTTTTTTGCATTTATATAGTTTCATTACTTATAGGTACATATTATTTCTCCACAATTGTTGATATGATCTATTGTGATTAATACATAATAAAAGTGGCATCAATAGTAAGCTAAAAGTGAAATTATTGTTGCTTCGATCACAACAATGGTCAAATTATGTCAACAATTGTGAAAAATGTTGTGAACTTATTTCTCGATATAATTTAGATGTAAATACTTCTATGCATAATACACAACTTTATCATGCCCAACTGAGGTTCATTAGGCAAAATTGAGTCCGATCAAGTACTCTACCGAGCCTGATAAAGATATATATATATATATATATATATGTGTGTGTGATTTATATAGAACTCAATAGGCCATACTGTAGCTTTTGTAATCTCAAATTTATAAGCTACAGTTGTTTGGTGCCTGCAATAATTAAGCCATGTGAAGCTGTTGACATGTATGCTTGCTTGTGAGATTCGCACACCCAATGATCAGTCCTGAGATTGCAGAACTAGAATTTGATTATTGTACAAAGTTTGGACGCACTCTCAATTATTGTACAACAAACATTTTTGTTGTTATCGATAAGGTGAGTGTATTTACTGAAGCTAAAGTTAAACGTGCATTTTGATACATTTTTTTTTTAACTTTATTGTTTATTTATTGAAAATTGATTTAAAGTATATAATTCTACCTCAAAGGAATGGATTAAAAGATTGTATATAAATGAATATCGAAAAAATTGATAGTAAAAAAGACCCTAATGATATTCTTCACAAAATTTATTTGAATATCATGAAAAACAAGTTGAGATTCAAGGAACTCAAAATGATATAGCTTGCTATAAATCTTATGAATAGGTTGTAGAGATGATCAATGATGTTTGCAGCACTGTGAAAGTGTCAACCTCTTGTACGTTAGATTCTCATATTGATTGATGTTGGGAACTTTCCTCATACTCTCCTTTCTAAGAATAATTCTCTGCAATAACCAGCTAAACACTAGAAAACAAGATACACTCATTACTAATTTAAATATATTACATCAAGTGGTTAATTAAACATTGATTTTTCAAAGTTCCACAGTAAAAAGCTACCACGTCATAGTCATTCCATGATGTATTACAAATAATTGTCGAACCTTTACTTACCTAGTTCAACTCAAGCATGATTATGAATGATAATTACAATAACAGGCTCGGCGTTGTTACTTTGTTTGCACGGCTTTTTTTTTTTTTTTGGGGTGATATTTTGATAGTTATAACAAGAGAAGAGAGATTTGAACTCTAAATGTCTCTGTTAGAAATACTAAAAAATGTCAATCATTTGAGCTACAAAATTCTTGTGATCGAAAAGTTTCTCATTTAGCTTCTCTTGATAGATTTGTTGATTTTCCCTCAACTCAAAAAACTTATTGCGTATAGCTTATTATAAAATTGTAGCGTGATGAGAACAACTTGCAAGAATAGGAAATCTAAGGTTCACAGTTTCTTTTTCATTTTCATAAATATTCAGGAGCTAAAAGACCATTCCAGTGTTCTATTTTACCATGCATAAACTGCACCAGATAAGCTAGTAAAAATATTGTGTATATAAATAATGGGGAACGAATATGCTAATACATTAGAAACTCATTAGCTATGGCCATGGATATAGACCTTTCGACATAAAAAAAAAAAAAAAAAATTTAAATTAAAAAAAAAAAAATTACTGTAATAGTGGAGGTGTTTAAATTCTGGAATCTCCTTAAAACTAAAGAGAACCATCTTTGACAATAAACTTTGTTTAAAATGCAGTGTCCCAAAACTATTTCTAGAGAGAATCCTTTTAATTAGATTTAAGGATTAATCTTATAAAATCCTCTACAACATTAAAGCCCAAATTTAATTTAATTTATTTTGCTGGTGGTGTGGATTTGGGAATTTGTGTTTCCTTAATAGCACCTTATATAAAGGCAGCTAATACTAATAGCTAGGGTTTATAATTGTAATTAGGGATGGGCTGGCCTTTGAGCTCAATTCTCACAACACAGGCCCAGCCTGAGGTGTTTTTTTTTTTTTTTTTTTTTTTTTTTAATTTTTATAATGATTTTTCACTACTAAGTTAAGTGTTGGGTTTCTTCTTAAAAAAAAAAGTTCAGTATTGGGTTATTTATTTATTTACAATGGGTTGGATTCTTCAAATTGGCCCTTTAATTTTTTGAGATAATTTTAACTTATAGCGTTCGCTTATCATGATGATAACTCTTTATTATCAGACTAAGACATCAATTGATTTTTAGTGTAAGAGAGAATTAAACTCTAGATCTCTTATCCAACCATTCAGAGACTTTACCAATTGAGTTAACTAGAATCCACAATTGGCTCTTTAATTTAAAAATGTGAGTTTGATTAAAATTATTTTGGCTGAACCAATTGGACCTGGCAAAATGAAGTAAGGTTTCCTTGATAGGGATCGGGTTAGGATAAATATACCTAAACCCCGCACTTAATTTTCTCTCAACCTTAAGTTAAACTTAAATCTCTCTCTCTCTCTCTCTCTATATATATATATATATATATATATACTTTTTTAACTTGCAGTTTTCCAAAAATAGCTCATGAACCTAACTTCCCTATCAAACATAATTTTTGCGAAAGCCATATAATTTGATGATCTATTGAAATTAAAATCTTGGCCACCTTGGAAACATTGGAGGTTTAGGACCATGGGCTATTTTGAAGAACCTATCGATTACCAAAAGAATTGAGTCTTGTTTCCCAAGGGTATGCGTTAGTTCAAATTCAAAATCCATAATCGCATTTGACCAAGGGAGACTGGGCAACTGACTTGTTCAACATTGGCTAACTAATGGTCTTTGTAAAGTCTTTCAACATTGGCTAGAAGAATCAATGCTCAACTATTCATCATTTATTGATATGTTGTTGTGATTAAATAACCATCATTAATGGCTTATTTGGATGGAGAAAGAGTACAGTAGAGTTGGCTGCTGAAAATTAAGTTAATATATATATTAAGGCAAGACTTAGGTACAGTACTTAGGTGTTGTTCTTTAGATTCTCTCGTTAAGATTTTACTATGTGAATTTTTTCTCATGAGATGGAAGTGTATTTTTTAGTTAAGTAGCCACATGGCTGAATCTTAAGAGGGGAACCTAAAGAATAACACTTAAGATACTGTACCTAAGTTTTGTCTTATATATTATTAGGCAAAACTTATAGAAAGTCTAATTAAAATTTACAATTGGAGTCTAATTATGCACCATATGTCCCAAAATTTTTCTAAATTTCGGTGCGAAGTGGGGACCACACCATAAATATACTTACATATGTCCTCAAATGATCACGTATAAAAATCGAAAAATTCAAATTCAATTAGATTTTAAATTGGATTTCAATTGGAGTCAAATTTTGCGCCATGAGTTCATCTATTTTTTTAATTTTTGTTGCAAGTGAATTATTGGATGCAAAAACCCAAGAGTCTAAATATATAAATATATATATATATAATTAGAAACCATTACATATTATAAAAATTTATAGTTTAAAAAATGTGTAAGTTAATACTATGTATAATTTCAACCTCTTTTAAATTTTTTTTATAATTTGAACAATATAATTGTGATTATTTTTAATTGTACCAATGCATATGCACGGGGTTACACACTAGTTTAATTTAACACACATATTCAAGGAACTTAATTTAAAACTCTTTTTCCTATTTTTAATTTTTTTTTCCTTTCCAACTACATGTACTTTTTTGTGGTAAATTAACTTCACGTACTTATTTATTTATTTTTCTATGAATCTAACCACACATTTATGGTGTATCTTATTCAACAAAAATAAAATAAAAACAAAAATCTATATATATGTAATTTAGTGTATTATTATTATTATTATTATTATAATATATATTAGGCTTTGATATAATAGGTGAGATATATAAAATTGTAATTTTAAAGACTTTCAAATACATATATATATTGTAGGGTAACAAATTGTGCACTCAAGTCCAAGGCATGCAAGACCTGGGCCCAATAAGTCCACTGCAATAAATTTGTAGAGAGTGGGTTGAAGAATTAGGTCCGAATGGCGAGAGCTGCGTTCAACCTATTCTTAAAAGCGAACTAAAAAGCTGATCCTAGGCCCAAAGCATATCGAGATAATTTGATATAGATAAGTTTTATTTAGGTCCGAGGAGACATCATGTTACGTAATTCTTATTCTAGTTCTTTTCTTCTTTTCTTTTCTTTTCGGTCTTCTTCCTTTAGCCCTCAAAACCCTCCCCCTAACAATGGAGGGGGAGTTACATTATATAGTCATCTTCTAATCATCTTAACCTTACACTTGTCATTCATCTAAGGCGTCCCTTGATACTTGTCCCATCAGATCTATTCTTTGGCTTCCCTGTGAGAGGTAATAGTCTTGGTGGCACTGTCCAGAGGTCTTCTCCACATAAATGCGGCCAGAAAAGTGGTTACATGCATTCAATGTGGTGGTAGCAGCCTTTCTTTAGATATTTTGGGGGATCTTTTCCTTCCCAGTAAGTTCACAAAGGTCATTTCTGTCATTGGGGATTCTAGGAGGATTAATTCAATCACTGAGATTCATCCTTGATCCGAACTCTTCTAATCCGAGGACTACACCCTCCTCGGACAGAATCGCCGGTCCTATGTGCGAATCTTTCGAAAGTAGAATGCTTCGATAGCTGCCACATTGCTCGGCCCATGAGACCTCCTCGGACCAAGCCCACGGCCCAAGATGCGTGAATCTTGGTTATTTGTCCCCACATATATATATATATATATATATATATATATATGTAAGGACCAGATTTGGGTCTCTAGCCCAAAAGGTGGATGGACTTAGTCCCAAAAAGCCCAAAACAATGAATTTATAGAGAGTGTGTTGGAAAACTAGGTCTTAATGAATCAAACAACCATTAAAGTGGATTTAGATAGTTTAGAGAAAGAAAATAGACAAGTTTAAACTAAAGAAAACCGTCATCGGAACTGTCCGAGGAAATTCGTTCTTATATATTGACCTTCAAGTTTGATTACAAGTTCAGCTCTTGATGGCTACAGTGTTTTTCTCTTTTGTTTTTCGATCCCCTCTGCATGAAGGGTCTCTTACACTATATAGTTCCTTTTAGATGATCTTGGTCCTCCACTTGTTGATCATCTAAGCATCTACTTGAGTGCTTGTCCTATCGGATACCCTCACAGGCCTTCTGTGAGTTGGGGCAACCAAGACAACACTGTTCAGGGATCTTCTTCACATTAATGCAGCCAGGAAGTTATCTGCAAAACTTTTAATGTGATGATAGTAGCTTTTCTTTTAGATATTTCTGAGCTTCCATTCTTCCTGTACATTCATAATGCACGTCCTTATCAGTGGAATTTCTTGGAAGGTCACCTCGAACGATAGGATGTCCATCTGGTCTGTGCCCTGTTTATTTGAGGAGATACTCATCCTCGAATCACCTTCCCCAACCTCTGCTCCTACGCCCTACTCATGAGACTCTGTGCTTAACATCCTCGCTACTATTTATTAGTCCCCGGACAAACTAACGTCCTCGGACAAGGGCCAAAGCTCAATATATAATTTTGGGCCCTTATCCCTACAAAATATATATGTGTATATATATATATATATATATATATATATATATATATATAGAGTTATAGTTATAGTTATAGTTATATATAAGATTAGCAATAATTTCTAAGCTGTACAATTCTATTAAAAAAATAAAAATTCAAGCACATATTGTAATTGATATATAATATAAAGTGAAACATGCATTAACATTTGGAATTACGATTTTTGTTTGTCATGCCATAGTCCACCAACTCATCTATACGTCGAGTAAAGAAAGTATTCAAAAAGAGATTGCTCATTACTTTTAAACTAGTTAATATGGGTTGAAAATTAAAGACAAAACATGTGTCTAGGCCAGTACTCATTAATGTAATCTGAGTTGAAAAGGCATGCAACTAAATAGAATTTTGCTATCAAAGTCTTGTGTATCAACTTTAGCATAATTAATTAGTTAATTAGAAGGTCTTGTTGTCTTTATGATGTACCAATTGGGAGTTCATTATAACCCTGACTTATGGATTGCTTATTACAGAGTCTTAACACTTAATTTATAATTATGGAAATAAAATAAGCTGATTCTTTTTTTTTTTTTTTTGAAAATCTATAAAAAAAAAGTTGGAGAATTAGAATAAGTAAAACGTAAACTAATTTATTTATTACGGGACTCCTAAGCAATCGATTGAAACACATTAAGCAAAATGTGTAAACCATTTTTTGAGCGTGACCTCACGTAAACTAAATTTTTGAGCAAAAAGCATGCAAAATGCAATACAACGCCACCTAGTTCTCTGTTCTCTGACTAAGTTTAGCAAGACTCGCATAAAACGTTATGACTAATTAAGCTGGGTTTTTTACTAAGTTTTGAGCAATAAGCAAACAATAAGTTTTGAGAAATAAGTTGCAATAAGAAAAACGTTAATATAAACTGCTTCTTTAATTTGTAGGACTTGTGTAGGACCTGCAGACAGTAGATAAGATAATCAAAAAGCCAGTTTATCAACGATTCCCAAACGTACATGCGAGCTTAGACTGTACATATGAGCTATTTTGACACTTTTGAGTATAAGATACATGATACCATTATACCAACACCAAACCGGTGTTCGTATGATGGTAACATGAACAAATTTTGAGTGCACAAACTTTGTGTTTAATTTATATATATATATATTTAACACGATTTTTTTTTTTTTTGGAATTCAGGATATCAATACATGATGTACATAAAAGTTATAACAATTAAAGAAAAGAGATTCAAACTTGGATTCTCTCTATAAAAATGTATATATTAAATATACTATAGCTCTTAATTACAACGATATTGGTTATGAGTGTGCTTGGCCTGATCAAGGGGGTGGTTATCAATTTCAAAATATAGAAATAAAGATATAGAAGGATCATCATCAATCATAATAAGGCCATGTAAGTCTGAGGAACAATTAATACTAACCAAGTAAAAGTGTTTGAGGGGCAAACAATGAAAGAAAGAAAAAGAGAGGAATTAATAATTACTGCATGCAATATATCATGAACGTGTTCGTTGATGGTCATCTAACCATAATGTCATAATAATATTGCTCATATATATATATATGCATCTGATTAGAAGACCATCAAGAAACATATCCATGCCTGCACAACACAAGTACGTTACCACTTCAACTTGAGAGCTTTAGCAAAAACATGTTCATTTTGTTTCAGATATGGCTATCTGCAGCATTTTGTGTTGAAAAGAACATGTAGACCGTAGAGAAAAAGAGTATATCCTTGGGTATCATTCCCTTTAAAACGTATATACTTTTAGAATAAACCCTCTCTTCTTAGTTCTTATTGGTTGGTACCAAAAATAAGGTTGGTATAGAGACTATAGACATGGGAGTGTTGAATAATGGTTGCCTTTGAACTTGAAAGTTGAAACCCCACAGCAAGAGAAATAGAATGTTGACTGAAAGATACGTTGTACGGGTCACGAAGCTAACATAGTACAGTACTGTTTAATTCCAGTTTCAGCAATGCCAAAGCCCAATGTCTCTAACCAAAGTCAGCCCAAGTTTCTACTGTATCCATTATCCAACCACAACTAATACAATAAAACCATGCTACACAATTGGTTTCCCGACCTTTTCAACGACTTGCTAGGATAGTTGTTTGAAAAGGAATGTATTATGTATATGATTTTCTTTAAATTAAAATTAATATGAAAATAATTTATTTTGAATGCTTATTACTATCCAAAATATAATAATAATTGGTTTGAAATATGGCATTCTTTCTCAGGTGTGGTTTTTTTTTTTTTTTTTTTTTTTTTTTTTTTTTTAAATTTTTTTTATATACAAGATATAAATTCTACTATAGCCTAATCTAAGTATATAGGTATGTGAAATTCCTTCTTAAAATTTTGAACCTCGGCCCTTACTCCCCACACCTTACAAACAATTTATATTTGTGGATTAACTATCGCGCCAATGGTGCATAATGGTTCATGTGAAGTTGTTTTAACAACAATTGAAACAAATTTAATAACACATGCAATCAATAATATAAGTATTTCTCTTAATCTAGTCATAATAATTAAACATTTATTAATTCACTAAAGTAATAATATATGCATATTTTTAATTATATTAATATTAACAATTTTTATTTCCTAACTCATTTTGATGACATGTAATAGGGTAAATATATTTTTATTTCACATATTAATTATTATTCGGGGTGCATTAATAATTTATATAAATTTTGGTTATTTTTCTAGGATCTATATATATTAGAAATAATTTGTTTGGAATATGGCATTCTACACATGCAAATTTAATAACACAAAATTAAAAATATAAAATAATGATTGTACACTTAATTTAGTGAAAATAATTAAATATTTATCGATTCACTTGAACAGTAGGTTTATCTTTTAGTTATATTGATTTTAAGAATTTGCAATTCCTTTCTTTCTAATGGCACGGCATGTATTTTTCCCACCAATTAATAGAAGTAACATGGGTGAAAATAATAATATTTTGTTTTCCAATCTTATCTAAACATATACTTTCTTTCAGTAATGCTACATCATTTTTTTTACAATATTTTTTACAATTGCTTATTTTCTTTCTAATGGTCAACTGTGAGTGGTAGAAAAAAAAATTATACATACATGTAAACATTTAAACCTAAACGTGTAAACATTTGTTTTCGGTTTGCCAACACAACAAAAATATGATTCTAAACATTTAAACCTAAATCTTTAGAACCTAATAATCTCCCCCTTTGGCAATCTGTGACAAAACACACATACAACATGTAATGCTTAAATTAAATACCAGCCCAAATACAAGATATTACCCTATTACAATTCTTACACAACTACTAACTATTAGTTGCTAATATAGACAGCAACTGTTGAAAGAATTAACTTGTAAATTCCTGAAACACTATAAACAAACCATAAATGCATGTGTGGAAGATACAGTACCATAATCTAAGTAAAAATCTGAACTTTAATTCACAGAACATATAAAGAGACATTAATCACATCAATCTCATCATCAATAGATATCATAACCAATAAGCACATAACAATGTTTGTGAATCAAGTACATAAACACTAAACAGATATAAACATCAAAACTAAAGAAAATACATGAAAATACATCAAACTCCCCCTAAATACAAAAACTCTACTCCCCTTAAGTACAAAAACCTACCCCCTCTTTTTGTTACGAATTGTCAAAGGAAAAATCAGTCATCTGATGGTGGAGGAGGTGGAAAAGCACTCCTATACTCCACAAAATCTGCTCTCAAGGAAGCAACCTCTGTTAACAACTCATCGAGAAGCTGTCCATGAGCAGCTTGTGTAGTCATGAAAGACTCCATCATGGCATGGAGTGAGAGAGGAGGGGCAACAGTAGGGTCTGCATCGTCAGCACCACCAGAAGGATCCACATCTACAGTCGGATCCACAAAAGTCTCCTTAACAATAGGCATAGCACCAAAGGTAGGAGCTGCAGTAGAAGCTTCTCCTCGTGATCTCTTAGAAGTCCCAGTCCCAGTGCTTGGCTCAACACTCTTCATCTATGCTTGTCACTGTCTAAGAAATGTGGCTCCTATAGGGGGCAATGATGTGAACTAACTCTAAGGGAGGAAACTGAGACAACACTAAAAACCTCAAAATCCTATAAATATACATGGGAAAGAACAATTTCTGACTTTTACTCTTACTCCTAGAAATATCAACAATAGTTTGGATAAAGATTTAAACCTAAATCTTTGGAACCTAACAATCTCTCCCTTTGGCAATCCGTGACAAAACACACATACAACATGTAATGCTTAAATTAAATACCATCCCAAATACAAGATATTACCCTATTACAATTCTTACAAAACTACTAACTATTAGTTACTAGTATAGACAGCAACTGTTAAAAGAATTAACCTGTAAATTCCTGAAACACTATAAACAAACCATAAATGCATGTATGGAAGATACAGTACCATAATCTAAGTAAAAATATGAACTTTAATTCACTGAACATATAAAGAGACATTAATCACATCAATCTCATCTTCAATAGATATCATAACCAATAAGCACATAACAATGTTTGTGAATCATGTACATAAACACTAAACAGATATAAATAATGAGATATAAACATCAAAACTAAAGAAAATACATGGAAATACATCAAACTCCCCCTAAATACAAAAACTCTACTCCCCCTAAGTACAAAAACCTACTCCCTCGTCAATCCAAATATGACACATAGCACCTTAGCACCTTATCATCCAAACATAGCTCACTTACAAAGGATAATGACTAACATAGGACAATGTTAAAGTGAAATTCAATTAATAAGACTATATATTGCATAGAAATTATTACCAACCATAATCACACAAACAAATGTAACAAAAAAAAAAACGTAGAGGTGAAAAATATATATTATCAAAATTATAGAAATTTGTATAAATCAAAGCAATGATTATTACACATTTATAGAATTGGAATATGTCCCAACTCCACCACATTCTAAGTCCTCAAACAAAAAACAAAGTCTTTTGAACATGTTTACTTCAATTTCACTACTTAAAGAAAAAAAAAATCCAAATATCATTTTCTATACAATAAGTTATGTTAAATTTTTCTCAAAAAAAAAAAAAAAAGTTATGTATAAAACTTTTGAGATCTAAAAAAATCTAACAATTTATAGTTTGATTATCACTAAATGAATGTTAAAAGAATCAAGTCAATTTAATGTTACAAAAATATCTCCCACAAAATATATTGATATGAAAAATGAAAAACAAAGAAAAATATAAAATATAAAAAAAAAAAAAAAAAAAAAAAAATTGCATGGTTGCAAGCGTGTGAAGAAAATCTATTGTACAATAACACCCTTAAGTATTTTGCGGTGCAAGTGTTACACCTTACCGAGCACGGCTTTTATAATTTGCACACAAGTGTTCATGATTGGCGAGTAACAGTGGTGAGATGGTTATTTATCATTTTCTCCTAGGATTTTTTAGTCCTTACAATCAAAAGAATGTGACTTCAAAATCAAGAGCATGTGTTTAAAAATCGTAAACAACTCACACAATATAAGCACTACATAGCACAAACTAGCAAAGTGCAGAAAAATAAAGCTCATCAAAGTTAAACAAGGTACACAGTCATGAAATGTAAATTTCATAGGCCAACCTCAATTACACATCTTGAAGATGTATAATACAACAACTCCCTTTTTTTGTTTTTTGATTTTTTTTTAATAAAAAAAAAAAAAAAAAACTGAAAAACAACAAAAACAACCCTATAATGCAATGTATGAATGTTATGCAAATGCAAACCTAAAGAAAAACAATTTTGGTCATAAGAGATAGAAAGAATTAACACAAGGACCATGTGATGAGTCTTTTACATCCAGACTCTTTTAGATGCAAACTTGGAGTTGGGATTTCTATTTGAATTGGCCCTAATTTCAGCTCCAGTATTGGTATAAAGGTTAAGAACCTTTACCAGCTCATGAATAAGTGCCGCAGGATCTTGTGCTTTTGGCATAGACACTTTTTGTTTGGAAGCTTGCTTTAAAGCTTGTAACTTAAAGCAATTTGACCTAGTATGCCCAGCTCCACCACAAAAGTGACAAAACCACTGAGGTTTGTGGTTTTTCTTGCTTCCAGATTGATTGGGATTCTTAGGTTTAGACTCACTCAGATCTACCCTAGTTCTTCTAGAAGCTGGAACTACTTCTTTATGTACCTTGACTTCAAATACAGATGGATGAACAAAAGAAGTGGAAGATGCAGGTACAAATTTTGGAGGATTAACAACCGAAGGAGATCCACTCTCAACAATCCCTAGACCTGTCTTATCGGAAATAGACTTTTGAGCATGTAACATCTCATCTAGTTTAGAAGTAGAAGCCCTATCTATTTGTTCTCTAACAACAAATAATTTTAATTCTAAACTTTTAACCTTTTCAAGCAAAGTTATGTTCTCAATTTTAACAGAGTTCAAGAGTTCATTAGCATCAAACAACTTTAGCAGCAAATTCTTCTTTTCTTGTTCAAGAGTGTTTATCTTTTTCAATCCTAACTCAACACTCATAGCATCTTTGGCTGCAATCTTGCATAGCTTGTTATAAGCTTCTTACAAATCAACATTCTCAGAGAGTTCCCCATCAGAAGGGTTCTTATCAGCAATCTCAATTTCACTTACTATAGCAATAGTAGTGAAAGCCATGAAGTTTCCTTCTTGATCACTTTCAGACTCATGATTAGAAACTTCATCATCACTCAGAGTAACAGCCATAGCTTTACCTTTAGATCTCAAGAGAGTTGGACACTCAGATTTTAGATGACCATAACCTTGACAACCATAACACTGTTGTCCTAAAGAACTATTGGAAGATTGACCTACTTTATCTTTTGATTTTTCAAAATTGTTATTTTTGGCAATGTCATTCCTCTTCACATTCTTAGTATCAACATTGTTTCTATTTCTTGCCCTCCTATTATTATTTCTCAGAAAATTTCTAAAGTTCTTAGCAAGAAAAGCAATCTCAGTAGATGAGAGTTCATCATCAAATCTACAATCATCAACATCATCAACAGATTTTAGGGCCATAGATTTGGATTTATTAGATTTTGGTAAGTAAAATTCATAGGACTGAAGAGATCCTACAAGTTCATCTACAGGGATAGAGTCAACATCTTTACTTTCAGTTATGGCAGTCACTTTAGGTTTAAAATCCTCAGTTAATGATCTAAAAATTTTCCTAACAATTTTTAGTTGATCATAAACTTCACCAAATTAAAAGCAGAATTGACAATATCATTCAACTTAGCATAGAATTCATCAAAAGATTCATCATCAGACATTCTAATACTTTCAAATCTAAAGGTCAACTACTGCAATTTATTGATTTTTACTGCCTTAGTGCCTTTATGCACTGTTTGTAAAATGTTCCATGCAGTGTGAGCAATCTCCACATTTGAGATCCTCTTAAATTCTTCCATAGAAACAGCATTGAATGTTGCATTCATAGCCTTACTGTTAAAGCTTGCTGCTTCCTTTTGGGCAGTAGTCCATTCACCAATAGTAGTGTTTGGTCTCTCCCAACCGTTCTCAACAGACAGTCACATTCTCTCATCAATAGATTTTAAGAAGGCTTTCATCCTAACCTTCCAATAAGCATAGTTATTCCCATTAAAGTGTGGAGGGATCACAAGAGAGTGACCGTGTTCTATGACAACAGGGGATAAGGATCAACTATAGGTTAAGAGACCTATAAGAAAGAGCTAACCCGCTCTAATACCACTTGTTTGTTCATTTAGACCCTTTAAAGTAGATTGTTTAACATAATATATTAAACAAATGATTACTTAGATTAATTATTCAGATCTAGATTAAACTAGGCCTGTCCACGGGTCGGTCCAAGTCGGGTTTGTGCCCAACCTGGAACCGACCCGACCAGATCGGATGGCCAGAATTTCAACTCGCTGCCAACCGAAGTGGCTGATCGGATCGGGCGGATCTCACCTTCAATGGATGGCGATCGGTTCGGTCGGAGTTGGAGATCTCAAAATCGGCCAAAATCTGGCCAGTTAACAGCGAAATGGGCAAAAAATCGGTGATATTTTTGCCGAATTTTTGTTGGGTTATTGCTGGACTTGGCGAAATCTCACCAGATTCGGCGAGATCTCGCCGAATCTGATGGAGATTCCATGGATTTAGCTGAGATCTCGCCGAAAATTGCTCTTTTATCGGTTCGGTCGGGTTTCTTCAAGTTTTGGGGAGAAAACCCGCCAACCGACCCGCGGTTTTCGAATTCTGGAGGCGGAGACCTGCCGCCGACCGTCATCGACGTCGGGTCGGCCGGTTCTCGGGCCGGATCGGACGGGTTGGCCGGGTGGGTCGGGTATTGGTTGCTGTTGGACACCCCTAGGTTAAACACAAATAAATCATATCATGCAAAGCAGCGGAAAATAAATAACACCACGATATGATGACCTAGGAAAACCGATGAAACGAACCATTTTAAGGTAAAAACCTGAGGAGGATTTAACCTAACTATCCTAAAGGTAAAGTAAATCCACTATAAAAGAATTCAAATTTTTACAATCAGATTTAACCCTAAATCTATTGCTACCTCATGTAGTAACTTACTGACACGACCACGTGCAAGTTTTGAATTCACGGACTCCTTCTCTTTTTGGATTTACACCAACACAAGCAGCCTTGTTTGTGACTTTGAGATCCCACTCAAAGGTTTCAAATCACCATCAGTAATGATCTTGATGCAGCAACTATGTTCTACCAACGCTTGATTGTGATTCTTGCTCCGGTAGATTCTTATGTAGTTAGAAGGTACAAAACCTCTCAGATCTCACAAAGGGTAACATGTAAGTTTTCTCCAAAAGTTTTTAAAACATGGCTAGGGTTTCCCTTTTATATGTAGAGATGTTTAAATGAAACCCTAAATGTTTTCACGGGCTTAGGCCTATTTAAAAATTCTGCAGAAAATCTGGACCTGCGATTTTCGATCGGTCGAGTCTAATTCTCGATCGGTCGAGGAAGGCAGAACCTCACTTCCTTTTTTCTGCAGTCAGCTGGACTTGAAACTTGAAACTTGAAACCTATACTTTTAAGCATTGCCTAACACTTAGACTTGACATGTTTTGTTCTCGGTTTGCCAACACAACAAAAATATGATTCTAAACATTTAAACCTAAATCTTTAGAACCTAACAAAATTTATAGGTGAATACATTGAGTGTGAAATAAATACTTACAACTAAATGCTTGATAACTTCCAATACAAATAACAACTTAATAGACTGACTTTGCATCACATCAGATTTATTAGGCTGGGACAACTGCCAACAAGACTTATAATTAAGGCTAAAATTCAAAACTCACCCTCTAAATTTCACAATTTTTCATTTCAGTCCTCTAAGTTTGCATTTTGTCATTTTAGTCCTCTAAGTTTTGAACTTTCTCAATTCAGTCTTTTGTTAACTCATCATACATATTTGCCGTTAACTACCCAAAATTACATTGTTTTGGCCGTAATTTAATATTTATTTCTTAACTAAGAAAACCCCATTAATAATTTCCTAGTTCTCTTGCGCTCTCTGTTTTGTTTTGTTTGAAAAAGCAGTTTTGAACTCTTAGCCATGGATGTGAGTATGCCGAAGCTGGATTACTATGAGGACAAGTTGAAACTTCATTCCAACACTACACTCCTCTCCTACATCAAGGTCAATCATCACTGTTTTTTTTTTTTTTTTTTTTTTTTTTTTTTTTTTTTTTTTTTTTTTTAATTTGAAGGGTGAAGAAGATGATTGACACCCTTTAATACTAGAGTCAACGATCTTTCACCCACAAGGTGGAGGTCAACCTGTCGACACTAGCTTCATCCAATTAGCCGATTTCGATTGTGAATTCATTGTTCAAGATGTACAATCCAAAAACGGAATTGCTCAAGATTTACTAGGAAATCTCTCGCTCTTCTTCTCACTCTGGGTCTCTCCTTATCTGGTTAGGCTAGGGATTAAAATTGTTCTTCTTCAGATGAGGTGGGTGGGTCTAACATGGGTTATTTTAATTTTTGAGGTTTTTTTTTTTTTAATTAACGCTTTTTTAAATTAAGAAATAAATTAATTAATTAATTAAATTATGGCTAAAACAGTGTAATTTTGGGTAGTTAACGGCAAATATGGATGGTAAGTTAGCAGAAGACTGAATTGAGAAAGTTCAAAACTTAGAGAACTGAAATGACAAAATACAAACTTAAAGGACTGAAATGAAAAATAGTAAAACTTAAAAGGTAAGTTTTGCATTTTGGCCTATAATTAACTTTGAATGAATACTAAAGACAAATAAAAGACAAATGGACTTATAAATAAATGACACATGTCGTCCATGTAGCTACCACATAAATTGCCCCTACGCTCTCGCATCACTTGATCCGGGATTTTAGCTAGTAAATTTTTCTTTGGTCATTGTCGAATTCATTATTTGATGATGAAACACAAGGCAACTTCCCACAATCATACTGCTTATCATTAGATATCAAACTAGTAAAGTGCCTATAGAATATTGAATCCCTTAAGAACTTCATAAACCATCCTGACCCATCTTGTTGCACCCAGCCCGCTAGATACGCGCCCACGATCAACTTAGCAACACGCCACTTCCTTTCCTTAACATATCTTTCCAAGGCTTCAGCAACTTGATCTCCTGCCACAAGCTTTTTGTTCTTAACGATTAAGTTACCAATGTGTCTACCTAAAACAACAGCATCTTCCAATGCCGAGCAACCACCTTGTGCTAGGTCAGGTGTCATAGGATGCATAGCATCACCAGCCACTGTGATATTCCCTTTGCTCAGGTTTCCAAGTATTACGTCCCATGGAAATCTAAACAACAGGGGAGCCCATGTCAGTGTTGAAAGATCTGAATGCTGAACAACTCTCAAGTATGATGTAGGGAAGTTCTTGGCAAAGTTACTAATAACTTCTTTTTTTATCATCTCAGGGTCATGTGGGATGTCCTCACCTGGAATGATAAAGATTGTTAGAATTTATAATAGTCAAAATAATTGAATTCAGTTTAAATTTTTGGACAACCAATGATTTATCAAAAATACTCACTCCTTTTGATTGGTAAGAGCATTAGTATTGGTTAGGTGACTAATAATACAATTTACAAATTCATTGGCAATTTTGACTCAATCAATCCAATTGATGTTGTCCATCATTTCTTTGTTTTTAGAGTATCAAATAGCTGTAAACATCGACACAAAAATGAAAATATTTAAACTTAATTTAAAAGTATAAGCCTATTAAGTTATGAACCAATTATATTATATTAATTCCTCAAGCTTTTATTTCTTTTCTTTCATGTCAGACTTCAACTCACGCTTGTATACTCATGTTTTGGTAAATATGACTCTAAACTTCCAGTAGGTTTATTTGCTTGGGGGTGGGGTAGCCTACTTGTATTAATGATCATAGTAGAAAGTTTGCGTGAGGTTGAGAAAACTGGCATAGTCACTTAAAATTCAAGTCAAGGTAGCTAGTCTGAATTTGTACTCAATAATATGGACTCAATTTTGAAAACCTTTGACAAGCTTGGTATCAATATAAGAGATAAAGTATTAAGGTGGAATGAAAAGGCTTAACCTTTTGAGGATTTGCCTGTGAGAAACCAGTAGACCTCTTTATCATTGAGGGCAGCAAAGGCAGCCCTTTTGCCAATAGTTACAAATTGTTCGAAGTCAACGTCTAGCCCATGGCCTTCAGGAAATATGGCCAACCCACGCACGGCCCATCGACCTGAATTGACAGGCGTGGTCAGTCCTAACCAACGGGCCACCACAGAGTGAACCCCATCACACCCTATCAGAGCCTGTAACATTCAAAATAGAGAAACAAATTTAACAATTAAGCATGTAAAGTGTAAGCTCTACTAATTAAGAGGTATAATATGGGCCCATAGTTGAGGCTAAGAGGTGCGTCTCAATATTATTATACTCAATGACATTGTAGTCACTTAATTATAAAACATAAGGTTTAAGGTTTTTTTTTTTTTTTTTTGGTAAATATAAAATGGTTAGGAGAGGGGCAACTATTGTGGCTTCTTTACCTAAATGTTACCTTAATAGCCCCTAATCACTCCCAGGCTTAGACTTCATTTATAATAAAATATAAGGAGCACCAACATTTCGCTAGTGAGAGGACAGTGGCTCAAATCTAAGATGCTTTGCATAATAAAGTCTTTTTGGCCTAAGGCCCCTTCTACTAGGCTACCAAACACGTTAGTAAGGTTTAAGGTTTGACTCATGGTAAGTTTAGGATTTATAAAGATTTTTGTTGTAATAGATTATAAAGAAAAGTTTTTACTTATAAGGATTTATGTGGTAATATAAGGAATTTTTTATTTGTATAAAATAACTTTTTGAGGGATTGTGCTTACATCAATGAGTCTATGCACACAATTTTTCACAATTTTTTTTTCAATTGATTTTTTTTTTTGGGTCAGGATTAGTGCAAAATAAATATTGTATTAATGGTGGACTCAAGTGAAAGTGATGTTGTTCTAATCACTTCTAGCCAAGTTATTAAGGAAAAAAGTTATCCTTAACAATGTGCTTAGTATATAATTCACCTTCGCTTTGATGCTAACTCCATTTTCCATGTGAATGATAGCATAGAATGAGCCTTCTTCTGCCTGCAGGTTTACTATGGACTTGAGCTTGGAAGAGAAACGGATGGTGTCCACTGGCAATTCTTCTGCCAGAGCTTCCAATAAAGCTTTACGATGTATTGGTCTAGATTCATGTCCATGCCTGCGTCACCACCAGAGGGAAATAATGGTTCAAGCTTAGTGAACTTGGGAATGGATCTGAAGGTGAAAACATGAAGGATACGGTTTAAGTAACATACTTATCAGGTTGGGGGAAAGTGATCTGTTGAGTTGCTCCAGTATCAATATTTGTTACATTTCCCCTATTATAGAAACAAAGGAAAAAAAATAAAACAATACAGATCAAAATCTTAACTATTATATGATATGTACATGATCACATATTTTCTGGATATAATGTATTTCCACTTATTCATATTAATTTTATTAGAGTATGGAATGGAGAAGAGATTTATGTGCTCAATGGATTAATTTTTTTTATATATATATTTATTTTGTGAAAGTACAGTTATACTTTTATAATAAAAAAAGCTTTAAATATATTTTTGGAAGGCAAACTTGATAATAATATACTGTAGATAAATAAATAAAGCTAGAAGCTTAGAGCATCTCCAATAGATTAGCTATATTTATTTTTTGGAGAGAAAACCCCACTGTTCACACTCCAACGAATTCTCCAAATGCAAAACTTTTCCAAAATTTTTTTGAAGTTGCTACAGTGTTTCTCTAGATATAGAAAACATTGTAGCAACTCCATATGAATTTTTCTACTTAAAAAAATCATATAACCCAATAAAAAACAATTCTCTCTCTCTCCTCTCACAACGGCTACAAACATTCACAAATCACAACAGCTACAAACACTACAATCCTTTCTCTTAAACATCTCTAAACTCAAGCATAATTAAAATACAAACTCAAAAACACAATCTTAAAATTAATCAAATCATAACAAAAAAAAAAAAAAAACAGAGACAAAAGCCATCTGACCCATCTGGGCTGCGTTGGGGAGGAAGATGAGCGGCGGCAAGGCGCGGCTTGGCACAGTGAACGCCGATTTTGCGCCTGCCTGTGTCCTTCAATCAACAGTGCAGCAAGCAAGATATCTATCGCATGTTCTTTCTCTATTTCTTATCACTGCTAGAGAGTGTTCTAGAATCAAGTAGAAATAGAAAAAGTAAAAAAAGAGAGAGCTAGAGAAAGAAAGAGAGAGAGGGCTGGAGAAAGTGATCTGGAATGAATGAGAAAAAGAAAAAGAATGGTAGATAGAGATAGGAGTGGGATACTATGTGGTGGAGAAAAAACCAAGAAAAAAGAAAGAAACGTATGGATGAAATTAAGAAATGAAAAATAATATAAAGAATAAGAAATGACAATTAAGAAATACTACTACAATATTTTCAAAATAAATTTTAAGTAATAAATCATTATTAGCTAATATTGGTGCGAAAGTACAGTACTTTCTCAAAGGAGGATAAGTAGTGGGGGTGAGCTTGTGAGCTACGCCGAGGGCTTCAAGGGCAAGCCAAGCATTTTGGTGAAGACCTATGGCTGCACCTGTGGCTCTTAGCCCTTCTGATTTCTCCAACACCAATGCTTTAACCCCTACTCTCTTCAAGGCTATTGCTGTTGCCAATCCCGCTATACCTGCCCCTACTATCACCACATCATGCTCCTCCATCTCTGTCTCTCTCTCTCTTGCTGAATCTCTCTCTCTCTCTCTCTTTCTCTCTCTTGCTGAATCTCTCTCTCTCTCTAATAATCTCAAGCATGAATGAAAATGGGGGGTCTAAGTGTTCTATATATATATATATATATATATATATATATATATACATACCAGTTCTTTTAGAAATTTCAAAGACTAGTTCACAACATTATTTGTATTGGACCCGCACCCTGTTACAAAAAATATATTTGTGTGTAGAAGGTACTAGTCATAGATGACCGGTCAAAAATGACTAGTACAATAAAAGACTAGTCAAAAATGTCGGACGGTTGTGCAAAAGATAAAGATAATCTGATAATCTATTCAATTCTTACACGAAGGTAGGTATATATATATATATAAATATATATATATATATATATAAGGCAAAGTTTAGCTATAAATCGGGTGTAACCTAATGTGACAACTTGACTCAATAAAACAAAAATTATTATATATTTTGAAAATCTAACCGTCAAATTGCATATTTTTTATACTCTTAATACATATATCAAATTTAATGTTAATAAGATATTATTTACTATATGATCTATAACTTATATTTTATGTATAATATTAAACTATAAAAACTTGTAATTTAAATAATTTATTGATGAGATAGCTATTAATCTTTAATTTTTTTAAAATTTTGCAAGTATGTAAGGTATAAGAAGAATATATAATCCAATGAAGGATTTGTCAAAATTCACCTCTAATAAGAAGATATTAAGTAAGGTTGTAGTCTAAAGTTACAACCTATATATATATATATATATATATAAAAACTTATGTTTCAACTTTCAACACCATCACATTAAAGAAAAACTTTGATTAAGAAATTCAAAACAAAAGAGAGGCTGCACATGTGAGCAACCTCTACTTTTTGTGTTTGTTTTTTTGTATTTTGTATTTTGTTTTGTTTTGTTATTTCACTATATTCGTGCATGGCAAGTCAGAACGGAATGGCAAATTGTTCACTAAAACTGTTCATCAACCATTTGATATTTTTTTTGCTCAAAAAAAGAAAAAAAAAAACCATTTGATATTTTGACTACACATTTACCCTTTACCTACCTATTTTTTCAAATATATTTACAACAGATTCTCTATCCTTTCTCTATCTTATTTAAATATTATTTCTTCATTTATTCTTTTTTTTATTTAAATCTTTCTTTATTCTTTTTTTAATATTTTTTTATTCATTCTCAACAACTATATATTTTAAAATCTCCCAATGGGTAAAGATTTTAAAATTGTGGGCGGTTTTTTTTTTTTTTTTTTTTTTCAATAGATCTTGTGAAGCACTTGAGATAACAATATAGTGAGTTGTTAGTGTTTATTGTAATTTGAAATTATCAAATTTATGTTATTCTTGTGCAAGTTTTTTTTTTTTTTAATTCTATATATTTTGAAATTTATCAAATCTATCTTAGTCTTGAAGTTTATCAAATTTATGCAATTTAGATTGAATTTATCTTGTTAAATTTTCTCTAAAAATATTTATTAATTTTACCGTTTTTGGGATTATTATTATTATCTTTTTAGTGAATTTTATTTATCATTATTCATTCATTTATCATTAACCCATTTTTTTTAATTTTTCTAAAAATTAAAAAAAAAATCTGATCATAATTTTTTTTTTAATTTATCATTAACCCATTTTTTCCACCACATATGGTCACACCCCTTTCATATCTATAACCCATTGATTAATTTGACCACCACACACACTCCTTTATAATTCCAATTCAATTCTCCACCACATACCAAAAGTTTAGAATAGGAAATATCTTATCTCAAGCTCAAAGACTCATCAAACAAAGTCAAACTTTCATCATAAAAAAAATAAAAAATAAAAAATAAATAAAAAAAGAGTTAAACTCGAAGATTCAACCAAAGAGATAGAGAACTAGTGGAGAACAAAGATGAAAGACCCATATATTTATTCAAATGAATAAGAGGCGTTAGAGAATCTCCAGTTTTGGAGAGTGAACAGTTACATTTACCATTTACGTACCTACTTTTTCAAATACACTTACCAGCAGATTCTCTATCCTTTCTCTATCTTATTTAAATATTATTTCTTCATTCATTCTTTATTTTTTCTTTAATCTTTCTTTATTCTTTTTTTAAATATTTTTTTATTCATTCTCAACAATTATATGTTTTAAAATCTCCCAATGGATAAAGATTTTAAAATTGTGGGTGGTCTTTTTTTTTCAATGGAGCTTGTGAAGCACTTGAGATAACAATATAGTGAGTTGTTTAGTGTTTATTGTAATTTGAAATTTATCAAATTTTTGTTATATAACATATATTCTTGTGCAAGTTTTTTTTTTGAAAAAAATTCTATGTATTTTGAAATTTATCAAATCTTAGTCTTGAAATTTATCAAATTTTATGCAATTTAGATTGAATTTATCTCATTAAATTTTCTCTAAAAACATTTATTAATTTTGCCTTTTTAGCATGAGAGATGGTAATAAACTTGCCCATAGTTTAGCCCGGCATTCCATTAATGTCGATGACTATGTAGTGTGGATAGAGGATGTTCCACCACCTTTGTTTTCCATTGTTCAAGTTGACATAGCCAAAACTTCTTTAAGATAATAAAAACCTTTCAAGGTCTTCTTTCTAAAAATAAATAAATAAATAACTCTTTGCTTACCATTATTGCTTTTATTGCATATTTTGTAAGTTTAGATTATTGTAACTATTTCTTTTGTACTAAAATTTCTTTTGGGGGTGATTACCCCCAAAATGGTTTTTGCCTTTTAAAAAGTTATTCAAATGTTTTTCACTTCATCACCAAATTTTTAAGTACTTTTATTGCCTTTATTGCTTTTGGATTGTGGTGACATACTTGTAGTTGATTTTTATTATTGTTACACCATCTGGTTGATCGCTAACTCCGGCCTTAAGCAACATTTTTTTAGTATTTATGCTTTGTAATTTATTTTTGGGTTCTCATGTAGTACCTCTTTTTTACCCCTAGTAAGACATTTTTCCTTTTTTGAGAATCTAGTAAGGTATTTTTTCAAGAATCAATTGGACTAGTAGAGAAGAATTTTTTTAATTTGAAGATTGCATTCATTTTTATGATGACTATCTAAATTGCAGTTCAACTAATCACATTTCTGGAGTCAAAAGGGTACAGAAACTACCAGTGATAATGAAGTAGTAATAATTGAAAAGTAGATTTTGTACAAATTAATTTCATGACACGATAATTAGGCCTTTTGTGTGTGTGTGTGTTTTTGTGTATATATATATATATATATATATATATATATATATATATATATATATATAAAGAAAGTAGTTAAATAAGAAAAGTAGGGCTTGGCTTGGCTGGAATTGGAAATGGAATGAACTCAATGAAGTTTCCTTCACATGCTTCCCAACTATTTTCAATCAATTACAGGAAAGACTAAACAGCCTTCCATCCCTTACCTTTCCAACTTTCTTTTCTTCTCTCAATCAAACACAAACAATCCTAATTTACACAAATAATGCACGGGCTAGTTGTGAAATTGGATTACTTGTAAAAAATAACTTACCTAATTTACTTAAAATTTATTTACAGGAAATCAATCCTAATTTGATCAAAATTTATTTAGTATTGGTCCTGTTGGATTAATAAATGAAATAATATACTTGCATTTGTTTATAGTGTAATATGAGGCTAGTCATACCACATCAACCACTTTATCAGGATGTTAAAAAAAAAAAAGCTAAGAAAATAAAAGAAGAACATTATCAAACTTTTCAATTCAAAATTAACAATAATACTTCAGAAAGGAACTCATAATCTCTGCCAAATAATAAATGAAACTTAGAAACTCATATGGCCCAGGCATATTTGATAAATCAAAGAATATACATCCCTAAACTTGTCACGGTCATGTTTAGTTTAGGCCAAATATATAGGTTAAATTTGTTGTGTGGATTTTTAATTCTTGGAGAAGTATATGCAAGTGAAAAACTCATAAAAAACATTTCAAATCACATTAATATGGTCTAAGCATATTTGATAACTCAAAGGATATGCATTTCTAAATTTGCCTTGGTCATGTTCAGTTTAGGCCAAGTAAATAGGTAAAATTTGCTTTTGTTGTGTGGATTTCTAGATTAATTTCCTAGATAAATAAAAGAATTACATGAAAAACTCATAAACAACATGTCAATTCACATGAATATTTTACAGATAAATAAAAGAATCACAATGCAGCATACTATGCAACTTTCATTTTTCTACATGCATTGATTTAATAACCATTCAAAGCACAAACCTCATTGAATCAAGTGAAAACCAAAAAATTGGTGGCATTAAGTTAGTATCATTCATTTATTTCATACTCACCCTAAAGCTATATTGTTTAGTTGTTTAATATTCAAAGTACCTACCAATCACCCAACTCTTCTACAAAAATTCAACGTTCTTATCTAAGTTTTATTTGAATAAATTTTCATTGCTCCAGTTAATTGTATACTTTGATATAGATTTTCTATTTACACTCAATGAAGGCCAAACATGAAAAACATAATCTTTCATGACTGAACAAATGATACTACAATTCTATCATCAAATTCCTCCCATTTCCTAAATTATTAAAGCAAAATTTAACAATTATTCAAGTTTTGAGATAAACTAGGGAGGGAATCCTAGAAAATAGCATGAATGGACAACTAATATCTATATAAATGGTAACCACAAACCTAATTGAAGAATCAAAGTCGTGGGTTTCACTTCCCAGATTTATTGGCAAAAAAATTCATTTTTGACAATCCACTATAAGCCCATCATATTCATGGGCAGCAAAAGTAAAGAAATAATTTTTTTTTTAAGAACAAAGAAACCATAAAGAATTAATAGCTTTATTGAATTATTCACCTCATACCTCGAAGAATGTTCACAAATTCTCCACTTAGTTATTTCAGGCCTTGTGAAGAAGTAGAATGTTAGATGGAGGGAGAGGTATTGTGCAGAAGCCAAGTGTAAGGAATAAGCTCCACCGCCACAGATGAGATTTTTTAAGGACACTTTAGTAGGACATATAAACATGACCATGTTCCTATAATTGAACTGAAAGATATATAAAACAATCCCTACAGTAACTAAATTTTATTTGTTTATTTTTTTTTAAAAGCCATCAAAATAAATTGCATCGTTCAAACATATTATGGTGCAAATAGTCTTGCATCATACATACACATGCATTTATTTTTTGTTGAAAATGTAACTAGATCTAAAATATAACTCAGTTAAATATGATTATGCAGGATGAGAATGGTATTAGATTTTATCTTAAAATAAGTAAGATTGCAAGATTAAGTAATTTCTACTTGGCTCAAGACATACCAGCAATATTTCAAGATCAAAGAAGGTATTGTCGTTCATCTCTTTGAAGGCTTATAAGATGCAAAGATAAAGTGTGTATAGTGAGGCTAAACTATCTACAATACAAAAATAAATATGAACATAGTGGCATAACTTTCATGATTATTTTAACATCTGTCCTAATGCCTATGAGCCTATCTAATGTATATCAAAAAGAGAAAAAGATTTTGTTGTGGCATAAGAATGTCAACAGAGAAATCAATGACTCATGATAGGTAATTAGCAAAACTGGGAAAAAAATAGAGTTATTTTACCAATATGAATTTTAGTCTCATACCGTATAGCAGTTGTTCTCAGCCTTATTGAAAATAGAAAGATACCCAAAACCATTTTAATCCAAATACCCAAAAGGGGAAAAAGAGAGTTATTTTAGCAATATAAATTTAAGTCTCATTTCACTGCATTATTTGAACATGTTAGAAGAGAGTTCACTATTCTAATATGTTTTAACTTGGTAGTAATTTTTTTTTAATGGTAGTACTCAATGGTTGATCTTTTGTCTCAATGAGTCTTATGTAAAGGTCTAGAATTTTGAAATAAGGAACCATACAATTCAGCGTGATCCAAAATCTACCAACTAAAAAGGGCAATTGATGATTAAAACTATAAAATATTTTTTGAGTCGATCAAAAAAACAAACATATATGTATCAAAATCACAACTCAAATAGGAACATAAAAATACAATGCATCCAATAATTTGAATTATCAAAACCTTCTACATCCAACTCATTAGTCTATGAATTCAATTTATAATTCACCCATGATCCAATTCTACGCATCACATATGAAAATAATAATATATAACAATAATAAGAAAGTAATGCAAATTAAAAACCAATAACCAAAAACTAAAGAAAAATATAGAAGAATCTTCAACCTGTAGAGGAAGAAGCCCAGGTTTGAAAACCCCACTAAATTATTCATCTTTTACCACAATAAGACATAGAAACAATAAATATATTAGTAAGTATATGAAAACCAATCAAATGGAAGAACATGTCAGTCTCACTGTTCATTGGACAGTTTCTGTAAAGAAAAATGCATGTTTTTATTGTGTAGTTTTATAGAGAGGAACAAAAATAAAATAGTTCTTGGCAATATCCGAGACCTTAAACAATCATAAACCATGAAGTTGACTTAAACTAATGTAAGAGTATAACTATTGAATTATCAAAAAAGGAAAAATGCAAGACTGAGTGAGACATTTTGTCAAACATGTGGTGTACATGTTCTAAAAGGGAATGAAAAGAAAAATGAAGGAGTAAGTGAGACATTTTGTCAAACACATGGTGTACATGTTCTAAATGGGATTGAAAAGACAGTTTAACAACATGAATCCCTCCAAAAAAATATAGAACTGAAGAAAAAACCTTCAAAATGATCCATTAAAAAAACAAAATTAACATTAGAATGTTCTATTATCGAAGAGGAGTCTAACTTCTCATGAGAAATTAATAGTCAATTAGATATTTTTCATAGAGTAAAAATCAAGCCACATACACATTGTTCTAATCATGCTGAAATTGATGGTCTCCTCCATGTGCTTGATCAAACCCGACAAAAATCACAATAGATTGCGGTGCCCGAATCGTAGATCTTGTTGTTCAATTGAAGGAACTCACAAGAGGGTCATTGCTATAGCTTCCATTGTTCTTTCAATTGTACTACAGCCAACTCGGTCAGCATCATTGAGTCTCCTGTAAACCATTCCCAAGTCTCTCTGAGTAGAGATTTGTACGGCTCAGTGCTTCTTCTCTCATCGCAGAGGGAGAGCCATTGGCAAAAGAGAAGGGTATAGACCAAGGGAGTCAATCTCGCACTGGAGGCTATACCGGTTTGACCAGTGGAACGATATATTTCAGTACCGGTCAATATCGGTGTACCGTTTCAAGTTTAACATTATTTTTTATATTTATAAATATATACCAGCCTCTAAGCACACGCTCACATCTCTAGGTATTTTTGTGATTGGAAAATGTAGTAATTCTAATTTATAATAACAGTTTGGAATTTGGATAACTACAATTCACCCCTTTATCTATCAGTATGTGATAGACTAAAATATAACAAAATTGCTACTTGCAGAGTTATCGAAATTACATATTTACATTGATTTTGGTTTAGTTTTGTTTGCAGGCTGACTTGGTTGCTTAGTGGATTGCTAATAATTGTTTTCAAGATTGTTGTGTTTGTTTTATCTCGACATGGTATGTGTCTAAGTTTTTGTGATAATCTTGGTTCTTAGAGAGAGTTGAATGTATTTGCATATTCACATAATAATCACATGTTTGATATTCTATAGGTTTCCTCGGATCCTAATGCTGAAAAAGAAGTAGTGCCATTTAGCAAAAAAAAAAAAAAAAGACGTAGTGCCAGAGAAAAAAAAAGTTAATAATTTACATGCATTATAATTTAGAATTACTACATTTTTCAATTGTAAAATAAATAAATAAAATCCAGCAATGAAAACTTATTTCCCCTGCATTCTTAATACTCACCACCTAGAACCTACACGCATAATACTCACCACCTATGGGAAACCATTGACACGGGCAAGTTGAACCCATCAACCAAACTCACATCATAGTAATGTAAGTTTGATTTAGAGGTTCCAAATGTCATTTCAACAACTGTGGCCGGAGGGACTCCACCAATGCGTTGGCAATGCAGAAGGCCAGCACAGTCACCAATTTGGCATGAACCTTTGCCAATTTCTTCATCAAAGCAACAACCTTGTCTGCCCCATACTCTTCCAGACCATCTTTCCGAAACTTCAAACACTACTTCTTCAACACTATAGAGATGAAAGCCACCATCTTTGGGGATTAAATGTCCTGCAGTGGTAAGAAGTCCAAGCCATATGTGTCCCGTTTGCAAAACAAAGTTAACAGCAGGCAACGATGTAAGTTTTTCAACCATACTATACATAGTTGAAGGGTTTTAAAGACTGCCATGTTGTGAGAGAAAATAGTGTACCTGTGAAGGAAAGGGAGTAGAGAATGTAGAAGAAGAATTTACCTAAGGAAGTTGGCATTTTGTTCTTAATTTGTTTTGAATAGGAACTGATTGCTTGCACTTTTGTGTTTTGAGAAAGTGATCGTACAGGGAGAGTGAGAGTGGTGAAGTGGGTTCCTTCTTTTTTGCCACCTGAAATGATACTTCTGTAGAAAAAAGCAAACTGCTTGATGTTTTAAAAAATTAATTATATTTCTAACTGGGAGAAGGTTTTTATTTTTATTTTTATTTTTATTTTTTACATACTCAGATAAGGGGAGCAGGGTTTTTTTTTTTTTTTTTTTTTTTAATAAAAAGTATAGACTTATTAAAGGTAAAAATAAAAAATAAAAAAAAAAAAAAAAAAAAAAAAAAAAAAAAAAGAGTGAATTTTTTTTTTGAAAACGTGAGATTAGGTAGTTGGAGTATTTCAAATACCTTGAACAGAGAGTGTTCCTATTTTGTAGGCAATATTTTAGTGCAAGTTAGACATGTATTTTTACTTGTCTATCCTTAAGTTTTGTCTCTATTTAAATTTAGGAGTGTTGAGGGTATTTTGGAACAAAAAAAATCTAGTCCAAACAGGGGCAGCCCCTTAAATAGTAGTATAGATATATATATATATATATATATGTGTGTGTGTGTGTGTGTGTGTGTGTATTATAATAAATATAAAAATTTACCATAAAACATTACCTCAATTCAAAACAAATTATTCATGGTTTTAAATCTTAGCATCAATTAAAAGAAAAAAAAAACACACAATATAAAAAATAGAAAGCTTAATTATTCATTGCATACTAAGAAAACAAATAATACTAATAAGTTAATGCAAATAAGTTACCATTCTGCCCTTACAAAAATTCAAAAATTACAAAACTAAAAAAAAATTTGTACCAGCCAATATTGTCCGAAATCGGCCGGTATGGCCAGTACGGCCGATATTTAAACCAGTATAAAACATTGGTATTTCGATACTGGTACGGTATCAACTACATTGGTATAGACATTAAAAAACAATAAGTGATGTGGAAGAAAAATAGTTGATGTTGAAGGCGTGAGGAAAGCCAACGGTTTATGGCGACGACATGGGCTGATAGTCTCTTTTGAATCCATCAGCTTATGTAATACTCATCGACGAAGAGGAAGTTAGGGAACACCTTACGAAGCACTCAAAGGCTGACGCCTCCATGAAGTTGACGGCATTAAGGCTGAAGGGGCAGTGTAAGCTGACGACCCTGATAAAGAGTTGCTTGCCACCCACGTATCGCGTATATAAGGAAATAACTTGCTCTCCACGTTTAGTAAAATCCAAAGGGGTTCCTATAAGGAAAGGATCCCGTAAAATACGCCCCAAAGAGACTCCTAAAAGGAAAAAACTTCTAATCCAACAAGAAGATATCAACACTCTTCTACTATAAAAACCCCAATACCCTCACCAACCAAGGTACGCATAATTTACCCTCTCTAGCACTCTAGAGTTGTGAGAATAGTTCTAACTTGACCTTCGGAGGATATTTGGCCGACACTACACCGGTGCTCTCTGCTAGGTCTTTTCTTTTTATTGTGTAGGTATTCTTTCGAACGTGTGAAGACTGTGTAGCTCATTGGTGATTTTTTACGGCATCATTAATAAGAAAGGGTGTTGTTTGGTCTTTTACAACTACTGCCCAAGGGACCCACGTTCCCTAATTTATTATAGGCAGTTTAGTATAGGGACCAAACGGGGTCAATGGGTGATCAAAAAGGTAGTTTTTTTTTTTTTTTTTTTTTTTTATTTAAAGGAATGCGTAATTGTTCATAAAAAAATAAAAAATAAAAAATGAATGTGTAATTGTGTTGTTATTATATACATGTTATTTATAGTTAAAACTTAAAAGATGTTGTGGAATGAATTGAAGTAAACCGTAAGTTTTTTTTTTTTTTTTTTTTTTTTTTTTGAGAAGAAAGGATATGCTGTTTTATTAATCATGAATTGGGAAAATCCCTATTTAAAGAAGAAAATACATCAGAAGGAACCAACTCCATCCATGCTTGAAAAGGAAAAGAAAGTCTTGTTCTATGAGCTAAAGCGTGAGCTACGGCATTGCTTGCCTAACAACATGAGAGAAAGATAAACTCTGAAAAGAGTTCTCATAAGACAAAATGTCTTTTATAATGTGGCCAACCTGTGAAAATTCCATACCACCACTGTGCAGACTTTATTACAGACTTAGCGTCCCCCTCAATGACTGCTTGGTGAAAACCTGTCTCGACAGTAAAAACCACTGCACGCCTTGCTGCTAGCAGCTCTAAAATCTCAACTGATGGAGGCTTCAGGATCTTCTCTGACATAGCAGCCATTACTTCGCCTTTAGAGTTGCGAATGACCACTCCAATACCGGCATCATCAGATTCTGTAAACCACGCCCCATCAAAGTTTGTCTTTACAGTGTCTTGGATTGGAGGAGACCACTTCTGCTCTACTTGCCAACGTCTGATGGAGGTGGAGCTGAACTGATCCGTAAAGCTCCGAAGGTAATCCTTTGCAAAACCAGTGATTTTCTCCAGCGACAAAGGACTTACCTGCGGACGAAATTTATTTCGGTGTTGCCAAATAGACCAAGCCGTGGTTGCAAACAGAGGAGCTAGCTGCTGTCTTTCTTGTACCAGTTGAAACAAGTTTGAGAAGGAACCCGATAGAGCTTTTGATTTGTCTACCCAACTGAAATCAAAAGACCAAACTCACTGCACCTTCTCACACCCCCACAACACATGCAAAACCGATTCAGATTCTCTATCACAGAGTTGACAGACAGATTCTTGAAGGATTGTACGTTTCAGCAAATTTTCTTTTGTGGGCAGAGAATTTGTGTAGGACTTCCACATAAAGTGTTTAATCTTACCTGTATTTATTCTATTGCACAACATGATTTTTTATAGTGCTTAATTTAGATATTAAACTATAAGAATTTACTAATTTTTGTCTATTTTTTAATCATTTGTAGTTGACAAAGTACTTTTAATAGTTGTATTAGAAGTACTCTATAATGCCATTTATATAGAGAAAAGCAAAAGTTAGCCAAACGAAAATAATTAGATGAGTGACAAATTTTAGCTTTTGCAACTTTACTTTAATTGTCATTATTATTTTATAACAATGCGTATATAGAAATTTAATTATTAGATTTTGCTAATAATTGGTTATTTGATAATATGTTCTGGGTGGGTGAAATTACAATTTCTGCAAAGAAAATAACCTTAATAGATTATCAACAACAAATTGCTTTTCCTAATTGGTCCAATTAATCACTGTTAAGTTTATTAATTTTCATAGTTACATTTTTTGGTGTTTTGGATTATAGGCAGAAAAATAAGGTTTGAGAAAGTTTGTTTAAAATTAAAAGAATAATTTACACGGTCAGCTTCTGGACTTCCTTGGGATTTCGAGGTGGTTGTAAATTGTTGATTGCCTTAATTTGATCGGGGTTAACTTCAATTCCGCGATGAGTAACCATATAGCCCAAAAATTTGCCTAATCCCACACCAAAAGAGCATTTGGAAGCGTTAAGGCGCAACTTGTGCTTCCTCAGGATTTCAAAAATGTTCCTGAGATCCCCCACATGCTCGGACACTACCTTACTCTTCACCACCATGTCGTCTATATAGACCTCAATACTCTGGCCCAACTGTGATTTAAACATCCTAGTCATCATCCTTTGATAGGTAGACCCTGCATTTTTCAAACCAAAGGGCATCACTTTGTAATGGTAGTTTCCTGTAGGAGTGACGAAAGCCGTTTTTTTCCTGATCATCCAGGGCTAGTGGTATTTGGTGGTACCCTTGAAAGGTATCTAAGAAGCTCATCCGAGGATGGCCTACGGTTACGTCCACCAACTAGTCTATCCTTTTCAACCTATAGCGTCCACTCCTGATGATAGCTCTTTATCATCAAACCAAGACACCAATCAGTTTTTGGTGTAGGCGGGGATTGAACCCTAGATTTCTTATTCAATCATCAAAGACTTTACCAGTTGAGCTAGTTGGAACTCACTTCATCTTTAATTAACATCTTGCACATAGTATTGTCTCATTCCTTATTCCCTCCTTCAACATAAAGATAGCAAGGATCTCCACACAAGTCTTAGATGGAGGGTCTCATCCCCATGGTGTTCAAGGCATTCAAGAAAAACAGAGTTCGCAGGCAATACAGGTGCCTCTCCTCTGGGGCTTCTCAAAGTTACAACATAGCTGATTTCTACACCAATAGTCAGAGTCATGTATATATGTTGCCTTCAACTGAAAAGGTAGGTGGTTTTCACACAGAGAGAAATGGTCACAGGAGACACAAGTCTGTTAGAGATTATGCTGTTGAATTCTTATCATCTAGAGATAACATGAGAATGAAAGTTGCACCTCCTGACCCCCAGAAACTTGTGAGGTTTAGGAGCCACATAATGTTCTCATGTGTAACTGGTGCCTAGAATTGCAACCTTTCTTGGTATCAACTAATTCCAAGTGTTGTAATATTTTGGTGATTTTGTTGTTTGTTTTTTTGGTTATTTTTTTGCATTTATATAGTTTCGTTACTTATAGGTACATATCATTTCTCCACAATTGTTGATATGATCTGTTGTGATTAATACATAATAAAAGTGGCATCAATAGTAAGCTGAAAGTGACATTAATGTTGCTTCGATCACAACAGTGATCAAATTATGTCAACAATTGCGAAAAATGTTGTGTACTTATTACTCTAAATTATACAACCAATGGTGCCCCGACCACCAACTCCTGCTCCTACGCGTGCGTCCTCTGGTGACGTCGTAGATAAAAAGAGAAAAAAGGGCCAAGGAAGTAAAGGACTCGAAGGTGTTGAGGAAGGAGAAATCACACACCCTTCACAGCAACCCCCAGCTAAGGAGGCCCGAACGACCAGGGCCCAACAGAAGAAGAGCGTTCCTTCTGGGACCTCTAAAGGTTCTGAGGGGGAACAGCAACCAAAGGCTTCTGCCTGGAGGCCTTCATTTATGCTGAGCTCGGGGAGCCTTGTCATGGACGATGCCAACCTCAGGGATCCCCAAAAGGGTAGGTCGGGCATTCTTGCTGAATGTCTGGAAAAGGCTCTTCTCCTACCTGAGGACATGCAGG
The DNA here is from genome assembly GCA_030021035.2 of Notholithocarpus densiflorus. Classification (NCBI taxonomy): domain Eukaryota; kingdom Viridiplantae; phylum Streptophyta; class Magnoliopsida; order Fagales; family Fagaceae; genus Notholithocarpus; species Notholithocarpus densiflorus. The sequence continues at coordinate 533,036 of JARYZH020000178.1, read as the reverse complement.
AGCTTCGGTCCTTTCGGAAACGTGAGGTCTTCCTATCTCTAATGAGAGACCTTGCCAAGGTATGTAATTACCTTCTTCTTTTCATAAATTAATACAACACATGTATAGATACTGACCCATAACAATTTTACAGTCTGTGCAAGCAGCCTTTGTGGCTGAGGAATGGGTAGACCACGCCCTAGGCCAAGCTCTTGAGGCTAAAGGTAAACTTGAGGAAGCTAAGAAGGCCCACGCTGAGACTGAGAAGAGGCTCAAGGACACTCTCTTCCACTTAGTCGAGGTAGAAAAATCAAGGAAAAATGTTGAGTCTGCCTTAGTTGGGTTTGAGAAATAGGTAGAGGAGGCAAGGGCTTCTCAGAAAAAAGCTTAGACTCAACTGGCCTTGGCTATAGAAAAGACTAATCAACAGTAAAAGCAACTAAAGGCAAAGGATGCTGAGAAGGCTAAGGCCGAGCAGGCGGCCTATGACGTGGGCATGACCAAGACTGCCCAGAGTCTGACTACCCAACTCAGAGACGTCGCTCGGGCCTTCTACCTTGAGGTATGGGGTCAGGCCCTCACTGCGGCTAAGGTTAATACTAAATCAGAGCTTAGGGCTCCTGACAGAGTATACTACCCTTCAGCCCTACGCCTTGCCCCTAGCCTCCCTCAACCTTCAGGCGACCTCGGCTCTGCCTCTGCCTCTACCTCGGTTCAGCCTACCACTACTCCAGCTGCCACACCTGCCACAGATAAAGGGCAAGATCAACCACCTCTAGTAGCTGTTGTGGACGTGGAGTCAAAGGAAGCAGCTGAAGTAGGGCAGCTGAAGAAGAAAAAGAAGGAGAAGGAGAAGGAGAAAGAAAAAGAGAAAGAGAAGGAGAAAGAGGCATCAGCGTAACTTAATCCTAGGTTAAGAGCTACTTAGCCAATTTTGTAATTGGGCTTAGTTTAGTTGATGCCCCATTTTTCTTCTATTGTAATCCAACTCCTGAATTTCAATGAAAGCAATCAATTTCTACTCTACAATTTTTAATCTATTTAAGTTTAATTTGTCCAAGTATATCTCCTGCTATTTTCCCTTTTTTAATATTATCTGAAACATACTAACTTTTAACTAACTTAATTAATTCCCTATACTATCCTGTTCAATCTGAAATGAACTTTAAGAAAGTTATTAGATTGACACTTAGGGCAATTTGTAACAATATTCTGACTTAGTATCAATTTCAAGCGAAACTTACCTTACTTCGGACTTAGGATGCTAAGAGACCAATCTTCCTTGTGCCTGTGATCCGAGGAAGTAAGTAAGACTTATAATTTTATTCACTACTTAGAAAATTTCATAGAAGTGTTAAGTTGTCCAAGGTTTGTGACCTAAGGAGTCAAACAAGACCAAGATTTTGTTTAGCACTTAGAAACTTTTTACATAAATGTTAATTTACCCAAGGTTTGTGACCCGAGGAGTTGAACAAGACCGAGGTTTTGTTTAACACTTAGAACTTTTTATACAAAGGTTAATTTACCCAAGTTTTGTGACCTGAGGGGTCGAACAAGACCGAGGTTCTGTTTAACACTTAGAAACTTCTTACATAAAGGTTAATTTACCCAAGGCTTGTGACCCAAGGAGTCAAACAAGACCGAGGTTCTGTTTAACACTTAGAACTTTTTACACAAAGGTTAATTTACCCAAGGTTTGTGACCTGAGGAGTCGAACAAGACCAAGGTTTTGTTTAACACTTAGAAACTTCTACCTTAAGTAATTACCATACAACTTGCAACCACAGTAAGACATAAATGCACCAGACATGAATAAAAAGAGCATCATATCATTAATAATAGTAGCGCCGTAGATTTTTTACATTCCAAGGACATGGAACTACATTTTCATCTAGGTCTTCCAAATAATAAGCCCCAATACCAGCTACTAACATTATTCTGTATTGGCCTTCCCAGTTGGGACCCAACTTTCCCCAGGCCGGGTTCTTTGCTATCCCTACCACCTTCCTCAGAACTAAATCTCCTGGGGCTAGTGGCCTTAGTTTCACTGCAACCACTTCTCTCCTTTCCTCAATCAATTCCAAACTGGCCAAGAGCAAGCGATCATTCTCCTCGACGCTGAACTGATCAGTTCTTAGGGTTGGGAACCCTAATTCAATGGGAATCATTGCTTCAACCCCATAAGTCATTGAGAAAGGAGTCTCTCCAGTTGATCTTTGGGGTGTGGTGCAATAAGTCCACAGTACGTGGGGCAATCCATCCACCCACCTTCCCTTTGCATCATCCAACCTTTTCTTCAATCCAGACACTATGGCCTTATTTGTAGCCTTGGCTTGACCATTCCCTTGTGGATAAGCAGGAGTAGAATACATATTCCTGATCCCCAACTCCCCACAGTATTTTCGGAAGGTTTTACTATCAAATTGAAGACCATTGTCCGAGATCAATGTGTGTGGGACTCCAAACTTGGTGATGATATTTCTCCATATAAATCTCTTAGCATCCATATCCCTGATATTGGATAGAGGTTCAGCCTCTACCCACTTAGTAAAGTAATCTGTCCTGACAAGAAGCCATTTTCGGTTTTCTGTGGCTCGAAGAAATTACCACACTATGTCCAAACCCCACTGAGCAAATGGCCAAGGGCAGGAAAGTGGGTTTAGAACCCCTTCAAGTTGGTGAATATTTGGGGCATACCTCTGACACTGATCACACTTCCTCACATAATCCTAAGAAGTTTTCTACATGCTCGGCCACCAATATCCTTAGGTAAGGGCTCTATGGGCCAAAGACCTCCCTCCTGTATGACTCCCACATATTCCCTCATGCAACTCTTCTAACAAGGGCTTCACTGCCTCGGGATGTACACACAGTAGGTATGGCCCCGAATGAGAACACTTTCTGTTTTTCGAATAACCAATAACGGGGAGCCTTACTACGTATCTTCTCTGCCTTGCCCCTATCCTCGAGTAACAGTCCTTGTTTCAAGAAAGTAACCAAGGGGTCCATCTAGCTTGGCCCAACCTGGATACTATGTACACTGACCTAGGGCTTCTTCATGAGACTGGAACTAGCCATGTCTTCAACTATAATGACCCGAGGCAAATTTGACCCCAGAGAAGTTGCCAGCATAGCTAAAGAATCTGCATAAGAGTTTTATCCCCTCGAGATTTGCTTTAGAGTGAAGCTCTTAAAGTGGACCCGAGCTTGTCTAACTTTAACAAGATATCCCTGCATTCGTTCATCCCGAGCCTTAAACTCTCCATTGATTTAGCCCACCACCAGCCGTGAATCTGAATATAACTCTACGACCTCTCCTCTCAACTAATTAACCATTGCCATTCCGGCCAACGGAGCCTCATACTCAGCTTCGTTGTTCGTAGCTAGAAAACCCAATTGCAATGATTTTTCCATCACCAGCTTCTCAGGGGTTATCAACACAATCCCTATCCCTACCCCTACCCCTTTTTCGGTTAGTTACTCCGTCAATGTACACCTCCGAGACTGTCATAACATCAACTGTTCCTTTTCCCTCACTTGCTACACTCTCAGTAAACTCCGCCACAAAATCTGCTAAGACTTGTCCTTTTATGGCAGTACGAGGCATATACATGACATCATAAGCACCCAACATGGTTCCCCATTTAGCAATCCTGCCTGTGTAATCTGATTTCCGTAGTGCTTGCAAAGGGAGCTGGGTGAGCACCACCACAATATGTGCTTGAAAATAATGTGGAAGCTTCCTCGTGGCACGTACAATGGCCAACACCGCCTTCTCTAGGGGTAAATAACGTGTCTCAACTTCCTGCAAAGATTTACTAACATAGTAGACAGGTCTTTGTACCCCATTCTCATTTCTAACCAGAACTAGACTAACTGCATAATCCGTGACTGCCAAGTATACATACAACACTTCCTCATTCTTGGGTCTAGAAAGGACAGGGGGGTGTGACAAGTATTGCTTAAGCTCCTCAAAGGCCAACACACACTCCTCGGTCCATTGAAAGTCCTTCCACTTGTGGAGGAGCTGGAAAAATGGACGACATCAATCTGCTGACCAAGAGATAAACCTATTCAGAGCTGCTGCCATCCCTGTTAACTTCTGCACCTCCTTAGGATTCCGAGGAGGGTGAAAGCTATTAATGGCTTTAATCTGATTAGGATTGACTTCAATTCCTCGGTGTGTGATCGTGTAGCCTAGAAACTTTCCCGAGCTAACCCCGAAAGAACACTTAGATGCATTTAAGTGCAGCCTGTGTTCCCTCAACACTGAAAACACCTCCCCCAAATCTGCCAAGTGCTCTGTAACTTGTTTGCTCTTTATCACCATATCATCAATATATGCCTCAACATTCCTCCCAATCTACGACTCAAACATCTGTGTCACCATTCTTTGGTATGTTGATCTTGCATTCTTAAGGCCAAAGGGCATCACCCGATAATGATAATTGCTAGTGGAAGTATGGAAAAAAATTTTCTCCTGATCAGATAATGCTAGAGGTATCTGATGATACCCTTGAAAGGCATCCAAGAAACTCATCCAAGGATGTCCAACTGTTGCATCCACCAATTGGTCAATCCGAGGAAAGGGAAAGGATCGTTCGGGCAAACTTTATTCAAATCTGTGAAGTCCACACACACATGCCACTTCCCATTTTTCTTCTTTACTACCACGGTATTAGCCAACCACTCAGGGTAAAATATTTCTTTGATTGCCCCTGCTTGCTTAAGTTTGTTTACGTCAACCCTTATTGCCTCAGCATGTTCTTTTGATGAATGCCGAGGTGGTTGCTTTCGTGGGATCGCCTCTGGATTTAGGTTTAACTAGTGGCATATAAACTCAGGATCAATCCTAGGTACGTCATAAGTACTCCAGGCAAACACATCAATATTATCTTCCAAAAACTTCACCAACACTGCCTTTTCCAAGGATGGCAACTGAGACCCCACTTGAAAATATTTTTCTTCATCCTGTCCAATCACAACCTTTTCCAATTCTTCGGACAATACTCCCTGCAACTCAGCCCCACATCCCACTTCGGGACCCCTTAGTTGCTATGGGATTCGCTCCTCTTCCACCACGGCAGGATCCACAGGATGCTGTGTGATGGCTACCACCAAGCATTACCTAGCCATTGCTTGGCTACCAACTAGTTCCCCTACTCTTCCCTGTGTGGGATACTTAACTTTCAGATGGAGAGTGGATGACACTGCACCCATAGCATGAAGTCATGGTCAGGCCAAGATAGCTATGTAAGGGGAATAGGCCTCAACTACAATGAAACTAACTTGCACTTCCTCGTCCCTAGCTTTCACAAGTAACCTTATCATCCCGCGGGGGACTACCAACCTCCCATCAAAGCCCACCAACGGCGAGTCGTACTTCTCCAGGTCCTCGGGCTTTAGATTCAATCCTTTATACAAGTCAGGGTACATGATCTCCGCTCCACTCCCCTGGTCTACCAAGACCCATTTTACATCATAGCCACCAATCCTAATGGTTACTACCAAGGCATCATCATGCGGCTGGAATGTTCCCTCCTTATCCTCCTCTGAAAAGCCCAAAGTGGGCGTGGCCACCACCTTGGCCTTTTTGAAGCTCGATCCCTATTTCTTGAATCGGGGCCTGCAGCCACAGACATAACCCCCGAACAGGTCCCAGCATCACCCCTGGGCTTAGCAAAAATAACATTAATTGTATCCAATGCTGGCCGAGGAGCTCCATCCCTCTGATACCCAACTCCCGGATGCCCGAACAGACCTGCAGGCTGATGCAAGAACTGACTTAACTTCCCTACCTTTACCAGTTGACCCAAGTGATCTCGTAAAGTCCTGCAGTCTTCTGTGGTATGCCCTTTTTCTTGATGTTAATGGCAGTAAAGGCTTTAGTTTCTCTTGGAAGGATCCCTACCCATCTTATTGGGCCATCTGAAATATGGTTCGTTTTTTTATCTTTTTCAATATCTGATAGACTGGCTCTTTAAATAATGAATTAACCACTTGAGCCCCCACTAATGATGTCTGATTGGAGAAATCTATCCTAGGACAGTTATTATGATATCTTCCTCCCCGAGGATCCCTTTTCTATGGGAAAACCTTAGCTTTGCCCTTTCCTTGGGTCTGATCTTCCTTCACTCGTTTATACTTATAAATGTGATCCATAAGCTGGCGCATACTAAGGGCAGGCTTCATTGTTAATGACTTCCTCAACTCATGCTTCGTCGGGAGGGGAGCCCTACCTTAAAATTCTCACTACCACGTCCTCAAAATCTCCATCTATTTCATTGTACGTTTCCCAATAACTGTCCGAATAGTTCTTGAAAGTCTCTCCTTCCCTCATTGCCATGGACAAAAGAGAGTCTAAGGGCTTGGGAACTCTACTGCATGTTACAAATCTAGCACCAAATGCCCTTGTCAGCTCCTCAAAGGACCTTATTGACCCCTCTTCCAAAGCATCAAACCACCGCATAGCCACAGGCCCGAGGCTGGAAGGGAATACCTTGCACATCTTCTGATTGAACTGCCATCTTCTGATTGAAGTAACTCACATGCTCCACAGGATCAGACCTTCCATTGTAGATGGTGAAAGTTGGCTATGAAAACCGGTGAGGAAGCCTGGCCTTGTTAATTCTCCTAGCAAAGGGTGACTTCGAGATTTGTCGAAGCGCTTTACTCATCACATCATTCCCCATGCTATGGTGAGATGACCCTTGCCCACGCTTGTACTTGCCTTTTTCCAGTTTATCCTAGCGTGAGGATGCTGAGAAGGACTCACTAGATGGGGTTCTTGACCTATGGCGGTACGAGAGATCCCTGCTCTCCCCTGATCCATCACTTGATGGAGATGATGGACTCCTATCTCGCTCCTTTCGTCGCAACTTCCTACGCAAGTGATCTATCTCAAGCTGCAATTTTTGCATCTCCTGATTGTGCGAAACATGGCTTCTAGTCCTTGAATGACTCCTCTCTGTACGCTTAGTATGGTATGACTCTACCATAACACTCGTCATATGGTGCCTATCTCTCTTTCGTTCCAGATTAACAAACTGGTTTTCACTTTGTGAACCTATGGATTCCTCCCTATTTTGTTCCAAGTAGGCCATGATTACTCAGGACACACCCACAACAACACCTTGTTCCCACAGACGACGCCAATTGTAAGGACACAAAAATCAAGCAGTCCAAACCCACTTAGAATAGTGAAGTTTGTGCAGCCCAACTAGGCCCAAATCAATAGATATTTGTAAAGAGAGTAGGTTAAAACAAGGGGGGGCTTAGCCCAAAGACAAAAATAGAGAAAGAATGACTGAAGGTCAAAGTTTATGTATATATAAGGCTTATTACAAGCTTGCCCGAAGAGGAATTTCTTACACAAGATGGCACACTATTCACTTTCTTTCTCTCAATATTCTTATTCTAATTTCTGTACTTAGAATGTTTTTCTTTGGATCCCCCTATCTGGAAGTTCCCTTTCTCTTATATACTCCTAAGCTTATCGCATCCTGGCCCTTCATCTTCAATCTTCCAAACTCCCCTTTGGACACTTGTCACCTCAAACTTCAATTGAAGATGGTAGAAAGAGCTGCTTAGCTGTGAATTCCACTGTTCAGGTTACTTCCTCATTAATGCGGCTGATAAAACTGTTGCTAGTCATTCAATGCGGAGGCATCAGGTGAGCTTTCACTGGAAACTTCCTTCAACCACTCTAATCCTCAATCTAAACACTATTCCCTCCATTCGGACTTCCAGCAAGTATTTTGTCTCTTCTCCTCCTATCCTCGAGCGAATCCTCTTCTCAAAGCTAGAATGCTTCTTTAGTGATAGTCACGGCTTATTGTACCCTTCCTCGGTCCTCAGGTCCCCCCACACACACACATACAGAGATATATATATATTTATATATATATATAATTAGAAACCATTACATATTATAAAAATCTATGATTTAAAAAATGTGTAAGCTAATACCATGTATAATTTCAACCTCTTCTAAAAAAATTTATAATTTGAATAATATAATTGTGATTGTTTTTAATTGTACCCATGCATATGCAAGAGGTTACACACTAGTTTAATTTAACACACGTATTCAAGGAACTTAATTTAAAACTCTTTTTCCCATTTTAATTTTTTTTTCCTTTCCAAATTCCAACTACATGTACTTTTTGTGGTAAATTAACTTCACGTACTTATTTATTTATTTTTCTATGAATCTAACCACACGTTTATGGTGTATCTTATTCAACAAAATAAAAATAAAAACAAAATTTTATATATATATATATATGTAATTTAGTGTATTATTATTATTATTATTATTGGATTGAATGGATTAGGCTTTGATATAATAGGTGAGATATATAAATTGTAATTTTAAATACTTTCATATATATATATATATAGTTATATATAAGATTAGCAATAATTTCTAAGCTGTACAATTCTATTAAAAAAATAAATATTCAAGCACATATTGTAATTGATATATAATATAAAGTGAAACATGCATTAACATTTGGAATTACGATTTTTGTTTGTCATGCCAGAGTCCACCAACTCATCTATACGTCGAGTAAAGTATTCAAAAAGAGATTGCCCATTACTTTTAAACTAATTAGTATGGGTTGATAAAGTAAAACATGTGTCTAGGCCAGTACTCATTAAATATGTCACTTTAATGTAATCTGAATTGAAAAGTCATGCAACAAAATAGAATTTTGCTATCAAAGTCTTGTGTATCAAATTTAGCACAGTTAATTAGTTAATTAGAAGGTCTAGTTGTCTTTATGATGCACCAATTGGGAGTTCATCATAAATTGACTATGGATTTGCTTATTACAGAGTCTAAACACTTAATTTATAATTATGGAAATAAAATAAGCTGATTCATTTTTTTTTTTTTTATTGAAAATACTATTAAAAAAATTTGGAGAATTAGAATAAGTAAAACGTAAACTAATTTAATTATTACGGGACTCGTAAACAATCGATTGAAACACATTAAGTAAAATGTGTAAACCATTTTTTGAGCGTGACCTCACGTAAACTAAAATTTTGAGCAAAATGCAATACAAAGCCAGCTAGTTCTCTGTTCTCTGACTAAGTTTAGCGAGACTCGCATAAAACGTCATGACTAAGCTGGGTTTTTTTCTAAGTTTTGAGCAATAATAAGCAAACAATAAGTTCTGAGAAATAAGCTTCAATAAGAATGACTAAACTGCTTCTTTTGTAGGACGACTTATGTAGGACCTGCAGACAGTAGATAAGATAATCAAAAAACCAGTTTATTAACGATTCCCAAACACATGCGAGCTTAGACTGTCTGTACATATAAGCTATTTTGACTCTTTGAGTAAAAGATACATGAAACCATTATACCAACACCAAGCCGGTGTTTGTATGATGGTAACATGAACATTTTTTTTTTTTTTTTTTTTTTGAGTAAATAACATGAACAAATTTTGAGTGCACAAACTTTGTGTTTAATTTATTTTTATTTATTTTTTTAACACCATTTTTTTTTTTTTTTTTGGAATTCAGGATATCAATACATGATGTACATAATAGTTATAACAATTAGAGAAAAGAGATTCAAACTTGGATTCTCTTTATAAAAATGTATATATTAAATATACTATACCTCTTAATTACAACGATATTGGTTATGAGTGTGCTTGGCCTCAAGGGGGTGGTTATCAATTTCAAAATATAGAAATAAAGATACAAGGATCATCATCAATCATAATAACTAATAAGGCCATGTAAGTCTGAGGAACAATTAATACTCACCAAGTAAAAGTGTTTTGAGGGGCAAACAATGAAAGGAAAAGAGAGGAATTAATAATTAATGCATGCAATATATCATGAACGTGTTCGTTGATGGTCATCTAACCATAATGTCATAATAATATTGCTCAAATATATATGCATCTGATTAGAAGACCATCAAGAAACATATCCATGCCTGCACAAGACAAGTACGTTACCACTTCAACTTGAGAGCTTTAGCAAAAACATATATGTTCATTTTGTTTCAGATATGGCTATCTGCAGCTTTTTGTGTTGAAAAGAACATGTAGACCGTAGAGAAAAAGAGTATATCCTTGGGTATCATTCCCTTTAAAACGTATATACTTTTAGAATAAACTCTTTCTTCTTAGTTCTTATTGGTTGGTATAGAGACTATAGACATGGGAATGTTGAATGATGGTTGCCTTTGAACTTGAAAGTTGAAACCCCACAGCAAGAGAAATAGAATGTTGACTGAAAGATACGTTGTACGGGTCACGAAGCTAATATAGTACAGTACTGTTTAATTCCAGTTTCAGCAATGCCAAAGCCCAATGTCCCTAAACAAAGTCAGCCCAAGTTTTTACTGTATCCATTATCCAACCACAACTAATTAATACAATAAAACCATGCTACACAATTGTTTTCCCCACCTTTTCAACAACTTGCTAAGATAGTTGTTTGAAAAGGAATGTATTATGTATATGCTTTTCTTTAAATTAAAATTAATATGAAAATAATTTATTTTGAATGCTTATTACTATCCAAAATATAATATTAATTGGTTTGAAATATGGCATTCTTTTCTTTCTCATGTGTGGGTTTTTTTTTTTTTTTTCTTTTCTTTATACAAGATATAAATTTTACTATAGACTAATTTAAGTATATAGGTGTGTGAAACTTCTTCTTAAAGTTTGAACATCGGCCCTTACTCCCCATACCTTACAAAAATTTATATTAATTGTGGATTGACTATTGCGTCAAGGGTGCGCAGTGGTTTATGTGTAGTTGTTTTAACAACAATTGAAACAAATTTAATAACACATGCAATCAATAATATAATTATTTCTCTTAATCTAGTCATAATAATTAAACATTTATGAATTCACTAAAGTAATAATATATGCATATTTTTAATTATATTAATATTAACAATTTTTATTTCCTAACTCATTTTGATGACATTTTATAGGGTAAATATATTTTTATTTCACGTATTAGTTATTATTCGGGGTGCATTAATAATTTATATAAATTTTGGTTATTTTTCTATCAAGTTTCAACGTAGAATCAGTTAAGTAAGAAAGGGTAGACAAATCGAGAGTAACCAACCTTGTGAAATTAAAAATATAAAATAATGATTGTACACTTAATTTAGTGAAAATAATTAAATATTTATCGATTCACTTGAACAGTAGGTTTATCTTTTAGTTATATTGATTTTAAGAATTTGCAATTCCTTTCTTTCGAATGGCACGACATGTTTTTTCCCCATCAATTAATAGAAGCAAGTAACATGGATGAGAATAATAATATTTTGTTTTCCAATCTTATCTGAACATATACTTTCTTTTAGTAATGCTACATCATTTTTTTCACAATATTTTTTACAACGGCTTATTTTCTTTCAAATGGTCAACTATGAGTGGTAGAGAATAATAATAATAATAATTGTAAATACATGTAAAAAGTTGTGTCCACCACACATAGTCAACAACTTCAGCATTTGTCAAAAATGTTTTGGTGAACATATTGTTTTTAACTACTTTTACAGCTTTACCCGTATCATATTCTTAAAACTTTAGATACAACTTGAATTCCCGTTCACATGAGCTTCGTTACAAATTTTGAACCTAGGTACGTTTAACTAGTAATGCAAGCAAATGAAGGAAAACAATTGACACAGTTGTCTAATATCTTGTTTGCACTTGTTAAGGTTTATTATGCTAAGTTTCGGTATTATTCGGCTAATTCTTAGGGTCACAGTCTTGAGATTTTAATCAAAGCTACAGAATCACTAAATAAAATAAGATAGAAGAATGAAACAAAGATGCCAACCATACAAGATTAACAAATAATTTCATTCATCTGGAAAGAAACAAGTAATGTGGATAAAACCAAGAAAAAGTGACAACATATAAACATGTGAATCTCAACTAAGAATCATACTTTGAGAAAAATACTAGGCAAGAAAAGGTTCAAACATGGCTAAAAACTACCTCTTCTTGTGCCTAGTTGTGCTGCAGGTGATGCCTTATGCTTTTGTTAATGGTGGTGGAGATTTGAAGAGTGCTAGGCTATGCAGCCAGTGCTCGAAATGTGACACAAGTGAATGCCCTCCAAGTGAAGCTTACCCTCACATGACAGCATTTGATGACACTCTTATTGCTGGTGCTTTGCAATCTGATTATGCGGGTTTGAATGATAGAGGTGTATACTCGGTTCCAAATATTAAAGGTGGCGAGTCAACAACATACAATGCTTATTATGGTTGGCAATCTACTTCTGGTTCAGCTTCTGGCTATCATAGGTACTTATAATCTTTTGTATTGTTTTAATATAGGTTATGTTAGGCTTTGTAGAGCCTAGTTTTGTTTGATCTGATATAACGACCCAACCCGAATAATGTTGCATGATTTTTAATGGGAGATTTATTGAGGTTTAGTCCATAGAGTGGAGGCTTGGGTCGACAGGCCCAAGCCGGAGCGCTCATGGACAAGCCTCTTGGGGGTTCGAGGGCAACGCCCCCGGGAAAAAAATTTTGGCCCGTTTAGCCCATTGTGAAACTGACTTTGGTGATTAGGGTTTTATTGTGGTGTGGTTGCCGTGTTTTTTGTGTAAAAGAAAAATATTGTAGCCGCAACTTGTACTCTATATTCTTCCCTGATAATAGTGAAATCCTTGCAACTCCGTGGACATAGGCAAATTGCCGAACCACGTAAATACTGTCTTGTGCGTGTGATTGTTTTCTTTAGCGTGTGTTTTCTCTATTTTTTTTGTTTCTCACAGGTTGGGAATTTGGTTTAATTCCCTACAACTGGTATCAGAGCCTAGGGTTAGGTTTGAGTGGGAGCAATGGCAGAGGAAGCAAGAAAGGCGTCTGGAATAGAAAAGTTCGATAGCACAGACTTTGGATTTTGGAGGATGCAAATCGAGGATTACCTTTATGGGAGGAAGCTGCATCTGCCGCTTCTGGGGGAAAAACTTGAGGCTATGAAGGCTGAAGAATGGGCTCTCCTTGACAGACAGGTACTGGGAGTTATCAGGTTAACTCTGTCTAGGTCTGTTGCACACAATGTTGTAAAGGAGAAGATCACAGCAGATTTGATGAAAGCTTTGTCTGGTATGTATGAAAAGCCGTCAGCAAACAACAATGTGCATCTGATGAAGAAACTGTTCAATTTGAAGATGGCAGAGAATGCATCAGTAGCACAACATCTAAACGAATTTAACACTATCACAAATGAATTGTCGTCTGTAGAAATTGATTTTGATGATGAGATTCGTGCTCTGATCGTCTTGGCTTCTCTGCCAAACAGTTGGGAGGCAATGAGGATGGCAGTAAGCAATTCTACAAGAAAGGAAAAGCTCAAGTACAATGATATACGAGATTTAATTATGGCTGAGGAGATTCGTAGAAGAGATGCAGGCGAAACCTCAGGATCTGGTTCTGCCCTAAACCTTGAGACAAACAAACCGGGGCAGATCAAAATCCAGAAATTCTAATCGGAACAGAAGCAAATCTAGATCAGGCCAACAAGTACAATGCTGGAACTGTGGGAAAACAGGTCACTTTAGGAATCAATGCAAAAGTCCTAAGAAGAAGAATGGAGATGATTCTGCTAATGTTGTAACAGAAGAGGTACAGGATGCATTACTTCTTGCAGTAGACAGTCCACTTGATGATTGGGTTTTGGATTCAGGAGCTTCGTTTCATAGCACCCCACACCAAGAAATCATACAGAATTATGTTGCAGGTGATTTTGGTAAGGTGTATTTGGCTGATAGTTCAGTCTTGGATGTTGTAGGTATGGGAGACGACCGGATATTGTTGCCCAATGGATCTGTTTGGTTACTGGAGAAGGTTCGACATATTCCTGACCTGAGGAGGAATCTGATTTCTGTTGGACAACTTGATGATGAAGGACATGCAATACTATTTGTTGGTGGTACTTGGAAGGTCACAAAGGGAGCTAGGGTATTAGCTCGTGGAAAGAAGACCGGTACTCTATATATGACCTCAAGTCCAAGAGACACAATTGCAGTTGCTGATGCAAGTACTGATACAAGTCTATGGCACCGCAGACTTGGTCACATGAGTGAAAAAGGGATGAAGATGCTGCTGTTAAAAGGAAAACTACCAGAATTGAAGTCCATTGATTTTGACATGTGTGAAAGCTGCATCTTAGGAAAGCAGAAAAATGTGAGCTTCTTGAAAACTGGCAGGACACCGAAAGCTGAAAAATTTGAGTTAGTACACACTAATTTGTGGGGGCCTTCTCCAGTTGCATCCCTTGGAGGTTCAAGGTACTACATCACTTTCATTGATGACTCAAGCAGAAAGGTATGGGTTTATTTTCTGAAAAATAAATCTGATGTATTTGAAACTTTTAAGAAGTGAAAGACCATGGTTGAGACAGAAACAAGTTTGAAACTAAAATGTTTGAGGTCTGATAATGGAGGAGAGTACATAGATGGAGGGTTCAGTGAGTATTATGCTGCACAGGGAATTAGGATGGAGAAGACCATTCCTGGGACACCACAGCAGAATGGTGTGGCTGAGCGCATGAACAGAACTCTCAATAAGTGTGTTAGGAGTATGAGGTTGCATGCTGGACTACCAAAAACTTTCTGGGCTGATGCTGTTAGCACTGCAGCTTACCTGATAAACCGAGGACCATCAGTTCCCATGGAGTTCAGACTTCCTGAGGAGGTTTGGAGCGGTAAAGAGGTAAAGTTTTCACATTTAAAAGTTTTTGGTTGTGTTTCTTATGTTCATATTAATTCTGATGCTTGTAGTAAACTTGATGCAAAGTCTAAAATATGTTTTTTCATTGGCTATGGTGATGAGAAATTTGGCTATAGGTTTTGGGATGAACAAAACAGTAAAATCATCAAAAGTAGAAATGTGATATTTAATGAACAGGTTATGTACAAGGACAGGTCAACTGTAGTATCAGATGTTGCAGAGATAGATCAAAAGAAATCTGAGTTTGTCAACTTAGATGAATTGACTGAAAGTACTGTCCAGAAAAGGGGTGAAGAAGATAAGGAGAATGTAAATTCACAGGTAGATCAGAGCACACCTGTAGCTGAAGTCCGCAGATCTTCTAGGAACATTAGACCTCCACAGCGTTATTCACCCACTCTAAATTATCTCCTGTTGACTGATAGTGGTGAGCCAGAGTGTTATGATGAAGCCTTGCAAGATGAGAATTCAAGTAAGTGGGAGTTAGCCATGAAGAATGAGATGGATTCCTTGTTGGGGGATCAGACATGGGAACTGACTGAATTACCAGTAGGAAAGAAGGCTTTGCACAACAAGTGGGTATACAGAATAAAGAATGAGCATGATGGTAGCAAACGTTACAAGGCCAGATTAGTTGTTATAGGGTTCCAGCAAAAGGAGGGCATTGACTACATAGAGATATTTTCTCCAGTTGTGAAGATGACAACAATCAGACTGGTACTGGGAATGGTGGCTGCAGAAAACTTACATCTTGAGCAGTTAGATGTGAAGACGGCATTCCTTCATGGTAACTTGGAGGAAGACCTTTACATGATTCATCCAGAAGGGTTCATTGTTCAAAGACAAGAGAATCTAGTCTGCAAACTGAGAAAGAGCTTGTATGGCCTAAAACAAGCTCCTAGACAGTGGTACAAGAAATTTGATAGTTTTATGCATAGAATTGGTTTCAAGAGATGTGAAGCTGATCACTGTTGTTATGTTAAGTCTTTTGACAATTCTTTCATCATATTACTGTTATATGTGGATGATATGCTTATTGCAGGGTCTAGCATTGAGGAGATTAATAATCTGAAGAAGCAATTGTCCAAATAGTTTGCAATGAAGGACTTGGGAGCTGCAAAGCAAATCCTTGGTATGAGAATCATTAGAGACAAGGCTAATGGTACATTGAAGCTTTCACAGTCAGAGTATGTGAAGAAAGTTCTCAGCAGGTTCAATATGAATGAAGCTAAACCAGTGAGCACACCCTTGGGTAGTCATTTCAAACTAAGCAAAGAACAGTCACCGAAGATAGAAGAAAAAAGGGACCATATGAGCAAGGTGCCCTATGCCTCAGCTATTGGCAGCTTGATGTATGCTATGGTGTGTACAAGGCCAGACATTGCACATGCAGTGGCAGTTGTGAGCAGATTTATGAGTAGGCCTGGAAAGCAGCATTGGGAGGCAGTCAAGTGGATTCTGAGATATCTGAAGGGTTCATCAGATACATGTCTTTGCTTCACAGGTGCAAGTTTGAAACTGCAGGGTTATGTAGATACTGATTTTGCTGGTGATATTGATAGTAGAAAGAGTATTAATGGGTTTGTTTTTACTCTGGGTGGTACAGCTATATCATGGGCTTCAAATCTACAGAAGATTGTTACTTTGTCTACTACAGAAGCTGAGTATGTTGCTGCCACTAAAGCTGGAAATGAGATGATTTGGCTACATGGTTTCTTAGATGAATTGGGTAAGAAGCAGGAGATGGGCATTCTACACAGTGACAGTCAGAGTGCAATCTTTCTTGCCAAAAATTCAGTTTTTCATTCAAAGTCGAAGCATATACAGACAAAATACCATTTTATCCGTTATCTTGTTGAAGATAAGCTGGTAATACTTGAGAAGATTTGTGGATCTAAGAACCCGGTAGACATGTTGACTAAGGGTGTCACTATTGAGAAGTTGAAGCTGTGCGCAGCTTCAATTGGTCTTCTAGCTTGAGGACAGGAGGATGAGTTGTAGGGATGAGAGATTATGTTTTGGAGGATAACAGCTGATGTTGATGATTGAACTAGTCTCCAAGTGGGAGATTTGTTGGGCTTTGTGGAGGCTAGTTTTGTTTGATCCGATTTGACGACCTGACCCGAATAATGTTGCATGATTTTTAATGGGAGATTTACTGAGGTTTATTTCATGGAGCGGAGGCTTGGGCTGACAGGCCCAAGTCGGAGTGCTCATGGACAAGCCTTCTAGGGGTTTGGGGGCAATGCCTCTTGGGGGTCCAGGGGCAACGTTCCCGGGAAAAAAATTTTGGCCCGTTTAGCCCATTATGAAACCGACTTTGGTGATTAGGGTTTTATTGTGGTGTGGTTGCCGTGTTTTTTGTGTAGAAGAAAATTATTGTAGCCGTAACTTGTACTCTGTATTCTTTCCTGATAATAGTGAAATCCCTGCAACTCCGTGGACGTAGGCAAATTGCCGAACCACGTAAATACTGTCTTGTGCGTATGATTGTTTTCTTTGGCGTGTGTTTTCTCTATTTTTTTTTTGTTTCTCACAGGTTGGGAATTTGGTTTAATTCCCTACAGGTTATACTTATAGGAGAACATGAAAAGGATAATGATTAAAATTGTCTTAAAAGACAAATTAGAAAATAGATAAATTGAAGATAGAATGAAAGGACATGTCATTCTGACAGTACCTTAGTGTCCAAGGTCCCAAGGGCTACATCTTCTTTGTTTTTATTTTACACTTAAGCCTGATTTGTCTTGATTTTCGATCGATGAACAAAAAGGAAAATGGAACTATTTGGATTTTAACATCTAAACAGCAATGCCTTAAAGACTCCTCCTTACACTAGCAAGAGGGACAATACAATTAGATCAACTAGTCATTGCCACTATCTGCGGTGCTTGATGTTCGCGGTTTAAACCCCAACTCCCCCTACCCTACTATTTACCGATAAAAAATGTATATATTGTCATTGGCTCATTGGCTTAGAAGCTGACTCTGTTATAATAGTTCGCATTCATTTTCCTGAACATTTTGAGAAAAATAGTGAAAATCTACCTTTTAGACTAATTAAAAAAGACCAATCATCTTGAGCCTGTATCATAAGGTTGAGATTTTCCAGAGTTGCACAACATTATAGATTGGAAAATGTTAAAGTTATCAATTTTACTACAAATATCTTATAAACAGACTTGTCATGACAATGAATGAGATTTATGGTTCAAAATTGACCGTATCTCATTACATGGACAAGACAATATTAACAAAACATAGATTGCGTCCTTCATCTATGACAGGTTTGGCAATTTTAAGGATAAATGCTCTGGGGGTCAAAGCTATCTCACAGTGGACAGGCAAGGCAAAGTGAGCCTTCGCTCATTGAACTCATTGGAGAGCTTGGCTGAGGCCGACTGGAAATCCATCAACCCACCAACCAAGTTCAACCACCTTGAATTCCGATTCTGGCTCCTCACGTAGTACAGGACAATGCCTAACTGTGTTTGGAGGCAAGACAAGTAAACGAACTGTGGGTGTAGCTGAGTGCAAGATGGATGGCTCAAACCCCATCAGCTCTTTGCATTCCGCTTCCATTATCCCAAAGCCTTTTGTTGTTGTGGACTTCACAACGAGTAATTTCTTGGCTATTGAAAGTCAGTACCAACTTCAATCATAATACATATCATAAAATGTTATAATGATAGAAGAAAATTGATATAATTTTTATCATTGCAATGTACCTTAGCATTCATGCCTGAAAATAAAGTATCAGACCCTTGAAATTTCATGAATAGCTTCAATTTTCCCACATTTTAACTACAATCAACCATCCAGCTTCTATCGGAAAACACAATTATTTCTACATACTCATTCTGGTCGATACACTGAAATGGGAAATCAGACACTACCTTGGTTCTTACCAAGCACAAGATGTAGCAAACTAGCAATTCAATAAAAGTATGATACAATATTTCTTCTTTATAAGCTTTTATAAACAAATAACACGTTATTCATTGTATCAACTACCTGCATACCAGTAAATGTAAACTATACATTTCATTTTCAATTCTTCATACAACCCCATCAAGAAATGTGTAAGTGGAACAACCCCATCAAAAATATTTCTTCAGCAAGCCTAGAAAAATGCACATTAGTGATCATTTCCACACATAGTTCAACTGTTATATCAGGCTATCAGCGCACTTGACCATTGATGGGAGCAGACGGGACTGCTTCTTGGCTATCTCCAAGGCCATTTAAACAGGGTGGCTTGGCTGCCCCATAATAAAAGAATGCCATTATTTTTGAAAACTCATCTGCAGTTCGAATTTCTGAAGAACAAGCATATAAAGAATTAGAATCATATATCAGAGATGCAAGAAATTGAAGGTTATCATTCAATTTTCGAAATCACCTCTCTCACGGTATAAAATCTTCCCTGCCTTTGTGAAGATAATCTCAGGGAAAACAGGCACTTGTAATGCAGAGACCAAGCCATCCTCAACAACAGCATCAAGCGCAACACACTATTGATATAACAATTACAAATATTAGAAACAATTATCTTGATTATAGGGATGGATGTTAACAGAAGCAATTTATTGGCTTTACTCACTCTTGGTGACGGTAGTCCGCAATTCCATATGATCTGGACCGCTTTTTCCAATTCGTCCCGTATTTTTTCATTTTCCTTTGGTCTGTGAAAAATAAAAGTAGTATTATAGCTTGCAAAAGTAACACAAATGCTGGTATTAAAATACAGCTTCAGATATTATTTTTAAAAGAGTATGGCAGTTTCAGACACATCACCCACAGTAATTAATCAAAATGTTCCAATAGTCCTCCAAAATCTTTGATATTTATCTCAACAACAATGACAGCTCACTTAACTCTTCTTCTTTCCTCTTTTTCTTTTTTGATAATTAACTCACTCAGTTCTTCTTTTGAATCCAATTATAATGATCACTGAAATTGATCATAGAAACTTAAGCAATCAATCTGCCATTGAAAAAAATTACTAAGCAACGAAGAAATATAAAAGACTAATTTGAAAAGATTGATCTATTAAAACACTCGACAATCGATTGATCTGATACAAGTTCAGCATTTGGTATACCAGCTTAACAGCAAATGTTGATAGACATCACAAAAATTAAAGCATTTAATACTCCACCACTAACCTTATGCTCCGCATAGAAAATGTCAAAGCATGAACACTCACAAAGAAGGAAACTTACAAGGAAAAACAAATTCAATTCTTTAAAGGTACATCCAATACTAGAAAGTTGTTGACAAATCGATAAAAAGTTAAAAACTAGACCCAGAGATTTCAAATGACGGGGGAATGAAGGGAGGTTTCTGTGAAAAATACATGGAGGGTGAAATATTGCGAAGATATTTTTGGTGGAATTTCTCCCCTTGCTAGGTACTTGCTGACGTTTTATTATTATTATTATTTTTTTATTTGATCCCTGCAACAGAACAGTCAAAGCAGTGCAGTAGTTATAACACTGGAAGTAAAAATCCATGAGGAACCTTCAAACATGGCTCTAGTAGGGGTATTAGATAGTATTATTTCATGCCAAATGATTTTACAGCATAAGAAACCAAAAATTTGACAAGATTCTAAAGACATCATTTTGGCTGTGAAATCTCAAGTGTCAATGGTGTGAATAATATGACTATTCCTGTGGGTAAAATATACCCTTCAAAAACCAAGTTAAGAAAGATACATTACACTTGATAAATAAAACACTGAAACTTTTACACAAATCAATCATGTGTATACTCAACAGGAAGTTGAAAAACACAATAATTTAAAGTTGGTAAGGTAATATAGGAAAAGAAACATAACAGAAAAATAAAATTACTGACCTTTTATAGCGATGATGCACAAGAATGATTAGAGGACTGATGTCCTTGAACACAGTCTCTTCCCATTCTACAGATCGTATGTCTTTGATCGGACGTATATAATTATCATCTTTCCATACTATTTCATTGTCACTATCATAATTATCATCATCATCTTTCTTGTTGTTCTTGATAGTAATCTTGTCAAAGAACTGACCCAAGCTGAATCCCCACCCATCAGAATCTTCAGGCCACTCAGGATCATCCTCGTCCACGACAAGTGGGTAATCAGCCATAAGCTTCTGCATCTTCTTCCTCTTTTCTAAAGGGTCAACCTCCTCCTCAACATCTGGTGTCCTATCAATCACTTCTCTAATCTTCCTCCTCCATTCACGTCTCTCTTCAGCATCCATAAGATGAGGATCATCCACCTTCCCTGAAGGAGGTTCATCCTCTTCATCACTGTCACTAGATGCTTCCCCTCGCTCTCTCTTTCTGTCATTAGACTTGAGATTTCCTACACTTTTAGACGCTCGTAATCTACTTGTTCTGATTCGGCCACTCTGTGTTTGGACAACAATTGATTCCATGTAACAATATGTTAACAAAATTTCAAACGTACAATAAAGTTAAGATTTTAAACATGACTTGTAAACACACCGGCAAAGGAGACTTCAGAAAATTCAATGAGGGACTAAAAAGCTCCATTCTTGAGGAAGACAAGAAACTGTTGGATCGTTTTTCTTCAGTTTCAGGACTCATACCAGCCAGTGAATTGGGAAGTCTGAACATGTTCTCTTTGAGAGGTGAGAATAGATATGACAATGGTAGCCTTATGGCATGTTGTAGTGCCATTTCTACACACAACTGGTTCCTAATTAGCATAATAGTTTAGAGGGAGTAACTAGCAGAAACAAAAATATGAGAATGACCCAAAGCAGAAATAAGAGTTCAAAAGTTGTTTGCAATTCAAAGGAGTATCGAAAGTTTTGAAAAAAATAAAAGGGTGGGGGGATTCCATTCATTTCGACATTAAAGCAAACACTTGAGCAGCAGTGCCCAATTCAAGCATATAAATAAGTCTTAAAACAAGCATACACTGTTATTGTTTTGAGTAACTTACCTGGATATCCTTTTTTTGTTTTCCTGGAAAAGAAGCTCAAGTTAGTTACGGTTAGTTTTTTCAGGTAAAAGCCCTTAGCTATAGCTACACCCCCCTCAGAAGCAGAAAAGTGAGAACAGAGAATTTTAAGGTTTTTGCTGTTACAGAATGTGACACGCTGAGGTGAGGCAGCTCACAGCTCATATGACATGATAGTTTTAGACCATGTGGATAAGGGTAGGCCATTTATGTAACCGGACAAAGCGTTATATAAAACCTTCAACCTGCTCCTCAAATAAATAAATAAATAAATAAATAACCTTCAATCTCTTGCTAAAAAATTAACATGACTATATATTTTGAAAATTTAACGGTTGAATTTTATGTTTTTTATATTCTTAACATACATATCAAATTTAATTTAAATCGAATTTTAATTCTATCCATAGATGTATTTTTATGCATAATTTAAGATTACAAAAAATTAAAATTTAAACATTTATATATAGAGAAATTGAAAGGATGCTTCTCCAAACTAGTTTAAAAAAATAAAAATAAAATCTTTGTCCTATGATCCTTTCTTTTTCTTTTTTTCTTTTTTTTTTATACAAGATAGAATTCTACTTTAGCCTAATCTAAGTGTATATGTGTGTGAAGCTCCCTCTTGGAGACTTGAACCCCGGCCCTTGCCCCCCACACTCTACAAGCACTTATACTTATGGAGTGACCATCGCACCAAGGGTGTGCAGTGGTCCTTTCTAACCCACCCATCTCACCACGGTTCATTTATTGAATCACTTGGCTTCCCATAATTTACTAATTCATTAATTAAGTTATTCAAATTTTATCATGTTATTAATTTTTTTTAAAATTTAATTAAATATTATAATGGGAATGAACTTATAAAAAAGAAAAAAAAAAAGGTTTGTGCCATTTTATATGAGCCAACAAAGAACAATACCCTTTATTTCAATTGATTTTTTCTTTGCAACTCTTTTTCCCAAAATCAGTCTCCTTAATCTATTCTCTTTGTTACATTATCCTCTTTTTTTTCTTTTCTTTTTTCTTAGAATTATTTTTTACATTAACTTGGTATTTATGTTAAGTGTTTAATTTTGTGAGCATATGCCACCCAGATGGAAAATTATATAATATTTCGATATCATCTTATATGGACAATATATCACATCATAAATTTAATTAGTGAAACCTACTATTCATATAAAAGGAAGCCAAAAGTTTTGTAACTGGATTGATACCTCCTTATACATGAATTGTTTGGGGGTTTAGGGAGAAAGAGGTTCGAGCTGCGACTGCGACTACGAGGTTAACAACATATTATCACTATTTCAAAAATTAATAATACTAATAATAATAATAAAAGGAAGGATGTCATTATTATACTCTTAGAGTATTCTCATTAAATAACAAGAAAAAAGGTACATATAGCCGATACATGATATACCTACAGTGTCGGCTCAATGGGTGAGCCAAATAGGCAACCGCCTAAGGCCTCCAATGAAAAAACCCCTAAATTTTTACCAATAAAGATATTCTTGTACCAATAGAAGTATTAATTAAGTCCTAAATATTCACCAATAAAGAAAAAGTTGTTTTTTATCAAAGAAAAACCAGTTAAAGAAAAATATTTTCATTGAATGGGTCAATCATTTAATCGCTCATACATAAATGTTAAAAGAACTCATTAATCTTCCGCTAGTAAATAAATGGCGAAAAGCACATTTTAGTCCCTACATTTTTAGGCGATTTTCATTTTAGTCCCTACATTTTATTTTTACCGCTTTTAGTCCCTATCCTGAAAAACGCTTCCCGTTTTGGTCCCTGCCGTTACATCAGAAACGGAAAAAGTTGACGTGGCAAACGGCAAGAATAAATAATAATAAATTAATGTCCACGTGGCCTAAATTAATAAAAAAAAAATGCCACGTCAGCATTTAAATTAAAAAAATTAATTTATTAATTTTAATTAATTAAAAATAATTAAAAACATAATTAAAAACTAAAAATCGTATCAATTGAGATCAAAGTGTGTCTTAAACAAAAACAACAAGAACACAAACCCAGATCCAACAACACAAACTCAAAAAAAAAAAAAAAAAAAAAAAGAGAACGAACTAGACAGAGATTGAACTAAGAAGATAAAATATCTGGGTTTTAATCAATTTTTTATTCCCAACGTTTCTTCTTCTCTCTCCTCTCTCACTTCTCTGTTCTCTGCTTTCTTTTCTCTCTCTGCCGTGACTTGTGAATGTTCTTGGTGGTTTCGTGGCTGTGCTTCGGTGGTTCGTGGGTCTGATTTGGTGGGTGAGGTCATGAGGCACGGTGGTGCCGGGTCGCTGGTTGCCGTGGGTGGCTCATGTGGTGCCGGGTTGCTGGGATTCATGGGTTTTTGTTGGGTATCGGATTCGTGGGTTTATGTTGGCTGTGATATGGGTTTGAATTTTGTGGTGGTCAAATTCGTGGGTGAGGACGTGCTCGATGGTGTCGCCGTCGGTTGCCGTGGGTGGCTCATGTGGTGCCGGGTTGCTGGGATTCATGGGTGTTTGTTGGGTATCGGATTCGTGGGTTTATGTTGGCTGTGATATGGGTTTGAATTTTGTGGTGGTCAGATTCGTGGGTGAGGACGTGCTCGATGGTGTCGCCGTCGGTTTGGCCGTGGGTTATGGGTGACTGTGCTTCAATGGTTCCGATTGGTTCATAGGTCCGATTGGTTCGTGGTTCATGGGTTTTTTGGCCGTGGATCGTGGCTTATTTGGCCATGGGTTGTGGCTGATTTGGTTCATGGGTTTTTTTTGGCCGACTCTATGATTAAAACCCAGATCTTTCATCTTCTTAGTTCAATCTCTTGATGTCTAGTTCGTTCTCTCTCTCTTTTTTTTTTTTTTTTTTTTTAATTTCTGGGTTTGTGTTCTTGGATATGAGTTTATGTTCTTGTTGTTCTTGTTTAAGACACACTTTGATCTCAATTCATATTATTTTTAGTTTTTAATTCTGTTTTCAATTTTTTTAATTAGTTAAAATTAATAAATTTAAATTTTTAATTTAAATACTGACGTGACATTTTTTATTATTTATTTAAGCCACGTAGACATTAATTTATTATTATTTATTCTTGCCGTTTGCCACGTCAGCTTTTTCTGTTTCTGATGTAACGGCAGGGACTAAAACGGGAAGCGTTTTTCAGGATAGGGACTAAAAGCGGTAAAAATAAAATGTAGGGACTAAAATAGAAATCGCCTGAAAATATAGGGACTAAAATGTGCTTTTCGCCTAAATAAATTTATACTCAAATTCTATTTAGAAATATCAAATATATAACTTTTTTAAACTTTTCAATCATAATTTTTTAGAATTTAGTTACTTCATTCAATAAATAGTGTTTATTTTAGTTGTATAGTCATTGAGTAATGCAATAGGTTCGTTTTAATTTGTAATTTTTTTTCTAAAAAAAAAATTAAATAAAAAAAAAAACCAAAAGTTAAATAAATATTCTATTAATCTTCAAAGTATAAAAATAGACTTCACTTAAAATTGTCGCCTTAGGCCCCACAATATCTTGAGCTGGCCCTGTATACCTATACAATACAAAAAAGGTAGATCAGAATTTCTTTCATCGCTGAATTATCTATATAGTCATACATCTAGGTGCAGCCAAAAGATTAATTGGGTGGACTAGTAATATTGGATCAGCTAGCTCTAGTCCTTGTCCTCTTGGTGCATGTACTAAATCTGTTACTATCTATTACATAGGAAAACAAGGCATGTCCATACTGCTCAGGTAGAACATTTTATCTCCACAAACATGAATCTTGAGCCTCATAAAATTTCACGACTCTAAACTATATCTAAAATTACACTACACCATAAACTAATTGAATGCACATTTTGCACTCTAAAATATTATCATTGTTATACTTTGCACCAACGTTAATTTTACTGATGTAAGTTTATAGCATATGACTTGCATGTGGGTTTTGTTTAAGTGGCACAAAGTTAAAAGACCAAAAACACCCTCTTCCCAATCAATTAAAAACAAAAACAAAAGTCTTTCTCTTTAATTTTTACCCAACTCTCTCTCTCTCTCTCATATCAGTAGCTCCTATCCCCCCAAAACAACTAATCATTATAATGACCATCTCATCCTATATTATCAAAAAATAAAGACCATCTCATGCTATAATGACCTTATGGGCTCCACAGTTTCTTCCTTTCCTTTGGAAGAACACCTAGGTGGCCAAGACCCCTCAAATGGGAATACAAATCCTCTATACCACATTTTATGTTCCACTTTATGTTCAATCAATTATAACTTGTCATGTATTTATTTTTTTCCATTTTAAACTTTGACTATTTTATAAGGAAAGTTAAACAAATACATGGCAAGTTGTAATTTGTAGAACATAAAGTAGAATACAAAAAATGGCATAGAGGATTTGTATTCCTCAAATGGTGGCATGCTTTGTAGGGAGTAGGGACTACAGTCTCTTGTAAAAATCTAGGTATTTGATAATTCTTTGTATGTGTTAGAGTAACATGGAATCTATTGCTTCTTCAGTATTCTATCACAACAAATATTTGGTCCTTTGTTTTCATATTGCTTGGGCTAGTGTGGTGATGCCCAAATCTGTGTATGAGCTATTGAGATGTTGGCAAGGACGTTTTTATTTCCATAGAGCAGCCAGAGTGTGTGAGCTGTGCCTCTATGTGTCATTATGAATATGTAATACGCAAGGGGGGCTGGGTAAAAAATAAATAAAGAGGCTTTTGTTTTTAATTGATTGGGAAGATAGTGTTTTTGGTCTTTTAACTTTGTGCCACTCAAGCAAAACTCATGCAATTCATTTGCTATAAATTTCCATCCAACATAACAATAAAATTAATATCAGAGTGCAAAGTGTAACAAGGTTATAGTTTATGGTGCAAAACGTGCATTCAAATAATTTATGTTGCAAAGTGTAATCTAATGTATAGTTTAGGATGATAAAATGTAATTTCCCCTAAAATTTCTTTTATGGACTTACCATGAACACCACGTTAATTTCTACCATTAACGCTTGCCACTTCAACAATTGTGAAAATTTGTGAGGAAAATTTGTCTCTAGACTTGCTGGTTTTTTAAGGCCCCCAGTAAATACATAAAAATAAACAGAAATACGGAGAGATGGAAATATAGGAAGAGACCAAGCAAAAACTACAAGATTGCATTCCTTTTTTTTTTTTTTAAAGAATATTTACTTTTTACAGAAACAGGTCAAAGAACATGATAAATGGAAAAGTGAAGGATGCATAAGCAATTCAATGGTCCAGAAGAGTTAAGGCGTATTCGGCAAGTCCAACATCTCAGCATCATGGCCAAATAGAGATGGAAGTAGCCAAGTAAAGAATCCAACGTCTGTTTGTCCCTTATATTTCTGGTACGAGTATTCCACCAACATATTCCACAGCTCTCCAACAGTCCATTTTTGGGACAAAATCCACCGAGTCACCTGCCCCCAATGCCAAATGAAAAAGACTGGTTAGCAAGTCTCGGAACCTGGAATAATACACGGTAAAGTTGAAGGCTAAATTGGTAGCTCTTAGATGATAGAAGACTTTGGTCAAGCCCAGGGGCAGATTTTTTGTTTGGGGGGGGCCAAATTTTGGTATTAATATATTAGTTTCGAGTCAAGATAAATCATCGTACACATGCATAAACGTACATACACAAATATAAACATTAATATTTTAATTTTTGATACTAGAGTAAGTCATAATTTATAAATATATTGTATATAAAATTAACAACTTTCAAATATGTATATTCGCAAGATAATTTTTTAGGGGAACTTATCATCTTTTAAACTCAAATAAGTATACAAAAGCTGTCTAGTTTGATATTAAACATGTACAAAAAACAAATTAGAGAAAATAAAAACTACCTTGTCTCTATAACTACTAGACCAATTGACAAATTTTATTAGTTTTTAAGAGCATTATTGGACTAACTCAAACATTTGGGGGGGGGGGGGGGGGGCAACTTCTATTTTTGTAGCTAAATATTTTAAGTTTTAATACTTATACATAAGATATAATGCACATTTTCAAAACTGTTTAATAACTTAAAATATAGAGTGAAAAGGTTGAACAAGAAGTGGCTAAGAAGTCTGAAGGACGCTTGAATTATGCAAGACATGACTATTTGCTGCTAAACTTGTGACCAGAACATTTGCTGAGAATGCACAATAATATAGAAATGGAAAGCATATTGATTTTAATTGATAGTTCCTTTACAGCTTAAATCAATACTATTAAACTTACAGCTTTAATTAGGTTAGAGTAAAATTTCTATCTTGTATTAAAAAAAAAAAAACAACCAAATACTTAAACTATAGGAATAAATACTATATTACAGTGTCCATTACAGTCTACCAAACATATCCTAAGCTATCGATATGCAAACATATATTGAGCTACTTGGAATAAGGATGACATAAAACGTGTAAAGTTTGTTATATTTTAATACAAAATTATCACATATGATTAAAATAATTAAAAATAATTTTAAATTTTATTTTGAAATTCCTAAAATTTTTGAAATAGAATTGTAGTTGGAGTAGAATTTTAAATATCTTAAAAAATTGACTAACTCATATTTGCTTAACTTGAGCCATAGTGAGAGTAGAATTCTAAATTCTTGAAACTTTGTTAATAAACTTTTTACCTAATTCCCTAATTAATGAGAATTTAAACATTTTTCCTAAAGAGTATATAATTAACAACTTGGCACAGTGCATTATATAATAATGTATGATATATTAC
Source organism: Notholithocarpus densiflorus (assembly GCA_030021035.2). Lineage (NCBI taxonomy): Eukaryota > Viridiplantae > Streptophyta > Magnoliopsida > Fagales > Fagaceae > Notholithocarpus > Notholithocarpus densiflorus. The sequence goes on along the minus strand of JARYZH020000178.1, from coordinate 504,537 downwards.
AAATTACTATGCAAAAATAATTAATACTTGATAAGAATTTATCTATTCCATTAAAACATAATAATTAATTAGTAATAGTTTGACATAAATGCAAGGTTTGGTGAGGTGAAAGGTTAAATAAAGAGAATTTAGTAACAACATTGGTGGTTTTTTTTTTTTTTTTTAGATATAAAAGTGGTAGATGACAACATTGATGTTAACGTTGATGAACCTAGGGTCTTTGTTCAACCCAAAAAAAAAAAAAAAAACATTAACAATTGAATTTATTAAAACCCATTATGATGAATAATTTATTAATTATTAAAAAAAGAAAATAACATAACTCTAATACCATTAATGATAAAAACATGAAAATTGTTTGTATCGGTTACTTAGATTAATTAGATATTCATAAAATCATAATAAAAACCTAGTTATTGAAAAAATGATCTCAACAATAAAGAGGAAAAACAAATAATGTTTTAGTCCATATATTTTATGAATTTTAATTGAAATAAAGATACTTAACTTTTCTATTATAGTTCATTGTTGTATTTTTCTATTACCTAAATGATTGTTTATCAGAGATAGGTTAAAAATTCAAACCCTTTTGTCAATATTTACCCAATTAACATTTGCAAGAGAAAACATAGGGACAAATTGAGAGTGCGAAGAATGAGAAATGCATGAAAAAAAAAAATCTCAGCCAGTTTTGATATCTGTTATTATTAAAATAATTAATTTACATTAGGTATCAAAGAGGAATTTAAGAGCATGAGTACCAATTATGCTTTGATCTAAATCATAAAATAGATCTATTTCAAATAGAGATGACGCTTTACCTTAAGTGTTTTGGACAGACCTTACAATAATGGTAATGATGCAATAAAAAACTCTAGCAAAGTAAAAAGCAAAAACAAAAAGATCTCTTGAAAATTTTGTAGGGTCAATGGGTCATCCGGTTTTAATAATCCCAAAATCATTTTGCTAATTTACTTCGTTGATCAATTTTAGTTGGGATCAACTAGAAAAAAGTCAGCCAAGAAAATTAATTTCCATTAACTACTGCAGCAAAACGCTTCTTCATCAAATATGCAAAAGAACCTGATCCTCAACGTGGGTAGAAAGCTTATAGCTTGGTATGGTTTTTTTTTTTTTTTTTTGAATTTTTAAAATTTTCAAATATGCAATGATCAGCTATAGCAGGGTTATTATGTCCTCATAGACCAGGGTAACGTAATTTTTCAAATCATATAGTCAATGGTTATAGATCTAGAATGATAAATGATTAAACAGTGGCCCATGCAAACGAAGAAATACAAACTGATAGGGTAATTCTTTATTATCAGAAACGATAGCTGAGTATTGCCCATATGCAGTTGGTCATACCCTTACAAATAGTAGCTATACAAGTAGTCCATCAACAGCGTACGAAGATGCATCTGATTTCAACAAAGAAAAAAAAAATCTATTTTGGAAATTTGAATAATTATTTTAAATGCATATATAAATGCCAAATTGCCAATAACCAGAACAACAGATACACATATAGAAAAAGTATGATTTTTTTTTTTTTAAGTGATCCGTGCTTCGATGCATATATATAACTTTATTTGCCATTATATATAGATTCAATACAACTTATAGTTTGTGAAAAAAAAAAAGATTACAGCAAGCAAACGAAGCCCAAGTTAACAACGTCCGGACCGCAGCAAATTAATATGTTACATATTTTTCTCAATACAGTAGTTACAATTTGTATCTCATACTTCAGTTGGTCTACGTAATTTCTACCTCAACAATTTCATTTGAGGTACCTGGAGTAGCAATTTCAGATTGTCTCAATATCTCAGTGTCATTTGTGATACCATGTCTCTCCCCCAAAATACTAATTTTAGTGTATAATTCAAGCATTGTAGGCCTTCGACTAGGAAAAGGGTTCAGGCACGTACATGCAATTCTAAGTAATTGAAAGATTTCACCATCAAACCCTCGGCCAATCAAAGATATATCAATGACAATATAGAGATTAGAAGAACTAGTCAAAAGATGAGTAATCCAGTCAAGCAAACTCCCATTTGAACTTTTCGAATAATTATTGATTTCAATGGGTTCCTTTCCTATAATTAGCTCAAGCAGTAAAACTCCAAAGTCATACACATCCTTTTTAACAAAACCCAACTCCCAAACTCCACTGTCTACAAAAGAGCTATTGCTTGAGTCAATGTCAATAGAATCCAAGAACAATGCCCCTTCAGAACTTGATATTTTTGCCCCTCCAAAATTTGATATCTTGGGCTCAAAATTCTTATCCAATAAGATAGACGTAGAACTCAAATTAAGATGGACTACTCGAAAATCGCACTTATGATGAAGCCATGCTAGGCCTCTTGCTATCCCGATTGCAATTTTAATCCTCAAATGCCACTCCAAGATCTTATCATTGCCCTCCATTGCATGTAGCCAATCATAAAGGTTACCATTCAATATATATTTGTACACCAAAAGCTTTTCCTTCCTTTCTTTGCAGTGCCCCAAGAGGGGAACTAGGTTATTGTGTCTCAATCTACCAAGAGCAAATAGTTCAGATACAAATTGCTTTTCAAAAGATGGAGATTCATAGAACCTCTTAACTGCAAGTGGCCAACCATTTGGAAGCACTGCCTTGTACATTATCCCAATCTTTCCCAACCCGATGAAATTATGTGTGTTGAAGTTGCCAGTTGCCTCTCTAAGTTCTGTAAAGCTCATTCTAGTAATCATTCTCTCCAATTGAGAAATCTATGAATCAATCATCATTTTTGCATGCTGCGTTAGTGTTGAACGGAAAATAAATCAGAATTTAACACATGGTTGTTTGTTTTAAGTGGTAGAGAATTTGTTGAACGAAAGGGCAATTTGGCTATATTAGTATTACAACTTTTTACATTTGCTAAAGCACTGCTGAGTTGGAGATAGACACTAAAATCCACTATAGAATTGTCAACGTGAGACTAAATACATGGCAGTGACATAAGTGATCACTAAGAAAATATTTGGCTAGGTACTTGTTTTGATAGAAGTCTTGTCTTGTGGAGTCATTAGGAAAACATTTGCATATTATGTGAAAGCCATAGTGCTATTTATCTAACAAATAATCAAGAACATTGATTTCTGCTTCCTCTTTGTTCATGAAATTATTCATGAGAGAGATATTTTGCTTTAGAAAATTTGGCCTATAGATAATCCAGTAGACATTATGACTAAGTTCCCTCATATTAGAGGTGTTAGGTTTATGTAGACATGATGATTAAGTTCCCTCATATTAGAGGTGTTAGATTTATGCTTATAGGCCCAAGATGCCAATTTTATTGTAAGTCGTCCATGCATATTTAACCCCTAGCTCTCTCTTCCTATATAAAATCTACTTAGGGTTTATTGTAATTGAGTGAATTGAAATTATAGTGAAGATATAGCTGTTTAGAATTTGTACTATACTCTTATATAATAAAATATAACACTTAATATAAATTTCTTATGTGGATATAAGTCATTAAACTGAATCACATAATTCTCATATTTTTTGTGTACTTTATTTTGTACTTCCTCTTCACTATAATCTTAATTCATTCCGTCCCAATGAACCGTTTATTCCTACAGTTCCTTTGTACAAATTCAAGTTTTTGATAGAGAAGTGTCGTTTGTGTGACTTGACTCGAAGGTCAAGGTGGAGATTCTTTAGTCAGTGGTGTGAATTGTCACACGTTTATTCTTTTTGACTTTGTCTAAAATTCTTTCTTAAATTAAAAAAAAAAAAAAAAAAAAAGACTTTGTCTTAAATTAGGTTAATATTTTACGTGTGTAGCACAATATTTCATCCCACAAAGGATAGGCACCATGCCGACTTTGAAATTTTATAAATATTAGTTTGGTTTGAGATTTTTAGTACTGTTGTTCAGTTTTTAGTGTTGTGAAAATTCGTGTTTGAGTGTTATAAAAATACGTGATAGAAGTGTTATTGTTGTTTAAATACTGAAAACTGTTGATTAAACACTAGTACCAAACAGCTCCTAGGTTTCTTTGTATTTTGAGTTATGATGTGCCCTAATTAGACTAGAGCAAACCAAAATTACTTTGGTGTTTTTTTTTTTTTTTTATGTCACAGGTTGAAACTCTATGAAAAGAATGTTATGTTTTTAGGAAAGTACATCTATATTACCTTTGTAATCTCCATATTTTTAGTGAAATTTTATCTGTCTCCCCCTAGCTTATATGTAAACCTAATATCAGAACTCATATATTAATTAGTATTTTCTTGTGTGGTTGTGCCTAATGTTCTTTCAAATTTCTTCATTTATATTATTTGTTTGTAAAATATTTTTAAATCTCCTTATATTTTTCTCAATTAATCTTATGTGAATTTCATGTAACAATATAATTTGCCTATAAAATACCTAAAATCTAAATAAATAAATAAATAAATCAAACATAGTTGTAGGGACACAGTTTGCAGCCCAAACCCTAAGTGTATGGGATCTTGGCCCAGTGAGTCCAGTACAATAAATTTGAAGAGAGTGGGTCGAAGAACTAGGCCCTAATGAATTGGACAACGGCTAGTGTGAAGTTAGAGGATGATCAGGCACAAATGAGGAGTACTGATATGAATGAACTTACTATTTGAGGAGGTAATCTTCCAAATAAATCAATTAAACCGGTTACAAATATAATTTTGATGGCTACAGTGTTCCCTTTTTCCTTTCTGCCTCCTCTCCTTTTCTCAATGAGGGCTTCTTACATTATATAGCTTCTTACATTATATAGCTCCTTTTGGACCATCTTGATCCTACACTTGTTGATCATTTGAGCCCTTACTCGAGTGTTTGTCCCATTAGACACCCTCTTTGGCTTTCTGTGAGTTGTGGTTGCCAAGGCGGCACTGTTCAGGGGTTTTCTCCACATAAATGCAGCCAGAAAAGTAGCTGCAGTGCATTCAATGCGGTGGCAGCAGCTTCCCCTTAGATATTTTTGGGTTCCTCTCCTTCTCGTACGTTCATGATGCACGTCCCCATCGCTGGAGCTTCTTGGAAGGTCACCCTGATTGTTGAAACACACATTTGAGTTGTATTTATCATACCCGAGGAGAAATTCCTCCTCGAACCACCTTCTACTCATTCCTTACTTATGAAACTCTAAACTGGAATCACTCAACTGTTTACTCCTCCTCGGATCATTCATGCTCTCGGCCCAGGCCCCAAGGCCCAATGTATGATTCGGGCCCTTAACCCTACAATAGCCCTTCAAAACTCCGGTTTTTTCCTTCTCATTCGAGGAAAAAAGTGGGGTTTTGATTTTTTAAGGGTTAATACCAACTGATTTCTCAATTCACATGTACGGGAGTGCCGTTTCACGCGCCTCATAATTGCCACTGACGCTTCAAAGCCCGCGAGGCACCATTAATTGCTCCAGGTGACGCTTTGTTCCCCAGATCTAACGATGAGGCGTAGATCCAACGGTTGTTCTTTCTCTTGGAATTTTGAGCGGGATGACTCCCACTCATTTTTACCCTCTATATAAAGCATTGAGGGAAATTATTTTCCCCTCATTTTACAAATTTTCAAGTTCTCCAGAAATCTCAAGCACTCCAACTCACTAAACTCTCTACACTCCTAAGTTTCCCTAATTCTTTCCCTTAAGAAATTTCCAAAAGATTTTTCCAAAGGTTCAGGGTTTAATATACTCGTTTTCGTAAGTATCAATCTCTTCAAACTTTCTTTTTCTCCTCAGCCAACCTCCTCAACCTTCTTTCTTTTTCAGAAAACTTCCTTCGCGTCGTCCACGTTTGCTTAGATGGGTAGATTCAAGCACTTAGTAGACTCTCCGGCCGGTATGGAGGGTTTTAGGGCCAAATACCATATCCCACAGGGAGTAGGCCTACAATATTGTGCCCTGGACCAAATACTTACGAATAGAGAGGTGGGTGAAGTTTTCATTCCAATGATCGCCTTTATAGAGGGAGGAATGACACTCCCCATGGGTAGGATAACCAGAGACTACCTCCGTAATCACAGGTTGTGTCCCCATCAGTGTGCTCCCAACCTGTTTAGAGTCCTAAGGAGCGTAGATACCTTGAACGATCAGATGAACCTAGGGCTTACATGGCACGACGTCGTTCACATGTACGAGTGTCATTCTCTTGCCAGCGCGGGATATTACCTCAAGTCCTGGTCCGATGTTGTTAGATTGATATCCTGCCTTCCTAAGTCCAACAAGGGCTTAAAGGATGACTATCTGGTCACCTCCGGGGAGTGGCACGACGGTCTTCACTGCCTAGTTCGGGCGGGAAAACCAGGTGGGGTACCCTAGGATTAGGTCCTTTAGCAAGGACTTTAGCCTTCTTAGTTTTTTTTTTTTTTTAACTCTGCCTTAACACTTCGCCTTCTCGGATAATAGTCTTTGTTGATCTAACCACAATTTCCTCCTCGGATGTTTTTGCAGATAAAAACTACGTCGCTCTGAGACTTCGTTTAGTCAACGTACTGGGCCTCAACAGCCTACTGAGATCTGAGATATTCATAAGCGATGACAGACAGCTATGGGCCGCGCACTTGATTTTGGATTACAAGCCTCTGTCTCGCATATTTCAGGACGCTGGCCAAGCAATAAGGGCTGGTGACCCTAGACTAGCACGCATAGACGTCTCTAAGCCGGGGTTTTTGGCTCGGAGAGACGTTCCGCCTGTTGAGCTACCCATTCAACGCATCCCTCAGGAAGTAGCCATTCTGAGAGAGGAGACAGTTTCTACACACTTATCCCTCAAGGCCGAGATCGATCAATTCCACCTTGACGAGGAAGGTGAAGTGCCAAAAAGGCCGGAAGAGCTCTCGGACTCCGAGGCCGATTTTGATAAATTTTCTGCTGCCCATTCTTCGAGGTTAATAGTTGCTCGAGTTAATACTAGCTCAGAAGACAAAGAAGAAGTTATGGACTTGAAGCCAAGGACTGGTTTAAAGGGTCTACTGGCCAACAAGATCAAGGGGTCATCTTCGAGAGAAATTCTCAAGACCCAAGTTCCTCCGAACCTCCGAACCTCCTCCTCTCCCTGTGACCACAGTGGGACTGCTCCCTAATCCCGATTTAAAAAAGAAAAGAAAAGTACATGAACTGGAGGAAGGGGAGGTGATTCCTTCAAAGGGGGCAAAATAGCCCAAGAATGTTAGAGATAAAAGGGCTCCCTCCGCAGAGAGCCATGAGGAGTCCAGTGGTGCTGAAGTGTGTTGAAGTGTGCTCACATTCCTTGGGATGTCACGATCTGGAGTCTCAGAGGGGGCACGCCACCCACCTCGCCGAGGCCTTAGAGCAGTCTCTTCTCCTCCCTAGAGACATGGAGGGTCTCAGGTGCACCAGGTAACCGGACCTTTTCATGTCATTGAAGAGGGACCTTGCAATGGTAAGCCAATCAACATCTTTTTTGTTAAATACTGAGACGCACATTTATTCATATACGTTTTTTTTTTTTTTTTTTATGACTCCTTTGCTACTTTTACGTAGGTTACCCAACAAATTTACGTAGCTGAGGAGTGGGTCAAGAATGCCCGCGACGAGGTTAAGGCAAAGGCTAAGGCCCACTCCCATCTTAAGGTTGAGAAGGCTCTTAGAGCCCTGAAAGAAGAGCACAAAGAGCAGGGCAAGAAGCTAACCATCGCCGAAAGGGAACATTTGAGTGCCCTGGCTGGTCTAAAAAATGTTGAGGCCCAAGTCGAGGACCAGCGTAAGCTGCTCTACACAACGGAACTTGAGCTGGCCACCCAGAAACAGCTAGTTATGAATCTCAAGGCCAAGCTACAGAACGTCAAGGATGCAGCTAAAGAGGCAGCTCAGATGGCCAAAGAAGCTATTGAAGCTGCAGAGAAAGCATCCTACGAACGTGGGGTGGAGGATACAGAGAACAGATTTGCTAAGGAGATGGCCGGAGTGTGCAGGGATTACTGCACTGAGACCTGGATAGAGGCGTTTAACAGTGCAGGGGTCCTTGCTGACTCCGAGCTAAGGAAGGCTGAGAGCATATTCTTTCCTGAACATATTCGAGAAGCTCCAGCGGACCTCCCTCCCACTACTCTACCCCTCCCTCCTCCTCAACAGGTCTCCAGTATCCAAGATCCTACTCTTGATGCTGAAGTCTCCACAGGGGCAGGTAAGGGTAAGGAGGCCCTGCCCTCAGCTGAAGACCCTCACCCCGAGGATGCCCTTACAATCAAGGATGTAGTCTCCCAGGCCAAAGAAGCTGAGTCTAAGTCTAAAGCTGGGGATGCCAAACTTAAGGCAGCTAATTCCAAAGAGGGCCCTCAACCAACAGAGAAGTAGTTGTAGGAACTTCCTTTATTTTTTGTCATTTCCTTTTCTTGTGGCTTCTGCCACCACTTGTAATGCATCTTCCTTTGATTAATGAATAGAATTTTCTTTCTACTTCTTATGTCTTTACTTTATGTGCTTTCGAGTATACTATTATTGCAAAGAAAATTGAACTGTTGCCACTCTAATTTTAATAAAAACTAGCAATAATACCCTGATACCAGTTTAAATAATTTGACTAAGTACCAGCAACAAAGAGATTTACACCATATTTGTACTGTGAATTGATTCTTCTGCAATGAAGGCTGAATCTAATGAAAATAAGTAATAAACTTTGTAAAAAATAAAAGGGGGAGATATTCTTCATTCTGCCCAACACTTGGATAAATAATTAAAGACTTTAACTTACTCAAGGCTACCAATTCAGGGAGTTAGTTACAATCTTGGATCTGTCTTGACACTTAGTGAAAGACAAATAAATATCACAGTTGAAAGCTCAAATAGCGTATAAAACACTATGAACATTTAGACCCCCAATATACAAGTTACCAATTCAAGCTTAATATCAAACAATTAATGTGCGGAATATGAACATAAGCTAAACACAAAATTGATAAACAATCTAAACCAAATAAAATCACATTCACAGCAGAAATTAAATGGCAAAGATTAAGGGAAGAGAGATGCAAACACAAAGACAACGCAGCGATGTGTTATCGAAGAGGAAACTGAAGCCCTCGGCGTAAAACCTCTCCATCGCCCTCCAAGCGGTCAATAATCCACTAAAAAATGTAGTTGGGATACATGAACAGCAGAAGACCCTCCAAGCCTAATCTATCCAGTGTACCTAAGCCCTCCAAGCTCCTACTCCAACGAGGTTGCGCCGAACCTATTTCTTCTTTAACTTACCGGATTCCGCTATAGCTCATAACATCAACCAATAACCATTGGTCCCTTCTTAACTGCTTCCCAAAGCACCAAAAAGCTTTCTCACAGATGTGGGTATGGTGAGAAAATGATTTGGCTAGGAATCTCTCAAGGATGTAACAATAGAGAGGAAGAGAGTAAAGGAATTTGATGAGTCTCTATGTAAAAATTGTGAATGAGTCAATCTTGTTTTTTTCTAAGGTTTCTCTTTCAATATTCTCTCTAGAAGCCCTCTACATTTCGTGGGTATAAGGGGTATTTATATTGGTGTGAGAAAGGAATGCGAAGAGTCAGTTTTTCCAAAACAGAGCTGGCTGGCGACTTGGCCTCGCAACTTGACTGAGCCGCGAGGTAACTGAACGGCCAGTCTGTATTTTTTGTCTTGTAGTGCTCCAGCTGGCATGACGCTTCAACTTCTGGCATGCTTGGCATGTGTGCAATTTCTGGCGGCTTGCAAGCTGCGAGCAACCTGCGAGATCCAATCGCAAGACTCTGCTTCTTTGCACAATCTTGAGCATTTTTTCACACTCTCTCACACACTACCCTTACATGATTCTCACCTAAATATAGGGTTACTAATTGCTAAAATACAAGCAAATTTGGCACGGAATAAAGCCAACAGAATGGTTGATTAAATTCAACCTTACAACAGTGTTAATTTTTCCCCAAAGCATATGGTCCGATCACTCAGGCATGACTAAGGTTCTGTTTAAACACTTGTAAAGACGTCATAGAGTGTTAATTTCTCCAAAGTATCTGGTCCAAGGACTCAGGCATGACTAAGGTTCTGTTTAAACACTTGTAAAGACGTCATAGAGTGTTAATTACCCCAAAGCATCTGGTCCGAGGCCTTAGGCATGACTAAGGTTCTGTTTAAACACTTGTAAAGACGTCATAGAGTGTTAATTTCTCCAAAGTATCTGGTCCAAGGACTCAGGCATGACTAAGGTTCTGTTTAAACAATTGTAAGGATGTCATAAAGTGTTAATTTCCCCAAAACATCTGGTCCGAGGACTCAAGCATGACTAAGGTTCTGTTTAAACACTTGTAAAGATGTCATAGAGTGTTAGTTTCCCCAAAGCATCTGGTTCGAGGACTCAGGCATGACTAAGGTTCTGTTTAAACACTTGTAAAGATGTCATAGAGTGTTAATTTTTCCAAAGCATCTAGTCCGAGAACTCAAGCATGACTAAGGTTTTGTTTAAACACTTGTAAAGATGTCATAGAGTGTTAATTTCTCCAAAGCATCTGGTCTAAGGACTCAGGCATGACTAAAATTCTGTTTAAACACTTATAAAGATGATAATGGGAAGTACGATGTGTTTACACAATAAATGAGCATATGAAAAAAAAGAAACTTTCATTAATAATAATACCTTTTCAGGTTATTTACATTCCAAGGTCGTGGTATTACATGTTCGTCTAGGTCTTCGAGGAAATATGCACATATACCAGCTACCGAAGTGATGCGGTATGGCCCCTCCCAGTTGGGCACTAGCTTTCCCCATGTCGGGTTCTTTGTAGTACCTAGAACCTTTCTCAACACCAAGTCACCAGGTACCAACGGTCTCAGTTTCACATTGGCATCATAACCTTGCTTAAGCTTGTGTTGGTAGTATGCCAATTGGACCATTGCATTCTCTCTCCTTTCCTCAATCAAGTCTAGAATTTTTTCTAGCAACCCGTTGTTATTGCTCGGATTAAAAGAACTTGTTCTTAGCGCCAAAAAGCCAGTCTCTAAAGGGATAACAGCTTTGGCTCCGTAAGTCATTAAGAAGGGAGTCTCCCCCGTTGACCTGCGAGGTGTGGTTCGGTACGTCCACAGGACATGTGACAGTTCTTCTACCCATTTTCCCTTCACATCGTCCAACCTCTTCTTGAGTCCATTCACTATGACCTTGTTAACATCCTCGGCTTGTCCATTCCCTTGGGGGTAAGCTGGGGTAGAATACCTATTCGTAATTCCTAGGTCACAACAGTATCTCCTAAAAGATTTGCTATCGAACTGAAGGCCGTTGTCTGAGATAAGGGTACGAGGGATCCCAAATCGTGTGACAATGTTTTTCCACACGAATTTCTTGGCATCTACGTCCCTGATATTTGCCAATGGCTTAGTTTCAACCCACTTATTGAAGTAATCAGTGCCGACTAGTAGGTATCTCTTATTTCTTGCTGCTTTGGGGAAAGGGCCTACAATGTCTAAGCCCCATTGAGCGAATGGCCAAGGGCTGGATAGAGGATTAAGGACTCCTCCCGGTTGGTGTATGTTTGGTGTGAACCTTTGACATTGGTCGCACTTCCTTACATATTCCTGTGCCTTCTTTTGCATGTTTGGCCACCAATAACCTTGAGTGGTGGCTCTGTGTGCCAAAGATCTACCTCCAGTGTGGCTTCCACAAATCTCCTCATGTAGCTCCTCAAGGGGTAATTCTATTGCCTCGGGGTGTATACATAGCAGGTATGGCCCAGAAAATGAGCGTTTATATAATTTTTTATCCTCAGACAACTAGAACCGAGGAGCCTTTCTCCGAATCTTGTCTGCTTCTGATTTCCCTTCGGGCAGGATATCCTCCTTTAAGAATAGTACCACGGGGTCCATCCAGCTAGGCCCTACTCTAACTTGGTGAACTTGGACCACATCTCTCTTCACCTCTGTGGGCTTGTACAAATCTTCTACAAGGATGACTCGGGGCAGGCTCTGAGCCGAGGAGGTTACAAGGGTGGCTAGGGAATCAGCATGTGTGTTTCCAATTCTAGGGATATGCAACAGGTTGAAAGATTCAAACCCTGATTGCAAGTGTCTAACCTGACTCAAGCACCCTTGCATTCTTCCATCTTTCGCTTCGAATTCTCCTTTCACTTGGCCAACGACCAATCTTGAGTCCGAGAACATCTCTACTGCCTTTTCACCCATTCTTTGGACCATGGCCATTCCCATTAGTAGAGCCTCATATTCAGCTTCGTTGTTCGTGGCCGAGAAGTCCAACCTCAATGACTTCTCAATAGTGATCCTTTCGGGGGATACTAGAACTAGCCCCACTCCGGACCCCTTCTAATTTGCTGCACCATCAACGTATACTTTCCAGGATAAGGGATCTTGTAGGGAGATCATGCCAACCGATTTTTCATCCATGTTTTGCTTCTCTGCTTCTACTTCCAACGGGGATTCAGCAAACTCGACTACCAGATCCGCGAGGACTTGACCCTTGATAGAGGTACGAGACATGTATTTGATGTCGAAAGCCCCTAGGATCGTCCCCCATTTAGCAATTTGTTTCGTGTAATCAGCACTTTGGAGTAGAGCTCTGAGCGGGAGCTGAGTTAAGACAACTACCGTATGTGCCTGGAAGTAATTGGGAAGTCTACGTGTAGCATGTACCACTGCCAAAATGGCTTTCTCCAATGGCAGATAATGGACCTCGGTCTCATGTAGTGACTTGCTTACATAATAAACTGGCATTTGTATGCCACTATCAACTCGTATCAAAACCAAGCTTATGGCATGGAGGGCCACAGCAATATAAGCAAATAGGACCTCATCCACCTCAGGACTGGACATGATAGGTGGCCGAAAGAGATAATCCTTAAGCTGCTGGAAGGCTAAGGCACACTCCTCGCTCCACTCAAACCCCTTCCGCTTATTCATCAATAGGAAGAAAGGTCTGCACCTATCCGCTGATCGAGAGATAAATCGGTTCAAGGCAGCAGTCATTCCGGTCAGCTTCTGGACTTCCTTGGGATTTCGAGGTGGTTGTAAATTGTTGATTGCCTTAATTTGATCGGGGTTAACTTCAATTCCGCGATGAGTAACCATATAGCCCAAAAATTTGCCTAATCCCACACCAAAAGAGCATTTGGAAGCGTTAAGGCGCAACTTGTGCTTCCTCAGGATTTCAAAAATGTTCCTGAGATCCCCCACATGCTCGGACACTACCTTACTCTTCACCACCATGTCGTCTATATAGACCTCAATACTCTGGCCCAACTGTGATTTAAACATCCTAGTCATCATCCTTTGATAGGTAGACCCTGCATTTTTCAAACCAAAGGGCATCACTTTGTAATGGTAGTTTCCTGTAGGAGTGACGAAAGCCGTTTTTTTCCTGATCATCCAGGGCTAGTGGTATTTGGTGGTACCCTTGAAAGGTATCTAAGAAGCTCATCCGAGGATGGCCTACGGTTACGTCCACCAACTAGTCTATCCTAGGCATATGAAAGGGATCTTTCGAGCAAGCCCTATTTAGGTCTTTGAAATCCACACATACTCGCCATTTCCCACTCTTCTTCTTCACCACCATAGTATTGGCCAGCCACTCAGGGTAGAAAAACCTCCTTGATAACCCCTACCTGCTTGAGCTTCGTTACTTCATCTCTAACAGCATCAGAGTAATCCTTGGACGAGCGCCGAGGCGGCTGCCTCTTGGGGATGACAGAAGGATTAACATTTAAATGATGGCAGATGAAGCTTGGATCCACCCCCGAGGCTTCGTAAGCGCTCTATGCAAACACGTCGACATTTTTTCTAAGAAACTCTACCAGCTCTTCCTTCTCTAGAGGAGGCAGCTGAGCCCCGATCTGAAAGAACTTCTCTGGATTCTCACTAACAACGACCTTTTCCAAATCTTCGCATTTCGCCTCCTCGGCTGAACCATTGACAGGCAACACCGGAGCTCTTAATTGCTATAAGCCCCTTTCAGCAGAGGCTGAGGGCTCAACTTTGGGCTTATGTGAGATTGCGGCCACCAGGCACTGCCTAACTGTGGATTGACTTCCGACAATCTCTTCAATTTGGCCGCCCGACGAATATTTCACCTTCTGGTGCAAAGTAGAAGAGATGGCTCCTAGGGCATGGAGCCAGGGCTTGGCCACAATGGCCGTGTAGGGGGAATAAGCGTCCACCACGATGAAGTCCACCTCCACTACTTCTGAACCAGCTTGCATGGGTAGTCTAATCTGGCCCCTCGGAATGACAACCTTCCAATCAAAACTCACCAAAGTAGAATCATAGGCTGTTAAGTCCTCGGGTCTCAAATTCAGCCCCTTGTACAAATCGGGGTATATGATCTCAACACCACTACCTTGGTCTACCATAACCCTCTTCACGTCATACCCCCCAATCCTGAGCGTGACTACCAAAGCATTATCATGGGGTTGTATGGTTCCGACCTTATCCTCATCTGAAAAGCTCAACGCCAGCTGGATGTTTATTTTAGCCCTCTTCGGCTTTGGACTGGTGTCCTCGGCGGGCAGCCGAGCCACAGACATCACTCTGGAAGGGCAAGAACCAGTCCTCCCTAGAGTGGCAAAAATGACGTTTATCGTGCCCAAAAGGGGTCTTAAGGAAGTGTCTCTCCGGGGTTCTGAGCCAATCTGGCTCCCCTGACCACTGGAATGATGCAAGAGCTGCTTCAACTTTCCTTCTCGGACCAGTTGGTCCAAATGGTCCCACAAATTTCTACAGTCTTCTGTAGTATGCCCTTAGTCCTGGTGATATTGGCAATAGAGGTTCTAATTACCCCTCATGGGGTCCATTTGAAGAATGGCTCATTCTTAATCTTCTCCAGAACTTGATGCACCGGTTCCCGGAACACCGCATTAACCGCCTGAGTATTGGCAGAACCCGACTGCCCAGCAAAGTCTCTCCAAGGCCGGTTGTTGTTGTATCGATCCGACCTAAAATCCCTCCTCTCTTGAGGGATAACCTTATCCTTTCCTTTCCCCTGCTGCTAGTCCTCCTCAACCCTCTTATACTTGTCAATCCGTTCCATGAGTTGGCGCACACTGGTGACAGGCTTGCTAGTCACAGACTTCCTTAAACCGTGCTCAACTGGGAGGCCGACCTTGAAGGTACTAATGGCCACGTCATCAAAGTCACCATCAATCTCGTTGAATATTTCCCAGTATCTGTCCGAGTACGTCTTCAGAGTCTCCCTTTCTCGCATGGATAAGGACAGTAGGGAATCTATGGGCCGAGGGACCCTGGTACACGTGATAAAATGAGAGCCAAAAGCCTTGGTGAGCTCCTTGAAGGAACCTATGGAATCTGCCATTAGGCCGTCGAACCATCTCATCGCCACGGGTCCCAGACTGGATGGGAACACCTTGCACATCAAGGCTTCGTCCTTAGAATGAACAGCCATTCTCTGACTGAAATGGCTCACATGCTCCACCGAGTCTGTTCATCCATTGTAGATGGTGAACGTGGGCTGATGGAAACGCCGAGAAAGAGTGGCCTCTTCAATCCTGCGCGTGAAGGGCGACTTGGAAATCTGGTTCAACGCTTTGCTCATAGCATCGATTCCCAGTCCTCTGCGAGTTGGGCTTTTGTATCTGCATTCACAGTGGTGTTCCTCTTCATATGAGAAAAACTCACTAGGAGGAGTACTTAATCTACGTCGAAAACTACCATCCTTCTCACCATCAGAAGAAGATACGTCAGAGTTGGAGGGGGCTCGCTTTCGCCGTGCATGGCGCAGCTTTCTCTTCAGTTGGTCAACTTCCAGTTGCAGGGCTCTGGTATCCTCTTCATGAGAGAGGTGGATGGTCTCTCGAGAATGACTCCTACCGGTCCGAACAATATGCACACTCCCCTCCCGGTTCCTCCTGCGCTCGAGGTTCACAAAAGGATTTTCACGTTGGGACCCTATAGACTCTGCTTAGTGCGGACCTGAACCTACCATAGTTGATCATTGCACTCACTATCACACAAGCTCTCCCCACAGACGGCGCCAATTGTAGGGACACAGTTTGCAGCCCAAGCCCCAAGTGTATGGGATCTTGGCCCAATGAGCCAGTACAATAAATTTGTAGAGAGTGAGTCGAAGAACTAGGTCCTAATGAATTGGACAACGGCTAGTGTGGAGTTAGAGAATGATCAGACACAAATGAGGAGTATTGATATGAATGAACTTACTGTCCGAGGAGGTAATTTTCCATATAAATCAATTAAACTGGTTACAAATATAATTTTGATGGCTACAGTGTTCTCTTTTTTCCTTTCTGTCTCCCCTCCTTTTCTCATGGAGGGTTTCTTACATTATATAGCTCCCTTTGGACCATCTTGATTCTACACTTGTTGATCATTTAAGCCCTTACTCGAGTGTCTATCCCATCAGACACCCTCTTTGGCTTTTTGTGAGTTGTGGTTGCCAAGGCAGCACTGTTCAAGGGTCTTCTCCACATAAATGCGGCCAAAAAAGTAATTGCAGTGCATTCAATGCGGTGGCAGCAGCTTCCCCTTAGATATTTTTGGGTTCCTCTCCTTCTTGTACGTTCATGATACACGTCCCCATCGCTGGAGCTTCTTGGAAGGTCACCCTGATTGTTGAAACACACATTTGAGCTGTATTTATCATACCCGAGGAGAAATTCCTCCTCGGACCACTTTCTACTCATTCCTTACTTATGAAACTCTAAACTGGAATAACTCATAACTGTTTACTCCTTCTCGGACCATTCATGCTCTCGGCCCAGGCCCCAATGCCCAATGTATGATTCGGGTCCTTAACCCTACAACAGCTTTTTGAGATTAGTGGAGATCGAGTATAAAATGGAACGCTGGTAATGAGATAGAGGACATCAATTTTGCGCAACCGTCCATGTGTGTGCACTATGTCTATCATATATTAATGTCAAAACATAAGCAGTGACCGCTCCCCATGCAAGCTAGGGTCACAGGACCACCTAACTTTGCAAAAAAAAAAAATTTATATATATATATATATATATATACACACTTTTTAAAAAACTTATTTGCTAAACTAATTTATTGTAACTACTATAGTAAAAACGTTAAACACCCTGACTTGACAATTACAAAAATTTGGGTTCAACCAAAATAAAATTGATGCTATATTCACAACAGTTTCACAATAAATTTTAAAAAAAAATTCAATGTGATAAAGTTGTTTCTAATTCTAATTTGAGCCTTATACTGATATTATATTTTACCCACCAATAAATAGCTTTTTACATAAGATTTATTGTAGAAATATTATGGATGTAACATTACTCTAAAATTAATTTTGCCTCCCAAACATAATCCTTAATCCCTTTCTCTAAATAAAAAAAAGCTTAAATAACAACAATAAATATTAGCCCAAATAATAACAAACATAAACTAAACAAAAACAGGACAAGACCAAGTTATTAAAAAAATCTATTATTAAAAAAAAGATAAAAATCGCTAATCATTCAAATTCGTAGCTCGTTCAACTTATTTAATAAAAATAATCTCTAATTTCATTTTTTTTATTAAAAAATGATACCAAAAAAAATATTATAGTTGTGAGTTTTTCTTAATGATGACGATAGTTATATTCTTGTTGGCTTTATAATGCAACAATTTCACTTTCATTAACGACTCAATTTCCAATTTTAGCAAATATTTAATTTATTACTTTATTAAATCTTGTATAATTTAAATTTATTAGCGACCATCTTAAAAAAGATTCTTCCAGCCGCTACTGAACATAAGAATAATGAAGATGTAGGGAAAGTTTTTTGATAAAGAAGACGAAGAAATGATTCTTTGATATTAAAAAAATATATATAAACATTTCAAAAAAAAAAAAAAAGCCCCGAGAGATTACCTTTACGTTCTTGCTTCTTTCGGTTGTTGCGGAGCCTTGGCTTCCCTCAATGGCTTCTTTCATTCTTTTGTTGTTCTTGGTCGTTGCATTCTGTAAAGGCACCCAGTATAAAGAAATATAACCACCACCACCGACACCATAGAGAAAACCCAGCCTACCAAAAATCCTTGTTTGAAGAGAACATGAAACTTCGCAGGAGCAGCCATGCATGATGCATGGGTCCAACGGAGCCCCACAAAGTCCCGGATTGTTTGCATAGCTTTCTGCAGGAAAGGTAATATTTTTAAACATAGGCACCGGCCCTGACAACCGATTGTTAGCAACACTGAAGTTTTTTATCCTATCAAGCAGGAAAAGTTCTGGAGGAATAAGTCCCGTTGGCTGGTTGTTGTCAAGTCGAAGGACATTCAAGTAAGTGCAATTCCATATGCTCTTTGGGATTTCACCCGAAAAATTGTTGGAGGAGAGATCGAGGACTGTCAGAAACCCGAGCCAGGATATCTCAGATGGTATGGTGCCTGTAAGGTCGTTCCCTGAGAGGTTAAGATGTGTCAAACTGCAGTAATTATTGGTTCGAGGGAACTGGCCCTTGAGCCTCAT
This sequence comes from Notholithocarpus densiflorus, assembly GCA_030021035.2. NCBI lineage: Eukaryota > Viridiplantae > Streptophyta > Magnoliopsida > Fagales > Fagaceae > Notholithocarpus > Notholithocarpus densiflorus. Next base: position 486,112 of record JARYZH020000178.1, on the reverse strand, counting down.
GTTCCCGAGGTCGATACCAATAATCCTGTTTTCATCAAGATTCCAGCAAGTGACCCCAACAAAGTTACAGATGAAACCTCTCGTGGTGTTGCCGAAGTTCCATGAATGTTTGAATTTGTTGTAAGGGTCTTCTAGTGATTCTTTGAAGGACCTCAAGCAGCTGATATCATAATGTTCGAAACCATTGCTTATTTCAACAATGTTCAGAAATGACAAAGCAAATATGTGAAGTAGAGCTATGACGAGACTAGTATTATGAGCCATTTGCTTGCGAGTGTTTATCAAGAAAGCTCAGAGGTAGTAAAGCCATTTATATACCCAGTGAAAAAGCGAAAAATGGAAACACAATCAATTTCAGGAAATTTCAAATTGGAAAATAGATCATTTTGATATTAGCTTCAAAGAACATGTAAGAAAAATCTGTTAGGACGACATGGCCTACATTTGAACGAAGTCTATACCATCAAGAAGAGAAGTAAAATCGTTTTTTTGATTACCGTGTACTAATAAAGTGGTTGATGAGTCTAATTTTCCAAGTCATGCGCTTTGAAGAACTCTGGCCAGAGCATGAAAAACGAAGTCAATAAACGAAGGTGCCAATAATTTCATGAGCGCGCCGAGGACAGAGAAAGGGCTCATGTAACTTCGGTGGAGGAAGTCTCCAGCAATTTTTTCTTTTGTTCTTTTTGTTTCTCTTCATCTTTTTACAAAGTCCGGTTCTATTTTTCAACGGTCTTAAAGTACTCCCGTTGTTGTTATGCATTTCGTGTTTGACTTACCTTTAGTATTTTTTTAAAATATAATTTTCTTTTGCTTTAATGAAAAATTGTCACATCATTCACTAACTAAATAAAAATTAGAGATTAAAATCCACCACCACTTGCCATTGTGTATTTAAAATAAAGAGAAACCTCCAATTAAAAAAAAAAGTATTAAAGGTAAGCCAAATCCATGCATTTCAAGTAAGATGCCAATTTTGACAAATCCAACGTTAGATTACATTATCTTCATATATTCTCTATGCTTGCAAAATTTCAAGGTGATGGAATATCAATAGTCATGTTATCAATCAATTATTTAAATTCAATTTTTTGTAGATTAAAATAATGCATAAAAAATGTGTTTATGGATGAAATGGTAAATAACATCCGATTAGTATGAAAATTGGCATGCATATTAAGAACATATAAAACATGTAATTTAATGGTAAGATTTCCAAAATACGAATTTAATAACAAATTATTGAGTAGTGTAACATTGTTTAGAAGTAACTTGAACTCAACTCTCTCTCTTTCTCTCTCTCTCTCTCTATATATATATATATATATATATATATATATATAGAAAGATGGGTTCAAATTACACCTGGTATAACTTCACAAGAGTTACACATTTTGTGAATCATTGATTACTATTAGATCTAAGGGTCAAAAAACACTCATAGTAGTATCATTATTACTCCCTAGAAATTAATGATTTAGTCATTAACTCTTCTTATTAAAGGAAAAAAAAAAAAACCCCACAGCATTAACTATTTTTTTTTTTTGGGTCCATATCATCATCTTCTTCCTCCTGTCTTTCTTTTTGCACTATACTTCCAAGCCTCCACCATTCATAAAATTCTCATAGTTGGGTCGGAAAGCAGCCACAGAGCTTCTCTTTTGTTTATTCGTCTAGTGTTACTAGGTAAATTCATAGTTGACATTGAGGAGACCACATGTGCTCTAAAACCATTGCAGTGAAAAGATATTTCTTAAATTTGGATTTCCATTACCACCATTAATAATAGTCTTGTATCTATAAAGGAGTTTTTAAGTGGATGGCACGTTTTTAGTTGAAGAAATTTCTTTGTGGAGGAACCATGAGAAGAACTTTCACATTAACTTTAAGAGAAAATCTTGACTAAAATATTTTGTTTATATATAAAGACGTTATATTCAGAATTCTTTCAACAGCGAGCCTAGCAAGAAGAAAAGGACTTGAGAGTTATTTTCAGAATTTTTTCCAACAAGTCTAAGAAGAAAAAAAGACTTGAGATGTTATTTTCAGAATTATTACAACCACCATTCATGATGAAGGCCTGAAAGTATAGTGCAAAAAGAAAGACGAGGAAGAAGATGATGATGATGGATGAAGAAAAAAAAAAAAAAAAAAGGTAATGCTGTGGGTTTTTTTTTTCCCCCTTTAATAAGAAGAGTTAATGCTTAAATTACTAATTTCTAGGGGGTAATAATGATACTACTATGAGTGTTTTTTTACCCTTAGATCTAATAGTAATCAATGGTTCACAAAATGTGTAACTCTTATGAAGTTACACCAGGTGTAACTTGAACCCATCTCATATATATATATATATATATATATATATATATATATATATAAAGCCAAGGTTGAGAAAATTCAATTATTTTCATAATTAGATTCTAATAGTTGTTTAATTTTGCACCATGTGTCATATACTTGTATCTAAGTTATTTTAAAAAAATTTAGTTCTAGATGAGTTAATGTTGTGCAAAAAAAAGTGTCTAATATAAATAAACCATCAAAAACCCAATAAAAAAATATATGAAAAAAGAGTAAAATCATGTGTATATAAAAAAACAAAACAAAAAAAGAAGAAGAGAAAGTAAAACTCATGCATATATTTCTGGCTTAAAAAATGTGTAACTCTTACACTAAATATAATTGGAACATATATATATATATATTTATGTAATTATGATTGTTTTTAATTGTACCATGTATATGCATGGGTTATACACTAGTTAATATAACATATAGAGAATTAGAGACATACTTAACCCAAAAGGCATAAGCCTAATATGTATGAGCTCAATTATATTAATTATATTAAACACTAATTTTTTTTTATCATTATTCAATGCGGGATTTCATTTCACACGTGTACACCCAACAATCTCCTCTTCATATATGAGTCTTTGCAACTCTATGTGATCCTTTTTGTAGGGTTTATGGGCCTTGCCTTGTGCAATATACCATCCCCACTCCATTTGCAAAAGGGACCTCAATAACCTTGATCTTATCATCTTTGTGCACATCACCATAATCTCTAATACCATTTGTTGGGGAGATAAAACATCATTAAGATATTACTTGAGTAGTTAATATAACAAATAGAGACACACTTAACCCAAAAGACCTAATAAGCCTAATGGGTATGAGATCAACTATAATATATTAACCACTCAATCTTATTATGATTACACCCAAAAATAATTTATGCACATTGTGTGTGTACGTATAATAAGGTGTGTAGACTAATTTTTAGTCAAAATTTTATAGTTAGTGTAGTTAGGTTCATTGGGCTTTTGCCCTATTTATGTTTAATTGTACTGCCCATAGTTTTAAAAACACTCTTATATTAACTTGTAGTACACTTATGTGTCTTCTGTATAAAAAGCACCTCTATACAATTTATTCTTGAGAAATACAATACAAAGTGATCACATTTTAGCCAATCAAATCTAAAATTTAAAGACATCAGGCCATGCAAAGTTGTGTTAAAATTCATAGTTGCTATGGTAACCGTGTAAATTTACACTAGCACTACTCATTTTGCATTCATTATTTTAGAATTTTTTACATATTTCAAAAATAAAAGAAAAGAGTGGATGATGGTTGGTGCGTGTAAATTAAGAGAAACAATTAAAAAATATCAAGAAAAATTGATATCTTTATAAAATTTAGTGTAAAATAGATAATTTAATATGGGGTGTTTTGAAAAGTGAGTATATAAAATAGAAAAAATATGTTCTTATACTAAAATAGACACAAAAAAAAAAAAAATGCACGAGCTAATGTGAATGCTTAATATTAACAATTCATTCTCTACAGTGGAAATGTGCAAAAAATGCACTTGATATGCTCAACCCCCAAACTAGCTCTACCTGCGTGCATTATTTTATGAGTCCTTGTGAGTAGGGGAAAATTTTTAGGTACTCTTGGAACATAATATGTTTGACAAATTAAAGCTTACCAAATGTTAAAGGTCCATGTATTTGTAGATCAAGCAATGTACTCCTGAATTCATCTATTATTAATCTAGGATTAGTAAAAGTATTATCTAATTAAAAATCCTACATCGGATTCACTGTAACACAAGTACTTAATATCAATATGTAACCGTCAAAGATTTTTACTTGTAGTCATAGATCATCGGGCCAAACTACATAAATTATTGTGTGCTCTCTCTTTTTTATTTTATTTTTTTACAATATTTACTTAATTTATCAAATTTAATAAATACATTTTTTGTTGTACACATATTAGATTATTATGTACTTAATTGACCTTTTAAATTGTTTTATAGTATATATATTTAAAAAATACTTCTTCACCGTACCCCCAAAAGACAAACTTAATTAATGTATATTATCAATAAAACAGAGATGACCAAGCAGCTGATAACACTCTCGTAGCCATTGCTTATTTCAATAATGTCAAGAAATGACCAAGCAATTATGTGGAGTAAAGCTGTGACGAGTCTGGTACTACGAGCCAGTTGCTTGCGGGTGTCTATCAAGAAAACTCAGATGTAGAAAGTCATATATGGAGCATGTAACAAGTTAAAAAGAGAAAGAAACAAAATCATCTTCAGGAAATTTCAAGTTGGAAAACAGATCATTTCCCAATAAATTCTTGAAGAAAGAACATATAACAAAACCGATTTAGAAGACATGGCCCGAGCATGAACCAACTCTATACTATCAACAATAGATAATTAATGATATAGTTTTCTGATTACCGTGCGATAATAAAGTGGTTAATATGTTAACTCTGGTAGAAACTCTGGAGTCCGAAGCATAGAAAACGAAGTCAATAAATAAAGCTGTCAATTCAATCATCAATGCATGTAAGCCACATTTCCATGAGTGCCTTGTCCAATAATTGTCTATGAAAGGTCTAAGTTTACTACTCTTATTATCTGATACAATCTTTAAGAACTCGACCTTGAGCCCATGTTCTCATCAGATGGAAAAATTTTCATGGCTCTAGTTAATTTATGCCCTTAGAACATAAATTAACCTAACTATTTTGAGAAAGTTTTTATAGAAAATTAAAAAAAACTGTCAAAACAGTTAATCACTTTTTTATTTTTCTATAAAAAAATTTATACTCTAAAGGCACACATTAATAAAACCCAATTTTCATATGTGCCGGGCGAACTACACATGAGCTCCGCTTAATTATGTGACGTAATTTTACACCCGTATATTATTATTATTATTATTATTATTATTATTATTATTATTATTATTATTATTATTTTGAAAAATACACCCGTATATTATTGTACTTACTAGGAATAAGGCCCAAATCTAACAAAAAGAGTATAGACTCAAATCTCTGGTCATTAAGTGGAGTCCAACATATATTTGGGAAAATATATGGACCCCAACACATAAAGTTGTTAACTTTAAATGGGATTTTTTTTTTTATAAGATAAATGGGATTTATAATATGAAGTATTATAGATCAATGACCTCAAATTCTAAGATCATGTTTTTGCTAGAAAAGCCAAGTCCATAGTTGATTATCAGGTTAAGTTAGAAGATGTCCACTTGATGTCATATCTTTTTTTATCAAAAAGAGGGAAAATATGGGTTGACCCTGAAAAATTAATCTTAATATTAAAAAAAAAAAGTGAATTTTATCATTTTAGGTGAAAGTTTGACTTAGTTTGAGTGTTGGTTAACTTGGTTAAAGATTGGTCAACAGGGGCATTTAGTCATTTTAACCTTAAACATAAAAAAATTGACTTCCAATTAGGATAAATTCCCACTTTTAAACATTCTCATGATACCATTAATGATAATTAAGTTTTATAAAACTAAAATAAAAGTATTCATATACGTGTATGTAGAGTTACAATATTATTCTTAGTCATAAGTTGTTTGAATTGGTTACTAAAATTAATTAGATATTCATAAAATCACAATGAAGACCTAATTATCGAAAAAATTATCTCAACAATAAAGAGGAAAAACAAATAATGTTTTAGTCCATATATTTTATGGATTTTAATTGAAATAAAGATACTTAGGTTTTCTATTATAGTTTATTTTTATATTTGTCTATTACCTAAATGATTGTTGAACAAAGATAGGTTAAAAATTCAAATCCTTTTATCAATTTTTAAAACGCGGCTATAGCTCCTAAAAACGTGGCTATAAGACAATTTGGCCTATAGCTGCGTTTTTTTTAGCCGCGTTTTCAACCGTGGCCTAAAACCCGTAACTATAGACCTGATGCGGCTTACAAACGCGGCTATAGCCCTTTGATTTTTTTGAACTTTGCTATAACCGCATTTTTAAAACGCGGCTATAGTTTTTTTTTTTTTTCCCCTTGCCAGAAGGCAAACATAATGAAGCACAAGCAGGCAGAATAAGGCCGTGTTTGTTTCGGGTGTAAATGGATTTGGGAAAATATTTTACACCCTATGCGTGTTTGGTTGCACATGTAAAATACGGTTAAACTGAAAAAATTTTCATTTGACCATAAAATAAGGCCCCTTGATCTGTAAAATATTTTACACATCAGTTTTACCTTCAATTCATTTTCTGGACTCACACACTTGGAGAGAGAGAGAGAGAGAGAGAGAGAGAGAGCGAGCGAGCTAGAAGAGAAACTGAAGAATACAACTCAACCTACCTTTGCCAGTTAGATCGCGCCGCAGGTTCATGCCTCAGCCTCACCGGACCGTCATCATCGTCGTTATAGATCTACACTGTCGGTCAAGGAAGCCCCTTCTCTTCTCTCTTCATCTCTCGTTACCTTTGACCAACGAAAGCCGAAAAGCTAACACGATCTCCGATCTAAAAACCGATCTCATCGCTGTCGCCTCCTTTAGACCCACCCGCCGATCTCGTCATCGTCAAACCCACTCACCGATCTCGCCTCCTTCAGACCCACCCACCGATCTGTGGTCCTTTACCCTTCTCTTTCTCTCAATCTATCTCTCCCACTCCCTCTCTCACGATCGGTACTTATTTTTTAGAAAGATTGAATTTTTTTTTTTTTGGTTATATTTTTTTGTTGATTTGGTTTATATATTCGGATTTCCTATTATAATATTTGTTTGGAAGCTGAGAAAATGTGAGAGAATGTGTTTTTTAGAGAATTTTCAAGAACACAACCAAACACCTTAAAATATTTTTCAAAGCATTTTTTGTAATGCGACCAAACACTTGAAAATATTTAATATTTTCACTTGAAATATTTTACACTCTGAAATCATTTTACATTGAGCTAAACACAGTCTTACCTTCAATTGGTTTTTCGAACTCACACACCTAGAGAGAGAGAGAGAGAACGAGAGAGAGAGCGAGCGAGCTAGAAGGGAAAGTAAAGATGACAACCCAACCTACCTTCGCTGGTTAGATCACACCACAGGTTCATGCCTCAACCTCACCAAACCGTTATCATCGCTATAGATCTACACCACCAGTCAAGGAAGCCCTTTCTCTTCTCTCTTCCTCTCTCATTCCCTCTGACCAACGAAGGCCGAAAAGCTAACACGATCTCCGATCTACAAACCGATCTCGTCGCCGTCACCGTTGCCATTGCCTCCTTTAGACCCACCCACCAATCTCGTCGTCGTCAAACTCACTCGCCGATCTCGCCTCCTTCTGACCCACCCACCGATCTGTGGTCCTTTACTCTCTCTTTCTCTCAATCTTTCTCTCCCTCTCCCTCTCTCACGATCGATGCTTATTTTTTAGAAAAATTGAATTTTTTTTGTTATGTTTTTTGTTGATTTGGTTTATATATTCAGATTTCCTATTATAATATTTGTTTGGAAACTGAGAAAATGTGAGAGAATGTGTTTTCTAGAGGATTTTCCGGAACACAACCAAACACCTTAAAATATTTTTCAAAGCATTTTTTGTAATGCGACCAAACACTTGAAAATATTTTCATTTTTGAAAATTATTTTCACTTGAAAATATTTTTCATCCCTAGTTGGCTCCTCCCCATTTGGCCTCTTCTCCCTCTGCCCTCACATAGAGAACAAGTTAAGAGTACATTATGGATGAATGTAAAAAAATATGGACCACACAGAGGCAACAAAAATTTACAAAAATATAAGTTACCTCCTCCTCACGTAACCTCGCATAACTCTTACTCCCTAAAGTATGCACATCCTTCATCTTTGCGCGGCAAGCCTTATTTATAGCAGTTCGCACCTACAAAGTTTGATCTATAAATTATCACATTTCCAAATTTCATCTGGAAAGTAGAGTAAAAGATTTATTGAATGTTTAACTCATGTCTCAAAATGTGAATGTCAGTCTTGGGCCAAGCATTCAGACCACCAAAAAAAAAAATCCCCTTTGGCCAGCATGTAGAATATACCTTTTCCCTTTCAGAGTTCCAGTGGGATATGAGGATTGGCCATTGATGCGGAAGGACCCTCCTATCACGGTGCCTTAGTTGCTCATGTTTAGCCTTTACTATGGACTTAAAGCTCCTCCATTTTGTTGCAAGAGACTTCATGACCCAACTTTTTCCCTTCGGATCAATTTGAACCTTGACTATAGCATAAAAGGAAAGCATTCAATAACATAACACAGCAAAATGAACTTACATATGCCTGAGCTATCTTATAAGTTGGATACTCTTTTTGAGATGGCTTTGGACTAATGCTTATTGGTGAAACTTAAGTACATTTCCTTCTGAAAACCTAAGGAACTATATGTAAGTTTCATTTACTTAAAAAAGAAAAACTTTATAGTAGTACCTGGACGATCTGCCACATATCCTCTTTGGCTGCATCCGGTACAGCCCTCCAGCTGACATAAGTAAGGGGTGCAATGTAGCTATTCCGTGCTATGGTACCCATTAAACTGCTGAGATTGGCAGCCTCACGGCCAATGGGCTGCCCAAATCTGTTGATTGAAACATCTATTCGCTCACCATCAGACAAGTCCCACAAGAAGCGGCATCGTGAAGGGCCTCGACACCTCTTTTTCCTAGGCTTGCACACTGACTTGCATGGTTGGTTGTTGTGGCATTCTGGGGCCTGCTGAATCTGCTGCTGTGGACGAGGATTGTTGATCACAGGACCTGATGGACAACCTGACTTATAATTACTGCACCCCATGACAGAGTTTGTAGGTGATTGTCCTACATAAAATAGTAGGGAAATGTCAATATTAGCTACAAAATTAACTCCTATATAATGAGAACCAGGTCCTCATTGTTTACATATATTCAAGTCTGTCTTAAATCCTGGAAGAATAGAGAAGTCTTCTTTTTCTTTTTCTTGCATAAAAGAATAGAGTGGTCACGAATGTTATCATGTACAGAATCACACCAAGTATTAACAAGAAAATAACTCATACTTGCTGCATTGAATTCTCAGAAAGCCAATTGTTCTCCAAAATTTTCTTAAAAATCGCTTGGCAAATTTCCGTCTGTTCTGGGGTTGAAGTACGCCCAAATTTATCAAAACTTATATTGAACCAGTCATAGACTTCCTTATGAATAGCATGGTATCTGTAAATGCAGAACACATAAGATGGACTGATGAATAGCTTGAGGAGTATATTATTTTAAAACATCCATAAAAGCATTGAAAGAAGAAGAAAAAAAATGAAAAACATTAAAGAAAAGGAATAGCTAAGAGAAACATACCACTTTATCCAATAATAAGTAACTTAGTATATTGAAAAGTATCAGCAAACAAATTGAAATTCAACATCATACATTAAATAAAGAAAGTAGGAAAACTCCAGAAAAGTAAGCCCAAATATTACTCAAGCTACTAAGCCCAGTATAGCATGATCAAGTCAAACAGAATCAACTTATAATAATCATGGTCATTTTTTCTCTTAAAACTCAATTGGAGTCTAGGACAAGGTTATGAAGATGAGTGTGGGCCCATGAAATCACAATCATGCTAACATATGCAGTCGCTGTGTTTGAGAAAGTTCCAGAAAACATATTGAACCTCTTTTTCTACCGATCTCTCCTTTATATTTTTATTTTTCTTCTGATCTTCAGGGACTAAAACTGAGAACAAGAATTTCACATCGCCTAAGCCTAAATCATAAATGGAGTTACAAATGATCCCATAATAATTTGATCACCATATACATTGCAAAGTTCACTTAGCAACCAAGAAAAGTACATTTTTGGGCTGTTTGGTTGTGTATTTTCAGAAAGTAGTTTTTAAAACAGTTTCTAGACAACAAGTAGAAGTTCAGTAACGTGTTTTTAACTGTTCTCTTTTCTTTTCTTTTTTAATTATTATTTATTTAAAAACAAAATACTGGTTTTAAAAACATGAACCAAACAGACCGTGGTGTCTTTTCATTTTCTCTATCTATCTCACAATCTCGCACAGAAAGGTAATCTGTCATCTTCATTTCTGTTGGAAAACATTGCCATATTCAAATACTTAGGGCCCGTTTGGTAATGTTGTTCTCGTAACATTATTTAAGTGTTGTGGAAATACGTGTGGGTGAAAAAGTGTTGTGGAAATACGTGTTGTGTTGTTTAAACAACACAACCAAACAAGCCTTTAATATGTCCCAGGAGAATTGAATGCTTAAAATGGGTACATTTGTATTTAGTATATTAAAAGAATAGTAGTAAGTCATAGAAACAATATTTAATGAGAAGCTAAACTAGAAAAAGAAGGGAAGATTAAGTAAAGTTACTTGTCGCAAATCTGCTTAGGGGTGGAGTTCTCTTCCAGAGCTTTAGTCTCTGTGGCTGTCCCGTACTCATCAGTTCCACATATGTATAAGGCATTGTAGCCTCGGAGTCGGCAATAGCGAGCAAACACATCAGCACTCAGTACACCTGCCAACACACCAAATACAGATAAAAGGAAAATTGGGTTTGTTTTGTTTTGTTCCCTACATGCTTGCTAATAATAATGGAAAGGAATATTATAATTATTAAGAGATACGTACAACCGATGATGTTTCCAAGATGGGGGACGTTGTTGACATAAGGCAAGGCGCTGGTGATGAGGATGTTCCGTTTACCCTTAATCGGAACCTTCGCGGCCATTTTTACAATTGCCTGCTTTTTTTTAATTCAATCTTCGCAGAGTCAGCTTTTTTTTTTTTTTTTCAAGGAGGGCTATATTTGTATTGGTATTTTCATTCCTAGCCGAACCCCAAATCACCAAAATACACACATTCATCATCACACTTGCAATAACACCCATTAAATACCCAAAAGAAAACGCAAAAACAAAAATCAAAATGCGGTGCAAACTTTGTGGTTGCAGAATCATAGAGACCTAGGCCTAGTGAATGAAATAGGAATATGCATATACCATAAATAACAATATTGATTATATCTAACACACTATTAACCCACTACTATGAATTTATCTAACACACTCACAATCTCAAACACTCAGCAGCTGCAAAAACAAATAACACAGAGACTCCAAACACAATCACACAACACAGATTCACATATTCAAATTTAATTCACAATCAGCCTCAAAAATAAAACCCACAATCACAGATTCAGGAATATTATAGGGTGGAGAGAGAAAAATCATATGAAAATCAATGTTAGGCTTTGAAGTTGAAGGAGAGAAAAAAATACTTGAAGCAGATGAGATGCGGGATGGGTTAGTCACTGCCGCAATGGGTTGATCAGCTGGTGTGAGTCTCGTATGGGTGGCCGATGGCGGCGGCGGCGACGTGGTTGACGGAGTCACTCTCTTCTCTACTCTCTCTCTCTCGACTTTCTCTATATCTTGTTTTAAAGTTCTCTTTTTTTTTCCTGAATTAGGTTAAGTTGAAACGTGGGCTACACTTAAATGTTGGATTGGGCTTTTAATATTTTTGGTTTGGGCGGCTGGGGGGTTAAGGCTTTGGAAAGGGGGCCAATCCAATAAAAGTCTTAAGAAATATTTTTTTTGAAGTGTGATGAGTGCTCATTTAATATCTAATTTTGGTTGGCAGAGTGGTAATCAACTATTTATGCATTCTTCTTACTAATAGATCGTGATTGAAGTAGGTTTCTCAATGCCTCAATGGTATTAGGATGCTATGTGGAGATGAAATTAATCCATTTTTTTTGTCCCAAGTCTATATAAGTATGTGTATATAAACATATAATTTATAATCTACAATCTAATCTAATTTAATCTAATATTATTTATACTTAAGCCTAATTATGATTAAAGGGAGTAAAAGCAATTGAAATCAATTGAGGAGTGCTGCATTTCTTTTTAGAGATAAATATGGGTGACCTATTTTGGATTTTTTTTTTTAAATAATTTTATTTTACCTGTAATGTGCTTTACATTGCCATGATTGTTTGTTTGGTGAGTGAAGCACTACTTTTATAAAAGAAAGGTGAAGGGTGTGATTGTGGATTTAAGATCATGGGTACATGTGTAATCACTATCTTTTTTTTTTTCTTTTTTCTTTTTTAAAGTGTAAAATGGAGGGTGAAACTATGGGTTATAAGACCAACCAAGTGCATGTGTAAATTACTAATAAAGAAAATTATCTGCAAATGTATTAGTTGAATTTTCACCCAATAGTTTTTTTTTTTTTTTTAATAATGAACCTATCAATAATGCCTCTAATGCTGACACTTTCATTTTGGCGTATCTATTGCCTATATAAGTACAAAGTTGTGTTAATAATTAGTTGCTTCTAGTGCTCACCACACACAAGTGATGAGATGTGCTAGGTTCATTGGACAGAATAAAAATCCCCTGTTACATTTTATCTGTTAGGAATTGCAATTTGCTACACGTAATTTTTTTTCATAATAAAGTAATCAAATTTATGATAACAAAGAAAATTGAACACTCATAGCTGGTGGAACATAAAATTGAATACTCATAGCAGAACATTGGACTTTCATTCCACTTGATGTCTAATGATCGTTTTTCACATAGCCACTTAGATTTCTTAATGTATCAATGTTATCAGACTTTTTGACTTCTTTTGGTTAACAATTTAGCTCCCCCGCCGTGGCATAATTTTCCATCATGCATTTTCCACCGTGTGGCATAATTTTCATGTAAGACCATGTCAAACGTCCAACTTCTAGATTTCTTCATTATTTTATTATTATCAATGTTATCAAACTTTTTGACTTCTACTCATCAACCAAATTTGGGCACTTCAAACTGTGGCAGTGCCAGTGGATGCTACAAGGAGTAAAACCCCAACTATTCAATAACTGTGACATTCCTAACCAGCCAATTATTGCTATTGTTGCCACACCTGTATGGCTGTATCAGCATTCCAATCCCTCCATTGTCCATTTGTCCTTCATGTCCTTAATTACAGCGTGTAATTTGAATCCTCAAGATCTTCCAAAACTTGAGGCAAGTAGAGATTATTTACATTTGAGAATGGAATTCTTTAATTTTTAACATGTTTGATGTTTATACATTCAGCTCCAACAGCTCAAATCAGCTTGGACATGGCACCACTGAAGAGGTCTATTAGGTTATGAGCATTTTAACATTCTTAGACCAGATACAATGAATGCAAGATTATGCGAAGGAACTATATTTCACAGCCAGCAGGAAAGGAAGCAAGTTTCTGTTACAATGGTTTAGAACTTATGACAACATTGAAAAGACAAAAAAAAAAAAAAAAAAAAAAAAAAAAAAAAAAAAAAGAAAAGAAAAGAAAAGAAAAGAAGAAGAAGAAGAAGAAGAAGTAAAAACAATTAAGGAAAGAACTTTGAATGGACCGAGACGGACTGAAGTGGACCGACTGGACCAAATGAACCAAAGTAATGGTTGCTTTTAAAGTGTGATGAGTGCTCATTTAATATCTAATTTTGGTTGGCAGAGTGGTCATCAACTATTTATGCATTCTTCTTACTAATAGATCGTGATTTAAGTAGGTTTCTCAATGCCTCAATGGTATTAGGATGCTATGTGGAGATAAAATTAATTCATTTTTCATCCCAAGTCTATATAAGTATGTGTATATATCTTATAAAAAAAAAAGTATGTGTATATAAACATATAATTTATAATCAACAATCTCCCTTTTTTTTAGAGAATTTTAACTTATGGCGTCTGCTCCTGATGATAGCTCTTTATCATTAAACAAGACATTAATCAGTTTTTGGTGTAGGCGAGGATTGAACCTTATATCTCTTATACAACTATCATAGATTTTACCAGTTGAGCTAACTAAAACCCACATTAGTTAAACCTAACCTAGTTTTAGTATTATATTAGCTTCTTCTACAACATGTGATCAAATTTAAGATGTTTTGGACATGTCAAATATTATGCATCAATAATAAATGACAGTGAAAATAATTGAGGATATGTCATTAAATGCGCACCATCAATTCCACTAATTTTATATACCTTATTTATGTTATTTTGTGTCTAAATTAAGAAATATATGTAAGACCTTAAAGGCTTATTAAAAAGGTAATTGGGAAAAAAACACCTACCAAAATATATAATATATTCCATATACTTGATCACCTTATTATGGTGTTTTGTACCTAAGTTGAGATACTTTTTTTTGAGTAATAAGTTTTTTAGAGATCTATGTTGTTTAGAAATTTCCAAATGTGTCAAAATCTAAAAAAAATTAGGACATCTATGCTGTTTTGAGATTTCCAAATGTGTCAAAATCAACAGTAGATGCAATATTAATAAGAGTTTGAATTTGGTAAGGATGGTGTGTATATTTTACATTATCCAATAAGAAATTGTCACATCGATCTTTTACTTAAAACCTGAAATATAATGTTTATTTGAAATGTTATCCCATGTGATAAGATGTATATTTTTTTTTAATAACTTTCATTAAGAAGAAGATAAATACATGGCATCCTGAACTAAAGTAGCCTCAAGCATACTAAGATTTTCCTTTTTTAAAGTTACATAGTTATCAATACCCTTGGCATGTCGAGCTAAGATATGTGCTGCTTTGTTTCCCTATTGTTTTACATGGTAGACTTGTACCATTCTGAACTCCTGCAGTTTCTGTTGGATCCCCTTAATAATGGGTGCAATAGTCACTAGTGGGTCATCGGCCCCTTGGACAGCTTTAGCTATAATCTTATTCCCATGCAAAGCTAACACCTTCCTCAAAAGCCTTAGCTTCTACCTTTAGAGGGTCGTATAGGATATGTCCTTATTAGAGGGTGTAAACTAAAGAGTTTACACCAAGTTCTTATAAAATTTAATTTTAAATTTTTTTTTATATAAGATAGAAATTCTACTCTAACCTAATATAAGTGTATATCACTAGTGGGTCATCGACCCCTTGGATAGCTTTAGCTATAATCTTATTCCTATGCAAAGCTAACACCTTCCTCAAAAGCCTTAGCTTCTACCTTTAGAGGGTCGTATAGGATGTGTCCTTATTAGAGAGTGTAAACTAAAGAGTTTACACCAAGTTCTTATCAAATTTATTTATTTTTTTTATTATTTTATACAAGATAGAAATTCTACTCTAATCTAATATAAGTGTATATGTGTGTGAAACTCCCTCCTAGAGACTTGAACTCCGGTCCTTGCCCCCACCTCTTATAAACACTTATACTTGTGGAGTAACCATCGCGCCAAAGTGCGCGGTAATAATTTATATTTTGTTGACATCCCATCCATTAAAATGATTTTACATTCAATGAAGCATTTAAATTAGAATGAAGCATTCCTAATTAGGTGCAAAATACATTAAAACATTTGAATAGTATTTTAGCCCCCATTTTTAATATGTGATGGAATTTTTTTGGTTAACATTTTTTTATTATTAAAGTGACCATTAAGTTTAACCCAAAAATCCTCGAAATTTTCTTTTAATTTGTCTCTTAATCGGGACATGCACTACACATCTTAAATGGCATAATGCACTAAACTTAATACCAAACCTGTTCCACAAATTTCAAATCAAAATATATGAATTATATCATCAACATGTATATGAATGTGCATACTTATAATTCCACTAATTTCTACCAAATGAGTAGTATTTACTATTCCCAACCAAAATTGTCCCAAAACAACAACGTTGTACTAGACATGACAATGTATGCAAACCCAAAAAGCAAAATAACCATATCAGCATTCCATTTGTTTATTTATATTACGGTGTTATAGATCTGCTCTGCTGTTCTTCTTAGTTGACTACCGATTTTAGTGTTCTAGCTCAGAACAAAGTGTTTGATGAAAATGGCAGCGTCGTTTGCTTCCACCCATTGCTTTCTTCCTCTGTACCAATCGCGTCTCGCACCAACGCATCATCTTCAAAATAATACTACGAGTTCGAGTACTACCATCCCACTACACCTTAATCGCAACTCAAACTCAAACTCAAAGCCTCTCTCCTTTTCTTCTTCGCATGCAGGTGAGGCTACCTTCTTCATTTCATTTCATTCATTCATTCCCTGATACCCACTATTTCACAGTTCTATATTTTTACCTTTTTGGTTAGGAAGGAATGGTTTTAATGCCGTTGTTGAGAGTGAGAGGAAGAAGGATCGGTTGTCGTGGTTTGCACAAACTGCTGCCGTGAGGAATCTGATGGGTTCTGTCACCAATACTCAAGCTCTTCGCTTTGCTGTGGTCACTCTCCACTCTCCACTCACTCATGTCAAATTAATGTTACAAATTTTTGTTTGTTTGAATGAAACATAATATATATAATAGAGAGTATTTTGATTATTTGAAGGTTGTGGCACGGTTTAATGAGATTATCACTAAGCGGCTGTTAGAGGGTGCTTTGTTTACTTTCAATCATTACTCCGTTCTGGAAGACAACATTGATGTATGCCATTTCTCATTTCATTTTTTCTCTTCTACCTGTGTAACCAACTTTTTTAATTGATAATCTCTTTGTGTCGATCCAATGATGTTGTTATTACTCGTTAGTTACTGCATTATCTGTGGAAAATTACCTTTCTATGTAAAGTCTTGTATTTCTGTGGCCAAATGTGGGATCTTTTTATATTAATACGGTCATATTTGTAATTCGATTCTGACTAAGCTGTTATGTTGTAAATGGGGTGTCAATATTTACTCTTTTTAGTAGCCAATGAGCTGTAGCTCAATTGACACCTTCTCCCCTTGTAAGTGTTAGGTGGAAGGTGAGGTTGTCTGTCCAACAATTAAGACCCTTTGGGTACATGTATAACTTACCATTTTTTTTTTAAATGTACTCTAATTACTAGTTTTGATTATTGGTTATTTAGTTGATGAGTTCGTGTTGTGGTTTAGCCAGTCATTCTAGTTTATGTTCTGAAGTCAGCAGTTTTGATTGTAACTTGTATGGTGCTACTCTGTATGTGCAGCCTGGGGTCATGTTTGTAATTGTTACTTTCTTGAAGTATTATTTTTGGACAAGTTTTATTTCTTTAATTTTTATCACTGGTTTATTTGAGAAAAAATTAAAGTCATCAAGGGGTTAATTTCCATGATATAATAGTTATTGTTGTTGGCAAAATCCCCTTCCCCATCCTTTTTCATAGATGAAAAACAAAGATCAACATAACAGTCACATTCTAGTTATAACTGTTAATCTTTGTCAAGGAATATTTTGTTTTAAACCGTTTTGTTATATTAGTGACCCACACAATTTCATGCATATGGGTAAGTACTTGTGCTTGTATGCAAACCTTTCAGTCATAGTCTATTTCAAATTCAAGGATCTGAAGCATTGCTGATCATAATACTTTAATTCATTTTACTTTGTAAGCTGAATCTCTACTTGTGAGCTTAGCAACGGATGCAAAAGCATTTCCTTTTTGTTGGTTTCAATCCTAAACACATGGATCATCTTTGCTCTTCCTAAATCACTAAAGTTAGATAACTTCTAAAGAAAAAAAAAAGTGAAAATCTCTTGTACCATATCTTAGCTTTGCACAATTTAGACTCATTTGATGATATTATTATTTGGGGACATTTCTCACCTAATTGATTACTTATGATCATTTTTTGTTGGCTTTGTATATAAATGCTTCAAAGCTTACAGGGATTTTATGCCCTGTGATTGTTAGCTTGGTCTACAGTTTTGACTTTGCATGAGCAAACTTTGACAAGGCATGATTATTTTCTTCACTGTATCCATCAGGTTGTATGGGTTCCTGGTAGTTTCGAAATTGGTGTTGCTGCAGAAAGGCTAGGGAAGTCCCAAAAATATCATGCAATTTTATGTATTGGAGCTGTGGTATGATTTCTTTTCATTATACCAGTTAATATATTTTGATGAGATATAATATTTCTTCATGAGAGTATTCTTTAACTTGCTTTGTTGAGGACATGCTCGTAACTGGTGCCTAAATCTATGAACCATTTCTGTTGTGATTAGATTAGAGGTGACACATCCCACTATGATGTTGTTGTTAACTCAGCAGCATCTGGAGTACTTTCAGCAGGTTTAAATTCAGGTTGGTCTTTCCATTAGTTGATGAATTGATTTCATTTAATAGCCATACATGAAAATAAAATAACTATGATTCAATTATTGCATTCATCTTGCTTATAAATTATAGCAATATTTTGGAAATAGTGTGCTTGTTCTAATGAGCTCTTGCTCAAATGTTACTTCCCCCAACCATATGAATAGGATGGAGGGCTGTTTGAGACCCACAGGGTGCATATTATTTTTCATGTTGGAAATAGACTTTACATATAGAGCCTTTTGTCTCTTTTGTCTACTTGAATATACAATACTGGGCTTGAAAATTTGTCTTTGTTTACTGTTAACATAGGAAAGAAAGAATTTGTTCTAAATGTTATATATATATTTTTATAAGTATAAGATTTATTAATGAAATAGGTTATGCAAGCTTACCATGATGAGCACTCCATAACCTAAAAGAATTACAAAACTTATGAACAAAAATGAAATGAATCTATGAAATCTATGAGTGTTACTATCTGTGAGACCCCACACAAAGGACTAATCAAACAAGGTGCAAATTAGCATAGCTTCTAGCTCGGTTTTTGATCCATCTTTTGCCTCAAATATGCGATTGTTCTAAATGTTATTGTAGAGAAAAGATAGAAAATCTCCCTGGTGTGCCTCTAATCAAATTTACTTATCATCTAAAGACTGCAAAATCCTAATCTATTGGGTTGGCTGAGAAACAAGTTTTCACTTCATTAGACTATTCTCTTTTAAAGTTATTCAATTGTGGAAGTTTATTTTACCTTTATAAAGTTTACTCTTTATATTTTTCTATTAAGAGTTAAATAACTTTGGAATGTGTCAGAAGTACCCAACTTTGTATGACTTCTTAAAATTTCAAACATATGTATGTGCACATACTTTTGCTATGT
Source organism: Notholithocarpus densiflorus (assembly GCA_030021035.2). NCBI lineage: Eukaryota > Viridiplantae > Streptophyta > Magnoliopsida > Fagales > Fagaceae > Notholithocarpus > Notholithocarpus densiflorus. Next base: position 466,833 of record JARYZH020000178.1, on the reverse strand, counting down.
TATTTAGATAAAAATATCTGTAGTCTAAACTCTAAAGTAAGTTAGTCAATTGAGTGTGATTGCAGTTGATTATTCACTTATTATTGCTGAAGGCAAGGTGTAACTATACATCAATTTTCTGTCTTTTTTCTATTTACTATGTTGTTGAGCAACCTACACATCAATTTATGGGAATGCATATTAACAATTTGTTGAGAAAATATGCAGATTTGCTATTAAATCAATGAACTTGTCCCTACTGTCACTCTATTCCTGCTATCTATTTAATGAGCTTATACTTGCCTTGACCAAGAGTCTTGTAGTTTAGTGGTGTAGCCTATTTATAAGGAGAATTAGGGTTCGAATCCCCCCTCCCCTATTGTTGTAACTACCTGATTATATTTGCCTCCTAACAATAGACTGAAGCATTACCTATTTGACTTTATAGGAGTTCCATGCATATTTGGTGTACTGACTTGCGATAACATGGACCAGGTAATTTGTTAAAACTTTCTATCGCGGTCTCCCCCCCTTTTTTTTTGTGTTCACTAGATGAGATGGGATATTTAAATGTTGCCTTTTACAATTATTGTAGGCATTAAATCGTGCTGGTGGTAAATCTGGCAATAAGGGTTCTGAGACTGCTTTGACCGCTGTAAGTTGATGTTAAAGCTATCTTACAAGAAAATGAAAGGAAGTTGTGTTGTTGTGTTATGTCTAATTAATTGCTAATAATTTGATTTGTGGTATTATATTTTTTTTATCACTCATCTTTTTCTCTTGCTTTTCCCTTGCTTTGTTTCTTTATTACTCTAGGTCTATAAATGAAATTGTGTGATATTAGCTAACATGAAAATTATCAAAGTTTTCGTGTTGATTAATTAATTTTGTTCCTCCTACAGATTGAGATGGCATCTTTGTTTGAGCACCATCTGAAGTAAGAGATATTTTAGCTGCCGTTGGACATCATCCATGTTGTGCCAGATTTTCTCTTTTTCTGTGGCTTGCAGTTTCATCTGACAACTATCAGAATATCTTTATCTTGAGAATTCTCAGGAAATTCCAAATGGTCGTCATATCATTCCAAAGAATAATGGGTTATTTGTTGATTGCTTTGCTTCCCCTTGAAAAAGTTTAGTGCTGAAGCTACGTAGACACAATAGGAGCAAGGTTCTTGAATATTGATGTGAAGAATGAGAATTGAGAAGTATCTTTGTACTATGCTCCCTTGTTGTTCTATATGATTGGACATTTTGAATAACATATGCTAGTGATTTTTTTTTTTTTTTTGTAAAGTGCAAAGTGCAAACCATTAAGCAACAATTCTCAGTAAAAAGCAATTGCATATTACCATCCCACCTGGATGGTGTGGTGGCTAATGCTCTTTAATCCAATTTAACTACAAATATTGCAGATGTATTTGTGGTTTTCATCGATTATTTTGCTTGATGTCATAGTTAAACCATGGCATTTGCCTTTTGCATTTTTTTGTCCAAATCCATTTTATGAGTTTCTGCTCATAAGCTTGGACAATGTTTCATGTGTCTTTGGTGGGTCAAACTTGAGTTGGTTTGGTTATAAAAGAATACCAAAAGTTGTACCAATATTGATGAGAACCGCAATTCGATTGTTTAATCGTGCAAACCAAAAATCGAGATGATTAGATCAGTTTTACATACAAATCATTTGAGATTATTGTAATTTAGTTCCTTAGGACTTTTTCTTGTAGTTCATAGGGCTTGGTAAAATGTTAATGCTTGTAACTAGTATTTTCTTTGTGATCATGTAACTTACGTATCCTAAAAATAGATAATATAGATCAATAATAATGCATAATGCATTACCTTGGATCTAATTTGATGTTTAGAATATGAGGCTATGGCATAATAAAATAGATGATAAGATATATATGGTTATATACTATTCAAGTACGTAGACACTAGACACAATAAAGCTCAAAAGCTGGGGGACATTAATGCCTACCTTAAGATACTACTTAACTTACTTCCCAAATAACCAACATCAAAATCAAAAGTCACTTACAGGACAAAGGAAATCTTGCAGTTGCGGCTTTCTTTTCTGTCTCTCCTCCACAAAAGTATTTTGTTTGTGTACCTGTTCTACGAAGCATAAGATGTGGATCCCACACCACATACCTGTAACTTTAACTGTAACTGTAACTGTAAAGATAATTTCGTAAAATTATATATATACATGTGTGTATACTGTTTATTGAAACCAATTTTATTTATTTATAATTGAATAATATGAGAGAGGAGAGTGGAGGTAAACAAGCTTTGAGACCCAAAAGCTAAGACAATAATGCCTACCTTCCTTCGACACTACTCGATTCCAATATTTGGTGACAGACCCTGACCTGAATAGTGTAGTGACTACTTCACTATTTGTTTTGACCAAAATCCCCTTCTACTTTTAGGCTTCTACTCCTCAACCCACCCCAAAATGACCAAAAGCCATTTTAGTATGACACAATCACGTGTTTCATGAGTAATAATGTTAATATTATTGACATTGTCTGATGTGATTAAAGCAATCTCTTTCACCTGGTTTCTAATACCCTAGTTTGTAGTATTAGACATGTGTCATGTGTGTGAGGGTAAAGTGGTCCATTCAAAGTGGCCTTTTATATGGAACCTGGTATTTTTGTCTTCTAGTTCTAGGACATCTACTAACCATGATTCTCTTCACATATTCACGAACAAAGTGAAGGAATTGCAAAAGTATAAAGAAAAAAAAAAAAGCAATAAGAAGCTTAGAATCAAAGTTAAACATAACACAACTCAAAACAAAGATCTTTTACAAGATTTATGCTGGCTAAGGGGCCAAAGCTTCATGTTTATGGATTTATTTATGCATGCTAATCATTAAAAAGAAATGTTAATTGAGTACCACAGTATTCGGTCGGAAATTAGATCCTAGACACTAGACATGCATTGGAAGATTTCTCTGCAATAGCCATGAGGAAGAAGAAAGCAAAATATTCCCTTCTTATTCTCTCTATTAACTCTCAATTGAAGTAGAGAGGAGAGAAGAAGCACATAACTTTTGTTACAACAAAAGTTGCATATAATATCATAGATATCATAGCTTTCTATTGCTCTATCTTGTGAGTTGTGATGGTGATATTGCAGCTTTCTCTTCCCACCCCTGTAAATCCTCAAACAAATGGTGCCATTACTGGATTAACAAGTACATGTCAAAAACGCTCATCGAAGTTTCATTCTACTCTTCCTCCAAGATTGTTCATAACCAATTCACATGAATCTCAATACCCCTTTTCACTGTTCCAGCCAGCTAATGAGGTGTCACTAAAAATCTTCGAATGATTTTCCTAATGTTCTTTCTTTTTTTTTTTTCATGCATAATCATATAAATTCATCATGACAATTGTTATTGTATTTGTTTTTCTAGGCATTAGTTGTAATCTGTTTAACCTGTATTCCTTGGCACGGTTCTGGAAGAGTGGCACCAAGTATTTGTGATTTATATTTGTGATTTAATTGTTGTCAGGGTGTAGCAGCAATTGTGTTTGGAGATGGATCGGAGTCAAGGCTTTACCCGTTGACTAAAAGAAGATCGGAAGGGGCTATTCCTATAGCAGCAAATTACAGACTTGTTGATGCGGTTGTTAGCAACTGCATTAATAGTAACATAAACAAGATATATGCTCTTACACAATGCAACTCAACTTCTCTCAATTCCCACCTTTCCAGGGCTTATTCTGGATTAGGTCTTGGGAGAGAAGGCCTTGTCGAAGTAATTGCTGCTTATCAGAGCCCTGAATATGAAGGCTGGTTTCAGGTTTAAATGCATACATTTCTCTATTACAAAGTTTTAACTTCATAATACATGTATGCATAAATTTTTGTTTTTTTGGCTATTCATGATTCTATGTACTCAATATTAGGGAGCTGCAGATGCTGTTAGAAGATGCTTGTGGGTAATGGAAGAGTATCCAGTGTCTGAGTTTCTGATCCTTCCTGGTCACCACCTCTACAAAATGGACTACCAGAAAATCATTGAGGCTCATCGAAACAGCAAGGCTGACATAACTATTGCAGCATTGGGGGCTTCGAGAGATCAAGACCCAGGTTTTGGCTTTCTGACCGTGAATTCTGAAAATCAAGTTCTAGAGTTTAAATTGAAGTCAGAGAGTAAGCCAATCAGTTTTGTTTCTGTAAGTTCTCTCCCTCTCTACTCAAGCTCTCCTATGTTTAAATTTTGGTTTTATAATTATTCTGGGAGTTTTATGAGGAGATTCAAATCTGAAATTCAGGAGGAAATCTCAAGAAAATGCAATGATGTTGCTTATTGTCATTCAAGTATGGGAATATATCTCATTAACAAAGATACAGTAGTAAAGCTCCTAAGAGAACATTTTCCCAAGGCAAATGACTTTGCAAGTGAAGTAATACCAGGTGCAATATCCATAGGAATGAAGGTCAGACTTACTGTGCATGCCCTTCCTCTTTGTTGCTTTTCTTTCCAAATATGAAAGTGCTCTCTCTCATTTTTTTCTTTTCCCATTCAAATATGTTGTAGCAATTATTTATCTTTATAGTTGCAATCAGTGATAAGATTCTTCTCCTTTGTGAGGTTTAGGTACAAGGTTTTATCTTTAATGAATATTGGGAGGACATGAGGAGCATTGAAGCATTCTACCAAGCAAATATGGAAAGCACAAAGAAAGCAAACATAGGATTTAAGTCAGTAACTTTAATACCGGGAAAGGCTGAAAGTATAATGGCAGTTCATCACTTTAGTGAATGTTTTGCCTAAATTGGACACCTCACCTACTAACACAAACTTCATCCTTCTATAGCAGTTTCTTTGATAAAGAGTCTCCTATGTACACTTTGCCAAGGTGTCTGCCTTCAACTCTTATAACTGATGCTGTCATAACAGATAGTGTCATCGGAGGTGGTTGCATTCTCAATGTAAGGAACTGCTTTATTTGCCTCTTTAAGTTTTGATAGTAAATTTTGATGGTAATCAGTTACAAAGTATGAAACAATTACATATACATAAAACAAGGAAACACTCACATCATGCAAATGTTTTCTTAGTTGTAAAGGTTGTTTTGCTCTGCTGTTTCTAATATATTTTTGACCTTTCTAAGAGTAGAGGTGCAAGATCAAAGGTACGGTAGTTGGTATGAGGGCAAAAATTCGAGAAGGGGCAGTAATCGAGGATTCAGTGATCATGGGTTCTGATGTCTATCAAGTAAGAGAGATCTAAATCATTTATACAGAGATCACTTTGTAGATATTTTGGAGAGTTTAAAAGAACTCAAAAATGACATGTTTTAGCTCTTTTTCCCATACAGAATTCAAGTAAATTCTTTCCAAATCCTCATTAATAAATAATAATCTAATTTATTGTGCAAGTGTATGTTCTCAACAGATGGAAGATATTCAGTGTGGCATGCACAAGAAGGGCATTGACATTCCTATAGGAATTGGGGAAGATACTCAAATACGGAAAGCCATTGTAGATAAGAATGCAAGAATTGGCAAAAATGTTTTGGTATGTAAAATACAAGAGATAGTCAATAGTTCTAAAGAGCAGATTGAATCAAGCTCATGAGCATTACTAACTTTCATTCTAAAGCTAATTAAACTGTCAAGAAATTTATTCATATTCTTAGAATGGACGTGATAAACAACTTCATTAATATATTATTTGTCATCCATTTTCAGATTTTTCTTTAATATTTGCACTTGCATTGTTCTCCCCAGCATGCACGCATTGAACAATTAAGTTTTTTAAGAGCAGAAGAGTGAAAGAGTTATCTGTTAATGTTAAACATCTTTTGTGTTCATGGCTCTATCTAGAAACCACCATACTAATTGTGCCTTTGTCCCTCCAACCTGCTATTGAATTAATATGTGGTTCGTCTTTTTCACAATTCATTGTCCATCATGTGTTCTAAATTAGAGGCATTTCTTGTCCTACTATTGGTTTGATGCAGATTATTAACAAAGACAATGTCCAAGAAGGCAACAATGAAGCTAATGGCTTCATCGTCAGTGGTGGAATTGTGGTCGTTCTTTGTAGTGCAGTGATCCCAGATGGCAGCATTGTATGAGAGTTATGAGTCAAACTTATTTTTTCCAATTTGATTCTTCACTCAAAAAAAAAAAAAAAAAAGAGAACGATGACCTGGTAGCTTAGGAGCAAATGGATATTGCATTGTTTACCAGAGGCATTGCCAACAACAAAGGAAGAGCTTAATGGCATTACTCAGTTGTCCCATGAAAGAGAACCTAGGTCTGAATCACCCCTCCCCATTTATTGAAAAAAGAAAAGAAAGTCATAGTCATTCACATATTTTATTTTATGTAATTTGTAAATTTCACATTCCTTCATTGTTTCTGTAAATTTCACATGAGGAGAATCTGATTCAAATCCTCCTCCCCATATATTGTAAACAATAAAAAGAGAAAAGAAATTCATTGTCATTCACAGATTTTATTGTGTATTCCTTCATTGTTTCTCTATTACATAAATCTGTTATTTTTTTTTTTTTTTTCTGTGTAAAATAAAAGTCCTTTGGACCCATTAATCACATTTTGTCAATGTTGATGCCTTCATTTAAAAATAGAGAAACAAACTGAGGAAAAAAAGAAAAGAAAAAATATTGTTGGGTTAAGATAGCTTGACCCTAGTTAATTATTCAATTACCCAAGTTGATTAATTAAATTCAATTTACATGCAAAATGTGAAGACATCAACAAATCATCAAAAATACTAAGTGCAGCGGAAAATAAATTAAACACAGTGATTTGTTGACAAATGGAAAAAATCTCGCAAGGCAAAAACTCTATCGGGTGATTTTAAGATCACCACTCCCAAGAATCTACTAATTAACAATCAAGCGGTTACAAGTATAAGGAATCTTACCAACTACCTTGGCCTATCCGGATACCAACTTACAGTTGAACCTTTACTTCAATACCTAATTGGACTTGATCTTGTAGTAGTTTTATTTCCTTTGATGCACAAATCTCCAATTTGTGACTAACCCTTTGCACGGATCCCAAGTACGTAACTAACTCCACAGCAACCCTTTGATTGTTGTAGTTAATTTGCATCAACTTCAGAGAGAAACGCCAATAAGATCTTCAATGTTGGTGCTAGAGAATTTGCTTGGTTACAAAACCCAAAGGCGTACAAGAAACGCAGCAAAAACTCTTTAGTTTGGTGAAATAAAGAAAACTTGGTTACAAAACCCTAACGGCATAAATAGAGTATTTCTATCTCTCTAAAAAAACCCTTTAATAGATGGCTTATGATGTCCTTTAAATTCCGGTTCAAACAGATCTTAATTCGGGTTTTAAACGAATAAGTTATAGGCTTTTTCACGTTATTGATTTTTGCTGATCCACGAAGCTCGATCTATCGAGATGCTATTATTGAGACTTCTATCGAGAAAAAAATCTCAATCTATCAAGCTGCTATCAATGAGACAGTAAGTTTCAACTTCTATTGAGTTGCTATCGAGAGGTATCGAGACTTTTATTATGGTAAATGCTAAAAAAGTGTTGAAAATGTGTTTTCTTGAACTTTTCTTGAGCAAACTCTGTGTCTTCAATTTGGTCTTCAATTACAACTTTAAAATACATCAAAACTCAATAAAAGATACATAATTTGGCATGATTGACAATACCAAAACACATGACCCTAACACATATCTCTAAAATAAATTGTAGTAGACAAAAACGACACCGTTTACTTTGCAAACTACAGCATAACCAATCTCTCTCTTTCTTCTCTTATCCGTTGTGTTGAGACTTGAGAGAGCTTCAAATATCTGTGACTGTGATATCATTTCTTCTGCTCTGTTCTACGCTCCAACTATTTTGCTATAAAACAACATCGAATTAAAGGGAAGAGCTTTGTGGGGCTTTTGCTTTACTGCTTCCGTTTTCTCAACACTCTGAGTAATGGGTATGTTTCACTTTCTCAACAACTTGTGATTTCTCTTCATGGGAAAGTAATTTGAATTGCTTGCTCACTGTTTGATAACTAGTTTCTTTAGTGTTTATCATTTTTCTTAGGAAAAAGAAGAAGAAAGATATAGGAATTAGGAAGAGAAACAATGGAAGGGTTGTTAAACACATTCCCTAACCAAACTTGCTTTAAACCCTTCATTTTTTATCCTAAGATAGTTCATAAGCTTCCAATGCTAAAATTGAGAACTGGGTTTTTTACTCGAAAACCCGAGCTGGGTTTTGTGAGAAGAAACTGTATAAATTTAGGTAGAGATAGTCATGCTATTAGCTCAGTGAGTGTTGATGGTGGTGATGAAGAAAAAGAAAAAGAAAGTAGTATGGATTGGGAATTGGAGTTCCTCGGGGAGCTTGACCCTTTGGATGTTAAACCTCCTAAGAAAAAGAAAAAACAAATTAAGTCTAGGCTGTTGGAAGATACTGATGGAATGGATTGGTGTGTGAGAGCAAGAAAGGTTGCCCTCAGATCAATTGAAGCAAGGGGGTTGAGTCATAAAATAGAGGATTTGGTTGCCGTCAAGAAGAAAAAGAAAAAGAAGAAGAAGAAATTGGTAAACAATGAGAAAATTGATAGGAAACTCAAGGAAGTTGAAGAAGATTTGGATTCTGGTTCAGAGGATGACTTGGAATTGCAAGATATGGAAAATTTGGATGATATTGATGATCTAAAAAGGAAGGTCAGTATGATGGCGGGTGGGATGTTTGAAGAGAAGAAGGAGAAGGCAATGGAAGAACTTGTTCAGAGGTTGTCCCAATTTTCGGGGCCCTCTGATCGTAGGAAAGAAATTAACTTGAACAAGGCTATTATAGAAGCACAGACTGCAGAAGAAGTGTTGGAGGTTACTGCTGACACAATCATGGCTGTTGGGAAAGGCTTAAGCCCCTCACCTCTCTCTCCTTTTAACATTGCTACTGCTCTTCATCGTATTGCTAAGAACATGGAGAAGGTTTCAATGACAGAAACACGTAGGCTGGCTTTTGCCCGTCAAAGAGAGATGTCTATGCTTGTGGGTATTGCAATGACGGCCTTACCAGAATGTTCAGCTCAAGGTATCTCGAATATATCATGGGCATTGTCCAAGATTGGAGGTGAGCTTCTTTATCTATCAGAAATGGATAGAGTTGCAGAGGTGGCCTTAACCAAAGTTTCAGAATTCAATTCTCAGAATGTTGCTAATGTTGCAGGTGCTTTTGCTTCAATGCAGCATTCTGCTTCTGAACTCTTTTCGGAATTGTCAAAAAGGGCATCAGATATAATTCACACTTTCCAGGAGCAGGAACTTGCTCAGTTCTTGTGGGCTTTTGCTTCTTTACATGAGCCTGTTGACCCTTTGCTTGAATCTTTAGATGATGTCTTCAAGAATGCTAGCCAATTTAAATTCTGTGAAGATAGCAGTTTGGACAGCAATAAAGATCTTGATTCTGATCAAGCTTTAAGATCTCCTGTCCTCAATTTCAATAGGGATCAACTTGGAAATATAGCTTGGTCTTATGCTGTTTTTGGACAAATGGAACGGAATTTCTTTTCTCATTTATGGAGAACCCTGAGCCACTTTGAGGAGCAAAGGATTTCGGAGCAGTATAGGGAGGATATCATGTTTGCTTCTCAAGTTCATCTTGTGAACCAATGCTTGAAGCTAGAGTACTCACATCTTCAGTTATCTCTAAGGAGTGCTCTCGAGGAAAAAATTTCTCATGCAAGAAAAACTAAGAGGTTTAATACGAAAACAACTTCATCATTTCAGAAGGAGGTAGCTCGTCTTCTCGTTAGCACTGGCCTGGATTGGGTCCTAGAATATGCTGTGGATGGGTATACTTTAGATGCAGTTTTGGTTGATAAGAAGGTTGCTTTGGAGATTGATGGGCCAACTCATTTCTCAAGGAATACCGGTGAGTATTGCCTACTTTTATAACAGTATAGCATGTCCTGTCTGCTGATATTTGAGTGAGTTATTTGAACAACTAATGATTTAGATTGCCATTAATCATATCTCTGCAGGGGCACCTTTAGGGCATACCATGCTGAAACGCCGCTACATTACTGCTGCTGGTTGGAAGGTCTATTCATTGTCAAATCAAGAGGTGAGTTTTCATGTTTTACATTCTCCTGAAATTTGATAATATTTTGCTTTAGCAGATATCACTCAACTTGGTTTACATGGCGTGATAAAACCATTTTGAAAATCATAAGAAGGCCTTGGCCAAAAAGAAAAAGAATGGTGATAAAAGTTAACATCTTTAAGAGGCTTTTTTGACTCAGTTATATTTCTGCCCTTGCTTAATAATCTGTCTGCAGTTATATAAATGTTTACCATATCAACATATGCACGTCACATGTACATGCAGTGAAAGCATGTGTTTTTACTTATATATTATAAACCTTGAGCACTATACAGATGGAACAGCCCCTCATCTCCAATCAAGATAATCTTTGGTGTGCATGAAAACAGTGGGAAGAAGTAATCAACAGTGGCTCTGGCAAAATATGAGTCCCACAAAAGTTATGGAGTGTATTTCTAACAAATCTTACACCACATCTAATTAGGCACTCATTTTATATATGTGTCTGTTTATATGGATATACAAAGAAGAAGATTATCTTCAAATTAATGATAAATATAATTTAATCATCATTTAAGCATGTAGTGTGATATTATTTGTGTTATGCTAGACCCTTTTCTTTTCACCTTTGACTTGTCCCTTTTATTAACTCCACTTATGTCATGCTTTGTTAACTAATCTTTTGCACAATCAATTTCAAGCCTAGAGAAGGGAGGGTTGAGTAGATTGATGGCTAATTAGTATAATACTTATCCACCAATGGATGGATATAGATCCTTAGTTGAAGGTAAGGCTTAGTTGAGTTCAGTATAATATCCCTTTTATCAATTGAGCCATCTTATCTAGACTTTGTTTTTTGGATAATAATGAATTTTTTTGAGACCAAAAAAAAAAAAGTCACCAACTCCAAGAATACAGGATGTATAGAACTGTGGACAATACAATCAAGCATGCAAATTACAATGATCTATCAAATCACAAACCAATCATAGTCTATAACTTCCTACAACTGTCATTCAATCCAATATAGTTTAAAAGAAAAATAATTTAAGATCCAGCAAGGTTCTCTCAAAATCCTCAAAGCTTCGGTCATTTCTCTCCCTCCAAAGACACCACATCAAACAATGGGGAGCAACCATCCAAATAACTCCATTCCAATGACAACCAACCCTCCTGACCAACAAGCTAGTAAATCAACAACTTTGGCATTACCCAATAAACTCCAAACAAACCGAACACCATAGACTTCTTATCTAGACTTCTTGTTTATATATTTTTCTATCTGAATAGGCTCTATGATAAAACAGTGTTGTATAAATAGGAAAACATTCGAGTAGTGTATTTTTGTGGATGAACACAGTTTCCCTGGAGTAAATAAGTTGCATATCTGGAACCAATACCCCTTGTTGAAGGTCTTACTTCTATAGCAAAGTCCAACCCCCTAAAATACATACATACAGTGTCTTGCAGTCAACCACCAGACTGCATTAGAAATATTGGATTGAGCGAATATTCTTCCGGACCCTAAAGTTGTGTTGGAACAAGACAATTTCCATTTTTTCAAAATCCAATATTTTGATTTCCACTCATACATATAATTCTCATCTTAAAATATGAGAGCATTTCCCAGTATCACTTTGGACATTTTGTTCATAGTCAGTATTGGTAAAGACACCTATGTACATATTGCACAACCAAGTGAAAATGGGCATATTATTAGGGACTCATTTAGATCTCTATTTGGTAGTTGCTTATTATTGGGTGACCTGCCATGCATCTTTGTGGCCAGCTATTCTAGAACAGGGAATCTACTCAATGGAAAGAATTCTTCAATCCTAGTACACAAAAAATTAGCTTGGTTTTGTCATCACTGCCATTTATGTAATTTTTTTTCCCAAATTGATCAAACGATACAGTATCTATTAAAATGATTTGGGCACAAAAATTGCCCGCATTAGAGGTTGTATGCCTTGATTGAGATATCTTTGGTCACGCATAAGAGAGAGGGCTGCTTGACTTGGACATGAGCAACTACTATGTGTTACACATCTTCAAATATTTGTTGAGCAGGGCACAAATTTAGCCCATGCAATTTATAAATTGCCTCATAAACATGTTGATTCGGAGTGATGACTATCTCATGAGAACAAAACACGGCTTTGTAACGTCTTTATATTGGATTGTGGATTATTATCAATGGCATACCATTTCTTACATGTTCTGGACAAGGTAGTTGAAGTCCTGATGAAGTATTAAGGTCCATCTGCTTATTTGTTTTCGTTTCCCCTCCCTCTTTTGTTTTTGTTTTTGTTATCTGTTTGTTTCTTCCCAATTTAAATCAACTGATAAAATGGCTTTCTTGGTCTATTTTTTCTAGTGGGATGAACTTCAAGGCAGCTCCGAGCAACTAGACTACCTAAGAGAAATCCTCAAAGACCACCTAGGAGGAAGCAACAGCAACATTGCATGATCAGAGAGAATTGAAGATTGTCAATTGAGAGTTATTGAAATTTTGGTAGATTTGTATTCATGACCCAAAGAAAGAAAGGACAAGGCAGATATGTATCTTTGGGTGGAGTAGAATCAAAGTTCCTCGTATAAATTAAAATGTGTTAGTGAAATACATATTTGTAGATAATTTCCATGCTTGTGGATGGCATGAGTTACACATCAACAACTAAAGTGTTCATAATAGTCTGCACTATGGGCAAGAAGCAAAAGCAGTATGGTTATTTGACAGAACCTTGATAGGTCTTCAGTAAGACCCAAGAGTTTGGGTTTTGGGTCCACTCCATCTCCATGGCCCAGTGGGGGCATATGGGCCTTCCATTGCGACCCATCTCTTTCACATGGTATACGTCCGCTGCTCAGAGATGGATTCTAGGAGACTTTTAACATTCAATTTTCCTAATATATTAATTTGTTTCCTCTTTTACTTTTATGTAGGAAACCAAAAAAAAAAAAAAAAAAAAAGACTTTAAATATTCGAAAGGATCCTGTTTAAAAACACCTTCAATGTTGATTGACAAAATTTGATATAATGTCTTTATCGATTAAAAACCTGTACTTCCGGTTCATCCATTGAAGTGTGTTGCATTGAAGAACTTTGCACCAATTATCTGCATCAATCTAGAATTGCTCTAGGAATTCAGTCACGATGATATGAAATTTGTGCAACCGTTAGCTGCGTTGATAGGAGATCCGTGCTAACCAAAGAAGGCTTTGGTAGACCCTAAAGCCTTTTCTAAAATTTCTTAAGATCATTATCATTAGAGCTACTACCCATATTAGGTTGATCCCGCATCTCCATGGCTGACTTATAAGCACTTCGAACTGAAAAAGTGCAATTAGGAGTGGAATTCTAGATTATTGAATCTTCCAAAAGAGCTAAGCTAGGTAAGTCAAGGATTATCTCACTTAAAAAGTATTATTCTCACTATTTGTCCCATGTTCAATCAAATTATTGAATCTTCCGAAAGAGCTAAGCTAAGAGGTAAGTCGGGGATTATTTCACTTGGAAAGTATTATTCTCACTATTTGAAACATGCTGAATCAAATTTAGTCGACCCTATCGAGATGTTATATTGTGTATCCGGCGTATATGCCATCTCTCTCATAGCAAGTGGGTCCCACAGATGTGTGGGACCCACCTGCTGTGAGGGAGATGACATATATGCCGGAGACAAGATATAATATTTCAACTCCATCAATTGTTCAGAGAAGTGTTGGGAAAGCCATTAATGCAAATCATATTTTAGGCTATGTCTAACACTCCAATTGGCTCTCCTTTTTATGGTTGTGCATGGATCATTTTGGTGGTCAACTTGATTATCTTGTTATATTTCCTAGACACCAAACCTCGTGACTTCAAATTAATTTCCATTCGGATTTGGTTCCTAACCATCGATCTTGACTCTAGTCCCCCCATTTTTAATATGCGAATTAGTTATACATAAGAAATGAGCGTGTAATTAGTTTTATTCTCCTACCCTAATTTGAATTTTTGTAGAAGAATGAATTAATGGTATATTTGGTAAACTATAATAGACACTATTTTAAAAATTGGACCGGACCAATTGGTTCAACCTAAAACCGAACTTGGAACCAGTTCGTTAAAACTGAAAGTTGAATGGGAGAAACCGTCGGTTCAATCAGAAATCGAACCTATTTTCGGTTCTTTAACCATTTTGATTTTTAAAACTAAGGTAATAGGCACTGTAATAATGTAATGTAATAGTTATTTATTACGGGAAATAATAATTCCTTAGAGCATTCGCACCAGCTCTTGTATACTCTTGCATAATAGAAAAAGAGATGAATTTTACACATTTAAGCCACAAAACTTCCCACATCAGTCATTCTAAAACTGTGTATATTTACACATTTGTTACTGTAGCTGTGCATACTATTATTTTATTAATTTCATAATTTTTGTACTTTTTTTCTCTCTCTTCTTCGTGTGCAAAACAAACTTAGTCTCAGACTTCTCTTCTCCTCATCTTCTTTTTCCTCAGATACACAAACAAATCAACACAAAGATACACAAACACACCCACACGAACAAACCAACAGAGAGAGAGAGAGAGAGAGATTGGTGTTGGTGTTGGTCGCTTGTTGATCGGTGGATTGGTGCTGGTGGCGGAGATCAGAGTTTGTGGGTCGATGGAAATGGGTTTGGATGCTTGTGGATCGGTGCTGGTGGTGGAGATTGGTGCTTGTGGGTTGACGGAAATGAGTTTTGATACTTGTGGAGCGGTGCTGGCGGTGGAGATCGGTGCTTGTGGGTTGACGGAGTCAGTGCTTGTGGGTTGACAGAGATCGGTGCTTGTGGGTTTTGATTCTTGTGGTGCTTGTGGTGGAGAGCTGATCTAACTGTGAGAGAAAGAAGAAGAAGAAGAAGAAGCTACTTGTGGAGGGGAGGTGATTTAACACGTGAAAGGAAGAAGAAGAAGAAGCGGAGGAGAGACAAAAGATTGGTCTGAGACAGGTTAAGGACAAAGATAAAGATAAAGATAAAGAGATAAGTACAAAGAAAAGATAAAGAGATAGGAACAAAAGAATAATAATAAAAAATTTAAAAAAATATTATTATTTAAATAGAATAGATTGTAAAATAGATGAACTAATGTGTGTGTGTTTTAGAAAAGAGGTAGTTCTTAGTGTAAAATAGACAGAAAAATTTGGCATGCAATTGCTCTTACGAGCTAAATGTTTCAATGATGAAATGGGTGAAGAGGCGGAGCTTTAGAGATCAAGCATTGTTTTTAGATAATGAAAAGGGCTCTGGTTTTCGCAACATAACCAGATGGAAAGGTAGCCAACAACCTTCTAATTGCATATACGACGTTGGCTGTGCAAATGGCAACTACACCTTACATTATTTGGATGGTATATATCCCAATTCTTTCTCGATTATGCGAAGAAAACATATGCCAGATGCTTCCCTTGGTAATCATCCATTCTGGTATTTTCCACATCTGTATTGCAGTGTAAATTCTCTCCCTGAAGACTACTAGTTAGAATTTCTTCTTCACCATCTTCCTTCCCTTATCTATTGAAACAATCATTTGGACAATACTTTGAATTGTTATATATATTTTGTTGCTCTTCAATTCCCTTACTTACGAGTTTAGAACTCTTTTTGATGCTTTATGATTGAGGAGAACATTGATGCATTGAGGGTAGCAGGAGTTTCCTACAACCCATATTTGTGGCAATAGTCCACCTGTACAGAATACATAATTTCTTTTGTGAGATGCGAATCCAACAATGGTCATTCTCTTCCTGTCAGCAAAAATTTTTCTCATTTTTTTCCAAGATGTTATAATTGTTGCTTCTACTACTATTATTATTAATATTGGCTTCTTCAGAATGCATAATGCTGGAATACATTCTTGCCAATAGAGCTACCAATGCCACCTCAGGCATCTTGTTTCTGTGTTTACATAAAGACAAAGACATGGTACTAAGGTTTATACCACCATTGGTGCTGGGTGACCAGGTGTGGGGTTCTACTTCATCTAGCTTTTTTTTAAAGGACCTTGACCTTGTGGTCTTCAGCAAGAGGCAAGAGTTTGAGTTTTGGGGCCACTCCATCTCCATAGGCCAATGGGGCAAATGCATGCGCTCCATCTCGTCCACACAGTATACATCCCCTGGGTCAAAGATGATTTTAGGAGACTTTCCCATCTTTTAATTAAAAACGTCTACAAACATGTCGTTTGATATATTGTTCTTCATTTTCATATGACAGCAACAACCAACGTGCCAATCTATGACATGAAGAAGTCTACCTATCATGTTTGTGTAATGAGGCTAATGTTCTAAATCTTTTTTCTTTTTCCTTTTTTGGGTTGGATGAAAAATAGTGAAAAAATAGATTTTACTACCTTCTTATTTGAGCATGATCATAGTAACTCCTCTATCCATTGAGGAATCAATGTGTTAAGAGCCTAGACGAGAATGAGGACAATAAGTGCATGCTCGTTTAAGTAAGTTGAGCCAAAGCTTGAATTTAGTTCAATCCAAAATACCAGTGATTTTTAGGCAGTGGAGACAATAGTACATAAGTCAAACCAAAACCAATATGCATCATATTGTCACTACTGAAGATCTCTAGTTGGTTATGTAGTAAATCAATCATTTGGAAAATAGTGTGCTTATTAGTTTGGTGGTTAAATTAACTTCATCCTTTACCACAATCATGTTTTCGGCCTTCCTTGTGTAGATTTATTGCGCATCTAGAATAGGTTTTAGGAACAAGTAACATGACTAATTAAGCTTAGATAAAATTGTAGAATTTAAACTTGTGCTGAAGTTGCTTAGATTAAGTGTATGTTTGACAAAAATTATTTTTGCTAACTTATTTTACTATTCAGCTTATTTTTGTTACTATTCATGGGTCTTACTGCACTTTTTAGTACTATTCATAGGTCTCACTGTATTATTTCAGCTAACTTTTACCTTTATTTACAATATTTTCAGCAAAAAATTTTCAGTTTCAGCAAAATAAGTGGATCCCAAACAGACCCTAAATTGTAGAATTTTTAACTTGTGCTCAGTTTTTTAAAGCATCATCCCAAGCCCCCAAGTTGAAACATAAGTCACTAAATATAAGAAATTCTCTTGAACATTCTCAATAATAAGATTTGAGACCTACTATTATATTTATTTAACAAGAAGTCATATGAATAGATGACTAGTTTAGAAGATAAACATAACATATAAATTCAATACAAACTTACTCTTGATCTACTAAAAGTAAATAAGTTTTTTTAAAAAAAAAAAAAAAAACTAACCTAACAATTTATCCACCCTTATCTATTTACCCAAATTACTAACAAAAATAAAAATTTAAAATGATAAACAAAATATAGGTTAACAAGCAAATAAAAGTCAGAATTATCATTGAATTGATAAAAATATAAAGAGCAATCCTACTATTCTAGTAATATTATAGAGTAAATATTATTATATATGCTTTATAAAAAGATGCGTTTGCTTCTACAAATATTTTACGTTGAAACAAACGAAGCGTAATTGCATTAATGAAGGCAAAGAGAGGTATTTGGTATCAAATGATATCATGTCAATGGTATCAAAATGTGTGAAACTTGTCAGCAAAAAAAAAAACTACCTCATTAACAAATTAAAAACGTATTAATGGGTAATTATTTGTGTACACTTGATTGAAAACAGAGCATTTTCATAATTGAAAGAGAAGTAAACTTGACACTCACTAGGGGAGTGAGGAAGCACGACTTTCTACTAAGTGGCTAGGGTTTTGGAGAGCCTCCCCCTAGGATTCAAAGAAACTATAGAGAAGAACAATCACTTTGATTCTGTTTTTCATAAAAGAACGTTTCATTTTCAGCCAAAATAAATAAAACATCAAAGAGATTGATTGAAAACAAAGCATTTGGTTAGTAGTATTTAATATATATATATATATATATTTATATATTTATATATATATATATATATATATGGATTAGTAGCTCCGCAACATGCAACCATTAAAAAACTCCCAGGAATTAATTAAGGTTGCTATTTGGATTCTCACTAAAATAAGCAGCTATTTACACCAAATATTTTCCATCTGTTTGGGGCCTGCGAAACCGAAGGAAAATGATAGAAAAGTAGAAAATTTTATCTAGCTTTTTTTTTTTTTGAGGTATTCAGCAAGAGGCACGAGTTTTGACTTTTGAGTTTTGCCAAATAGTATACATCCCCTGGGTCAGATATGATTCCAGGAGAGTTTGACTTTCCTATTTTTCAATTAAAAACGTCTACAAACATGTTGTTTATGATATATTGTTCTTCATTTTCATATGACAGCAAGCAAACAACCAACGTGCCAATCTATGACAAAGTCTACCTATCATGTTTGTGTAACGAGGCTAATGTTCTAAATCTTTTTTCTTTTTTTGGTTGGATGAAAAATAGTGAAAAAAAATAGATATTGCTACCTTCTTATTTGAGCATGATTATAGTAACTCCTCTATTCATTGAGAAATCAATGTGTTAGGAGCCTAGATGAGAATGAGGACAATATATAAGTGCTCGCTCAAGTTAGTTGAGCCAATGCTTGACTTTAGTTCAATCCAAAATACCAGTGATTTTTAGGCGATGAAGACAATAGTCCATAAGTCGAACCAATATGCATCACATTGTCACTCCTGAAGATTCAAATTTAAGAACTATATCATACCAAGAGTCACAGCTCAAGGTGGTTATGTAGTAAATCAATCATTTGGAAATAAGGTGCTTATTAGCTTGGTGGTTAAACTCATGTTTCCAACCTTCCAATTGTGTAGATTTATTGAGCATCCAGAATAATATTTAGGCACAAATAACTTTCAAATGCTCAAATTAACTAATTAGATAAATCAGTTAAACTTAGATAAAACTGTAGAATTTAAACTTGTTCCAAAGTTTCTCAAATCATCCCAAGCCCCCAAGTAGAAAAATGTTATAAGAAATTATTTTGAACATGTGGTTCACTATTCTCCCAATACTAAGATTTCTCAACCAACTATAATATTTATTTAACAACAAGCAATATAAATAGATGATTTTAGAAGTTAAACCTAACATTTAAGTTTGAAAGAAACTTAATCTTTCTACTACAAGTAAATAAGATTTATTTAAAGACTAATCTAACATTTTATCCAACATTATCTATTTACCCAAACTAATAGCAACAATCCTTCTAAAAAAAAACTAATTACAAAAATAAAATTTTAAAATGATAAAAAAAAATACTCCTATAAGATAACAAGCACGTATTGAAAGTAGAAATTATCATTGAATTGATAAAAATATAAAGAGTGATTCTAGTAATTTTATAGAGTAAATAGTATTATATAAGCTTTACAAAATAATGCGTTTACATTTATACATAACACAAAATATATATATAAATTGATAGAAAAACAAAATATATTATTGAGTTAGCATCGATCACAGTTGTGCCACAGAAAGTGGCACTAGCATAGCTCCAGTTGTAAACACGGACAGGCCGCGTAATCATAATCATAATGTTTTAAAATAAAAGGTGGGGCCCATAAAAGGCAGACCAGACAGGTCGACAAAGCTAAGTTGGATTGCCATGTGTCCCATAAATCCGAATAGGCTTAAGGCTTAAGGCTTAAGGCTTAGCCAGTGAGTCCCATAAATAGGGTGTCAGTGACTCTCAGACAGACACTTACATATTTGTGTATGTAACTTGTCTCTCTGTTTTCCGATTCCTCTAATTTCTTCAAAACCTCAAAAAAACCCTTTTGTTTTTGTCTTTTAATTTCTTCCATTTCCAAATATTCCTTTGGATTTCAATTCCCAGGTATATATTTTCCTCTCTCTCTATTTTACTTTATTTATAATCAATTCTATATTTTGCTGTGATCGGTTTCGTTTTATCATACATCTTTTTTTTTTCTTTTACATTCCTACTACTTTGATCACTCTTTCATTTTCGTTTATTGTCGATTATTTTTCACTTTCTCTATAATAAATGTTTGTGATCTGTAACTTTTTTCAATTTGTTGCTTCATTTCAATCTCTGATCATATGGAATTTGATGCAGATCTAATCTAGATCCTAGTTTTAGATCTACTTATTCTATCTAATATGAATGTATGATTAAATTTCCAACATTTATATGATAGATATTATAATATTTCGTTCTGCTTAATAAATACCTTTTAATTTTGAGTGTTGCTCTCAAAGTTGAATTGATTGCTACCAACATGTGAACTATTTGACAAATTAGATCAAACCTTTGTTATCTGTTTCATTGTTTTGATCTGCATTTGCTTTTATAATAATAAGTCAAGATCTGGTATTAAATGGGTTTGACAATTATTTGTATAATAACTTGGATGGTCCAGATTGATTATATTTTTAGCAGTTAATATGGTTTAAAAAAAAATTATAAACTGAGTAATGATTCTGTTAGAATTATGGTTAAATTGTCACGATTTTCTAACCACTTAAACTTTTGGGACTATTGCTAATTTATCATGGTATCAGATCAGATGGTCCATGATCCATCCTCTGAGTGACAATGAACGTTGAGCCCATATATCATGCATTAACCATAGATAAAATCATCTGTGTTCTTATAAATACTCTAATCATCTAAAAACTTTCGATATGCATTGCATGTGATTAGCAAGTGGATTACAGAATTTAATTCTATGGTTGCTAGTACAAGTGCAGTGGCCTTTATTTCATTTGTTAGTTCTTGCCCGTTTTCTCTACTTTACTTGTTACTTCTTGTATCCTGGTTAATCTTAATAACTAATTCTTTTAACCTTGGAATTGTATCTCTATGAAGGCATGGCGTCCTACGATAAGCCTGAAGTTGTTGAAAGGGATGTTAAGGACAAGGAGCACGAGGAGGATGACAAACCCATAGTTGTTGAAAGGGATGTTAAGGACAAGGAGCACAAGGAGGATGACAAACCTGAAGTTGCTGAAAGGGATGTTAAGGACAAGGAGCACAAGGAGGATGATAAAGAGGAAGGGAAAGGTGGTTTTCTTGAAAAGGTGAAGGATTTCATTCATGACATTGGCGAGAAGATTGAAGGAGCTATTGGATTTGGGAAGCCAACTGCAGATGTGACAGGGCTTCACGTCAATTCTATCAATCTTGAAAAAGCGGAGTTTGTCATTGAAATTCTCATAAAGAACCCAAATCCGGTTCCTATCCCTCTGATTGACATAAACTACTTGATTGAGAGTGATGGAAGGAAACTTATTTCAGGGTTGATCCCAGATGCTGGAACGCTCAAAGCACATGGTGAGGAGACTGTCAAAATACCAGTTACTCTGATTTATGATGACATAAAAAACACATATGCTGATATTAAGCCCGGAAGCATCATTCCATATAGGATCAAGGTTGATCTCCTTGTGGATGTGCCTGTTTTTGGAAGAATAACTCTACCACTTGAGAAAACTGGAGAGATCCCTATACCTTACAAGCCTGATATTGATATTGAGAAAATAAAGTTTGACAGATTCTCCTTTGAAGAAACTGTTGCAGTACTTCACTTGAAACTGGAAAATAAGAATGATTTTGACTTGGGGCTTAATGACCTAGACTATGAGGTTTGGCTGTGTGATGAGAGCATTGGATCTGTAGACCTCCAAAAATCTGCAAATCTTGTGAAAAATGGAATCACTTATATTGATATTCCCATCACCTTCAGGCCTAAGGACTTTGGCTCTGCACTTTGGGACATGATTAGAGGAAAAGGCACTGGTTACAGCATGAAAGGAAATATTAATGTGGATACACCCTTTGGAGCAATGAAGCTGCCCATCACCAAGGAGGGTGGTACTACCTGTATCAAGAAGAACAAAGAAGATGGTGGTGATGATGATGACGACGACGACGAGGTAATTTAGGCCTGTAGCTCTCTACTAAGAGGCATATAGATACATCTATTGATGTCTTATGCAATTTTTATTTATTTATTTATTTTATTTTATTTTTTTATAGTATGAAAGGGTATACATGTTTTTACATGCATCATCTAAACAGTTCCCTCTTCTCTTTCGATGCCTTCTTCTGACAATATAGGCCTCTTCTTTCCATGTATTAGTTAAGAATATGGTTGATTTACTTGGTGTCCATGGTTACAAGTGTGCAATGACCTAAGTTAATACCATCCAACAGTAGCACGCCAACTAGATTGATAAGCCATTTTAATGTTCTTATGCCAACTAGATTGATAAGTCATTTTAATGTTCTTATGCTTGCACAAGAATTAAGCTGTGGCCTTGTGGGACTGCCATTAATTTTGTGGTGAGGAGGTGAGATACCAGAAGAAAATTAAGCATTAGATGCGAAGGTATTCACAATGCTGTCCAATAAACATTGTGTCTTTTGTGCATGTCAGAAGAAAAATAAGCAGTGCCTTGTTACCATCATTTTAATGGAACAAATGAAGGAATATTTGGATGCATATGTATACAAGTGTGTGCATTGACAATTTCCTAGTGACAAATACATGACAAACCCATAAATCTATATTGTCATGTAATAGTTTAATAGCTTCAAAAAGATGTGCATCAGGGATGTAGTTATAATGACAATAGCAACTCTACCTCAGAATGCCATTCACCTGGTGCATCTGTCTCAAATTCACCCATATGAATTGGATTCATAACATCCCTGCCTAATTTTCATAACCTTCAAGATTAACATTTGGTGCATGCTCCCCATTAGATTAGAGTTTACACTTATTTGGTTGCACCTAGGGAGAGGTAAGGAAAGGATAGTGAAAAAGAAAACAAAATATTTTTCCCTTAGATTATTGTTACTTAATGTTCATAACTGACCAACCTGTGACTTGATATATTATGAAAATACATATATGTTGCATTTTCTTGTGCCTGCAAAGCTGCAACGCTCATAAGTTTTTTACTTCTTGTGTGCAGGAATAGAGGCGACATTGGCAGGAGTGGTCATATTAGTAGCTGTGGTCTGTTTATCAGTAGTGGTCTATTAGAATAATAGATAAATAGGCACTTGAACACAATTTAATAATCTATGAAAAATCATTACTCCCTGTCTTTGGTTTTTTAACCATTAACATGATTTTTCTACAGATGCGACATAACATGCCACATTTAAACAATGAAATATCCCCATAAAAATTATGTATGTGAAAATAAAATTTTATTATCAAATAAAAAATGCATAGTATTGTTTTTGAGGGCACATAATTCTAACACTATGAACAAAGCCCAAGCCCAAGGGGAATGTGGACCTTAAGAGTAGAGAATGCAAAATTGTACCTGGGCACAAGCATAGCCTAATGTATATAGAAGCATGTAAGCGTAGTAAATTTACATTAAGGGAAGGGCATAGCACATACATCTCCCAAATGACCAATTCAATTGGGGCGCATGGACACATAAGGACCAGGGGTTCCACCTACCAAATTCCACTAGGCCAACCAGCCTTGCAAAGGGGATGCAATTCTCATTTTGCTCTCAACCTCACCAAGACATGCTAGGAAAGCATAGGCTCTCTCTTAGGTCTTTTTATCTCAATTACATCTAAAACCTAAGCTAAGTAAGGGTTTAGCTACTATTTCTTTGAATATGTGATTTCTCTGTAGGAAGTTTTCCCAGCCCATTCGAATAAAGAAGATAAAGAAGTAAAGAAAAAGGCTAAGAATGACCTTCCATAGAATACGTGTGGATGGGGTAACAGGGGGTAACAGGTGGGGCCATGGATGGCCCAAGACCCTTGCATGAGTGAAAGAGTACTGAGTAGGTCCAAAAAAGGGGCCCAATCCATTTGTACAAAGGAAGCTAAGTAAATAGAAAAAAGCCTAGGAAGGTTGCGTTTGGATAGCTTATTTTTTGCTAACTTATATTACTATTCAGCTTATTTTTGCTATTATTCATGGGTCCTACTACACTTTTTGATACTATTCATGGGTCCTACTATACTATTTTAGCTAACTTTTACCTTTATCTACAGTACTTTCAGCAAAAAATTTTCAGTTTCAGCAAAATAAGCGGATCTCAAACAGACCCAAAAAGAGGAAGACATTTCAAGAAAGAATTCTCAAGTCTCGAGCATTGTAGAAGAGAAAACATGGGGATAAAAGCAAGGTAGGCAAATGGGTTCACCTATTTGTATCCCAAACATATAGAGGAGGTGTACTCGTCACTGTTAAGGTTCAAGGAGATGGATTTAGATGGAGGGGAGGAATGTTTTAGTTTTGGTGTCTTGTCATGGCCATTTAGGGGATACTTTTGTTGGATGAAAGTGATAGTCATCATAATGTGCATGTCATAAAACCAATTTGCATTGAGCCAACTAGCATTAATGATCTTGCACCATTTATGCTTAAGAAAACTTGTGTCTCAACCTCATGCCCACCCAAAAACAAGTGAACCTTCTATTTACAGTAAAACCAAAGAAACCTTTGGGATATTAATTTCCCAAAGAGATAAAGGTTTGTGGAGTTAAGGACAGGTTGGAAGGGCTCGCTCTTCGAAGTGAAAACCAATAAGTCATTGAAGAAGGGCATTAAGGGGAAAATACCCATTCAAATTCAATTATAAAAGGAGAAAATCTCATTCACTCAAAACAACATTAAAACACAACACAAAGTAAAAAAATTGAAAAATTAAGGAGAAAAGAGAAAGGATAGGATCGGTCGAGAACAATAGAGAATTAGTAGAGAAATAGAGTACCCTATAGTAAAGTATTATCAGCATGCACCACTAAGATAACTTCCTCCCTCCCATTTAACCATCCTCACCTGAATCTCTTGAAAAGAGGCATTTAAGTAAGGCCACTTTAATTCGAGTCCCCAACCTCACTGTTTTGTGCAATATTGGGTTAAAGAAATAAGGTTGTGAGGGTTGGGGCCGAAAACCTTGTGATCCATTCTCTCTCTCTCTCTCTCTCTCTCTCTCTCTCTCTCTATATATATATATATATATATATAGAGAGAGAGAGAGAGAGAGAGAGAGAGAGAGAGAGTATATATGCTAATCTAATGTGTTAGGACATATGTGATTCACTTGTTAGGAACATATGTCACTATTTGATGTAATTGGCTAATCCTTTGACAAAACGCACTTTACTTGTATTTGAGTAGATCTATGATGTGTTTAATACTTCAAGAAACCTTGTTTCAAGTTCAAGTGTTAAAACCATGCAAGTCTGTCCAAGATTCAAGTGAGAAAAGTGTTGTTCATTAAAGCTCAATAGCTAGCTCGACAGCTAGCATCTATCGAGACCTGTAGAGCTGTTCCAGCCCGTGACTTGACAGCAGCTCGACAGATAGGGTATCTGTCGAGGTTTATGAAAAACAGAGTTTCAGTTCTATTTTGACTCCAATCCGTGATTGTATGTTTGGGCTTTCTTTTCTCACAACCCTAAACATATAAAATGATTATTTTAAGGGCCGTTAAAGGTGACGCAAGTTGCACAAGTGTTGAGCAAAGTTTGTTCAAGCAAATTGTGACCGGAGAAAGAATTTGCCCTAGTTCATCTTTCTTGTGAAGAAGTTGCTGTGTTTGTGCATCGTAGAGTTTTGAAACCAAGGAGCTTCTCGATTTTCATCGTGTGATGAATTGAAAAACTTTGCAGCCAACAACCTTCTCTAATTGGTGATTGAAGTCGCGTACTAGGATCCGCGAAATTGGTTAGTCACGTACTGGGAGCCGTGTATTACAAGGAGGGATTGTCACTACAGAACAAGTCCAATTGGGTATTGGGGTAAGGGTTCAACTGTAGGTTGGTATAAAGTACTGGGATTCTTTTACTTGTAACCGCTTGTTGTGATAATAGTGGATTCTCGGGAGTGGTGACCTTAAAATCACCTGGTGGGATTTTTGCCGTGTAGGTTTTCCCCATTCGTAAACAAATCACCGTGTCAATTTATTTTCCGCTGCATACTTTAGTAATTGGTGATTTGTTTGTGCTATCACGCATTTGCATGTTAATTTGATTAATTAATAAACTTGGCTAATTAATCAATTAATTTATTACAAGGGGTCAATTCGTTTTTGGCCTATCAAGTGGTATTAGAGTGGGCACACTCTAATTAGGGTTAATCTTTGCTGTGTGATCCACTGACCCCTGTTTTTCATGAATAGAGGACAGTCTTTTATTATACCTCCTTTATTTGATGGCACTAACTATGCATACTAGAAAGTACGCATAAGAGTTTTCTTGCAGTCTTTAGATGAGAAAGTATGGCAAGCTGTGGACATAGGCTGAACCAAGCCTACAAAAGCGCTAGCCGATTGGGATGATGCTAAGATCAAGGCAGCAAACTTCAACAGCAGGGCATTGAATGCCTTATTCAGTGCGGTCACTAATGAGGAGTTCAAGAAGATATCCTCCATTAAAACTGTAAAGGAAGCATGGACTATCCTCCAGACAACCTACAAAGGAACTAAGGCTGTCAAGGATTCGAAGTTTCAGAGGCTCACTACAAGCTTCGAAGAGATCAAGATGGAGGAGGATGAGTCGTTTGATGAGTTCTATGCCAAGCTCAAGGACATAGTGAACTCAGCCTTTAATCTTGGGGAAACCATTCCTGAACCCAAGATTGTGAGAAAAATGCTCAAATCTCTACCCGAGAGATTCCATGCCAAGATCACCGCAATTGAGGAATCAAAGGATATTGACAAAATTCCTTTGACAGAGTTGGTTGGAAATCTGCAGACCTATGAGTTCGGTTTGACAAGAATCGGGAAATCGAGTAAGAGTAAGAGCATGGCATTAAAGGCCAAGAGTAGTGATACTGATGAGTTTTTTGAGGATAAAGATTCTAAGATGAAGTCCTATATTACAATGCAATTCAAGAAGTTCATGAAGAATGCTAATGGGAAGGGCTTCGACAAGGACCGTAGGTAATCTAATTCTTCTCAATTCAAGAGCCAAGACAAAGGGAAGAAGGATGTTAGGGATGGCGGTCAGTACACTGTTCCCGCAGGACCAAAGTGCTTTGGATGTCAAGGCTTTGGACATATGAAACAGGAGTGCCCCTACATATCTTAAGACTATTGGGAAAAGCAAGACACTTGCTGCTACATTGAGTGACACTGAGCCTGAGGATGATTCCAACAATGAGGATGACAGAATCCTAAATGCCTTCACTGCCACTGTCAATCCCACTGAGTGGATTGTTGAAGATGTGGATGAAGAAGAGGAATTGGTGGAGTCCAAATTCAAGAAGATGGATGATCAAGATGATATCCATACAGTCTATGAGAAACTGTACAAGCTTTCTGAGAAGCATAAGAAACTTTATAGGCTGGCCACCAAGAAGCTCAGTGATGTGAAACTTAATCGTGAAGAGCTTTCCACAAAGTTTGATGAAGCCAATCAGACTATTGGAGCACTGCGTTTTGAGAACAACTTTTTGGCTGAGAAGACTAAGAAGCTTGAGGCAGAACTGTTCCAAGTCAGAGCCCAGTTGGAGAGGACTTCAAGTGCAAAGCTTGATGAGAAGCTAAATCTTCAGAAATTTGCTTCCGATCGAACTGGTTTAGGGTATGGTCTCTCTTTTTCTAATATTGCTTCTACCAGTATTACTGTTTTTGTTCCTCCTAATAATAATGTTGAAATTAAGAACAATGTTGTTAAAAATGAATTAGCTAGTGAGAACATAGACAATGGTAAATCTATCTTAGGAGCACCCCCTAAGCAGGATAAGAAAAAAGCTAAAAACCCTAGGGCTAAGAAGGTTATCTCTCAAAAGCCTAAACAAAAGAAGCAGCATCTCTGTCATCACTGTGGAGCAGCCGGTCATACTCGACCTAATTGCTATAAGTGGTTAGCCACTCAACAGAGTAATGGCATGATAGCATCGAAAAACCAGAATCAGTTCCCATCCTCTTCTGCTCCTCTTGGAGATCTTCTCAAAGCCCTCATGTTCCTTTCGAACTTGAACGGTTTCAAATTCTTCCCCCTCACCACCGGTTCAAGGGTTTACTCAAAGGAAAGGTTCTTCCAAGGTGTGGAAGGAAAAGGGCTCCAAGTGATTATGTCACTTTTTTTCTCTTCCTCTTCTTGTTTTTGTTTGCATTACTTGAGTGTTTTGCTTTACTGTATTGAGTCAGTCTAGTTTTAAGCTTTGCTTTATTTAACATGTTTTTGTTTGGTTTCGTTTCAATTTTGTTTATTTTGTTTTTCATATAAAATAAAATAAAAATTGAAAAATCAGAAGAAAAAAAAAATATAAAAACAGTGTGTGTTTTGTGTACTTTGGTACTTGTGTACCTTGGATGGCCATTGAAACAAAGTTTTCTAAACTTTGTATCTATTGTAGCTTAGATGAGCATTTCTATGCACAACTAAGCAAGTGAGATTTGTGGCTCGTGTTTGTGATGAGTAAGATTAAGTAATCTCTTGTACTTAACACTCGTATCACTCTTTTTGATGGGAAGGACTAAAAAATCCTAAGAGAAATGCATAAATAATCATCTCACCACTGTTGCCCGCCAATCATGAAATGACATTTGTATGCTTCGGCATAACAAAATTGGAATGTCAATTGCTTAACATAATTGGGTATTTATTTTCTAACTCTTATATGCCCACAAATGATTTGCTTTAAAAAAAAGAAAAATATGCAAAGAAGAAAATAAAAAGCAAAAAGAATCAAAATGCTTTATATATGATTGCAAGCGTGTATTCTAGGAGATGTGGGAGTTATAGGATGTACCTCGAAGGTGATAGTCCCCATCAAACAGTTATGATTGTGTGTGAGTTAAATTGATTTTCTCATATCTCAAATCGTCATAACATGTAGACGCTTATGCAATCTTGCGATGTTTTTCACACACAACACGCAATATTCTTTGCTACTCTTGATACATGTGCAGGTACAATATGATTTGGCCATCACAAGGTTTACATGTGTTAATGTATGCTCACTAAACTGTCTTAACTTGTTTTTGAAATATAAAAATGGTTAGACGTGTTTAGTGTGTGTGTTTGGATCATTGGTTGAGAGATGATTTTGAGAGTTCAAAATGCTGTTTGGATCATTGGTTGAGTTGCATGGTTGATTGCATTTATATCTGTGTTTTTCTTTTCTTGAAAAACTGTTTTTAAGCAATCTCGACAGCTCCTCGATACCTCTCGATACCTAGCTTATCTGTCGAGCTCTTCAGTTGCTTTTTATCGCAATCTCGACACCTCTCGATAGCTAGGTGAATCGATCGAGAAAGTTCATGTCCCCTCAATACCTCATCGATCCATCGAGCTTGTTTTGCTGTGGACACCTCTGGACACCTTTTCGATCGATGCATCTGTCGAAGTCTTTAAATCTCGACACCTCTATTGTCAAGATTTACTTAACTTCTATATATTTGTTCAACGCGATCCGGTCTTCATTTTCTCGATCTCTCTCGATCTGTCTGTGCCTTTTCACCTCCCAAACTTCTCTCTCACACTTCAAACTTCATCTCAAAGAGATTTTCGGCCTTAATCAAGTTCTTCTTCACTTGGTAAGTGTCCAAATCTCTCATTTTCATGCATTTCATGATTTTTTAACCTAAGTTTTTGGGTTTTTGAAATTTTTTTGGGGTTTTTCAATATTGATGAAGTTTTTGTGAAATTTTTGGGTTGGTTTTTGTGAAAATGCTTTAAAATCTTCATGCATTGCATCCCATGTGCATTATAACTATATGTTCATGCATTTAGATGTGTGTTATATATGTTAACTGCTTGCGTGCTGATAGGTTTGGATTGGGCTGAGCCCATGATGCAATTATCTTTGCACGTCACATGCTCATGCATTTTCATGCATACGTCCTTTACATTCAATATATTTTTATGTATTTGAACTGTTTTTGGGACTTTTCTGAGTGTTTCTTTCTTCCCCCTCACTCTCTAGTTTACGTTAGTGCGTTATGGCACCAAAGCGTAAATCTGCTCCGTCCAAGAACCCTCTGCGTTCTAGGGCATCGTCTTCTTCTTCTGATCCTACCCCCTCTTCTGTTCGGTTTCGTGATGAGAATGCCCGAAAGGACTTCTCGGAGAACTTTTCTCGACGAGGTGTTCATTCGAAACACCAAGTCATTTTGTCGGACTTCTCCATGACCTACCCACTGTCATTCACAGTCGGGGTTGGGAGTCACTGTGTGATGTCCCGGTCACCTGTCCTTCCGTGCTGATTTAGGAGTTCTACTCCAGCATGCATGGACTTGATTCTTCAATACCTCATTTCTTTACTCGTGTTTGAGGTATGCGCATTACTGTCACACAGGAGATTGTCTCTGATGTGCTCCATATCCCGAGGGTAGAGTATCCTGACTACCCCGGTTGTAAGCGTTTGAGGACTGTGTCCAAAGACGAGATGATCTCTGCTTTTTGTGAATGTCAGTTTACTCCATGTTCGACCTTTGCTAAAGGTCCTAGATTCATGAACATGGTTATGACTTTTGTTCTTCACCTTCTTTCTCATTATAACTCTATTACCGAGCCCCGTGCTCAATTTTTCCTTTCTTTGTTAGAGCATCTCACTATAGATTTTCTCTCACACTTCATTCTTTCTATCATAGATGTCTATAGGGATACGACGACCCGTGATAAGCTCATCTTTCCTTCCGCTATCACGAGGATCTTACGCCATTTTTCTGTTCCCTTTCCTACTTCTGACCACTTTCACGTGATGTGTGCAATTGACGCCACTATCGTTAAACGGAGCGAGGTGCAGTTTTGTTCAAGGCGGTCTAGTACGGTAACTCCCCCCACTCCTTCTACTCCATCCACATCTAGTCCCTCCTCTTCTACGGGACGTGTGACACTCGAGGACATCATGACGCAACTTCAGCGCATGGATGCTCGCCTTGACACTCTCAGTGATGAGTTGTGTCAGGTGAACACTTGTGTTGGCCGCATTGCTTGACGCCAGGCTGAGATAGGCGGTTACACCATGCCTTCCACTCCTGTGGCCTCTGCAGATGAAAGTGATGGCTTCGGTGATGATGATGATGCTACTGCTTCAGATGATGAAGATGATGGAGATGCTAGCTCACCCAGCGATGACGAGATGTCTACTTGACACTCTTATCCTTTGTCACTCGTGACAAAAAGGGGAAGTAGTTTTGGTTATGAGAGTAGTCATAGTTAGGGGGAGAGTTAGTATAGGAGATTTTTGTTAGGGGGAGAGTAGACACTGAGGGATGTAGTGAGGACTTGATGTATTTCTTTTATTTTTTTTCTATTTGAGATACATTATTCTTGTATATTGGTCTTGTGACCATTATTGACATACATTGTACGTATATTCCTTTTATATTGATGTATGTCTTGTATGCAATCTATTATTTTCTGTTTCACACAAAGATACCTTGATGAGTTTTGTTTAAAGTGTTTCAGAAATACAGGTTGTCAAAGTCTTTCTTACCATAGACTCTCTTCTTGCAAAGTTTTTCAAGAGTTTGTGTTAGGATAGATTTTATTATATTCAACAAGTGAATATGAGTTGAGTGATTTTCCAACAGTATTTTGGTAGATTTAGGATGTGTTTAATACTTCAAGAAACCTTGTTTCAAGTTCAAATGTTAAAACCATGCAAGTCTGTCCAAGATTCAAGTGAAAAAAGTGTTGTTCATTAAAGCTCGACAACTAGTATCTATCGAGACCTGTAAAGCTGTTCCAGCCCGTGGCTTGACAGCAGCTCGACAGATAGGGTATCTGTCGAGGTTTATGAAAAACAGAATTTCAATTCTGTTTTGACTCCAATCTGTGATTGTATGTTTGGACTTTCTTTTCTCACAACCCTAAACATATAAAAGGATTATTTTAAGGGCCGTCAAAGATGACACAAGTTGCACAAGTGTTGAGCAAAGTTTATTCAAGCAAATTTAGTAATTGGTGAGATTGTCACTACAGAACAAGTCCAATTGGGTATTGGGGTAAGGGTTCAACTGTAGGTTGGTATAAGGTATTAGGATTCCTTTACTTGTAACCGCTTATTGTGATAATAGTGGATTCTCGGGAGTGGTGATCTTAAAATCACCCGGTGGAGTTTTTGCCGTGTAGGTTTTTCCCATTCGTAAACAAATCACCGTGTCAATTTATTTTCTGCTGCATACTTTAGTAATTGGTGATTTGTTTATGCTACCACGCGTTTGCATGTTAATTTGATTAATTAATAAACTTGACTAATTAATCAATTAATTTATCACAAGGGGTCAATTCGTTTTTGGCCTATCATAATGTGAACAAACATTTACTTAATAATATTTTCTTTGTGATTTGGGGTTTGTATAGAGAGTTGTAGCAATAGAGGAAAAAACAAATCTCTTTTTGTGACAACAGAAAGTGGAGAAAAGTTTCATAGTAGCATAAAGTGGAGAAAGGTTCCACAGTAGAACAAAAGGTCAAAAGCACAAGATTTTATTGCGCGAATGCTATTCGGACTATAGATTTAAAGTTTGTGCATAGACTGACAACGGCAAGATGGGACTTCAAAGCCTGTTCTGCGGTAATAGTAGACCGAACTCCTTTCTTAGTAAAGGCCCATACAAGAAGCTATCCACTAGTATTAGGACACGTGTCTAGGGTGTGAAAAAGAGGGAAAAAGGCCCCAACAATATCTTTTATACCATGTTTTATATAGATTATTTTATTCTTATAATTTACATTTAAATAATATAAATTGAATATAGTATTTCTTCATTTTACTTTGCAAGATATATATATATTGTTATTTAATTAATTAATAATGTAATATATTTGATATAGATCATGTCGAACCTTACAAAACTTGAATTTGTGGCCCTTGACATCTTGAGCAAGAATTATTTATCATGGATCGTTGATGTCGAGATCCATCCAAAGGAAATGAACCACGCATTGATAAATCTTAAAGCAAAATCTACTACTCTAGTCCAGTCCTGACATGACAAGTGTCATTAAACTAGGAAGGGTGAGTTTTATATGGTACAAAATGTTGTTTGCTCAATGAGGCCCTATTTGGCGATCGAATACCGTTGTTCCATGAGTGGTGGTCCCTTGGGACATATCTATCAATTCCACAAGCCCTTCAAACTACGATCTTGTATCATTCCCAAAATGTACTATGCCGAACCCTAATCCTAATGGGTCCAAGTTTCAACTCTTGTCCATAGACAAGCCAACAAGCTTAGTCTCTGTTGAGTTGTGTTTCGTAAGAGTCAACCTTGTCGATGCCAAATGTCATTGAATTGAGGTTTCTGTATGAGTTGGGATATTTTTCCAGAACACCTATGCATGATGATTAATAACATGTTGTTCATTTCATTTCTGACGAGTATCAAGTGGAGGTCGTCTAGCTTAAAGATGACCATAGCTGCATCTAAATCAGAAACGAGTGTAGGGGCAAGACCCCGTCCGTATAGACGAGACAGGACCGCATTCATTGAAGGCATAAATAAAGGCCATCAAGACAGCTGATAAGGAATAAGTGCGCCGGATCAGTTACAAAGGCAATGATGGCCCAACGGTCATCCGTTACACTCTAAATAGAATCTTCATTGTCAATTAATGCTGCGTTTCTTTCAGGAGAAAAATTCTTAGAGGAGCATTAACAAACATAACTACACCGACCCGAAGCAAACTATAAAAAGTAAATAGAACTCATGTAAAAGAGATGTGAAAAACAAAATATATACCTGCGAGAGAATTCATTGAGAGCTATTTAGCTGCCTTTAGCATCGGAGTATTCTTAACTGGCGCCACGCCGGTGAAACTTCATTTGCCTTTCTTTTCTTGACAACAGGTACCGGAGCTCGTCCATCGACATTGACGAGGACCATACTGACGAGGTCAATTTTTGGCTTCATCAGTTTGGCGCCGTCTGTGGGGACACGAGTTGATTCCTTCTCAAACCATTGTGCTCCTACCGATAAAGCTCCTGTCGCTTGATGGACTCCACACCAGCACCACCCCCAGATCCTATGGTGATGGCTCAGCAGATCCAAACTCTAACAGCCAATGTACAAGAGCTAATGAAGCAGAATGAAGAGTTAAAGCACCGAGCACGTCCAAAGGGCAGTAATGCTTCGCACCACCGACGTAGACATAGCGACATGACGAGGAAGCTAGCAGCCCTGAAAATAGCATGGGAAAGGACACAACAGAGTACACTGGGCAGTCTGCACATGACAACGATCACATAATGAAGAGCTTACGAAGGGAGCTGGATGAGGTAAAGAATTCCATGAAGGGGAAGACAGTAATGAACCTTGATGGCATGCTTAAACGAAGATTCACCTTTCACAACAAGCGTGTTGGAGTGCCCCCTGACTCTGAAGTTTTGTCTGCCACAGCTGGAGTTCTATAGTGGCACGAAGGACCCTCTCGACCACATAGGGGCCTTCAAGACTATCTTGAACCTCCAACAGACCCCGGATGAAGTCATATGCAAATATTTCCCTACCACCTTCAGAGGGGCTGCTAAGGTATGGTTCAGCAAGTTGCCAGCGTCTTCAATAGCGAATTTTGAACAACTCAGTGACTCATTTGTTCACCATTTCATTGGGAGGCAGCATCATAAAAGGCCAACTTCTTATTTGCTAACAATAAGGCAGCAGGAAGGGGAAAGCCTAAGGGATTATATGAAGCGTTTCAACAAGGTTGTGCTGGAAATTGACGAAGCCGACGACCAAGTGATAATGACGACCTTCCAGGCTAGACTCAACAACCCTAATCTCATCT
This sequence comes from Notholithocarpus densiflorus, assembly GCA_030021035.2. Classification (NCBI taxonomy): domain Eukaryota; kingdom Viridiplantae; phylum Streptophyta; class Magnoliopsida; order Fagales; family Fagaceae; genus Notholithocarpus; species Notholithocarpus densiflorus. The sequence goes on along the minus strand of JARYZH020000178.1, from coordinate 432,057 downwards.
TTTCATTGCGAAAGACGCCGCCAACCTCTATGACGGATCTCCTATTCAAAGCTCAGAAGTACATGAACGGAGAGGATTTCTTACTACAAAAGGGCTAACAGGAAAACAAAAGAAGGAAGAACCTGGTGATTCCCAAGGTAAGAAAAAAGATTGTAAGGACTCATATTCGGAGGCTAAGGACAGCAAGAGCAGTTCTGACACCCTGAAGAAGAAGATGAACTTCACCCCATTAGTGATGCCTGTAGACAAAATCCTGATGCATATTAAGGATGAACTAGGCCTGAAATGGCCCAAGCCATTAAGTACGTCCTCCAGGAAGCGTGACCCGAAGAAGTACTGTCGTTTTCACAAGGATCATGGCCACTACACTGAAAAATTCCGTGACCTAAAAGAGCAAATTGAAAAATTGATTCAACGAGGGAAACTCCAAAAGTTCATCAAGAGGGACCATTAATTCCGATCACGGACTGACGACAAGCCTCATGACGATACCAAGGATGATAATAGGAGGACCAGTATCGGGAGGGTCATACGAGTCTTTGAAGAAGATTTACCAGAGGCAGATTAACAGCGTGCACATCAAGCATCCATCCATAAAGTACCGACGATCAGAGAGTGACGACATAACATTCTCTGAGCGAGATGCAAGTGGAATCAAGCAACCCTATGACGACCCGCTAGTCATCATGCTAGAAATTGAAGGTTTCAACACAAGAAGAGTGCTAGTTGACAACGGGAGCTCTGCGGATATAATGTATATGATGGCCTACCAACAGTTGAGGTTGGAACCAAAGCGGCTTCGACCTTTCAAATCCTCGTTGGTCAGCTTCAGCGAGGATTGAATCTATCCAAAGGCCATCATCTCATTGAGAGTCACAGCAGGAACACATCTAGCCCAAATAACAAAACAAGTTGATTTCTTGATCGTCGATTGTCCATCGTCCTATAATGTCATCTTGGAACGACCTACACTGAATCGGCTTAAGGCTGCAACTTCAACCTATTGCCTCAAAGTGAAGCTTCCAACCCCGCATGGGATAGGAGAAATACGTGGGGATCAGCTCCTGGCTCGAGAGTGTTACCAGGCGGTGTTAGCCTCCAGAGAAAACCATACCTGGGTGGTAGAAGAAGAGCCAAAGAAGCCTGTCCAAGAGTTGGAAGATGTGAACCTAGTAGAAGGAGACACTACCAAGGTCACGAAGATTGGAGCAGGACTTGACTTAACCCTGAAGGACAAGATCGTGGAGTTCCTAAAGCAGAATATGGATATCTTCGCCTGGACCCATAAGGATATACCAGGTATAGACAACAAAGTTATAGAACACCGGTTGAATGTCAACCCCACTAGAAAGCCCGTCCAACAGAAGCGACGAGTTTTTGCTCCTGAAAGGAATAAAGCTGTTGTGGAAGAGGTAGAGAAACTTTTAACTGTCGGGTTCATCACGGAAGTCTACTACCCTAAATGGCTCGCCAACATTGTCGTGGTGAAGAAGTCCAACGGGAAATGGCGTATGTGCGTTGATTTCACAGATCTCAATCGTGCTTGCCCAAAAGACAGCTTTCCACTTCCTAGGATCGACCAACTAGTAGATTCAACAGCTAGTCACGAGCTACTAACCTCTATGGATGGATTTTCAGGTTACAACCAAATTCGCATGAGCAAAGAGGACCAGGAGAAAACAACCCTTGTCACTAGCCAGGGGCTGTACTGTTATAGGGTCATGCCTTTTGGTCTGAAGAATCACTAGCCAGGGGCTGTACTATTACAGGGTCATATGTCTGAAGAATGCAAGGGTGACCTATTAGAGGCTGGTGAATCAAATGTTCAGCAAGCAGATTGGACGGAATATGGAAGTGTATGTGGACGACATGCTCGTGAAAAGCAGAAAAGCAAAATTACATCTGGACGACCTCAGAGAAACTTTTGACACGTTGAGGAAGTATCAGATGAGATTGAACCCGGCAAAGTGCGTGTTTGGAGTCTTGTCAGGCAAGTTCCTGGGGTTCATGGTTTCGCAACGGGGTATAGAGGCCAACCCAGGGAAAGTCAAAGCCATATTAGACATGACCTCCCCAAGAAGTGTGAAGGAAGTACAGAGGCTGACGAGACGAGTAGCAGCTTTGAACAGGTTCGTCTTTAGAGTCACGGATAAATGCATCATACTTTTTAAAACGTTGAAACAGGCCTTCTAGTGGACGGAGGAGAAGAAGCTTTCCAGGCCCTCAAGAATTACTTATCCAAGCCACCGCTTTTGAGTCCATCCGTTGAAGGAGAAGATCTATTCCTATATTTGGTTGTCTCCCAAACGGCCGTGAGTTCGGCATTGATCCGTGAAGAACTGAGGATCTAGAAGCCGGTCTATTACACAAGTCAGACTTTCCAGGGCATAAAAGCAAAATGCCCAAAAATAGAAAAGCTAGCCTTTACACTGATTGTCGCGTCAAGGAAACCTCGTCCCTATTTCCAGGCACACACGATACTAGTCATGATAGACCAACCTCCACAAAAGGCCATGGGTAGGCCGGATGCAGCAGGAAGAATGGTCCAATGGGTTGTAGAATTGAGTTAATTTGACGTCGATTATAGGCCTAGGATGGCGATCAAGGCCCAAGCATTGGCTGACTTTGTCCCCGAGTTCACTATTGCTGATCAAGATCCAGAGTCAGATTACTGGGCGGTGTATACAAATAGGCCGGCAGCAGCAGGCATCGGAGGAGTAGGAGTGATCCTCTTATCCCCTGAGAAAGACATCCTCAAATACGGAGTCCAGCTTCAGTTCCCAGCAACGAATAACGAAGCAGAGTACGAAGCTGTCTTGACGGGCTTGAGAATTGCAAAAGCCTTGGGTGTAAGAAACTTGAAGCTGAATTCTGATTCAAAACTTGTGGTGGGGCAGATAACCAACTAGTACGAGGCCAAAGAAGACAGAATGAAAAGGTACTTAACGCTGACTAATCAGTTAGTTTCTAACTTTGATGATGTCAAGATCACTTAGGTACCAAGGGAGGAAAACTCGGAAGCGAATGAAGTTGCTAGGCTAGCATCGTCAGCTACCAACGAAGGACGACCTAGATTGTACATGGAAGTGCAGCACCTCCCAAGCATTAAGGGGTTTGACATTACATCCAATCTGGAGGGAGCTGGATGGACCCAATAATCACGTACATCAAGGATGGCAACCTCCCTGCAGATCCCTTAGAAGCCAGAAAAGTCAAAGTAAGGTCGTCCAGGTTCACAATCTTGAATGACGAGCTCTACAAGAGGGGATTTTCACAGCCCTACTTAAAGTGCCTCGACCCAGAAGATACTGCGTATGTACTAAAAGAGATCCACGAAGGTGTCTGCGAAAATCACTCTGGACCACGGTCACTCGTTGGGCAAGTTGTCCATGCCCATGCAAAAAGATACAGCTCAGGTCGTTCAGAGATGCGACAAGTGCCAACGGTTTGGAAACGTGCAGCATGTCCCAGCAGAGCACTTGACCAACATCACATCACCATGGCCATTCTCCACATGGGGAATTGATATACTAGGCCCCCTACCTCCTGGTAAGAAGCAGGTAAAATTTTTAGTCGTCGCTATTGACTATTTCACGAAGTAGGTGGAAGCAGAGCCTTTAGCAGTTATAACGGAGGCCAAAATACAACACTTTGTATGGAAAAACCTAGTTTGTCGGTTCGGGATTCCACGGGTTATCATCTCTAACAATGGACGACAGTTTGACAGCCACAAGTTTAGGGATTTTTGCAAGGAACTGGGGATAAGGAATCACTATTCCTCCCCTGGACACCCACAAGCAAACGGCCAGACTGAAGTTATAAATCGGACTTTGCTTAAGCTAATCAAAACCCGACTTAAGGGGGCAAAAGGAGCATGGCCTAACGAGCTTCCATGAGTGTTATGGGCCTACAGAACGACAATGAGGACACCAACAGGCAAGACACCCTTCAAGCTGGCATTTGGAATTGAAGTAGTAATTTCTGTGGAAGTTGGAGTGTCAAGTCTCAAAAGAACATGTTATGACGAACGCAGCAATGACGAGGGCCTCAAGTTAGCTCTGGATTACTTACCTGAGGTCAGAGATGATGCAGCTCAAAGAATGGCTTTATATCAAGGGAGGATGACGAGATACCATAATCAGAGGGTAAAACTGAAACGTTTCAATCCTGGAGATATGGTTCTACGGAAGGTTTCACAAGCCACCAAAGATCCAAACGAAGGGAAGCTAGGCCCCAACTGGGAAGGTCCATACAAGGTCATCCGTTATTCAAGAAGAGGGAGCTACTACCTGGAGGATGCAAATGGGAAACCTTTACCTCGTCCTTGGAATGCAGAGCACCTTAAAAAGTACTATCAGTGAGGGAACAGACCTTCAACATTAATAAGTTCCAGAATTTGGAACACCTCATTTATTCATCAACAGATAAGTGGGATTTCATTGTTTTTATGTATTTGTTTTATTTTCAGTACTTTTTGTTTTTTCGTGAAGTATTATCCTTGTAATCCCCTTTTTATAAACAAGGATGAATAAAACAGAGAAAACGTTTGTAGAGCTATTTCTTTTCAAATGATTAGATGTCAAACACTCCATGGTGAAAATCTCTTTTATCGAAAAGACAAGTTCAAAGCACGACAACTATGATAAAAATTTCGTCAGCATCAAAGATGAGTTTAAATCATAACTAAGTGATAAAAACTTTAAGTTTAAATCACGAGGATAAAAGCTCGGCCAATATGAATGACGAAGTTAAAAATCCAAATCAAGTGATAAAAACTTTAAGTTTAAATCACAAGGATAAAAGCTCCGTCAATATGAATGACGAAGTTAAAAATCCAAATTAAGTGATAAAAACTTTAAGTTCAAATCACGAAGATAACAGACTCAGCCAATATATATATGACGAGTTCAACTTATGAATTAAGTGATAAAAAGCACAATCTAAGTGATAAAAAACTACAAGTTTAATTCGCAGAGCCTGGAATGTTGTAAACAGTCAAGCTTATGTTATAGCATGAGCAAAACAATAGGTTTGTAGCAAAAAGTTTGTCCAAAACCAAAGCCTCAAAACCAAGAGGCAATAAGGCAAAAAAAAAAAAAAACTAAGGCCTCGAAACACAGAGGCAACCATTGTTCGTCAAAGATAAAACCCCAAAACAAAGGGGCAACCATTGTTTTCCAAAAAAAAAAAAAGGGAGAATGAATATACTACGAAAGAGGGACAGTAGGCTCGTCGGTATCCTTTCCTTCAGCAACTTCCTTCCCAGTCAAATCTTTCTCCATCGCTGCACCAGTTTCAGTTTCTTCTTGCTCCTTGGCTTCATCTACAAGCACCTCGGTGTCAATCTTCTCAAAGTCTAAATTGGAGAAGTCCACGGCCAAGCTGTGATGCTTCATTGTCCACCGACACAGAAGCTCGAACCCTTTGAAGTACTGGATAAACTGAAGATCTGAGAACTCATCTAACTGCTTGAATTTCTAGATGATTTTCTCTCTCTCTGCATCAGTTTTTAGGAGGGCAGCTTGAATCTCTTCATCCTTCTAGACGACAAGCGCTTTCTCTACACGCAAGGCCTCAGTAAGCTCCTTTATTTTCTCATTCGATTCGTTCCTCTCATTCATAGCAACAATTAGATCTTTCCTCAACTTGGAGCATTCTACCTCGACGGACTCCACCTTTGAGTTGGCCACCACAACCTTCTCTTCCGTGTTCAAATAGTCAGTCGTGATGCGCAATGACTCCCCAAGGACCTGATAGAAACAAGCAAATGAAAGGAGAGACCATGCACATAGAAAAATACCAAAGCAATGCTGAAAGAAAAAACCACATACTTGTAATAATTTATGGATATGACGGCTGACCAGCTCGTGGGAAGGGATGGATGACAAACCCTTGAGTTCATTGTCAGTAATTACGTTGTGAGCACGGCCCATAGCAGTAGCAGGATCATCCCAAACGCTCCTTCCAACCTTGCCTTTCCCTTTAGCACGGGTAGTTAGAGGGGAGAAGCCAGTCACTTCTAAGGATGGAGTAGAAGAAGTAAGGGCAATATGAACGGGAGGAAGAGTAGCAACCTCACTTTTCTCGTTGCCCAACTTCTTCTTCTTGGAATCAGCAGTCATATTGGATAAGGGTTCATTCTTCAAATTCTTGATGCGGGCATACTTCTCTTTACTATATCTAGTGGCCATTTCTGCTAGGTAAAACAAAAAAACAAAAAAAAAACAAGTAGGCAGTCAGGCAGAGTACAGACGAAGCTAATAAAGATGAAGGAGTTTTAGAAACTTATGGACAGACGATCTTACTCTTTTCCTCTCGACGAATCTTTTCTAATACGTACTTCGAAGGCTCAGGACCTAAACAGCAGTCAAACAGATGACGAGGATCGACAAGGTCGTCAAAATCCTCAATTTCATGGGCGTAGGCAAGAGCAGCACGAACCCGATGGCGATGTTTATCTTCTAAGTCAGGACGATCAAGAGCTGCGAAGAATCAAAAGGAAAACATCATTAGACGGACAATTACGATATGAAAGAAAAGCGAGAAAAGACAATGAAAATATGCACCAAGTGCTGGGACTTCCCATTTTCATAGTAATCTTGGGACTTCCCCCCAGAAATCGTCAGACAGGGTTTCCCAACCCATTCTAGAGATAAAAAAGTATCGTGATTTCCAATCACGAAAGGATGAAGGAAAACCTCTAACAATCCTAGATTTCCTATCCCAAGGTAAAAGTTCAAAATACCCATAGTGGGTAGAGGCTTACAAACGGTACAAAAACAGGAATTCATTCAAAGTTATCATTTCCCCATCACAAGCAGACATCCAGATAGACATACAACTTATGATTGTCCTCCAAGCATTAGGGACGAGTTGACCTAGGGCGATTTGAAATTCGTTCAAAAGTTGCATGATGAACGGATGGACGGGGAAACGAAGGCCACACAGAAAGTTAGCCTCGTAAAAGCACACCTCTCCGTGGGCAAAGTTACAAGCTTTCTCACCCAGGCGAGGTAGTCTAATAGAGGTACCCCTAGGAAATTGAAACCTTTTCCTAAATTCGTTTAAATGTTTCTCTTTCAAGGAACAAGACTCAGAGAAAGCATGCAAGGAGGGAGAAGATGAAGACGAAGGCAACTTTGAAGCAACAATATCAACTACCTTACTCAAAGACTCCGCATTGGAAGACAATCCAGTCTCCAACTCACTGGACCTAACATCATCTACCCTATACTCAATGCTGGCCATCTCCGAATGGTGCTTTATAAGAGATTGACAGATTAGAGGGTAGAGAGAAAGCAAAACAGGCCTAAGTGCAGAAAAACGAGACACAAATAAACCCACTTGGGGACACCGACCAGAAGAATATTCTAAGAAAACCCCCAACCTAGCAAAGAAAAATGAAACCGAGGGGCACTCTTGACTGAGGAATTCAAAACCAACCATCAAAGTATAGGGAAAAGAGGCCTTACCAGGAAATTTCGAAGTATGAGGATTTCTTAGCACTCCGAAGTTCAGACCAAATAGGGCGGAGGAAGAGGAACGGTTTTCTCTAAAAGCAAAAATTGGAATTAAGGCGCACCAATATCAAGGAAGTTTCACACACGCCATGAATAAAATACCAACATGTGTTCATTTCCTGAAGAGTAGACGTTTCGCATTTAAGACGAAGAGCCAGATTTCGAGAACCAAGAAGATATGAATTATCACGTGTGACCACATTCCTAAGATCGTCCAAGTTCCTGACGACCAAGGAATAGGGGGGCAACTGACGAGTATCAAGTGGAGGTTGTCTAGCTTAAAGACGACCACAGCTGCATCTAAATCAGGAACGAGTGTAAGGGCAAGACCCCGTTCGTATAGATGAGACAGGATCGCATTCATTGAAGGCATAAATAAAGGCCATCAGGACAGCTAACAAAGAATAAGTGCGCCGAATCAATTACAAAAGCAATGATGGCCCAACGGTCATCCATTACACTCTAAATAGAATCTTCATTGTCAATTAATGTTGCGTTTCTTTCAGGAGAAAAACGCTTAGAGGAGCATTAACAAACATAACTACACCGACCCGAAGCAAACTATAAAAAGGAAATAGAACTCAGGTAAAAGAGATATGAAAAACAAAATATATACCTACGAGAGAATTCTTTGAGAGCTATTTAGCTGCCTTTAGCATCGGAGTATTCTCAACTGGTGCCACGCCGGTGAAACTTCCTTTGCCTTTCTTTTCTTGACAATAGGTACCGGAGCTCGTCCATTGACGTTGACGAGGTCAATTTTCGCCTTCATCAATTTCATTAGTAATTTCTTGAACGTTTTGATGAATTTAGGATTCTTCCTAAAGTGATGTACGCTATTAATGCATGCCACTTTGAATCCAACATATGCCACAATGTGGCGCCATACGCTAGTCTAGTGCGTCGATATTCCCACATTTCCTCTCACATGTTCATATATTCTTGTAGTTCCTGGAAATATGTCCGAGCCTAATGGCATATGCCACCTTGGGTAGAACCCTATATGCTGATTATTTCCATCTTGATTTTTAATAAATATTGTACAATTTCTCTACTTTAATTAAGAATTGTTGAAACTAGCCTATTGAAAAATCAATCAGCCAAAATAACCATCAGCAATCACGATATTATAAGTTAGTCATGTTATAATCTGCCTTTGTTTGCTTTATTTTATTTAAATTAATCAAATGCAAAACACCAAAAAAATTTAAGATTCTTATTTAATAAGCATTAATTTTCTTTCATTTAAGATTAGGTTTCTTCATTAATTCTAGGGCTAGTTAAGGAAGAAAACAAGGCATTAAATGACAAGAAATTTCCTAAAAAATTAAAAGTCACAAAGATTTGAATTTGAAATCCAAATTAATTTGTTTAACATTTTTTTTTTAGAGTTTCAACCTATAGCGTCCGCTTCTGTTGATAGTTTTTTATCATCAAACCAAGACACCAATCGATTTTTGGTGTAGGCAAGGATTGAACTCTAAATCTTTTATTCAACTATCAGAGACTTTACCAGTTAAGATAACTGGAACCTACTTGTTTAACATGGTGTTAGGACATATGTGATTCATGTTAGGAACATATGTCAACATTTTATGTAATTGGCTAATCCTTTGACAAAACGCACTTTACTTGTAATTGGGTAGATTTAAGATATGTTTAATGCTTCAAGAAACAAGGTTTCAAGTTCAAGTGTTAAAGCCATGCAAGTCTATCCAAGAATCAAGTGAGAAAGTGCTGGATTTAAAAATCAACAGCTAGCATCTATCGAGGTTTAAAAGCTGCTGAACCCCGTGCCTCGACAGCTAGCTCGATAGATAACTATCTATCGAGGTTTATGAAATTTAGTTTTTCAGAGCTGATTTCAATCCAATCCATGGGTATATGTTTGGGCTTTCTTTTCTCACAACCCTAAACATATATAAGGATTATTTTGAGGGCCGTAAAAGGTTACAGAAGTTGCACAAGAGCACAATTCCACAAGTGTGAAGAAAAGTGTAACCGGAAACCCAGTTTGCCCTAGTTCATCTTTCTCTTGAAGAAGCTGCTGTGTTTGTACACCGTAGGGTTTTGTGACCAAGCAACTTCATGATCTTCATCGTGTGATGAACTAAAAAACTTTGCAGCCAACATCTTTCTCAAGTTGGTGATTAAGTCACGTACTGGGATCCGCGCAATTGGTTAGTCACATACTGGGAGCCGTGCATTGAAATGAGAGATTGTCACTACAGAACAAGTCCAATTGGGTATTGGGGTAAGGGTTCAACTGTAGGTCAATAAGGTACTGGGATTCCTTTACTTGTAACCGCTTGTTTTGATAATAGTGGATTCTCGGGAGTAGTGACTTTAAAATCACCCGATGGGGTTTTTGCCGTGTAGGTTTTCCCCATTCGTAAACAAATCACCGTGTCAATTTAATTTCCGCTGCATACTTAGTTTAATTAGTGATTTGTTTGTGCTGCCACGTACATTGCATGTTAATTTGATTAATTAATAAACTTGGCTAATTAATCAATTAATTTATCACAATGGGTCAGTACGTTTTTTGCCTATCACATGGAAAGTCTTTAATAAGATAAAATATTTCCAAAAATATTAAGTCAAGACTTTTTTTTTTTTTTTTTTTTTTTTTGAGAAGGAAGTCAATCAAGACTTAATGAGGAGAATAAAGACAAAATATTCTTCTTCTTCTTTTTTCTTTTGAGTACACATCATTCATCGATTGTAATAAGCTTAAATCTTTGGTTTAGGTGTTACAAGTACCCAGGTTTGAGTAATTCTTGTGCCACACCAAAAGGCACAACATTGGCCACAACTCGCCCATGTGGCGAGTTGTGGTTGGTAGAGGGGTGTCCCCACATGGACCTATCATCACCCCTCCACCAACCACAACTCGCCACATGGGTGAGTTGTGGCCAATGTTGTGCCTTTTGGTGTGGCACAAGAATTTTTCTCCAAGTTTTAGATCCTTCAAGTGTAGACTCTCGTCAACTATGATGCAAGACAAATTATATTTTTAAACTAGAAGGTCATTACACAATTTAAATAGCTTATATTTCATTAACTTGTTTTCATAAGAACATATACGTAGTTATGTTTTGTACAATTAAACTGGGATCACCTCCCCATCTATTGATCGGCAAACGAAGGGGGCCGATCAGCACTGGGACCCTCCATATTCAAAAGTTCCAATTTTTCCCTTCCTTCAGCTCCATTCAAATTTCAAATGAATTTGACCTACTCCAAGCATGTGTATCTGCAATGGCTCTACCCTCATCATGAGGCCTAATGTAACTCAAATAGTGATTATTTTCAAAAATAATTAAATGCAATGCAACTATGAGCTTAAATTTAATATTTTGTAGGAACATAATCTACTACACCTAAAATAATGGAAAATAATATAGGTAAATTTTACGAAAAATTTAATGCCTAATGTGTAGTGGAGTTTCATTTCAATAGTAAAAGCCAAAATAATAAAAGCAAGTATAGAAAGTGGTACCGAATTTATATCTGTCCAACATTCCAAGCACGGCCTCGATGTTTTTACTGTGCTTTTCTTATGAAATTAATTACGAATTTTGACCCAAGAAAAAAAAAATGTAAAATGCGATAGCAAACTTCAAATGGACATGCAGGGGAAATTTTTTCCTTGGGGGTGGGGAGTCTTGCAAACATAGACTGGGTCTTAAAATTTACCTACTACAATCAAATGTGAGGCCTAAGTATGGTTTCGCACCTATCTGTTGTTGTGGATAATACACAAAATAATAAAGGAAAAACAAAGATAACACAAAAGACAAATAGAAATAGATAACGGGTCCAGCTCCTCTCCAGTTTAGTGGGATTTTATTAAAAAATAACTATAAAACTCAAACTATATTATTAGTTAGGCAACGTTTCAAACATATTTGGTTTCTAACAATTCGAGTTCTCTGCACTCGATTTTGCCTATTGAATTTGTACTTAGAAATCGAGCGTCTGAAACTCGATTTCCATACTCACTTGGAAATCGAGTGTCTCACACTCGATTTCCTCATAGCAAAATTGAGTCCTCTGGACTCGATTTATTAGAAACCAAATTTGTTTGAAACGTTGCCTAACTAATAATATAGTTTAAGTTTTATAGTTATTTTTTAATAAAACCCAGTTTAGTGTCTCGTGTTTTCTCCTGTTTTTAAACAGATGAACAATACGTGGCGTCTATAAAATCTAATGGTAAAAACAAGGCCACATCAAATTATCATTTATTTCTCTTTTACCCCACTCTTCAGCAGTAACCCACTACACCGAATCTGAGAAACTATCACAAACAGAGCTGCAAGAGAGGGGGAAAGAATGGGCTGAGAAATTGCGGAAGAACAACAAAGGCTTCTTGTGTATTTGTATGTGTGAACTAACTGCTAAATGCTAATTGCTAGTTGTGGTTGTGTGTGTTTAATTGGTTCGGATCTGCACTTGTTGGTTTGTTCATCTTTTTTGTTGGGATTTGGTTGATTTTAGACTTGGTAGTTTGATACTGAGCTCTCTCTTGCCATTTCTACAGTGGATTTTTGTCATGGGTCTGGTTTGAATTGAAATGAAATGGATTTTCTCCCTTTTGTTTCTTTATTTTTAGAATCAATATAATTTTTTCTTTGTTTGTGCTTATGGGTTCTCATCCTCTCTTGAGGCTCTATTTATGCTTATGGATTCTCAGATTCGGTGATATTTCCGGCATGATTTCTGACGAGTCCTTATCATCCACTGCCAAGTGCAGTGGGGTGTGAACAGTAGATTTATTGCTGAAGAGTGTTGGTAAAATAGAAATAATGATGCTGTGATGTGGCCTTATATCTTACCATTAGATTTTGTAGATGCCACGTGTCATTTATCTGTTTAAAAACAGGAGAAAACATGAGACACTAAGGGTCCATTTGGATACAACTTATTTTTGCTGAAACTGAAAACTAAAAACTGAAAACTGAAAACACTGTAGCAAAATAATTTTTTAATGGGTAAAAAGTTATTGTTTACTCTGTTTTTTACTGTTCATAAGCTTAAAATTACTGTTCATGGACAGTGAACAGTGCCAGACGCGCGTCCAGGAAAAAAAAAAAACTGAAAACGTGCTACAGTGTAAAACGTAGCCGTGGACGTGGATCCAAACCGCACCTAAAACGGGAGAGGAGTCATCCCCATAGATAACTTAGAGGCACAAAATTGTTATCCTTAGATAATATTTGCCTCCACACTTTTGTTACTAAAGGGTTATTGCAAACTTGTCCCCAGGATACAACCAAGTTGTTGGGTTTTACAGATAGCAATTATGGAGAATAACCATAGAATTTCTTGTGTTTCTCTCTGACTTACTATTTTGTTGAGTTCTACAAATAGTAATTATGAACATAAGCCTCTATTTATACCCATAGGGGGTTATATTTCATCAAAATGCACGTATGGAGAGTCAAAATGTTTCATAAAACCATTCACAAGGTTTGAAACCTCTTCAAATATTTAGAATAGTTACCAGAAGATTATGCAGAAAACTTAGTTTTATGAGTTTCGATCGGTCGAGAGTTCCTTTCAATCAATTGAATGCTCTTTTTGATCGATCGAACAGGAATCGAATAGCGATCGAATCATCCAGTGACTCCAGGATTATTTTCTTCATTATTTCGATCGATCGAGCAAAAGCTTCGACCGATCGAAAATCCTTTAATTCGAATTTCACTTAGAAAATTCCAGAGCTTGAATTTTCACTTTATGAAACAATACTCTCCAAACTCAAACATCATTATTACAACCTATCCATATATATACTTATATAGACAACACTATCATCATCTGACATTTGTAGTACAACTATCATAATTTGACATCTATGATATAGTTGTCACAATTTATTTTATTTAACTTTCTTTTTACATGGAAAACTCTTATTTGTTTTTGAAATCTATATAACAATCGTCATCAATTGAATTTTGAAAGAAAGAGTTTTCAAAGGGAAAAAAAATGTCTTTGTTTGGAGTTTTGTTGGGTTAGAAGATTTGTAAACTCAGAAGCTCATTTAACTGCTAAACTTGCTATTTTTCCTAAGGTGAAACTACATTATTGATCCCTAAAGTTTACACCATGAGCACAATTAGTCTTTCAAGATTCAAGTGAGCACTATTTGTCCTTTATGTTTATCAAATGAGCACGGTTAGTCCTTCTGTTAACTGTTGTTAATATTATTGCTTATGTGGCTAACGAAACAATGACGGAATATCTTATTGACTGATATGACATTTTTTATTATTAAAATATTAAAAAATGAATTTACACGTCAAGAACAAACCCACCTAATTCCAAAATCAAATCTTAATGCTATCCCGATTTTATTAAAATATTCTGTTCAAGTGAGATTTTTGCAATTTCAAGCCACATGGTATTAAGGCTGGCCTTTCTGTTGTTCGTGATGGACCACTTTCCTCCGGCAGCACACTCGGGATCAACCCATTTGGGTTCAATTCCAGCTTTGAAAAGTGAAAATCAGCATTTGCCAGCAACTTGCTGGGCTTGAATATCTTTTTATTGGTAGAATGGGCTAGAATATCTGATCATACAATCTGCACAAAGAGTTCACATATTTAATCAAACTTGAACGCTAGCAGACCCAATATAAATATTGATCAATACGAGGAAAAATGAATTAATACACAACCTATCTAGATCTAACAAATAAAATCCTCCTTTAACAGCAAGCTATATTTGCACTTCTTATCCAAACAAAAATAAAAATGAAAGAGGGGAAAGATGAAGAGGAACCCAGATCATGAAAAAAAAAATTAGACAGAAAAAAGTGAATAGTTTAGGAAAGTTGAAAAGGTATCACTAGAAATCTTCGACTGTGTGGAAAGTGTATATCTTGGGGAGAGGCGCCCCACGCAACACCTTGCTTGGGTTTCGACTGGTTATCAAACCAGAATGTCCACTTGCTCTCCAACCTTTGTGGTTATTTTGTCACTGCCACAGCACTGCCTTCATCTCTGTCGCCACCGCCGTAGTACTGCCTTCCAAAATCAAATGTTAATGATATCCTTGTTAAAAGACTTGATCTGGGAACTCGGTCAATTTGATCTTGACTTGTAAATTCATTTTTGTAATATTTTATTAAAAATGCCACTTTAGTTAAAAAATGTCACATCATTATTCCGTTAGTCCCATAGACAAAACATTAACTGCATTTAATAAAAGGAATAACAGTACTCATTTTTTAAACATAAGGGACTAATATTTCACACTTGAAACTTAAGGACTAATTGCGTTCACAGGGTATACTTTAAAGACCAATAACGTAGTTTCGCCTTTTCTTAGGTGCGGTTTGGATAGCTGAAACGCGTTCAGCGCTTTGCGTTTTTAGCTTCTTTTTTTTTTTTTTTTTTAAAAACCAGCGCTTGTTGCACTGTTCATGGGACATGAACAGTGCAATTAGACAAATGAATAGTAACTTTTTTATTATTTTTTTATTGTTTTCAGTTTTCAGCAAAATAAAATGTATCCAAACGGACCCTTAAAGTATGTTTCTCTTGTAGTAATTGCAATTTGCCTCCTGGTTTGGAAGCTTGTAGGGGCAATTGTTGTACTTCTTTTGTTTGAATTTAGCATAGGGATCTGTTTGTTCGGGGTGAAAATTGGAGGGATAGAAAATGAAGAGAGAAAATTGAGAAAATTTTTGTTTGGTTGAGAGTGGAAATGAGGGAATAAAATAGTGGGCCATGGTAATATTCTCTCTGACCCACCAAAATTCAGCATCCCCAAATCGGGGAGAAAACTTAAGTGAAAACCAAAGGCTATGTTTTGGACGAAATTGCCTAGCCCAACATCTATTTACATTAGTTGGTTTACATAATACACATGTTATACATGTTTTAAATTATACAAGAAATGTTATAAAAAATTTATGCATTCCAAACACCAGAAAAAATTCTCAAGCTCATTTTCAATGTCATTATCAAATACCGAAAAATAAGATAGCTTTTCAGAAAATGCTCTTTGAAAAATGAACCATTTTCAAGAAAACGTTAATGCTGAAACAAACAGAGCTTTTTGTTTATTTGTCTTCTTCTATGTTATCATTTGATAAGGAATATTTTGGTTAATAGGATTTCTAACTCTTTTTGCCCATCGGGTTGGGGATGCCTTTCGAGCTCCTCAGACCCTTCAGGTTTAAAGTCTCTTTCGATCCCATTTTACCCTTTGGGTTTGGGATACCCGACGATCTTCTTTTACCCTTTGGGTATTAGGTCTCCTTCGGGTGGATTACGACGCAACGTCAATCATGCTCTCCACTCACATTCACTGTCGGGTAGGAAGGTACTCGTCAGGCTACCTAATACAAACAATGAATTACACTTAGTCTCACACCATTTGCGTATTCTCCACTCGTGCACCCATATATGGAAAGAACTTGCACACCACGTCAAAAGATCCTTCTACATATTCGTATCCTCCAAATATAGGAAGAGAAATCCTAAGATCTCGGAACATTAACTCCATATCTTCCCTAAAACGAAAGATCCTGCGTTCATGAGATTTCGGTCAGCTCTACACCATTATATAAGCAACAAGTCTCCTCTTCTCCAAGGTACATGCAATTTTCTAAGCTCTTACACTTTAGAGTTATTGGAGATTCTTTGATCGCTGATTTAACCTTCAGAGGGTCTTTGGCCGACACCCCATCGGTGTTCTCTGTAGGTTCTTTATTCTTTTTGTTCTTCAGGTACCCCGATTGGTGCGCATGTGGACTATTAGCTCACTGACAATTTTGTGTATCATCGTCATTCAATTTTGATTTTTTGTCCTTTTGTTTTGTGCTTATCTTTTCTTCAGTTTTTTTTTTTTTTTCTTTCGTGCTTATCCTTTCTTCCATTTTTTTTTCTTTTCTTTTCTTTCATGATCCTCTTTTTTGAGGAAAAAGTATTGGGTTCTTGAACTTATCCTTTTTTTTAAATGAAGTAATCATTCGTACATAATTTTTAAATAAAAATATAATGTATTTTTTTTTGTTTTACCTAATTGGGATATGATGGTAAATTTATATAAACTCTATTTTTTATTCTCTCATTTTCTTCTAAACCAAATAAAAAAGTTTTTTATCCTTCCACTTTTCTATCCTTCCAACTAAACATATATAAAAGAAAATTCAATTTCTTATATTCTCCTAATTTTCTATATCTTTCTCATTTTCTTTCTTCCCACTTTTCCATATCTCTCTAACTAAACAGACCATAAATGAAATGACAGTTTTTATATTAAAAAAAAATTATAAAAGAAGAAGAAAGCTGAAGTCACTCAGTTGTCATCAATGACAATCCACATATTGTAACGTAAAAATATACAATTCTTATTTAAAGTGGTACTCAAAGAGTCTATCATTAAAAAAGTGATACTCAAAGATTTCTAGTTGGTTGGTAAAGTAAATAGAAAAGAAAGAGTCCTTTTATTCCTTTTACAATAACAAATTCGGAAGCTAGAACAATCAAAAAGTAATGGGGAAGACTACTTTCAAAATGGCTTACTTGCTAGTCTTATTGGCTTTTGCAGCATGTTAGTCTCTCTCTCTCTCTTTTTCACAGACACACACACACAAGTTTTGGTTTTGGTTTTGGTTTTGGTTGTTTACATGATGATAGTGGCTAATAACATACAAATGTCAGGTTTATCATTGTCAATGATGGCAAGTGCTGCAGCACATAGTTCTCAGAACCGGACCGGGAGGTTGAACCATAAAAACCGGAAACCGGGATGAAAACCGATTTTTTAAGCATAAAGAACCGGATTTTTTGTTAATTTCGTGAACCCTTAAAACCGGGGTTGGACCGCGCGAACCGGTGAGAACCGTGCGGTCCAACCCCTTAGCAATTTTTTAAAAAAAAAAAAAAAAAAAAAAAAAACAACTTAACACAATTTTATTCTACTTAATTAAATTATCCATCTCTTACAAGGAATAAAAAAAATTATAATTAAAATCCTTCAAAGTTATTCAACTTTACTTCAAAAATTAATCATAAATTTTAATGTTTTGCTAGTTTTTATAAATTTAATATCTATATTTAAGCTTTAATTAATTATTAAATTAATTATGACGTCATTACGGTTTGACCCCGGTTCGACCTCGGTTCGACCTCAAAAACCTTGAACTTCTCCCTTTTACGGTTCAATGAACGTTTCGGGTCTGAAAACTTTGCTGCAGCAACGGGAAAGGGAGATCGGTGCTCCAGCGATGCTGATTGCAAAAAAGTTCAATGTGGTTCTGGACTCATCTCTTATTGCTTACGTGGAGCCTGCGATTGCATACACATTATAGCACATGCATTGACACGAGAACAAGCGACTACTGTTGAAGCCAATTCCTCCAACAATTAGCAGCAAAAACGCACGAGTTGTCATCTCATTTTAGATTAATGCATTTTTCCTTGAGTTCCTATCCAATCAAATGAAGTGAAATAAGATCCTTAATCTATTATGAGTGGAAAGGCTTCAGTTAAGGGTTCCCATAACCATTTTGCATTGCTAGTTGCTAGCCTACAAGTAATATGTCATCAACTTTTGAATCCTTCAAAGCCAGAATTAAAAAGGGAATTTGGACCTAATGGCGTAAAAATTGAAAATTTGTTGTGATACCAAATAGAGAAATTGAAATTAACTCTTATATTAATTGTAAAATCACTAACTTTTTTTTTGTGATTCTTAGCAAGAATAAAATAAACAAATTTGAATTAGAATCAACACAATTAATGAGGAGGGTTTCAAAAATATAACTTCATTTATTCAATATCAAAACTTTGATACCTTTTGTGAAGATGAAAAAGATTTGAAGTTAGGATGTTAGAGCATTCACATTTGTCTCACCAATTTAATATTTTAGCAAAAATTTATCTAAACTCAACCAAAACAAGTGTGCATCAGCCTCACTAAATTAACTAAAGTTTGTAAAGAAAATAGTCCCATCGCTATATGCAGTGAGTTTCTATCTTCTCTACATTAAATTTCAATGTTGATAAAGTATTGAGGCTGATATATGTGTATGCTTCTCAAAAAAAAAAAAAAAAAAAGATATATGTGTATGAAAATAATATATAGCTAAACTAGCAAAAGTATAGTTTTTTGGATTAATTTAGCTAAATATTTGAGGAGACTGATGTGAATGCTTATACTACTAGTTTAGGATTCTCAAAACAGTATAGAAATCTGTCCCAATAACAGACCGTAACAAGTAAAATTTAAAATATATATATATATATATATAAATATGTATATATATAGAGAGAGAGAGAGAGAGTGTGTGTGACAATTTTAATTGGAAGGTGTTTCAACCTAATATGGTTTTCGTTTCAATGACAATTTGTTGAGGAACACAATAAGACATATTGTCAAAGTATATAACATGAAAATTTGTCCGAAGATAATCTTAAATTTGAAAATTTCAAGAAATTTCAAAAATATGTAAATTTTCAAATTAGATTAACTCCATATTTGCAAAGATTTTTTTTTTTTTTTGGAGAAACCATATTTTCAAAGAATTTAAAATTATAATGTGGTGCCTGCACCATTTAAAAACTTGAATTAAAATTAAGAACTTCCTTCTTTATTCTTTTTTTTTTTTTTGCAGAGAGTTTCAACTTATGACATCCGCTCCTGATGATAGCTCTTTATCATTAAACCAAGACACCAATCGGTTTTTGGTGTAGGTAGGGATTGAACCCTAGATCTCTTATTCAACCATCAGAGACTTTACTAGTTGAGTTAACTATATAATCCACAAGAACCTCCTTAATAACTAGTTAATGTAAGTTTAAGTTAATTTAAGGGTATGTTCAGTATACCGTAATAAGCACTGTAATGTAATATGGTTTTCGTTTCAATGACAATTTGTTGAGGAACACAATAAGACATATTGTCAAAGTATATAACATGAAAATTTGTCCGAAGATAATCTTAAATTTGAAAATTTCAAGAAATTTCAAAAATATGTAAATTTTCAAATTAGATTAACTCCATATTTGCAAAGATTTTTTTTTTTTTTTGGAGAAACCATATTTTCAAAGAATTTAAAATTATAATGTGGTGCCTGCACCATTTAAAAACTTGAATTAAAATTAAGAACTTCCTTCTTTATTCTTTTTTTTTTTTTGCAGAGAGTTTCAACTTATGACGTCCGCTCCTGATGATAGCTCTTTATCATTAAACCAAGACACCAATCAGTTTTTGGTGTAGGTAGGGATTGAACCCTAGATCTCTTATTCAACCATCAGAGACTTTACCAGTTGAGTTAACTATATAATCCACAAGAACCTCCTTAATAACTAGTTAATGTAAGTTTAAGTTAATTTAAGGGTATGTTTAGTATACCGTAATAAGCACTGTAATGTAATAGTTATTTAATTTGGTTTAGATATTTACTAGTTTGGTTATATTTTTATTACAATGATTAGTCATTCCTTATGAATAATTTTTTTTTTTTTTTAGAGTTTCAAACTTATGGCGCCCGCTCCTGA
The DNA here is from genome assembly GCA_030021035.2 of Notholithocarpus densiflorus. NCBI lineage: Eukaryota > Viridiplantae > Streptophyta > Magnoliopsida > Fagales > Fagaceae > Notholithocarpus > Notholithocarpus densiflorus. The sequence continues at coordinate 412,016 of JARYZH020000178.1, read as the reverse complement.
TAATAACTCTTTATCATCAAATTAAGACACCAATCGGTTTTGTAATAGCTATTCATTAGTAGGCGTATTAATTTCTAAAATAAATATATTTCTAAATAAACAAACTTTCCATATATACATAATAATTATGAAAATTAAAAGTAATAAATAATAAATAATCTTTCTTTCAAATTTAAAAAATATTATTTTTTAGGAAATATAATTATACAAGATATTTCCTAAAATATATCTTAAGTTTTATTCTAATGTTACAATTTAGATAATTTGATTTAAACATTCTATTATCTTGAAGGTTCTATTCTTGTGTTGTCACCAAACAAATGAATAGTAATAAGTATTACATTACAACATCTTGTATTCCTTGTAATAATTATTCTTATTCCTATGTAATCACCAATATAGTCTACCAAATGTACCCTAAATGTTAATTCCTTGAGCAACACACAGTTGTGTTCCGCGTGGTATATAAGTAATTGGTAACTGTGTTTTATATTAAAATTTCCTATGAAACAATACCTTTATGGTGTGTTTGGATGACATGATTTGGGCAATTGGATTTGGATTTGGATTTGGATTTGGGTGATTAAAATCCAAATAACTTGTTTGGGAAGTTTAAAAAAGGTCAAGGATTTAGATTTGACAAATCCATCAAGAATTTTAAACCTTCAAAATGCTTGGATTTGAAATAACTACTAAAATCAATGGATTTGAAATCCCTTAATTTCAAATCTATTAATTTAAAATTTAAATTCAAATCCAAGTTCCCAAACGCAACCTTAACATTTAAATATTAAGAGATGGGTGTATATGAGAGTGTAAACTAGTAATGTCACATACACATCCATTGGGGCCAATTAAGTGAGCACACTTGGAATTTACTTAAACCAAGTTATCATCATGCATGCATGACATGTGGAACCCACTTGCACCAAACTATCACGCATGCATGAAATGTGGAATCCAATTACACCAAACTATCATGCATGCATGACATCTGGAATTCAGTTACACCGAGCCATCATGCATGCGTGACATCTAGAATCCACTTACACCAAGCTACCATGCATGTGAGACATCTGTAATTCCTCTAAGTAACCTTGTTTGAATGTATTAAAATAAAGAAATGAAAGGTAAGTAACTTTGTTTGTAAGTAACATAAAGGAAAATGAATGGAATAATTTTAAGACAATATTATTATATTAGACCCCTATTTTAAAATAAAATCCTAAATATCTAAGGCTATTTTTGGATTTTTAGTGAAAATCTCATTAAACTTAATTTCATTCCCTTTGATTCCTCCCAACTTTGGGGTAAAAAAAAATTAGGTTTTGAGGAAATAGAGAGGAATGAATGTTCCCTCATACCCATTCTATTTCCTCTCACTTAAACTACAAAACAAGATAATAGTATTTCCATTCCCTTTATTAAAACTCTCAAACGAGAGAATGGAATGAATATTCCAAAATAACTCATTCCCTCTACCCAAACGAAGTGTTAACAACTTGAATTCTTAGAAGTCAAGTTGCCTTGGAATTTTTTTTATATAATTTTTATTTATAAGTGGTCAGAATGAACTCAAGGCTTCAAAGATCAAGTTGTTAGTAAAAAATAATAATAATAATAATAATTGAACTATATTTTTAGAAACTTGAGTTCCAATTGGGTAAAAAATTTTGAGAACACCACATCAATCACTACCAGCTCAGCCAATGTGGCCTATAACTTGATTTTATAGAAATTTAGAAGCACTAAGAGCTCAATTTTACAAAAATCGAGTTTTTTTTTTATGAATAAAAAATGGGTAGGGGGGGCAACCAACGTGGTAATCCTACCTGGCGTTACCATAGTAACACCTTACCCGCTAGGTCTGGGACCCTGCTGGGGTGTAGGGGACCACGGTGAGTCATAGTTTCCCAGCCCCATAAGGGACACTAGTGAACCTTGAGCTGTTGAGGGAGGTAACCCAAGTGAGTCCATATTCGGACTCGAACCTTAGACTTAACACTCAACGCATCTTGTACGTCACCCAAGACCATTAGACCACACCCCTTGGTGGTTTTACAAAAATCTAGTTGTAAAAGAGGGCTACCACCCTAAATATTTTGAAAATGGGATTGTTTGGCTATAAAAATCACCAACAAAGATCAAACAACCAAAAACACTGTAGTCCCCATCAAGCCATTATGACTAGGATGTGAGTGTGTAGGACTCTCACAATTTTTGGTTGATTTTATACTTTTGGGGTGTACATTATATTCATTTATAAATGAAAACTTTTTATTCATATAACTATTTAGGATTATAGGAAATTATACTAATTTTATGTGGTATCAGTTTGGTTATAGCACCCACTAAAAAATTAATATGACTACATATATTGAAAATCTAATTGTTAGATTACATGTTCTTTATGTTTTTAGCACACATGTTAAATTTCATACCAATAAGATGTTATTTATTATGCATAAATTTAGACTACAAAAAATTAAAATTTAAATATTTGATTGATGACATATCTATTAATCTTTAATCTTTTGAAAATTTTGCAAGTATGGAGAATATAAGAAAAAGATGTAATCCAATTGTACATTTGTCAAAATTCGCATCTAATAAAAAAATATTGAGTGAAGTTGTAGCCAAAATTTTATTGTTTTATGTGTGTACAAAACATCAAAAAATATTTTGTTGCTATTTCAAAGTTGCAAACAGACACAGGAAAATATATCAATTTTTTAGAAAACTTTTTTTCTAATAACAAACCGAGAGTAAAGTTGTTCCATATCAAGAACCTTGTGGCTCAATGACACTAATTGATCTCTCCCATCAAGTGAATTTGGATTTGAATTCTTCCTCCTCCAGATGTTGTAGGGAATAAAAAAAGGGGTCTACCCTATTAAAAACTGAAAGGTATATGAGTGATTTTCTTGACACATCAAGAAAATAATGGCGCATCACCATATGAAACATCTACAATAATGGCATGCTTCATGAGAAAACGTTGGACATTGTCAGAAAACGCCGTGGCTTGCAAAACTTATTTAGGATCAAAATGTCATTTAAATTCCATACTATATGTAGAAATGATACATATCATGCAGTAGATTTGAAATTAAATGCACCTGCCATTTATGCAGTTCTTCAACCTTAAAATAATAAATGTACTTGCATATAAATATTGGGAGAAGAAGCTCCACCAATTCAGTGTAAGCAAAATCCATATAGATCACAGTTCCAAGTGAAGCAAAACTAAAACGATATGCAGAAGGTTTCACACCAGATGGTCTTTTTGGTCGTCCTCTTGATCATTGTGTCATGTTAGCCGCTCTCTTTCTCTCTGCGCAATGAATTTGAACCATTTGAGTTACAATAATAATAATGGTGTCAAACATACTAATATATACAGCAACACTCTTTAATTTAGTTTACATATATAAAATGATACCTCATTCTTTTTTTCTTTTGATGAGTATAATTTACTGGGAAAGAGTTAGTTTGTAATAAAATTAGATAAGTTGGACGTTTACTAAATAGAAAAAAAAAAAAATGTTGGTTGCAGATGGGCCGATGGGCGGTGAAGGTGTTAGAATTATGGGCCCTCAAAAACAATACTATGCATTTTTATTTGATAATAAAATTTTATTTTCACATTCATAATTTTTGTAAGTATATTTCATTGTTTAAATGTGGCATGTGATGTCACCTCTGTAGAAAAATCATGTTAATGGTTAAGGAACCAAAAACAGAGAGTAATGATTTTTCATAGATTATTAAATTGTTCTAGGTTGTGGATATTAATTGAATATTACCACTGAAACCTACACTTGTTGTGCTGCTATATGATATGATGATTTACTCCATCATTGAGCTAGTGACTTTGAGCAGACAAGTGGGTGTAATGTAACAAGTACATACACTGAATTGGATTTGATCAAGGACACCTTATGGAGTGATCACTATTAATTAAAAGGTTGTTCTATCACAATTTTTCTATTGTCCTCAAACATGAGGGGTTTGTGTATATTTATTTATTATGCACATAACTTTGACAATGTCAACTAGTGATGCCAATTTTAAAAGCTATATACAGACACGTTGGGTTATGTGTGTAATAAGTAAAATATATAAATGCTCAATAATGAATTTACCAGTCTCTAAAGAAGATAGTATATTCAGTTGATTTTCATATTGAAGTTGGACTCAAAACAAAACCGGCCGGTGACATTTTTCAAAAATGTTTTTCATATATATAATATTGTATATATATATTTTAAGAGTTTTTTAAAGATATTTTGGAGTCCAATAGAAATTATGAAATCAAGAAATTAAGGCATAAGCTAGGGACATGACAGTGATATTAATCTAGTCCTAGTGGCTTGTGGGAATATAGTATGGTGGAAGGACATAGATATAAAATTGTAAGTAATGGAACCTCATTTGTAATTCTCTAATCTTCAAGGGTCAATTGCAATGTGTTGATGGACATTATTGCAATTTGTAGAAGTTCAAATATTTTCTTGATATGGTTGAGAAAATTAAGGAATAATTTTGAAAGAGTTTCAAGATAAGTCAATAACGTTCAAAAAAGTTATTGATGAATCCTACAACTGAAGCTAAGGATTCCTAAGGATCCTACGTCCAATCTCTCTCTTGGGTTTTAGAAGTCTTAAATAAAAATAAGATTTTAAAATATCATATCAGTGGTTGGCCATTAGAACTACTGAGTAATACTGGAGTCTTCTGAAAACCCAAAAAGAAATAGAGAGAGAGACGTGAATACCTTAGGAGGCAACACACTTGGATTGCTAAGAGAGATACGCAATTTTGTTCTATTTAAAATCTATGGTTGTGTGGGACAACGATCTTTAAATGAAAATATAAATATTGTTTTATATTACTTCCGCAAAAACTATCAGAAGGAAGGGCAACAGTTGATTACATTGTAGGAGCCTGCCCTAATGGAGTTTCGGACTGCTACAAGGCTTGTCCACAATGCATGCAATGCAGTTGTGTTAAGGTTTTGTGCTTATGCCCATTCGCTTTCGCACACAACACAGGCTAAGGCTATCACTGACTGGACAATTGAATTACTAGCAGCCTAGCACATGTTTTGTTTTGGTGTCACAATCACAAATAGCAAATATACTGAATAAAGAATGTCTTATTATTATTACCCAACAAGAATATTACTGATGAAGCATGTGTTGTTAATCATAGTTAATTAGGATTTTTTGAATTTGAATATGATTTTTGTTTAAATAGATGAAGTATGTTTAATCTCGTCAAATCCAAAAATACAAAAATATGTGTTGGATGAGGATTTATTTAATTACTTATTATGCAGTATTTTGATTTATCGTGTACAAGGAGATATAAACTTAAAAAATCTTTGTACAGGCCTAAAAAACTACTTGATCACAAGCTACTTGATCTTTGTGCTCTGAGTAAATTCTCTGGTTTGTTTGTCTCATTCGTGGTGTCCTTTTATGTTGATTAACACTTTATTTATACTTAATTAATGCCTTGATGGTTATTATGCTTTGGCGTATTTCTAGGCCAATCATTTGTTTGTGCCACCGAAACTTAATTTAATAGTAACGATCGATTTGGCGGTTTTTTGTCTATTTCAAATTCAATAAGTACTTTCTTTTTTACTTTACCAATTTCCATTGCCGCTTGTTTCATTGCATCTTGTTCTTACTCTGAAAGTTTGCAACTAATCTCAATTTCCTTTGTTCTTCAATGGCACGCTCCAAGACTTTCTCTCGCCAACTTTCTTCTTCTTCTAATCATCTATTAGAAAATTTTGTGAGGGTCTCATTGCTAATCATAAACTTGACCAAGACATTCTCTTGCCGGCGAAATTTGCCAAATAGCACAATTTTAGCAAAATTTAGGAGAAACGCATCCTAACAAAGTTATTTAGTTATATAGCACATTTTTGGAACTCAAGTTCGAGTTCCAACTCAAACTCGAGTTTGAAGAAGTATGGACTCCACGTGAGCTGCTAGGAACTCAAGTTCCAAAAATGTGTTATATGACTAAATAACTTTGTCGGGGTGCTTTTTTCTTAAATTTTGCTTAAATTGTGCTATTTGGCCTTCTCTATTTCGGTAGCAATCCTGCTAAACCCTTGAGTGATGCCTCTTATATTTTGTCTCGTTCTTTGACTCTAGGTCTCGTGATGAAACAAGGAGTTTGGAATGACACAATCATGATACCTAAGAAGCAAAACTCCGTCAAGGGAATCCTCTGTCATCTTATCTGTTTCTTCTATGTGAAGATGGTTTTTCTTCATTTATTAATAAGGCTGTAAGAAGTCACACTATAAGTGGACTTTCAATTTGTAGAGGCTGCCTATGATATCACACCTCTTTTTTGCGAATGACAGTCTGCTTTTTTGCAAAGTTAGCAGTCAAGAATGCCAGCATCTAATTGAAATTCTTCATTTGTATAAGGCTGCTTCGGGTCAAAAAATCAATACAGACAAATCATCGATGTTCTTTAGTGCCAATACCCCTGAAGAGAAGAAAATTGAGACTCTGGATTTTCTTGGGCCGATGCAGGATTCTCGCCATAGTAAGTATCTCGGTCTTCCTTCAATCATTGGCAAATCTAAGATTGAAGTGTTTACGGAGATCAAAGAAAGTGTGGGAAGGAAACTGTCTGGATGGAAGGAAAAAATTCTTTCTATTGGTGGTAGAGAGATTTTGATCAAAGCGGTGGCCCAAGCTATCCCTACGTACACTATAAGCTGTTTTCAGCTTCCTAAGGGATTGTGTGATGAGATCGAAAGCATGATGAGGAAGTTTTTGTGGGGTCAGAGGGGTTAAGAGTCTAAGGTTGCTTGGGTGAGTTGGAGGAAATTATGCAAGTCAAAGCTTAAAGGTGGTATGGGTTTCAGAAATCTCCAAGCGTTCAATCTTGCCATGCTTGCAAAGCAAGGTTGGAGGCTCCTGGAGAACCCAAACTCATTAGTAGCTCGTATGTATAAAGCTAAGTATTATCCCCATGGTGATGTTCTTAAAGCTAGTTGGGGGTCTAGCCCATCCTTTACTTGGAGAAGCATAATGCAGGGGCTCGAAGTTGTGAAGAAAGGAACACGTTGGAGAGTTGACAACGGGAAATTGATTCATATTTGGGAAGATAAGTGGTTGCCCATTCCTACAACGTACAAGGTTATTTCTCCTCCTCCTCAAAATTTTGATAATTTCCCCATGGTCTCAACTCTTATTGATTTTGATTCTAGAAGATGGAAAGTGGACCTAGTGAAGTCTCTATTCTTGCCATTTGAAGCAAGGACTATTCTTAATATTCCAATTAGCTATAATCTTCCGAATGATAAAATTATTTGGGTTGGCAATAATAGGGGTGTTTTTACTGTTAAAAGTGCGTATTATGTTGCACTTAGCTTTGTGGAATCACCCGAGGTGGGCGAATGTTCTTATAATGACCCGAGAGAACTATTGTGGAGGAAGTTATGGCACTTACGTATTCCAACAAAGATTAAAATCTTTACTTGGAGGGCATGTGTGGATGCTCTTCCAACAATGGTGAATTTGCAAAAAAGAGGTATTGGGGTTAGTGACTTGTGTCCTTGTTGTGGCTTAGAGTTTGAGACTCTTTTTCACTCAATTATTAAATGTGAAGTAGCTAGAAGAGTTTGGGATAATTGGGAGGGTAGTAGTGTGGAAAACTGGCAGGGGCTTATGGACATCTCCGATGTAGCTTTGGATATTTTGAAGAATGGCACTAATTGTGATTTGGAGGTGTTTTTTGGGGTTGCTTGGTCTGTTTGGTATAATAGGAATCAAGTTGCCTATGAATCAAAATGCCAATTGCCGAGTCAGATTTAGAGGTTTGCTAGGAGTTTTCTACAAGATTATAAAGGTGCTTTGTTTGCTTTGAATACGAATCTAGCAAAGGAAAATAGTAGGTGGACTCCTCCATTGCTTGGAGTTTTCAAAATCAATGTTGATGGGGCAACGTTAGAGGATGGGCGAAACTCTAGTGTTGGGGCTGTTATTCGTGACTCTTGTGGTGTAGTTCTTGCAGCTTGTGGTAAATTCCTACATGGTCAGTTTTCAGTTGAGGAGGTGGAAGCTCTTGCCATGGAAACTGGGATTCTGCTTGCATGAGATATGAAGCTTACTCAGATTATTGTTGAATCTGACGCTATTTCCATTGTTAATAGTATTAATGAGAATTTTATGGAAGGGAGCATTGGCCATCTGTTTCAAGGCATCCTTGCCTTGCTGAGCTCTTTTACCAGTTGGAAGGTCAATCATGTGAATCGGGAATATAACAGAGTTGCTCATGAGTTAGCTTATTTGGCTAGGCGAAGTGAAGACACGCAGGTGTGGAGAGGAGTTCTCCCTAGGGTAGTGTAGGATATTGTTCAAGCTGATTGTTCTAAATAGCACCTGTTGCTCTTCTCTGTGAGCTCTGCTATTTTCCTTTTCTCTGCTTGTCTGTTTGTAATGGCAAGTTTTGTATCAAAAAAAAAAAAAAACTCCACTAAATGTGATTAAAAGGTACTCATCATCGAATTGTTAGAATTTGGACAGACATGATTTGGCTTGGTGAAGAGAGATAGAGCCAAGAGACAGGCAGATTATGAGAAAAAGGCAAGAGACGAAGGGACAAAGATGAAAGCAGGTTGGATTCGAAGGAGCAAGAAATAGCCGAGAAAGGGAAAGGGGAAATTTCATTTTCCCAGTTCCCACATCGACTGTTAAGCCAGTTCATTTGAGTTTTAATTGAAGGACTGAGGACTCCAACATGGGAACAATCAATTAATTGAAGAAGAGCCCTAATTTAAAATAGCTATGGGTCTAGCATGGCACTATAGTTAAAGGAACAATCAATCAATTAGTGTAAAGGAACATAGCTATGGGTCTGGCATGGAACTATAGTTAAAATAGTAATAAAATAGTTTATTTATTTAAATTAAGAATGTTTCCCACCAAAAGATCGTACCATTAATCCCACTCACCAGTAAAAAGTGCAAATATGGCACATCAAGCTCCTAGATGGATTGAGCTATAAGATGGATTCCTCCCATCCACCCTCGTGTAAAAGTAAATTTCGATGGGGCTACTTTCAATTCTCAGGGTGCTGCTAGTCTTGGGATTTTTATCCGAGACTCCACAGGTGGTGTGCTCGGCTGCAGTTGAAGCTACGGCATGCAGAAGGGCTCTTTTCTTTGCTAAAGAGTTGGGTATCTTGGAGTGCTCTGTGGAAGGCGATGCTGAGGTTATTATCAAGACTATCGTTGCTAGGGATTCAATGAATCCAGAGTATGGTCATGTAATATAAGATGTTCTTATGTTAGATGCAAGTTTTCATTCTTGTATTTTCTCTCATGTTAAACACATAGACAATACTGTTGCCCATTTCTTAGCCAGAAAAGCTGTTTCTGGCAATGAGCTACATACGGATTGGTTCCTCGCCTGCTGATATAGCTCCCTTAGTCACACGTGACTCTTTATACTTTTTTCTTGCTGCAATAATACTGATTCTCGGGTCTGGTTTCTCCCAAAAAAAAAAAAAAAAAAAATGCGCTCCTAGATTAAATAATATATAATAATGGTAATAATAAATAGATAACCAGCTAGGAAGATTATAGCGGAGAACTAGCACGAAAGTCTGGTCTATTACAACCAGTGCAGTTCATATCTTAACTATGTTTTCCATTATTCACACAAAGCCTTTAGTGTCTTAGCGGCTACCTTGCTTAAAGATTAGCTTCATGAAAATGGAGACGAAACAACAATAACGTCCAAATTAGTTTTTGGAATGAGTGGAAAAGGGATATAGACATTAATAACATGTCTTGCAAAAGACTATCAAAGAAAAAAAATTATCACCCGAATCAATAGCACGAAATAATTCGGTGGGTTATATAAAATGACACCAATATTTCAATGACAATAAAGAAAAGAGCACAAGTGGGATTCAAAATTTTTAAGCTAATAAATTTCACGTGCTATCAAGACTCAAGAGGCAACTATATAAAGAACAAGAACAAAAAAAAATTTGTGCTGATTTCATTAGTCAATCCAATCCTTAAAAAGTAACATCATGTAGAGAGGAAGATTCACTGCAGCAATGATAGTAAGCATTCGGAATGTCCGCACCAATCTCTGAATCGCGATCTTTGTCTTTGATTTGCTTGTTCTAGTTGTCATTTTTAACATAGAATCAACATCTGCGCCCAAGTCCACATTCATAGAGGCTTCTATATCCTGAGAGATATGTTTCTTAGCTGTCGGCCGCATTACAGCATTACCCCTGCTACAAAAAGTCAGACATTTTAATATGAAAAGGCAAATACAAAGAATGGTTATACAAATAAGTGAATAACTACCTAAGTTTAACTTAAGGGGACTATAGGGTATGTCTGAAAATTGGAATGTCTAGGAACCCACTGCAGAAGCTCTTTAAGAGGTCCTTAAAGCTGAAAACAGATTTTAGGAAATTTGGAGCTTTTAGGAAAAAGGTGTACGGGTGCATTTGGGTAAGCTGTTGCTAAACAGTGTTTTGGGTTTAAAATAAGCGTCTGTAAAAAAATTTGAGGAAATATGTTGTTGCAAAATGGAGTTTTGGGTTTTAAAACGCACTTTTAGGCTCCCAAAACACCTAACCAAACAAACTCTATAATTCACTGTTCATGCGAATCAAAAACTTAAATGCACTATTCACTTTAAATTGACAAACACTCAAAACACCACAGTGCTTTTCAATTAAAGCTCTACTTTCTACCATAAAGCCAAACGGGCACTATAGATCCTTTATAACATACAATCAAATGACATAATTTGAGTGCTACCATGTGCAATATATATTTCTACCAAAAATAATAAGAAATTAGAGCAGAAAGCACCTTTCTACCAAACCCCTTTCACTTAAATTAGCAATTGGGGCATTCAAAGGTTTCTTCACAAGATGCATCGATCCTTCTGCATCCCAAATCATTTCATATTCGCAGTTCTCATCTTCATTTTTCTCCTTTGTTCCACCTCCAAAAATGTTGCAACTTGCTATTAAATTGCTACAATGATTCCAAACACTCAAGCCACTTGTAGGCCAAAGAAGGAGGGCAAGAAGGGTCAGAACAAATAGTGAAAGATACCTGACATTTTCAGCAACTGAGATTTAAGAACAAATGTCAACTGACAAGTTCTATTATGTATTTATTACTCTCAAGTCAACTCAGAGTTACCATATGTAGATGTGTGTTTGCATTGGAAGAAAGCACAGATGAGTTGAGATTGCTTCTTCTGGATGGGATGCATTTGGAAGTGTAAAGTTACTAGCAGATAATAGCATGAAAGATGGGTATAAGTTTCCCATCTGCCAATTTATGGTCCCTACAGTTTGCTGCATAGTATCATCAAATAAATATCATACCATGGGTAAAAATAACAAAAGATTAAACATCAATACTTGCCTCTTTTATGGGCCCAAATTTTGAGTTGTGGCTGACTGTGCACTGATCATGATCGTGACCAGATAAAATGAGTACCTGAAATGGCCTCACAGTATAAGCAAAAGTTTTTTGATAAGTAGAGTATAAGCACAAGTGAAATTAACTACCCTAAATATCTCCTTTTTTTTCAAAAAATTGTTTTTCTGCAACATATCTTCTTTCTTAATCTTTTCTTCTTCTTTTGTCTTATATAATTTGTCCTTTCCAGTCAATCCAATAGCAATGACATTTCAATGATGGAGTCATCTGAATTGTTCCAAAACACAGAAAGTACTTTGAAACTTTCCAGGAATAGGCCTGACACACTTGGGCCAACATGGAGCTGGCAGAAATAAATATGCACAGGGGGCATCAAGGAGAGGTTTGGCAAGTGTATCCATCCCACCTCTGTATCATTATGTCCAATACGCAACAAGGAGGGGGAAGAGAACTTACAGGCTTTATTAATTCCAGCAGGCGGTTTGATGACTCTTCAAAGACATAATTTTGGTACCTGTATTATTGGGCCAACCATCAATTATGAATACCCAACTTTACAACTTCAAATAATTCTTTTTGTGTCCATTTCAGAGAAGCGAGACAAGAATCTTACGCTACTTCTTGACTATCAACAGCACGCGAGACCCGCTGGACATGAAAAATCAGACTCATATTATAAGGTCAAGAACCAACAGGAATATATCAGCATTTAAATCTTGAAGCTATGATATTATAATGATATTTACTATAATGCCACAAAATTTTTACTAACAGCGACTATAAGTGGAGTAAAAATTGGTAGAACTTTTTACCCTATCACTGTAGTTTCCACAAAAATTGTACTAATCATAGTTGTTATTATCGTATGAACCATAAAAGTATTAAATCATAGATACATTGACCATGCTCATGAATCGTACAATACATAGATGCATATCGTACGAATTGTATGCATATCAAACCATTACATATGAAATAGAAGAACAAGAAGAGATAGTAGATGTTTGAAATGATGAAGAAGAAGATGGACCAAAAGATGTCAATGAAGAAATTATTTTGCAAATTGATGAAAATGATGATAACATTAACTTGGACTATGGAGATGAAATTGATTAGGCCAAATGATGAGAAAAAAAAAAATTATTATTTTGGCTTATTTATCATGTATTATCACTTTTGAGTTTGACCAATTTTAATGCAGATATTAAAGATATATTCTAAATTGAATTATTTATCAGCTTTGTTAAATATTATTACATAAGTGATGATTAAATTAGTCATATGTTGAATATGTTCCAAATTTATAATAATTATGCCTTAATTTTAAAGTGTCTGTGTATCTTATCGTACACAATATGATACGATTAAAAAAATAAAAGATCATTCTATGATTCACGTTTTTACAACTATGTTTACTTATTATGGGTATAAAGCTAGGGGCAAAACAGTAAACTCATGTATACCTATATATATCAATAATATGTTTCATGTAAGGGTTAATTGGAAATAACCCTACATATGTTTTATCAACAACATGGAATCAGAGCCATAGCCACCGCCGTTAACCCCACCTGCCACAGCCCATCCCTTTTCCGCTGCCGGTCACCTTCATCGTCGACGCCGATCAACACTACAACCTCAGACGACTGACTCATTGGTCTCACGGCACCATATCGCCATCACTTGACCGAGATTCAGTCCCTGTTCAGGTCGCCTCCCTCCGGCAACACATACTAGCCACCAGCCATCGCTTCTATCCTCGCTCCGCCACTGGATTTGTCAGTCTAGGGCTCCATTATTTTTTCTCTGGTGTATCTTTTTCTCTGCCTATTATGAGTTTATAAGCTTCTTCTTTTTCTGGTTGCTATCGATAGTCATGGTTGTTGGTTGTTGGCTGTTCTCGATGGTTGCTGGGATTGTTGAGTGTTGATGGTTGAGTTTGTTTAATTGTATTGTTGATTCTCTGGTTTAGTTGCTCTCCACGGGTTCATTGGCTTTATTTTATTCACTGTTTGTTGGTTCTTTTACCTAAGTTTCTTTTGTTATGGATTTGAAAGGTGCTGCTCAACAGCATTTTATGTTATCTCCTGATATGCTTTCGATTACCTCCATTCGCCTTGATGGGAGTAATTATGCACAATGGGCTCAAGCAGTTGAAGTGTTTCTTCTTGGTAGAAAGAAATTCGATTATGTGATTCAAGAACCCCCTGTGTCTACGGACTCTAACCATGCTGATTGGAGAGCCGAAGATGCACAAATTAGGAGTTGCTTGTGGAATAGCATGGAGTCTAAGATTAGTTGTAGTTTGGTTTTCTTACCAATTGCTAAACTTGTTTGGGAACAAGCCAAGGAACTTTACTCTGGTGTTAACAATTTGAAGCGGATTTATGATCTTCGTCAAAATTATTTCTCTTTGAGCTTGAGTGATTTGTCTTTGGAAGACTATTATAACAAGTTTAAGAGTGTATGTGAAGAACTCAATATTTATCAGTTCATCTCCTCCAATGTTAAAACTTTGAAGAAACAACGAGATTCTATGCATGTTGCTCGCTTCCTCTTTGGATTGCCTAAAAGTTTGAATCTAGTAAAACCACAAATTTTAGCAAGTCCAGACCTCCCTTCATTGAGTGAAATTTCTGGTAGACTTCAACAGGCCACATTATCTAACTCTAGTACTGTCTCTTCCTCCAATACTGATGCATTACCTTCTAATGATAAATCTTCCTTTACCACTTATATGAGGAGTAAAAGAGGTGGTCGTGGAGATCGAGGTCGTGGAGGCCGAGGCCGTGGAGGTTGTGACCAAGGGGGTCGTGGAAGTGAACAAGGGGGTCGTGGTAGAGGACGTGGTCTTCGTAAGTGCACTTATTGTCATGGTGAGAATCATACAGTAGAATTTTGTTGGGAGTTGTATGGTAAACCTTTGGCTCACCAAGCTAGTTTTCAAGTTGAAGAACCGCCTTCACAGTCACTTCCACCAACATCTAGAGTAGTCTCTATTCCTGAGGAAGAGTACAATCGCCTCCTGTCTCTGCATTCCAACCCTGTTGGGTCTGATTCTACTGCTACTTTGGCCCAACAAGGTACTTCCACGGCTTGTCTTGCCACTCAGGACCCTTGGGTCATTGACTCAAGTGCTAATGATCATATGACAGGTACCTCAAGCTTACTCTCTAACCTTGAGCAATCTAGTAGTCTTCCCAATGTTACATTGGCAGATGACTCAGCCACTACAGTTTCTGGTTTGGGCACTGCCAATCTCAATCCTAATCTTTCTCTCTCTTCTGTCTTATATATTCCTAATTTTACTTATAATCTTTTGTCAATTAGTAAGCTTACTAAGCTTTTGAATTGCGCTGCCATTTTTTTATCCACTCATTGTATCTTTCAGGATCTCAAGACAGAGAAGATTATTGGTGAAGGGCATGAAAATGGTGGACTTTATTACCTGGATTGGCATGGTTCTTCCACTTTAGTGGCTTCTCATTTGTCTATCTCGCCTCTTCAGCATCATTGTCGCCTTGGTCATCCATCTCTCCAGAATTTGAAGTCATTAGTTCCGTCGTGTCGTCAAATAGAATCCTTACAATGTGAAGCATATCAGTTGGGTAAACACCATAGGGTGCCTTTTGCCTCTAGGCATGAGAGTCGTGTTAGTAGTCCTTTTCATTTAGTTCATTCTGATATTTGGGGTCCAATAAACACTCCCTCATTGTTAGGATTTAGATATTTTGTCATTTTTGTTGATGATTATTCTAAAGTCACCTATCTTTATCTTATGAAAGAAAGGTCTGAATTGTACTCAATTTTCAAATCATTTTATATGGAAATAAAGACTCAGTTTAATGCTTCACTTCATATTTTTCAGTCTGATAATGCTCATGAATATTTTCATACATCTTTGTCTCAATTTTTTTATGATCATGGTATAATTCACCAATCTTCATGTCCTCATACTTCGCAACAAAATGGTGTTGCTGAACGCAAAATGCATCATTTGTTAGAGGTCACTCGTGCCTTAAAGTTTCATATGTGCGTTCCCAAATCATATTGGAGTGATGCTGTTCTCACTACCTGTCACCTGATTAATCGTATGCCTTCCACTGTTCTAGGTGGTCAAATCCCTTATATCGTGCTCTCTCCTTGTGCACCTTTGCTTCATCTACCTCCTAATATTTTTGGTTGTGTGCTATGTTCATATCTTAGGTCCAAGAAGTAACAAACTTGATCCTAGATCCATTAAATATGTTTTTCTTGGGTATTCTCATACTTAAAAGGGATATCGATGTTACTCACCTACTTTTCGTCGTCATTTCAGTAGTGCTAATGTCACATTTGATGAATCTCAATCTTTTTTCTCTCCTTCGGTTGCTAGTGACAGTTCTCCTCCTTGTCTTTCTCTCCTACCACATGTGTCTCCCACTAAATCTCCTCAAAAACCACTCTAGGTGTATCGTCGTCGACAGAAACCTCCAACACAGACTTCTTCCCCACCTAGTGATCCGCCTCCTGATCCTGGCTCTCTTCCAATTGCTTTGCGCAAAGGTAAGCGTTCTTGTACCTCTCATCCTATCTCTCAATTTGTCTCTTATGGTCACTTGTCTTCATCTCTCCATGCTTTTACCACATCCTTGAATTCTACTGTTGTTCCTAAGTCTGTCAGGAGGCTATGTCCATCTCTGGTTGGAAGTCTGCTATGGAGGCAGACATGTCTGCCCTGTCTGAAAATGCTACTTGGTTTTTAGTTACTCGTCCTCCAGGGAAAACTATTGTTGGTTGTCGTTGGGTGTATACTATGAAGTATTTGCCTTATGGTTCTATTGAGCATTTGAAGGCTCACTTGGTTGCCAAAGGGTATACCCAGACATACGACGTCAACTATGCTGAGACATTATCACCTGTTGCTAAAATTTCTTCTGTCCGGATTTTGCTCTCCTTGGCTGCTAATTTGGGCTGGCCATTATTTCAGTTAGATGTTAAAAATGCCTTCTTGAATGGCGATTTGAAAGAAGAGGTGTATATGGAGCAACCACCTAGGTTTGTTGCTTAGGGGAAGTCTGGAAAAGTGTGTAGGTTGCATAAGGCCATCTATGGTCTTAAACAATCTCCCAGAGCTTGATTTGGTAAATTCAGTGAAGTAGTGTTAAAGTTTGGATTGCGACGTTGCCACTCAGATCACTCTGTGTTTTCTCGTATCGTACCTTTGCAAGAGGAAAGATTTTGTTGATAGTATATGTTGATGATATTATAATTACTGGTGATAACAAGAAGGGTATTGGTGATTTGAAAAGATACCTTCAAAATTCCTTTCAAACTAAGGATCTGGGTAAACTTCGTTATTTCTTGGGTATTGAGGTAGCACGATCTAAAGAAGACATCAGATTATTACAAAGGAAGTATGTGTTGGATATTTTGGAAGAAATTGGCTTGTTAGGATCTAAACCAATGGAGACTCCTATGGATCCTAATGTCAAATTGTATGAAGATCAGGGGGAGCTGTTATCTAATCCTGAGAGGTATCGTCATCTGGTTGGCAAACTGAATTATCTCACAATTACTCGCCCAAATTTATCATTTGCAGTTAGTGTTTTGAGCTAGTAAATGAAAGATCCTCGCCTTCTACATTGGGAGGCAGTTATTCGGATTGTGAGGTATCTTAAAGCACATCCAGGCCGTGGTCTTTTGTATAAAGCCAATGGTCACCTACGAGTAGAAGCCTACACTAATGCTGATTGGGCTGGATCACCGTCAGATAGAAAATCCACTACTAGGTATTGTACTTTTCTAGAAGGAAACTTGATTACTTGGAGAAGTAAGAAACAAACTGTTGCTGCCAGATCTAGTGTAGAGGCTGAGTATAGAGCCATGGCACACACATCATGAGAGCTTATGTAGATTAAGCATTTACTTGAGGAATTAAGATTTGTTGTGAAGATGCCTATGACTATGCATTGTGATAATCAAGCGGCAATTTACATTGCCTCCAATCTTGTGTTCTATGAGTGAACCAAGCATATAGAAGTAGATTGTCATATTACTCGGGAGAAAGTAGAAGATGGTGTAATTGCTACTCCATATGTTTCTACAAGAGTGCAAATTGCTGATATGTTTACTAAAGCTCTATGTAAAACTTGTTTGAGTTTATTATGTAACAAGCTTGGATTGTACGATAAATACTCTCCAGCTTGAGGGGGAGTGTTATGGGTATAAAGCTAGGGGCAAAACAGTAAACTCATGTATAGGTATATATCAATAATATGTTTTAAGTAAGGGTTAATTGGAAATAACCCTACGTATGTTTTATCAACAACACTAACAATAACAATAACTATTAGTGAAGAGTAAATTTCAATGAGACTTCTTACTCCAAATGTGACAAAACAATACCTGGTTGATGACTGGGGAACCACGGTGTGGACCACAAGAAGTCCAATCCTGCCGGTACAATGGAATATGGGTCAATAAAACCCTTGGATTCAATTGAACATCTACAAAATATCAAAATATATATGATTTAATTCTATATTGGAAATTCCAACTTATCAATAAAAAAGGATAAGTCAATATCATGTACATACCCATGGAGACATTCTTGACAAAATTCCAAGTTAGGGAAGCCAAATCTTCTTGTGGATGCCCTGTAAGATTATATTTTCATTTCCCTTAGTACTTAAATACCTTAAGGAGTAAAAGAAATACTACAAACATATCTAATATTGTCATAATCACATTATTATTCTGCATGCAATATAAAGCAGAATGCCCCAGTTACACAAGGTTCCAATGCCATTTTTAAGAGCTTATTAATCAAATCATACTTTGGCGTACTATGCTAAGTACTATGCTAATAGTGTGATCAACAACAGGCACGGTGATAAAAAGACTTTAAATTTCACGCAGTCAATGAATGTGTTTTTACCTGAAATATGCAAGGGAAATACCAAATAGGCATCTTGATATGTCTAGTCTTGAGATAACCAATCCCATTCAATGTTTAAAATATATATTTTGAGCACAAATTCATTTTTCAGACCAACTCTCAAACCAGCCAAATAAACCAGTCAGAAAGACACTCATTGAAACCAGTGTCCTACATGTCCAAAATCTATTATCCTATGAGTTTCAGTATGGCAGAAGATCAACTTTGTGAATTTTTTTTTTTTTAAATAAGGAAAAATAAAAAATAAGAAATAAAAGAATAGGAAGAGAATATGAATAAAGAAGGAAGAAGATTGATTGAACAAATGCATAGGTAACATTCTAGTCAGTGCTAAGCATACTTAAACTGATAACATTAAGGGGGTGGGGAAGAACTATGCAACATTATATTAATAATATTCTCTTTCTGCAGCAAGACTATTAGATGTGCCCATTTACACATCAAGGTTTATAGTGATAGAAAAAAAGAGTATATGTCACTGATGAATGGGACTTTTGGAAAACCATTGACACATCAATATGAGAGGAATTTTTAAAAACAAATGCACACACCCACCCTTTTTTCTTTTCTGTTCTTTTTTGGTTCCTGCTATAGTGCGGAGAGGGCGTTGGTGGGAGAAGTAGAAAAAGAGTTTCAATTCCAAGGTAGTTTACTCTTATAAGATTTGGACAGGCAAGTCTAAAGTTTCCAACATTCTTCCATTTTTGCGAGTCCAAATATTTGACACTATTAAAATTGATTGGGAAGATAATAAGACCATTTCAAAACTATCTACACTTCCATAGACTAAAACTATTATTGTTATGCTAATCTCATAACATTTTTAAATCAAAATTTATGGGGACAACAACATAACTGAGGGACCCATGTTGCACCAGGGTTGTAAAATTGTTTACAATAAATGTTGGATTTCAAGCATGCCTCCTGGGCATGAGGATAAATTGCTTAACCCGTCGGAGTGAAAAGCCCCTAGATTACCCGGTAACTAGTTCTGGCGTTAGTTGCTCGTAGAAGTTTGATTAACAGTAAAAATTGTTGTACAGTATGCTCTGCGATTTGCAACTAATCTGAGTGAAATTCTCCTACGTCATCAAAAAAAAAAAAAAAAATTCAAGCACACTCTACCTATGCAACAATGTTTTGAAAATATGACAACTTGCAACCATTATTGGATCTAAAATGTAAACTAAAAACAGAGTTACAAGAACGTAACAGCTCAATACCTATATGAAGATCAGCCAAGAAACATCTTGAATTTTTTTTTTTTTTTGGCCATCAGTGTATAATCTTTTCTCATTCTCTTTGCAAATACTTAGAGTTAGAGATATTTACATACTCATGTAGCAAAGCATTAAAATCCAAATACAAGTTCATATTTGTAAACTTCAATCTATTTACAAAATCATTTAGCAAATCATGATTCTTATTATCTAATAGCTTATATTTGACACTATTAAAATTGATTGGGAAGATAATAAGACCATTTCAAAACTATCTACACTTCCATAGACTAAAATTATATTGTTATGCTAATCTCATAACATTTTTAAATCAAAATTTATGGGGACAAAACAGTAGAAATGACTTTTGACAAATCACTAACCGCTTCTTTGTTTATCATCAAGAGTTTGGGCATCAATAGCAATAAAATCCACTTTTCCAACTGTAAATTGGTAGTTTCTCATCCCAAATTCGTTTTCATAGCGCTTGATAACCTGTATATGTGTAATAGTAAACACAAATAAACAAAAAGGAAACCATTTTTTAATAAAGTGTTGACATTACCAGCAAGTGCATTGATAGCTTTCAGAATTTGTGATAGTTTCTATTATAATAATTAAGAGAACATAATAAATACAATGGAGCTCATCAAATCTTTGCACCAAACTACGTAGACAAACTCAAATGCAAAATTTGTAGATAGCCACATAGTGATTGAGTTCCAGAAATCCCTACCAGAAATTATCAACATATGAGATACAATTATACATGAATGGGACACACAGGCCAACTCCATTTCATGATAAAGAGCTATATATTGTACTTGTTAAATGAAACCAAGAGTCATACTCCAAGTATTAATTTTACGTACTACCCCATTGATGAAAATCTTCTTTTCCATATGTTGTCAAATCTCTTCATAATAAATCAGATCCCATTGCAGTCACATTCTCAATCTAGATCTTTTGTATTGTGGGGATCTACTTTTATAATTCACACGAGCACACTGGATGAATGCTTGCTTAGTTCTAGAAAATAGAGCAGTCTATGCCTAGTGATAACCCACTAAAAATACCTCTGGCCTTTGATAGTGAAGACTTGCATAGCCAATATCATGGTTTCCAGGAAGGTAATAAACTGGGATATTTTTATATCTTCCTTGTGCATTCAGACCAAATATGTGCTTAAAGCGGCTTAAAGATTCCTGCCATCTAATCAACCAAAGAATGTTAAGGGCATTCCATGTCAGAAAACTAACATCAAATGTTGCAGGAAATAGCATAAAAACTCTGCCACTCTAAGATAAAGAAATATCTTAAAACCAAATATTTGTGTAAATACAATGAGGCCAGCAAATACCAAGTCAATGTTTGGGCATAAAGAAAAGGAAGAATAAGCAAATTAAAGCAATTTGCAGAGTACTTAATATTCATAGAATAATTTATTCCAACAGAAACACTATGCATAAGTGTACAAACAATAAACTACATGTCCAATAAATTCGTTATCATAAAAGTCCAAAGCAGGCATTCAAACCACCAAAAAATCTCATGTTCTTTGCCCTATTTTTGTTATAACCCTCTAGATGAATTTTGAACGTTGAATAGTAAAATCATCTCCTAAGGTAATTTATCTAAATGATATCTTATTTAAGTATGGAGCCAATTTAATTTTCAAATAGACACAAAAAAATTCCAAATCTTACTCTTCATCCGACAAATAAGGTCCCCCATCAAAATAATCACCCAAAAACAAAATTACATCAGGTTTGAAAGGCACGATAGATGAGAAAAAAGCTCTGCGCATGAACAAATCGGCATAGAATTGTGCAATCTCAAGAGCAAGAGATTTTGGAGCAAGACCCAGCGAGGTTTTATCCATAAGCTGTTAATGGTAACAAATATACATTAGGATATAATGTACAAGAATAACATAAACGTACTTACACATGTATGTTGATAAGCAGACAAGCAATTGACATCAATGTTTTAAAAAGCAAACCCATAAGTGAACCAAAAAGGTGAGCACTTCACCATATCAACCACCAACTGAAATGATGACTTAATATTATATTTATTAAAATTTAATACACTTAGAAGTGCCATAACTATTTTTTTTTTATAAGTAATAATGATATATATTCAAGAACACTGCCTTATGCAAAAAAACATAGGGTAGAGAGAAAATTACAAAGGGAAAAGAAAGAGAAGAAGGAAAAAAAAGAAAAGAAAAGATACTAATTATACAGGAGCGAGCTAAGGAACATAGGGAGAGAATCACTAGAGGTGAGTCCCCAAGCCCTAGACCAGTCAAACAGAGAGCCACTAAAAGAAGCCAATAGCTGGTCATCCGAGCTATCCACGTCCTCAAAAGTCCTCCTGTTTCGCTCCCTCCAAAGGCACCACATTAAGCACAATGAAGCTAAATTCCATATACTAGACAAATGCTTTCCAGGCCAATTCCACCACCCAAAAAGAGTATCCGCAACCGATCTTGGCAAGACCTAAGAGATCCCAAAAGATCTAAACACCAAACTCCACAACCGATAAGCCTTGCCACAATGAAGTAACAAATGATCCACCGTCTCCCCATTGCAGCGACACATGATGCACCAGTCAACAAAATCCATCCCTCTACCTCTCAAATTGTCACTTGTAAGAATCCTATCCCATACAGCAGTCCACACAAAGAAGGAAACACGCCAAGGAACCTTAACCTTCCAAACATCTTTCCAAGGAAAAATAATGGGCAAGGGACTTCTCAACTTATTGTAAAACGATCAGATATCAAAATCCCCATTCTTTGTCAACTTCCACCTCATACGATCTCCATTCTCAGTGGGAGGTAGATTTGAACCCAAGGTACGAAGAAAACCATCTACCCCACCCATTTCCCAATCATTAGGTCTCCGAATAAAATGAACATTCCAACTTCTCCGATCCTCTATCCCCAACCGCTCAAGAGAAGAGGCCACCGATGCCTCTTTATAGGAAGCAATCCCATAAACCAAATGAATAAATAAATTATTTGATGCCAAATATAACGAATATATTTGTTACCTTCATGAGACTAAAAGAATACAAGAATTATTAAAGCATTTGGGGAAATTTTAAAATAAATGAATTTTTATATTTTTTGGAACAAAATTGGAACCAGTTCATTGGTTTACTGGTTGAACCAGTGAATCGACCAGTGCAGTTGATAGAACATTTAAGGGAATCAATTGTACCAGTTCACATTTTCAGCCGATTAAACAAGGCAGTCCAATCTGGTTTTCATATAATGGTTTTCTCGTGCATCGCAGGATGATCAATAACATTAATGTAACTCAAGAAATTTGAAATACTTCTTTTATTCCTGTCAAGTTGATGGGATCATCTCTTCTTAACATATTTCTTTTCAAAGGTCAAATCTTCGTGTGAAAAGGGAAGTTTCGAGGGCTTTCCTATCCAAGTCTTTTAAAAGGTCAAATATTTTACGCTAAAGCGCATGTGAACTGTGCTAAAAATTCAACCCACCACCACTCGAAAGAAGATGGGTTGCGTCTTTATCCAGGCTTGAACAAGCAGGACCAATACTCAGAAAGCAGGAATTTGAGGTTATGTTTTGTAACAGTTGTTGTTTTCTATTTTCAAAAACTTGTTTTTGGGAATATAAAGAAAAAACATTTTTCTTGTATTTTTGAAATCAAAAACATATTTGGTTGGCTGAAATTAAAAAGAAGATTTTTTGAAGAAAAAAAATATAAAATACTAAAATATGTTGTTATTAGAATTTGAACTCTAATGCTAACTCATTAAAAGAGACAGATTCATTAAATTAAATGCGTGTTTTCATTAACTTTTAAAAATTAGAAACTGAAAACAGCATTTTCCTTCACAAATTGAGTTTTGAGAACAGTTTTTGTTTTTTTGTCCATTTTGGGTTTCCAAACAAGTTTTTTAGTCTCAAAAATAGAAAATTGTTTTTGAAAACAGAAAATAAGGAGAAAAAACAGTTACCAAACATACCCTTAGAAACTATTTTCAGAAAATATGACAAAACAAGTCCTTTGCAATATGCATTTTGTGTAAGTTCCTTTTAATTAAAAATAATAGAAATCTAGTCAAGAGTTTTGTAATTCAACTAGCACCTAACAGAGATATCAAGAATTCAAATTCCTCTCAACTTTTTAAGCACCAAAAAAAAAAAAAAACCCTTTATGTATCATAGTATCCTGACAAAAAATCTTACATAACAACTTATTTATGTTCTAACCGTAATAGATAAACATATTTTAATGAAGATGCTGAGATTTTACTAGTTGTTTCTTGCAAATATTTTGTTTCGGTGTTCACATGAATGATATTTTAATATATAAATTAGATCTAATGTAGAATTTATTACATTTTGCCATCCTGAATTATACTCATGATTACACTTTGCATCATAAATTTTGAATTTAATTTCATCAAAGTTAACAACAAACTTAACGGTGTGGTGCAAAGTATGACAAATGTCATAGTTTATGGTGCAAACTTTAATATGGTGAATAGTTTAGAGTGGTGAAATGTAATTTTTCCAAATTTTAAAATGTAAACACCACTTAAAGATAAAAAAGTTTAAACGTTAAGAGTTTGGGAGAGGGGGCTTGTTTTTTCAATCTTTTTTTTTCGTGGGAGTTCAAATAGTAACTTACAGAAAGAGATTTATAGAGTTATCTAAAATTTAGAAGATTTGAAATTTGTAATTTATCCTTTTGGACCCTATGATCTTAAACTTTTGCAAGATATCATTCTTTTAAGTATAAGGGTATTTTAGAACTCGAGAAAAGTCCAATCTAAAGAAAGAAACTCTATCATAAGTAGTATAGATAGTATTAATAATTTCTTATTATTGTATTGATTAGTGTTTTTATATGACGATAAGAACAATCATCATAGAGTGAAGCTTATACGTTAAAATTTTATTATAATTGCTCTAACGGCACACATTAAGCATCTATTTTGAAAAAAAATTTATGAAGAATTGAAAAATCTGTCAAAACAGTTAATTACTTTTTCTTTTTTTTATAAATTGTTTACTAATGTGTGCCATATATTTATATTAAAAAAATTGGAATTTCCCTTTGGGTAGGTAGCATAATGGGATTTCACAAAAAGTCTACGTACACGGTACACAGCACTAATATTATTATATTATAGTAAACAATAAACAGCCTGGGTCCTGGTATGGTTTCACCTCCAGGCAAGCCCAGGCAAAATCATATATATATAATAAAAAGATAATTATTTGTATAACAACTTGGATGGTCCAGATTGATTATATTTTTAGCAGTTAATATGATTTTTAAAAAAATTATAAACTAAGTAATGTTTCTGTTAGAATTATGGTTAAATGTCCCGATTTTCTATCCACTTAAACTTTTGGGATTGTTGCTAATTTATCATGGTATCAGATCAGATGGTCCTTCCTCTGAGTGACAATGAACGTTGAGCCCATTTTTCATGCATTAACCATAGATAAAACATCTGTGTTCTTATACATACTCTAATCATCTAAAAACTTTCGATATGCATTGCATGTGATTAGTAAGTGGATTACAGAATTTAATTCTATGGTTGCTAGTACAAGTGCAGTGGCCTTTATTTCATTTGTTAGTTCTTGCCTGTTTTCTCTACTTTACTTGTTACTTCTTGTATCCTGGTTAATCTTAATAACTAATTCTTTTAACCTTGGAATTGTATTTCTATGAAGGCATGGCGTCCTACGATAAGCCTGAAGTTGTTGAAAGGGATGTTAAGGACAAGGAGCACAAGGAGGATGATAAAGAGGAAGGGAAAGGTGGTTTTCTTGAAAAGGTGAAGGATTTCATTCATGACATTGGCGAGAAGATTGAAGGAGCTATTGGATTTGGGAAGCCAACTGCAGGTGTGACAGGGCTTCACGTCCCTTCTATCAATCTTGAAAAGGCGGAGTTTATCATTGAAATTCTCATAAAGAACCCAAATCCGGTTCCTATCCCTCTGATTGACATAAACTACTTGATTGAGAGTGATGGAAGAAAACTTATTTTAGGGTTGATCCCAGATGCTGGAAGCTCAAAGCACATGGTGAGGAGACTGTCAAAATACCAGTTACTCTGATTTATGATGACATAAAAAACACATATGCTGATATTAAGCCCGGAAGCATCATTCCATATAGGATCAAGGTTGATCTCTTTGTGGATGTGCCTGTTTTTGGAAGAATAACTCTACCACTTGAGAAAACTGGTGAGATCCCTATACCTTACAAGCCTGATATTGATATTGAGAAAATAAAGTTTGACAGATTCTCCTTTGAAGAAACTGTTGCAGTACTTCACTTGAAACTGGAAAATAAGAATGATTTTGACTTGGGGCTTAATGACCTAGACTATGAGATTTGGCTGTGCGATGAGAGCATTGGATCTGTAGACCTCCAAAAATCTGCAAATCTTGTGAAAAATGGAATCACTTATATTGATATTCCCATCACCTTCAGGCCTAAGGACTTTGGCTCTGCACTTTGGGACATGATTAGAGGAAAAGGCACTGGTTACAGCATGAAAGGAAATATTAATGTGGATACACCCTTCGGATCAATGAAGCTGCCCATCACCAAGGAGGGCGGTACTACCCGTATCAAGAAGAACAAAGAAGATGGTGGTGATGATGAAGATGACGACGACGAGGTAAGTTAGGCCTGTAGCTCTCTACTAAGAGGCATATAGATACATCTATTGATGTCTTATGCAATTTTTTTTTTTTTCATTTTTATTAGTATGAAAGGGTATACATGTTTTTACATGCATCATCTAAACAGTTCCCTCTTCTCTTTCGATGCCTTCTTCTGACAATATAGGCCTCTTCTTTCCATGTATTAGTTAAGAAAATGGTTGATTTACTTGGTGTCCATGGTTACAAGTGTGCAATGACCTAAGTTAATACCATCCAACAGTAGCGCGCCAACTAGATTGATAAGCCATTTTAATGTTCTTATGCCAACTAGATTGATAAGTCATTTTAATGTTCTTATGCTTGCACAAGAATTAAGCTGTGGCCTTGTGGGACGGCCACTAATTTTGTGGTGAGGAGGTGAGACTCCAGAAGAAAATTAAGCATTAGATGCGAAAGTATTCACAATGCTGTCCTATAAACATTGTGTCTTTTGTGCATGTCAGAAGAAAAATAAGCGGTGCCTTGTTACCATCATTTTAATGGAACAAATGAAGGAATATTTGGATGCATATGTATACAAGTGTGTGCATTGACAATTTCCTAGTGACAAATACATGACAAACCCATAAATCTGTATTGTCATGTAATAGTTTAATAGCTTCAAAAAGATGTGCATCAGGGATGTTGTTATGATGACAATAGCATCTCTACCTCAGAATGCCATTCACCTGGCGCATCTGTCTCAAATTCACCCATATGAATTTGATTCATAACATCCCTGCCTAATTTTCATAACCTTCAAGATTAACATTTGGTGCATGCACCCCATTAGATTAGAGTTTACACTTATTTGGTTGCACCTAGGGAGAGGTAAGGAAAGGATAGTGAAAAAGAAAACAAAATATTTTCCCTTAGATTATTGTTTCTTAATGTTCATAACAGACCAACCTGTGACTTAGATATATTATGAAAATACTTATATGTTGCATTTTCTTGTGCCTGCAAAGCTGTGACGCTCATAAGTTTTGTACTTCTTGTGTGCAGGAATAGAGGAAACATTGGCAGGAGTGGTCATATTAGTAGCTGTGGTCTGTTTATCAGTAGTGGTCTATTAGAATAATAGATAAATTGGCACTTGAACTTGTGGTTTTTACATATAGCAGTTATGTACATCTCCTACAAGGTGAAGTTTAGTAGTTTTATATATGTGTGTTTATGAATGTATTATTCTGATGGATATGAGGTCTAGCGCTCTTTAGCTTGCATGCCCACTCTATTGTTGAGATGTTTGAGCAGAAGATGAAATTGTTGTCTTTCACTTGTGATATTGTTGATATTAATGACTCGACTTACCATAAGATGATACTAGAGTGCTTCATTTCTTTTCAAACATATTTGCTTTTCTTTTCTTAATCTTTATAAGCAGAAATATTGATGCAATTGTGGGTCACAGTCCTGTGTATGAGAGGGATGAGGCCATGGTGTATTAAATTTATGTGATAGGCCAAGAGTCTTATATCTCAACTAACACCTCCGTTTCTAACAGGGTGTCTAAATTTCAAATCCCCTCATTCTCAACTATGGAATTATCCTATATATATAGATATATATATATATATATATATATATATATATATATATAAGATGGATTCAAGTTACACCTGGTGTAACTTCACGAGAGTTACACCTTTTATGGACCATTGATTACTAATAGATCTAAGGGTCAAAAAACATCCATAGTAATGTCATTATTACTCCCTAAAAATTAGTGATTTAGGCATTAACTCTTATTATTAAAGGGAAAAAAAAAAAAAAAAAAACCCACAGCATTAACTCTTTTTTTTTCCTTCCATATCATCATCTTCTTCCTCCATATTTCTTTTTGCACTATACTTTCAGGCCTCCACCATTCATAAAATGCTCAAGATTAAATTGTTAATACAAGCTATCTTTATTTTGTTTTAATAAACAAAATAAAGATAGCTTTCTCTAAAACAATTGTGACTTTGGCCATATTAATTCAATGAAGAAATTGGTGCCCCTAATCGTATACATAGAAACCGTGAAAAAGGATTTTTAGCCAGTTGCTCTATGGTTTTATTGTAACTTCTACTCTTATGGTGGATATATATCTGGGCTTCAAATTAACTTTGACATCTTCATTCTTCACTTGGCAAAAAAATTAAACTAAACTGGAAATTTAAAGTATTTTTCAATTGAGAAATTTATCATTAGAATTTCTCTTTCTCGACAATCAACTACGTACTTATATTATTTAAAAAAATCTTTTTAGGTTTTTAAGTATTAATTTAATAACTTAAATAAAGTGTTTAAAATTTTGATAATATCATTTCCCAAACTTTCTCTCTATTTTATTTTACCACTTCCATTCGGACCATTCCTCTCTCTCTCTCTCTCTCAAAAATAACTATAGATTTTTTTTTACACTCCATCAACGTCTACTCTGAATTAATCTCCAAAACATTTTATATTGTTTATATGCGCAAAAAATCATTAATATTTATATAGGTATGGTGACAACATATATTGTAGTGGTGGCAGCAATGTTAAAGGAGTGATAGCGAGGACAAAAATAAAGATGGTATGATTTGGTGGTAGTGACAGTAAAGGTGTTGCATTAATGGTGGAAGCAACTATATATGGTTTTTTTTTTCTTTAATAATAAGAGTTAATGCATAAATCACTAATTTCTAAGGGGTAATAATGACATTACTATAAGTGTTTTTTGACCCTTGGAATTAATAGTAATCAATAGTCCATAAAAGGTAGATCTAATAGTAATCAATGGTTTATAAAATGTGTAACTCTTGTGAAGTTACACTGGGTAACTTAAACCCATATATATATATATATATATATATATATATATGACAGGTGAACTTCTCTAAGTGATTGAGTATTCTTCAACCATCAATTTTCGTGTTACTGATCATCCAGTACCCTTATTGCTTGTTACCCCATTGTTATTAGAGAAAACTGATGGTTGAAGAAGGCCTATAATTCTTAGTTTGAGAGCGTGTCATGTTGGGAGTGTTTTGGTGATAGTAGTCAAAGTGGCTCGGCAAACTTGTTCATATTTGTTTTAGAGAAGTAGTATTCTTTATCCGGGCTATTAGTTCAGGCTTGAGCTAAGAATCATCAATGAAAGAAACTTCGGGCCATGGGTATTCCTCAAATGGATTCCTTATACTCGACCTCCGTGGTATAATTCTTTCTAGTGAAATATCATTACTTTTTCTCTTTTGATTATTGATTTATTTCTCATGTGGATTACTGGTTTCTTATTCTTTTCGAGGTAAAGACTGGTAGAAATTGATTGAGGTGTATATATATATATGAGTAATTAAGCAGTTACAAAATAGCTCTTAGAAGTTAGAACTGGTGGGGTTACCCAATGCCATTATCAATACTAAGAGCATTCACAACAAGAGAGATATAATTGCTATAATGCCATTATAGCAACTAAAACACCAAAATGTAGCTAGATTTGCCAAGCAACACACTGGCTCCCTTGTTCGTTCTTTGCTGTAGCTGTGCTCCATTCCAGTACTTGAAACAATCTGCTGTGCATTCCTGCTTCTTTCAGTACTGGTTAAGGGGCCGGGAAAGGGTGGCCCGTGGGAGATACTACTTAAAAAAGTTCTTTTCACAGCCACACAAAAACAAAAATACAAAAAGAAAAAAGAGTGCTGCTCTTTGTTGAACACTGGGCTACAGCCTACAGGCTACTGTAGATTGTAGAGTATTGAGTCATCGAGTACCTTGTTTGTTTGTTTGTTTGTTTTGTTTTATTTTAGAATGACAGAGCTATTTCTGATTTTACTTATGGATGGCAATGGGAGTAATGGGAGGGTTGGGGATTAGATCATGGGTGTTCTGTCTCAACCCCAACTTTGAGTCTTTGAGGCAGGAAAAACTCATGCTATGGGTCTAGTTTGGAGCGAGTTGGAGGAGATGTTTTACTAATCTTAATAAAATAGTTCCAACATTAATGAGATAAAGATAAAAGATAAAGAGAAAGAATTACTATGAGAGTATTAAGAGTTAAGTAAAGACAAGTGTTTGAAAGATAGTAATTGAATGATATATGTATATAATATATATATATATATATATATATATATATTATAACTAGGATATGTATAAAAAAAAATATATTATATATTATAACTAAGATGTGTATAAAAAAAAGTATTATATGTATAAATTGAATAAATAAATATTAAAAAAATATGTATATATACATTCAGGGGAGTTAGTGTAAGATAGGATAAGTGAGGTAACTTAAATAACATAGTAAATGAATGTTTGAATTATTTTTAACTTTTTAGTGATCAGTGACATGTTAATTTGTGTAATTTATGTAGTAAAATGTGTAGTATCATTGGCATCACTTTTTATTTTTTGAGCCATTTTTTTTTTTTAAACCCTTGGGGTTTGGGGCAATTACAAAAACATCCCCTAGGTTTTCAATTCTTCCTTCAAACCTCTTGAGGTTTTCATATATGCCAAATTGACCTCTGTGACTAATTTTCGTTAGCTCTTATGAATAGAAAAACCACATGACCATCACGTAATCACATTGATAAGACTTACCAACTTATTTGCATCACTAGTCATGTGATTTTTCCTCCAATAAAAGCT
The DNA here is from genome assembly GCA_030021035.2 of Notholithocarpus densiflorus. Taxonomy (NCBI): domain Eukaryota; kingdom Viridiplantae; phylum Streptophyta; class Magnoliopsida; order Fagales; family Fagaceae; genus Notholithocarpus; species Notholithocarpus densiflorus. The sequence goes on along the minus strand of JARYZH020000178.1, from coordinate 381,043 downwards.
AATGAAAGTTAGCCATATAGGTCAATTTGGTGAATATGAAAACCTTATGGTTATGAGGAATAATTAAAACCCTTAAGGGTGTTGCAACTACCTAAAACCCAAGTAGTATTTTTGCATTTAAGCCTTTTTTTAGATGATAAATTGTAGCTTGTTGGTTGTGGCTAGTTAAATTGGTTGAACAAATGCAACTTCTTTCTCTTCTATATTGTATTCGATAATTTTTAGGGATTAATATATAATAAATTCTAAAGTTTTGTATAATTTTCTTAGTTGTAAAGTAAATTCCAAAATTTAACTTGGCATCTTGAGTAAGTTCCTTTCGATTAAAATAATAGAAATCTAGTCAAGAGTCTTGTAACTCAATTAGCACCTAACAGAGATATCAAGAATTCAAATCCCTCTCAACTCAACTATAATGTATCAAAAAAATAATAATAAGAATCTGTGGACTTGCCTTTAGAGTTTAGAATCTTATTTAAGCACAAAAAAAAAAAAAAAAAACTCTTTATATATCATAGTATTCTGACAAAAAAATCTTATGTATCAACTTATTTACGTTCTAACCGTAATAGATAAACATGTTTTTAATGAAGATGCTGAGATTTTACTAGTTGTTTCTTGCAAATATTATGTTTTGGTGTTCACATGAATGATATTTCAATATATAAATTAGGTCTAATGTAGAATTTACTTGATTTTGATTTTGATTTTCGTTACTTATAATTGTCAGACTATTGATGAAGTTGCAATAAAGTATTGTGATTACATTCAGATTTAGAATTTGGTCGATTGAGATTAGGCTGAAGTATGGAAATCTCATTCTCTCCAAAGAGATTCAACAAAACTTTTCTTTAGACTTGTCTTCTCCAATATGTAACAACAGTCCAACCATCTGTTTATATGACTTGGACCAACTCTATAAAAGTAGTTGAGCCCAAAGTTCTCTCGGAAAATAACTTTCTTTGTTTTTTTTTTTTTTTTTGATAATCAACTTTCTTTGATTTGAAATCTTTTGAGTGTTTGAATATTATATTATAAAGTGTAAACATGAAAATATTGGTGATTCCACTCACAAAAAGAAAAAGATAAAAAAAAGAGTGAAAAAGATAAAATGAAAGAGAAAATTTTTTTTTTTCCATTAAAAAAAAAAAAAGAAAACTTTTTTCCTTCCTTTTATTTATTTATTTATTTCATTTGGTTTGCAAATGATCATACGTGGGGCTTTATATACAATCAAACTGTTATATAAAATAACTCTTTTTTTTTTTAAGTTACACGTAAGTTAAACTCTTCCTACTAACAAGTTTTATATTTAATTAAAAGCATGTTTTAATGTAAGAGTATAAATTGTAATGAATATAATAAATATATATACATAATAGATTTTTTATATAATTAAAATTTATTAAGAGTATAAATTGATGCTTATAGTTTGAGATTATTTTTATTTTAGTCTTTAAAGTTTAAATTTTTCATTTTAGTCCTCTAATAAGTTTGACTTTGTTTTCAAATGGTCATTCTATTCATCTCTGTAACTAATCTAATCGCTAAGAAAAAAAAAAACTTCATTTTATTGGTATTTGATACACAATTTTAAAAAAGGAATCAAACTTGATGAATTAAAAAGAAAAATCTCAAATCTAAGAGACCAGAATAAAAACAGTCAAATGGATCAATGGTGTCATTGAGCCTAAAATTACTTATGGTATTGTGCTATGTTGGAGGCAACTATAGGTAGATGGGACATGACCATTACTGACAGCCAGAAGCTGTATTTTTTTTATGAATCAATTTCCTAGAACCATCGAGTGAAGTGCTAAGAAATTACAAACAAATGAATCATATTACCTTAAACCTTGCCTTCTCCATATTTAAATCATCAATTCTGCAAACAATTTAAAATTTCTCCTAGAGTAACATTTGTCATTATGTTGTCATTGTGATCCAGTAAGTTTAATTATGATATGAATAATAAGGTGGTTAGAGGGGGGGCATCAAATCTTATGATCACTAATCTCTCCCCTGATTCCTGATCACAAAATATGATTAGAAAATAGAACTGGTTGGCCTGAATTTGATAAAAATATGGATTCATGTCACTGTCATGAGGGTACGAGGGAACCATGTGCACCTCACGTGCTTCAAAAGGCCATGCTTGGGACAAGCCATCTTCCCCATACAGCAACATGGCCCATCAGCCTGGGTCCTGGTATGGTTTCACCTGCAGGCAAGCCCAGGCAAAATCATATATATATATAATAAAAAGATAATGCGAAACCAACTTACATTGAATAAGGATTTCTTTTACCAAAAAATAATAATAATAATAATAAGGATTTCAATTTTCTTAACGTATCTTTTGCATCTATCACATATGATTGTCTTTACTTACCTAGTATATAATTCTGTATTATTAAAGAAGGTTGTTTTTGGGGTAGGGTAATTTGGATTCATTAAAAGAAAATTAAATCAAATATAGCAACATTTTTTTTTTTTGACATAATCTAATATAGTAAGATTTTTCAACCACTGAATATTTCTCGTATGGTCAAGATTGAATATTATTAATACCGAGGAGCCGAATCTAGAAAACAGGAACAAAATATGTGGTAAATTGAAATTTCCATGCTTCTTGTTGGGTATCCAATGTGAATGAGTTGCTTGTTCTAACTTCTAACTCGTGACCCGTTCAAGTTAAAGGTTAAAAGCCTTTCATGACTTAGAATACACCAAGTTATTCTAATCAATACAAAAATTAGTAATGTAGGCGGAATTGATTACTTATTTTGGTGCCAAGAGTTGATAACTCATAACACATAGATTAGTTATATTGGGTTGTTTACCAATCTGCTCAAACTGTACAACCACTCCTAAGCTAACCAAAACTGCCCTGAAAATAGAGTAACTGTACTGCATGGTGCAATGCAGTGTGTGATTATATGTTAAGAAAACCGTATAAAATTGCACCGCACTGCACGTGCGCGCGCGCACACATATATATACTATTATAAAAGATGAGTCATTTCACACCTAAAAACTTGTTGCGCTACTATTAATCAGTCCAAAATAAAGAAAAATCATTCCTACATTTTAAAACTTGGCCCAAAACAAAGGAAAAACCAGCTTTGGGTTGGGTCAATTTAGCCCAAAATTTTGAAATTTTTCTAGTCCAAAACTAATATACCGCACGTGATTGCAAAATTGAGATGCGGTGTAGCCATGGTTATGGTCAAACTGCATAGTTCTCTACGGTGATAAAAATGGACCAAAATTGCATCATGGACCCTTTTTTTTTCATCAAAAAAATAACTGTAGTTTTATACAATAAATAAAATGATTAGAATAAATTAATAAAAATAAGCTAATTAAAACACACACCGAGTGTTGGGTGATATATATCGCAACAAGGGAGGTGAACATTGGCATTATTAGGAATACTAGTTTTTGTCAATTGGTGTATAGTTGACCCATACCTAGCAGCCAAGCTGCACTTTTCTAAACACCCCTTAATTTGAGACTGCACCTTTTGGAAGCAGTCAATGGATTTCCTTTTTTTTTTTTTTTTTTTTTCTGACAAAATATATTGAGGGTTGTGGAATATAGTGGCTAGTGGGAGAGGTGTCGGTTAATTGGAAGAGGAGTGGTTCCAAAACCTATGCCAAATTTGATATCAATTGTGATATTATAGGACAAAAGTAATTCTATTTTATTTATATACCAAAAGCCAAAGATCAAGCTGTCTTTTAAGAACTACTATAAAATAAGGTATTACTAGCTATTCTAAGTGATGGGGGGTTAGGTTAATGTTATAGTAATTATTTAGCTCCAATAATCATTCCATTTAAATGAGTAATGAGACAAATGTATCTTCGAAGGGTCCTTTCTTTTTTTGGCATTTCTTTCTTTCTTCAAAACTTAGTATAATTAAGAAATCCTCAAAATCTCAGCCCACAGCATCAACTTGTGTTGTGTCTTGAAATCTTCTTTGTCAACATGTTGGAACAATTCTTGGCAGAAGAATGAACCTGATCTATCCACATTTTTTGATTCACGAACCTGTCAAAATGCTGAATTTTATTTGCCGACTACTGACTACTGACTGGTACAGTCTCATGAATTTCATATTGAGGTGAAGACCAGTCGTGTGGATGGACTATGGAGCATTTGAAAGTGCAGTGCACATAGTTTGAATTTCAAAGATTATAATAGGAATTGTGTATGTACGAGGAGGAGGAGGAGGATGGAATTGCAAAGTTGAATTTGCATACCACAAGAAGATGCAATGTACTGCACTAAGAGGTCCACTTCACACGTGCCTATGGCCTATGGTATGGATCTGCTTGTGCCCTGTCACATAATCTATTCTACTTAACTTTTTTTTTTTTTTTTTCTTTTTGAAGTAACGTCGGATACAATATATTTCATAATTATTGATATGATTTGTTGTGCTTAAAATAATATTATTTTTATTGGATTCATAATTTATATTATTTTTATTATGCATCAATTACAGGTTTACAGTATAACAGTTGAGCCCCTAAACTTATTGTTTTTGCACTGTATATATAAATTTAGTTGTGCACAGTAGGTGGTTTTTTTAAAGAACCACCACTACCACTAGGCGTTATTTCTTTATTGATTTCCCTCAAAAAAGTAGAATTTGAATTATATATTTCGTCCCATCAATCTAAGATGTCTTGCATTACCATTGTTTTGACTTCTCATTTTTCCAGAGAAAAAAATAATAATTCAGTCAGCCTATGATTTTGTTTGAAAAGAAAAAAAAAATGCTAAATAGACAAATGCAAATGCAATATGCTTATCTTTTTATGCCGACTTTTTTTTTTTTTTTTTTTGATCAGTTTATGCCGACTTTTTAAAACAAAAAGATGCTTTGCTTCTAAAAATAGATGTCCTTGGAATTAACGGAGACAATAGCCCCTTGACCCTTTCCTTAATTGCTTAATTTTTTTTTAAAATTTTTATTGCATTTTCTCTGTAACCTGAAAGATCTTCAAGAGTTTTGAAGTCTATAGCATGGAATTCTTTAAACGCAAATTATAGAAAACTAACACTTTTTAAAGGTAAACTTTGGGTTTATTTGGTTTTCACGTGAAATTCCACTTTTTTTTTTTTTCGAATAATTAAGCTTTACTCACAAAAGAAAACAAAACAAATATTTATTAGTGCTCATAAGTCACAAGTTCAAAAAGAGCTGAGTCTATAAATGAACTAAACTGTTTATGAACAACTAAAAACTTACTTTGGGGTTTCTCAAAAAAAAAAAAAAAAAACTTACTTTGGGAAAAACTCATGTTTATGTTTGTTTGTTTAGCAAACAAGTCAAGCTTAAACTTAAGTTTAAGCTCCACTATTAATCAAGTTAAGTTTAAACATAATACTATTTTTGTGAACAAACTTGTGAATATAAGGCTTGATTAAACTTTTTATTATTATTTATGAATAAGGCTTGATTAAACTATATATATATATAATATTATATTTTTATTTGTATAATTGGTAAAAAAAAAATAATACTTATATAGACTTGAGATTTGATTTTGTAAGTTTGTAAGTTTGTAAATAGGCTTATATGATATTAAATTATTATTTATAATTTATTGACATTACAAACTATCCATTCGTAAAAAAAAATTATAAATTTATGAAGGGAGTAAATAATTTTACTATATAATGGAAAAAAAAAAAGTTAATTAAATAGTCTATGAATAACCTTAAGCTTGTTTGACAAAAAAAAATTTAAACATATAAATTAGTAATAAAGTATTTTTTAACAAATAAGCCATTAATAAAGCGCATTGTGATGTAAATTAGTTCTACAACAACATATTTGACTTTAGTTTGGTTGCACACGTTTTGTGAGTTTTTAACCTTTTGCACCTAATTTGTGTAGATCCAAAATGTTCAGTTACTTGCTTTTTAAAGCCAACTTTTGCTATTTTCAAACCTAATTTTCATTCAAGTTTAAGAAAATAAATCACCTAACGAATACAAGAACTAGCTAATATTTACACATTTTTGACAAATAAGCCAACCCAATAAAAGCAGCAAATTATAGGTCCAAAGTCCAAACACCAAAACCAGAAGACAATATCTATTTGCCTAACTAACAACTATAGACCAAACGTTGCACAACCATCAATCAATAGATACAAGTTTTGAATACCAAGCCAAAGGACAATACAAACTACTTGGACCACTACTATGGTTCAACTCAAGTAGCTGGACCATGTTAAATTATTAAAGACACTGAGCATTCACTGATTTCCTTCTAAAATTATTAAAAACATTATATAGAACATTTTCAAATATGGTAAGCCTTTTAATTATAATAATTACATTCCTCATGGATTCAAAATTTTGTACAACCAAGTAATGCCTAGAAATTTCATTTCAATGCATAGTAAATAGAATTATTATTATGTTAATAGATGAAGCCAAATTCTCCAAAAGAAATTTGAAGCCTAAGTGAGTGTTTGGATAGCGTTTTGTGTCCACGTTTTGCGTGTTTGGCTAAAAATTACCTGGGTCCCATGTTACTGTTTACGAACCCCACAAAAAGATGAAAAACGCAGATGAATTATTTTGTACTGTTCATGTTACTATTCAGTTGAAATTACAGTACTTTCAACCCAAAAAATCAGCTAGCTTATAATTATTTTGCTACAGTACTTTCAGTAATAAGTTTTTAGTTTTCAGCAAAATAAACAATATCTATACAGACCTAAATGGAGTAGTAAATACGCATTGAGACCTTAAATGGATGAGATAGAGACTTTGAACCTCAAACTCTAGAGAGTGTTTTGGGCAAAAATAAATGGTTTAAAAAAAAGTAATAAAATTGATGCATGAAGTCAAGGTTGACAGGGGACATGAAGTTATTCGAAAACAAGGTGGGAAACAATATGGACCCGTCGCAAAAATGTTGTGGTGACATTGAATGGAATGATTTCATATTTGAATAAAAACTTTGGTTTGGGCCCCTTAATGTGAATGACAAGCATAATAAAGTTGATGCTGGTGTTAGCCTTTTCTAGAGGGACACACAATTTCTAGAGAGAGATAATTTTAAGAGAGAGAAAAGAAGTCCAGGGGTGAAGAACCTTGGGAGACACACTGCCCTCAGTTTCCAAAACCAGCAACTTGCATGTCAGCAACCCCACTTGAATTTGGAATTCACTGAACCCAACCCAACCTCTACTCTCTCTCTCTCTCTGCTTAATAATAACAATAGTAATGATAATTATTCAAATACAGTGTAACAACCCAAGACTCATCAAAATTCATCCTTTTTCAAAAGGAGGTACAATTCTTTCTTTCTCACCATCCTCATTCTTCCTTATAACTTGCATCTCCATTTCAAAGATAGCATCAAACCCAATTCTCCTTTTTTAAAAATTTATTTATATGTTATGCTAGATAATGATAAATTTACAGTCTTTTTGCTATAGGCTTTTGAATATATAAGAGTTTGGGAGGGGGGGTTGAAATTTAGGGGCTGAGATGCAAAAGGTGGACAGGGGGGCTTCTCTATCTTGTTGTCTAATTTGGCAATTTTCTTACCATCACCACCACCAACAACAACAACAACATCAAAGGTTTCACCAGCTCTTTCAACATCACAGGTGTCAACCTACGCTTCTCTTTTGGGCTTCCTATGAATTCTGACCTTGCTTGATCTCTTGCTATTTTGTTTGTCATCCCCTCACAAAAAGCTAAATTTCATTTCTGGGTTTTCTTCTTACTCCTTTTTGCCTTAATTGTCCTAAGGCTTTCATGGGAGTCAGTCAAATCCAAATCTTGGAGAAACCCTTCTTTTAGTTTCTATAAAATCAAATTTTCTTTAATCAAAGCTTCCTCTTTTGGTTCTAATACGAGTTCAGAAGTTTGAATCTTTGTAGTATGTATATTGCGTTGGTGGTTTCTTGATTTGATTGTCCATGCATATTGTGTTTATAATTTGAGATCAATACCTTTGAATCTATATAATTTCTTTGTTTTTCAATATTGTGCTATAAAGTCTAAACCTGTATGCGTTTGTAGCTTTATTTGACTCTTTCTTTGGTGGAATTAATTGAAATTTCTTGTGACTGATTGAATTTTTTCTTTTTTCCATGATTTTTCCTTTACCCAGCTGGATAATTGGGGACGACGTCTCATGGTTTGTGCATTGAAGTGAAGTTGTAATTCTTGTGGTACAGACAGATACTTGTGGTATTAATTAGAATTTGAAGATGGTTGCAACAGCTTTTTCTTAGACGTAGTTTGAATTTGGGGTCCAATTTGTATTTTTAGTTAGTGAAGCTTTTAAGTCTTGAACTTGGAATCAAAGCAGCATTAGTATCTATAAAAGGAAAATAAACTACATTGTGTTGTTGAAGTGGAAGGATTACAATCTCAGCAGATTCTGTGAGTACCTAGATTAGATTTGCATATATATTGAAGCTAAAAATATTTCCTATTGCACGTGTGCACCAGCACAATAACTAGTTTTGCGTGTTTTTGAGTTTTGAGGTTCTTGAAGTTTGGACATTGCCCGAGAGAGCTGTCACTAAATTGAAACCGTAGCAAATCTCAACAATTTGCAATCTGCATTGGTTCAATCTGATCTGGGGTGCTGGGAAGTGGGGCGGTTTGGTGACTTTTAAATGAATTTTGAACTTCCTGTGGTGAATCGAAGGTTGTCGAAAGATTTGATTTATTTGCAAGATCATTCTACAAGTCGCAGCATTATGGATGTGAGAACAAGAAAGGTTTCTGCTACTCCTCTGGTTGAAGGAAAGAAAGTAGAATATCATCAAAATCATCATCAAGGAAAGAAGATTGAATTCCAACGCACTCTTTCACACGGTAAAGGAAGCGGCAGAAGATTGTTGCCGGCAAACTATTTCAGCTTGGAGTCATTGCTTTTACTAGTTTGCCTTACAGTGTCTTTGCTGATCCTTCCTTTGATACTTCCACCATTGCCTCCACCACCTTTCATGTTGCTGCTGCTTCCTATTGGGATTCTAGCAGTGCTGATGGTTTTAGCTTTCATGCCTTCTAATGTGAGGGATATAACTTATACTTATGTGTAAATGCTGTTATAAACATGCACATCGCACCTCTTTCTTCTTACAAATTTTGTAATTCTCTTAATGTTCAAAAGAAAAAGATAAACTGTTCTTTCATTTCTTATTCATTGTTTTCTTTCCAACACAACATCCCCTTCTCTGAATATCATTACGTTTTTTTTTTTTTTTGGTTGATATTGCTTCAATTTCAAGGTATCTTTCCATCATGGATGCTTTATTGAAACGGTTGTTTTTGTGAGAATTTATCCCAATTGACAGACTAACTATGCATTTCTTAAAGAGATTGTAGACTTAATGATATACAAAGTTGTATTGATTTTTGTTCATGTTCATTCACTTGCGAGGAACAACTTGGCCTAATTTTTTGTTTTTTTTTGGTTGGTAAGTACCATTTGGCCTAATTATTATGTGGCTAAACAAGTTGTAGTATCCGCAGTTTGGTAGACTATTTGGCTCCTATGAGTCGTTCCTACCTAAAAGTCTTTTGTCACAACTTACTATTTATGCATAAAGAGGAGAATTATACTATTAACTTAAAAGAGAAATTCTCCACACACAGTTAAAAGTACAGATCAAATTAACTTTTTTTTTTTTTTTTTTTGGATGGAAAGACATACATTATATTCAGAATTTAGTTAAAACAGAGTACATCATGGGCACATGCGTGCACAATTGGGCTAGGACATTCCCCTAGCCAAGCATTAAAGTAGTCAACATGTAAAGCATGCTGAGCCAAGAAGTGTGCAGGGACATGTCCCTGCCTTTTAACATATGAAATATCAATAGATCTGAAAGTTTGGAGCTGAACAAGAATTCCATAGACAATATTCTGGATGGATGAGGAAGCCACAACTGAGCCTTGGATCGATTTGCAAATGTTTAAAGAGTCACCCTCGAAGACTACCTCTTGAACACCAACATCAGCTCATGGAGTCCAAAAAAGACTAATATTCAAAAGAAAAGAAATGTAGTGTAAAGACCATATAGTCATATACGACTTCTCGTTCCTGCTGAGAAGCATCCTTACCACCCAAACGCCTTACACAAAAGTTGGCTTCTTGTCACGACTCACAAGCTGTAAATGAACCAAGTTGTTCATAAACAGCTCATATTGGCTTGATAAAAAGTTTATTTATGTTTTGTTTATAAACGACCCAAACTTGAGCCTTTAATTTTAATCTTATTTAATAAAAGAGTCAAACCCAAGCAAAAAAAATTATTTATGAATATGCTCATGAACAATATGGCTTAATAAAAAAAAAAACAAAGCGAGCTTGGGTTGGCTCATGAGCTTCACAGTAAGATTGATATGAGCTTGAAAAATAAACTAATATCTTACTAAGCCTTTAATTAATTGGGTGTTGGGTTCACATGTCTAAATTAAATAGGATTGATAATGTACTTGTATTGTATCACAAACTCAAAAGCTCAAGCCGAGCCAAGTCGAGCTCAAGATTTTAAACTATTTGACAAGCTCAAGCTCAAAAATAGTTTGTAAGCTTGGTTCAAATTTAAGCCAAGCTTGAAAATTTTATATTTGTTGTCGAGTCGAGCTTAAACATTTAATACTCGACAAAGTTCAGCTTGTTTACAGTCCTACAGTTGCCAAATATGTCTAATTTGTATCTTCTATTACCATTACAGTGGAGATTTACAATACATAATAAAAATTTATAACAATCCATCTACAATTCCACAATAAAGGCATGATTGATTATTCTGAGGAATATGTTGAAAAATGATAGGTCGAGAAGAGAAAGAGATTCTATGATAGACACTTCCATAGGAAATTAGGAATGTCAATAGTTTTGGAGGACATATTTTTTTTAATTTATTATTTTTAAAGATACAATCATACAACTATTTTAGTCCCCAATTATAAGTTATCTCAAAGAAGCATAAGAATAACTTTAATTAAGTTCAACAGGGATAACATTTTTCATGAGAACAAATGCTTTAGTTGATTAGGGAATTGGTAACCTCTACTCTAATTAATCTCCCTATCACCTATTTTTGCTTTTACAGGGGAGAGGTACCAAATGGTTAGGGCCACATGGGTCGGTTAGGAGGAGATCATGAATATGCTAAAAGTGACATCATAGCATGACGCATAAGAATCATATTCCACATGACACAGATATTCATATATACCCAAAATGTAATTTGGGTCAGTTGCATTGCATGCATTGTTGTGTTGACTGAAAGTTAAAGGGTAATTCTAACCTCATATCATAATGGTGGAGGGCTGGTCTCCTTTTCAGGAAAGGTAAGGCACGCCAAAAGCCTTTCTTTTTTTTATTAGTATAAACTCATTTAATAGCTGGGAGGTAATCTTTCTTTCCCAATCATAAAAATATATATATTTCTGAAAAAGCTAATAATATATAGTGCAAGTTTCGTAGCAACTACCAAACCAATGGGTCCAATTAACTACAATTTCATAGATCTCCAATCTGCTTCATTTATGGCTATGATTCTCACCCCCCACGGCCACGGTCAAATACCCATGTGAAAAATCATTTTCTTCTTTTCTTTTGTATAGTCTCTACATTTTTAGGTGTTGGAATCATTTGTAAGACACTTCATAAAAATTTCAACATCTGCCTCTAAACAAAGGTACCCTCCGGCCGTGTGATAAATCTTTATTTTGATAAGTTTCTCCTTGAGAGAAAGTATCTTATTAGACATAAGTTTCTCCTTGAGAGAGTATCTTGTGAAACATGCTTATACAGTGTCCCTCTCACATTTGGCATGTGGAGTCTACATGTTGTAGATGAATGCCAATATTATTATCCCGTCGTCTCATAAGATAATTTTTCTTTTTCAAATAATTTTTATTTTTCCACTCCCTTGGATGATTTCAAAATTTTTTAAGTTGCAGAAATCGGACAGTAGAGAAGACAAACAAAATGAGAGATTGGGGGAATTGAAAACAAGAGGGGTGAGGGAGGGCACAGGAAGTCTATACTAGCCAATATACACACACACCCATCATATTTCAACCCATTTGATAGTAGTTGCACTTTGTCGTACACGGTAGATCAACTTGCACTATCGATATAAAGATAGTAGGTGCTATATAGAAAATGTGCAGGGAGACCTATAATATGAGCCAACCACAAATGATGGAAAGAAAATTTGACAAACTTCGATAGCTTCAACGCCTGATCCCCAGCTAAAATGTTATATTATTATTATCTATGGCACATATAGGTTGGTAAAAAAAAAAAAGGAGGAAGCAAAAATCCAAAAGATAAAGAGGGCAAAAGCTTGCTAGGCAATGCTGGAGGTATGAACCAAAAATGGAGGAAGATGATGCTCCAAAACAGCCAGGAGTTCTCTGCCTTGGTTCACCTCTTCTAAGACCCCACCTCCAAGCCTACTCACTGCTTCAACAAGTTGACCTCTTAGCCTTTGGGATAACAAACACCCACCTGCCTTAATACATTCTCTATACAATGGCAGGTAAGCAATTGCCAATCTCAGAGGCCCTGGAAGATCTCTTAAGCAAATAGGAGATCCACCCCACTTCAAAATCCTTACAATGTTCATGTAATGTTCTCGTCCTTGCCCAAGTCCATCAAAGAAAGCCGACTCCGACCAATGCTCTCGAAGAAAAGACCTTAGTTCGGGGGCTACAGCCTCGTCATCAGACCTAGCGATACAGTCCGCGACAGAATAAGTAGCTGCTGGATCACCTAAGAAGTCAGAACGGAGGAGAAATGCTACACCATCAAGGGACCCTCCGCTTCTTTCGCCAGCAGCCTTGAGAATCTCAATGCTGAGTGCTGCAAGGACGTGTTGAGGAACATGTGGGAGAAGATAGGCAGCAATATCTACTTGGCTGCTTGATGTGGCAGCCGTGAGGGCAAGACATAGCTCCATGTCCCGGCAACCCCTTTTCACAAACCACTCAACAACCTGCATACAACCTCTCTCGGCAGCTCTCATCAAAGGGCCCAAAAAAGCAATGGCATTACCCTCTTCCACCAGGCATTCCATTGTGCCAATCTTGCAGTAATGGGAAGCAAATCCCAAAGCGAGGTCAACATCAACATCCAAGCTGTTTCTTTGAGCAATCTACAGATAAATATCCCAGATTGACAAACAAAAATGAGAACTATGTCAGACAAGCGAACTATTATATCACAAACAGAACATATAGAGAAAACATACATAAATGATACATAATTTAGTGGATTTGAAGTATTGAAGGGTAAATTCCATGATCAAAGCTTTTCTCAGTGTGTGTATGTGTGGTCATGGACACAGGTATATGAAAAATATCCTGTTCAAGTAAATCAAAAAAGGTCAAGGACACCATTCAATACCTGAGACAGGTATTGCTTCCAAGAAATAAATAATAAAGGTCTTGTACAAAAATATTTTTAATTAAAAGGGCATTTTTTAGATTGTGAATCACAAGCTAGATGGAGGAGATAACATGATTGTTAATACAATAATCAAAGTAAAGATTAGAAAATGGAGAACACAAGCCAAGTGCTGCCGCGGTAACAGTCTTAAACTCAGCACTACATACTGTAATGTTAATGAACTCAGTCTGCACTTAATAGTTACGTTAAGTAATAGGGATGACAAGATCTAACACGATAGCTACAAAAACACATCTTGGATAGCCTACACAATCCTATAAACCCTTCACAACTGGAAAGCAGAGCCATTTCTTTTATAAAAAGCAGGGCAGGATAATAAAAATCCATAAGATGCTCAAGAGGCCACTGTACTTTTTGATTTGTCACTGCTTTTACATTCCTGGTAATCAACAAAAGGCTTCATTTGCACAAAATGTGAGATATCTTATCTTTCTCATGGTTATCTATGGTTTCACCATAAAAAGTCAAGTCCATCTACAGCTCTCCATTTGAGGTAATCATGTCCATCTTGACACTGTATAACGAGGGTTGAAATGCTACCAAATAGGTATTGCAGTTGACAGGTTGGGTGTTATTGCATAATGACTTCCAACATGTTCCTCCCATATCTTTCCTTAACCCATCCTTGCTAATAGTTTCTTAAAATTTGTGTGTTATTGCAGAATGACTTCCAATATTTTCCTCCCATGGCTTTCCTTAACCCATCCTTATTAATAGTTTTTTTTAACTCTGACTTTAGATTTGACCTTACCCTCCATGCAGAAAGATCATCACTAATAGAGGATTTTAAACTTGTAGAGACTGAAGCCAAATCAGGAAATCTTGAATTTGAACACTTAATTCTCAAGAAAGGAAGTATCTAAAGATATTTATAACTACACACTCATGCATATAAAGAACAAAGTGAAGTCATATTCACACAGAAACTGATGAGTTGAACCTAACAAAATACTCCCCCCCACCCCACCCCACCCCAAAAATAAAAATAAAAATAACCAGATAAAAGACAGAAAGAAAACTACATATCATCATGAAATATAAACGTGACATTAGCAATACCTGCAATAAAATGCGCACAAGTTCTGTACTACCAAAACGAGAGGCTTCAAGGAAACACTGATTGACATTGTCTGCACCCCCCTCAACCAACATACCCAGCAATCCTTGGATTGCAGTTGCTGATATCCCAGACGCCCAACCAGGGTCAAATGAGCTAGAGAAAAGAGTAAGAGGAAAGCAAGCTGCATCAAAAGCCTCCGTGAAATCCTTCCCTGTAAGATGATTGCCAGCAAGATCTAAAAAAATCTTGAATGCGGATAACTGGAGTTGGATCTCAACGGCTGAGCTGTGGCTCACTCTATCCTTATTACCCTGGCAACGAGAATGGAAGCCTATACATTTCAGAGCCCATTCAGTGAACTTTTGAACCTTGGCACCAGCTTCTGCCTTCAAGACCTCATCTCCATTACACTCCTGAAGACGCTCATGCAACCTGATTGAAAACAAAATATGAAACATTATGACATGTCAATGGCATGCTATACATATCTGCATGAAAATCAGCACAACCAGTGACTATTATCTGTCTCTTGAACTATAGAACGAAAGGAGTGGGACTATTCTGTTGCATAGCAAAAAACTTACTAAAGTCCAGGTCCTCTCACTGACCAAATCTTTTAACAAAGAGTAACAGAGGTGCTGCTAATCAGTAAAGATCATGGCAAGGTTGTCAGCACATATGTTTGCATAAAATATATTAACCCCTTCTCAAAAGTTCGAAATAGATAATAGCTTTGGTATAATAAATGCCAACTTACACCAATCTGAGGTGGAATTTTACTCAAAGTTGTAATTCAAGGATTCTCAATATTGATTTTCCTTTTGGTTAACAAAGAAGGTCAATTCACAAATTATATGGAAAACTATCCACACTGTTAAGCAGATGTCTGAAGCCAAAGATACTACACACACTGTTCTTTTATGGAAGCACATGAGAGTGGCAACATGTCTTACGTGAGGCAGAGTATTCTTGCAGCTAGGCCAGTTCTACAAGGAGGAAGCATATGGCAAGTGGGTGATGGACCTAACATTAATATTGTGAAAGATAAGAAGCTGCCCAGGTCGTCAACTATTAAGGCTTTATTCCCACCTACTAGTGGCACAGTGAGGAGAGTATGTAACCTTCGACTCCCAGAGACATGGTGGTGGAATGTAGCATTGGTGAAGCAATTATTTAGACCTGAATATGCTGATACTATCCTCACAATTCCATTAAGACGGTAAACTCTTTTGAATGCACACAAGGACAGGGTTACTCAGTCAAAAGTGCAAACCATGTAGTACGACAAATGCTAGGAGAGAAGAATGACGCTAAGAACTCATCTGGTAGTGGGGATCTGATTATATGGAAGAATCTGTGGAGTTTAAATGTCCCAAACAAGGTTAAAATTTTTGGGTAAAGGGCATGAAGCAACATTCTCTCATCCAAGGATAACCTGGCAAAACGGAAGATGATCCAAGACACAACTTGTGACCTGTGCAAACAAGAGATGGAGATGGCTGTCTATACACTGTGGCAGTGTCCAGCTGAAAGGGCCATATTGATGGCAAGCAGAGCAAAAATGCAGAAAATGGCTAGGGGGTATGCTTCCTTCAAAGAGCTGGTTTGGGACCCGTTGGATTGCTTGGACCACTCAGAATTGGAAAATGTCTTTATGCATGTATGGTTGGTTTGGCATAATAGAAGTGGCTTTATCCAAGAAGGGCGAACTCAAGACCCCACTAAATTAGCAAATAAGGCAGTGGCTTATATTATGGAATACCAGGACTGCTGTAGGAAGAAGCATGGGGAGCAAGTGACTCAACCTTCTTG
Organism: Notholithocarpus densiflorus; assembly: GCA_030021035.2. NCBI lineage: Eukaryota > Viridiplantae > Streptophyta > Magnoliopsida > Fagales > Fagaceae > Notholithocarpus > Notholithocarpus densiflorus. The sequence continues at coordinate 364,682 of JARYZH020000178.1, read as the reverse complement.
TTGATCACCACCAGAGGTGGGGGCACTATAAAGTTTCCTTTGATGGCGCTGTCTTCACGTGTCAGAAATGGTCAGGTGTGGGGAGGCTATAAGGGATGAGCAGGGTAAGTTATGGGCCTTTGAGTGCGAAGGCCGAAGGGACCACCAGTGTTGGATGGGGAGGAGGCTGAAGCTTTGGCAGTTCGCAGAGCGGTGGAGTTTGCGCCGGAAATTGGTATTAGAGATGTTATACTTGAAGGTGATGCCAGCTCACTCTTAGCGGCACTGAAACAAAAAAGCCCATTATTTCCAAGATAGGTAACGTGCTCTACAAAGTGGAGAAGATGGGTATTTTTGCACAAGCATGGTCAACCATGTCAGGCAAGAAGGAAACCACGTTGCGCAAACCCTTGCGAAATTTGCTCACGATGTGGATTCTGAGTTAGGTTGGGTAGAGAAGACCCCACCCTTTGTAGGCCATTATTTACAGATGGATGTACTCCCTTCTTAAGTTTAATGATATCTAGTTATTGACTTGAAAAGAAAAAACTGTTGAATCTACTAATATACTCTAATTTCCTAACTTTTAAATGCATTCAAAACAAACGAGACAAAAAATTCACTAAAAAAATTCCCTCAAAATATTCAAGAGATTGAAATATATCAAATGACTGAGGTATTGCTTGCTCTGGTTTTACAAAAAACTAAAGAATCCTTCCATTTGTACAAATAAGACTACTGAGAAGGGACAACAAGTATCAAATACAAAATGAGTTAAAAGGTAATAATCAGAACATCCTTTTTTTATAATAAGTTAAAATCAGATTACATCAGATAAAATAGAATATGAAACCAAATTAAAGCACAATGGTCTTCAACACTAACAGACTAGTAGTCATTCAATGTAGAAGTAACAACAGGATGACCTTTTTGGTTATACACTTCTAAATCATTTCAAATGGTTGGTAAATTACACAACTATTGTCTCATCAACAGTATAAGAATATTACGCTTAGACACTTACCTTTGGGCCATAACAGTGACTGTATCTGCAAGACTCATTGTTCGACTTTGGCATGCAGAGACACACGAAGCAAGAAATGAAGTCCTAAGTGCAGCTCTTGTGAAGTCATAAGCACCATTTGCAATGATATTTTTAATCAATCCTGTTATCCCTTGAAGCTCTTGATGTGTGCTGAGGAACCAGATCGAGTCCAATGTCATGCACAAGGCATCATTAAGAGTTTGAGGATCTGCCAACTCGATCAACTTATCTGCAAGCTCCCAATCATGAGAACTTACTGCAGTCTGAAACAACCGACCCAGCTCGATTCTATCTTGTCTACTGAGCTTCTTCTCATCCCCAAATTTCTCATTCTTTTGAACCTCAGAATCTGTTGCAAACGCCTGAGATTTGAGGTTTTTGACACTGCAACAACAACCAGTGGACAATCTCGAGTCTTTCTTCACAAGGGGTCCTTCTCTACTGAATACAACATTACTTCCCTCACCTTGCTCCAACGTAAAATCCTGAATTTCATTCCTAGGACAATCAATTTCATTCATTTCGGTTTCCATTGCCACAAACATAGGGTCCTCAGAATTATTCTCCTGACTCCCCACTACAGATACCATCTCCTCTTCCAGCCTTTACCTTCAACACAATTCTCTCTACCCTCCCTGATCAATTAAAAAAAAATCCTAATCAACTCTTCCAATAGCAGTAATCATAAAGGAAAATCCTGAAACAACTAAACTGCAAGAGAAAAAAAAAACCCTCAGAATTCCAACTCCATCAAACCAACCCCAAATGGGTTCATCACAAAAACTGAAAACCAAAAAATTTCCCCTACTACTACTCTCTCTCTCTCTCTTTTTCAAACCCAGCTACAATTAGCTCCAAATAAACAGAATGATAAGCAAAGTCCCCAATTGGCCAAAAAAAATCCAAAATTGAAAATGACCCAGAACCCAGTGAAATTAAGAAACAATAGCCCACTTACACAAAATGGCAAAAAAAGAAAAAGTGAAATTTGTAAACCAAAAGAGATAGATAGATATGTATATCTTGCTCTTGTTCTTGTTCTTGTTCTTGTTCTTGAGAGACAATCCAATCCAATCCAAAATCAGTGATAGATAAGCATCAAATGGATCAAAAGAAACAGACCCATGAAAGAAGTGCAAATCTAACCTTCAATAGTACCATCAGACAAAGAAGGCATGGACATCAGGACCCACAGTTCCAGAAAACCCAAACAAACAAACCCCTTTTTTTTTCTTTTCTCCTCCTCCTTCAACTTCAACTTCAACTTCAATTTCAATTTCAATATAAAATCCTTAGGAATTGAGAGAGATCCAGAACCAACCCTATAACACCAAAAACATTTCAGTTGACAGACACAAACGTTAACATATAATTAGTTAAACATGTAACCAATTGAACAAAACAAACAAACCAGAAACAATAAGACTCTGTTTGATATAAGGCGAGAAGATTAAGGAAAGAGAAATAACAAAAAATATATATATATTTAAAGGCCAAAATAGGAAAAACTAAATGAATACATAAATAGTAAAAGATTTTAGGAGAAGAGAGAGAAAGCAAAAGAAATTTATGAATAGACAGCAAACCTGAAAGTGTGAGAAAGAGAGGAACGGGGAATCAAAAACCCTCTGCCTCTGATGGCTTTTGAGATTATTTATTATATTTGTTTATTTTAGAACAACCCACGGGTTTTCTGGTATATAAAAATAAAAAAGATCTCTCTTACATTAAATTTTCAATAAATTTAGATATTTTTATGAGTATTTTTTGAGAAATGGGTATTTTTTTTGCCTTTACCGAGTATATGGATCTACAGTATTATTTTTTATCAACTATTTACAATTGTATAAGTTAATAAATTATAAAATTTGGTATGAAAATAAGTGTGTTGATGAGTTTTACCATATAACTATTTTAGTGAAAGAAAAATGAGAGGTAGTGAATGAGAGATGCTTTTCAGATTTGAGAAAAGGATTCGTATTGTATAAGTAATTCTTAGGTATTCACAGAGAACAAAACGAAGAATAGTATTTCTTCTTTTCACATTAATAATAAGATTTGCTATAAAAATCGAAAGAGAGAGCACTATTTCTCCATTAACTGTGTACACCTAAGAATTTTTTCGTATTTGAAGTATACTATAAAGTTTGGTTAAACAAAAAATGAGAGGAGTGGCAGGCTAGTGGCAACCTCATGAAAATGAGAGTCACCACAAAAGGGAGTTTGATCAATTGGGAGAGAGAATGGGACCCACATATGCAAACAAACCCTCCACTACAATCATTACACATATTCTCTTTCTTAACAGTTCACACCTTCCATGCTCTCTCTCTCTCTCTCTTTCATCACTCTTCTTTTGTTTTTGTTTTCTTGTTTCCTTTGGCACCTTTCCTTCTTTCATTTATTGCTTAATGATATGGGCACCTCCTCCAGTCCTCCTCACTATTTTTCATATGGGGACAACAAAAATTATGTTTCACAAAGTTAAAAAGACATAGTTGCCCCCCTTCATGATGCTTCTTCTATGTTACCAAGACCAAATGACAAATGGCAGAGAGTGGAAGAATATTTTTGGCGGTTATAGTGATAGTGAAATGTTTGTGCTGCCTTCAAAATTTTTGAGAAACAAAATGAAAAAAAATAATAATAATACTAATTAATTTAGAATTTCGAAAGGCATTAGCTTTTTTTTATGATTTCTTTCTTGGATGAATGTGAGCACAGCCGTGGCCTATGGGCCATCTATGTTGCCAAATGGGCCAATTTTGTTTATTCCAATTAAACTTTTGGTGTTGTTGGGCCAGTGGTAATAGTACTTTTGGTGCCTTGGTGGTGCCCGGTATTTGAGATTCGAATTTCAACTAAAATAAGATTTGCTATAATTTCTTTTTTTTTAGTAAAACTATAAAAGGGCTTAATTTTTGTAGTTATAAACTGAGATTATAAACAACGAGTATTAGACACCCACAACCAATGTGGAATAAACATCATTTTTTTAAGTAAGCAGTAATACTTATTAGAACACACACAAAAATAGTAATACTAGATGTAAGACATTTTAGTATTAAAAAATCAAATAAAAATGTAAGTATCACACATCTGACTAATAATTAAAAAGAATTAAATGTTTTAACAGGAGGAGATCATTTTCCAAATTTTGGGGCCATTTATATAGTCATGACATGCTCCATATTTTGATAAATTAACGGTTGGACTCAACTTCTTTGGAGTAATCAATTTTGGTATTCAACCAATGGCCAAAACTGTTGTGTTTTACCTTAGTAAAGTATATTAGCAGAAAATCCAAGACAATAAAAGTATTTAGCAATGTCATATGAGGACATCTAATAATAAAAGAGGGTAGTTAAATAGAAAGGGATAGTAACATATCTTATCCGCACACGACTATAAAGATAAAGATAACCGATTTGTATCTCTTTGCCGAAACTAATGCAAAGCACATGCAATAAATTATGGTGAATGACTCACACTAGCAAGTATGACTTACAAGCTAGAGCATCCTCATCAGCTCTCTTATAAAAAATGTCATTTTGACACACCAAAAGCCTACTTTATTATTTTACCACATCATTTTACAATATCTCATTGATCACATGTTTTATCCTTCAATTCTATATATTAAAATAATATATTAACTCCTCCCACCACCATCATCATCATCATCATCAACAACAACAACAACAACAACAACAACAACGACACAACCACCACTGCCACAACAACGGCCACCAACAACCATTGCCGCAACAACATCGACAGCCACCACCGGCATAAACCCACATCCACCAATGCCGCCTTAAAAAAAAAAAAAAAAACACAACCAGAAAAAAAAATCCACAACAACCTACCACATTCACAAACCTCAAAACCCATCCCAAATCAAACAAACCCACAACCTAGCTACAAAATCTCATATCTCATGCTCTCCGGCAATGGTTTCCTCGACGACCTCGCTGCCGGAGTCCCTTAAGCGCATCCGTGAATATCAAATCAAAATCGCCTTCTTCTTCGTACTCACCAGAGTCAGCAAAGACAGAGATGGGGTTATTGTCGATGCGGACGAAGACTCGGTCATTACCAGGTGAGTCGTTGTAAATGGGATCGGATGAGGGCTGTGGAGGTTAGCGGCGAAGGCTGTGGACAAGAGAGAGAGAGAGTGTGAGTGACAGGAAAAAATAAATAAAAGAGAGAGAAAGAGGCACAGAGAAAGTGAACGGAAAAAAGGAAAAAAAAAAAGAACCCGAAGCCATGTGGTGAAGATGCTGGAGAAGAAAGAAGAAGAAAAAGGGAAGACAGAGTGACAGGAGATAAGGAATAGGCAGAGGAAGAAAAAAGAAAAAAAGTAAGAGAGAGAAGAAAGAAAAGTAATAAAAGAAGAGAGAGGAAATGAATAATTTTTTTTTTTAGCACATTTGTCTGTACCGTTCCAAAGATGGAATGGTACTGTTCTTGTGTGTCAAAATTTATAGGATTTAGAACATCTCATGAGAAGGGTTTTTTGGTGTTTAGTGTGTCAAATGCCAAATATTTGGCATTTGACACACCTAATGGTAATGCTCTTATAGCTACTACAAACAAATCTTAGTCCCCTATCACATTTGTAATGCACAAGAAGGAGGAAATACAAGCAAGCCAATACACACCAAACAGAATGTGCTTTCTTCTTCCATTTTTCCTTTGCTCTCGGGCTCTTTTATGCCCCCAAATTTAAGAGAGATAACTTGTGAAAATGGGTTAGTTTGTGAGATTGGATTTCTAGGTGTTGGGTAGTAGGTTATGGAAGCAACTAAATGTGGTAATAGGCTTTTAAGGATATTAAATTAATATGGGTTTACATTGAATAAGATAATTTGGTTGGTCTATTATGGGTTGGCTTGTTTCTCTATGTGAAATGACAGCCTCTAGATCTACTAAATATGACATATCAAGAATATAATCAACAATTAAGATCAATGTGGCATTTTATGAGGATTTTTGGTTTAACAGGAACAACCTCATGCCCATAAAATAGAAGAAAATTTATACTTGACTTTGGTCTGCTATATAATGGGTTATTCATGGACTTATGGGTCTTAGAATTTCTCCAAACCCATTTATAATATTTTGAGTATAGATTGATGAGAAATATATTTTTATTTAGTAGGTTAGTGAGACCATTTGGATAACTCAGTCTATGCACTGTATATCTCTTATGGGCTTGTAAGCATTTCAAACGTATTTGTAATACTAATCATGAGGCCCAAGAAAGGTTGCCAAAATCCCCTTTATGTCTTCCAAACCACAACTCTCGTATCTTGTCTTGCTAAAGAAAAGAGCATAAACAAGCTTTGTCAATATATTTGAGCTTCACTGTATATATTATTTTTAAAAGGTACTTAACATGCCCATATTTCTAATGATTTCACATTCCCTAATCACTTTAGACCTAAAACAACACACCCTCCATGGTTCATTACTAAACAAGTAAAAACTAAGGCTTTTCAAATGAATTCTTGTATTCTTTTTCCATATACCATATAGAACTTCAAACTAACTTTTTTTTTTTTTTTTTGGTATTTCCATTGACTCATTGAGACTTGATTTTTTTTTTTTTCAAACATCATTTGAGTTATTTTCATCAAAGGCATAAATGTTTTAGATTGAAACAAAAAGAGCATAATTTGAGTTATTATTAGATTTGTTTTATTTGGAAGGGGTCGTTGGGCTTGTGGGCATAGATTGAAGTACATGTTGGATTCCAAACAAAAATGTGTGGGTTTAATTGTTCATACATTTATGGGCCATTGGGGCAGAGTCCAGTCAATGGAAAGTCATGAGCAGAATAAAGCAGTAAAAAAAGAGGAAAAGGAAAGGAAAATCGGGTAGATAAAGATGTCTAAGAAGCCATTAATAGTAAAAATGTGTGTCCCTACTCCCTAAAAAACAAAAAGATAAGCATAATAATCAAGATCATGACGATGAATTAAAATTAAGTAGCAGTGGCACGGTATCAAAAGTAAAACATCCCATATACCCATGACCCATAACCCATAATAATAATACATATAAAAAGCTTTTCCTCAATCAACAAACAAAGCATCTTTTTTCCATTTCTCAGTGTGTGTAGTATATATAAAAAACTCTTCTTCATTCATTGACCTGTTAAACTCAAAACCCTAACCCTTTTTTTCTCTCTCTCTGTGTGTGTTTGGATCTGAGATCGGAATCTCGTCGCGATGGATGAAGAGTATGATGTGGTAGTGTTGGGTACTGGTCTCAAGGAATGCATTCTTAGCGGTCTTCTCTCCGTTGACGGCCTCAAGGTTCTCTTTTTCTCTCTCTCTCTCAATTCTTCGTTTCTTTTTATTATTATGTCAATCTCTGATTATTGCTCGGTTTCTTCAATTAAGATCGCAATTGGGTTAATCGGATTTCTGATTTTGATCATCGAGATATCGGATCTACTTTCTATGATTCAGGCTTTTGTTATCGCACTTTCAATAATCGTCGATGATAAGGATTTTTGTCATTTCTGAGTCTGATCCTTTCCTACTTTCCAACGCGATTGAAACGAAAGTGTTGTTTTGGATTAGATGATGGTTGCTCTTTTTTATTAGGCAAAGGCACCAATTAGATTTTGGTATTTGCGGGATTCGAACCCAAATCATCCCTCATTTGGCAACAAGGGATTTTACCAGCTGAGCTAACTGCAACCCATAATTGTAACCAGCTTAAACACCAGCTTTTTAAAATCAGATTGAAATATACAGCCTGACAAAACAATTTATTAACTTTATTTATTCAAATTATAATATTGGGGTTTGATGTTAAATGCAAGATACCCATTTCAATAAAAACAAACAAAATTAAGCAGACATTTAAAATTTAACTTGGGGCAGTGAGTGCTCCCTTATTTTATTATTATTTTTCTTTTGTAGTAGTAATAGTTTTCCTATTAGCAAGCAATGGGTTTATTAACAAACCTTGTGTCACAGCTAAAATACAATTGTGCTGAGGTTGTCAACTCAATAACTTGCATCAAAGCGGGCTACCTAGGATGTTACTTATTACTTATTTGAAAAGAAGGTGAAAAAAAGGTGGACTGCCTAGGAAGTCTATAGGTTGTTTGTGAGGTATGTTTGTCAATTCCGCAGTTCCTTTTCACCATAGACGAGTAGAGGAGAAGGGAGGCAATCTTCAGCCTGAATATCGCTTATCCCTTCTTCTTTTCTTGATTAGTAAGAAAAAAATATTATTGAAAATGGAATAGCAGGAAAAATACACAGGGTTCATGGTAGTGAACAAAGAGTAAAAAGAAGCAAAAATTAACAAACAGCCACTAAGCTATTCTAAGAGACAAAAGAAAATCCATAAGTGCAGAACAATCCGAGAGACCCCAACACTGAGACCAATCAAAGAGGGTCTGATGGCATAAATCTAACAACTGAGCCACAGATTTCCCAGTATCCTCAAAGGAACACCGATTCCGTTCAGTCCAAATAGTCCACATTATTGCTTATCCCTTCTTCATGACTATCAATTTTATTGGACTGCTTTGAGTTGTACCTTTGCACTAGAGTAAGTATCATTTGGTTAAGTGGAAGACTGTTTGTGTACTGGTTCATTATGGGGGTTTGGGTGTGCATAATTTGTTTTTATTTAATAAATCTCTGTTGGGGAAGTGGTTGTGGAGCTATGGAAATGAATGCCTTGTGGAGAAGGGTAATAAAAGCTAAATATGGTAGCATGTGGGGGTGGGGGGGTGGTTGGTGCTCTAGGGGCCTTATGGGGTTGGTCTATGGAAATATATCAGAAAGGGGTGGTAAGACTTTTATTCTTTTATTATCTTTAAGGTGGGGGACGGTTCTTGTATTAAATATTGGAATGATCCTTGGTGTCAGGGGTTCCCTTTGGAAAGTAGCTTCCCAGAATTATACAATATTGCTAGTAACAAGGACGCTTCAGTGGCTGAATTGTTATTGTCCTCAGAGGCAAACTACCATTGGAATATCAGGTTCACTTGACCAGTTCAAGATTAGGAGTTAGAATCGGTTGCCTCCTTTATGGACCTCATATATTCAGGATCTTGGAGAAGTAGTGGGGCAGATAAAATGTGTTGGAAACTCTCTCCTAGGGGTGTTTTCGATATTCGTTCTTATTTTAGGGCCTTATGACCCACAAACTCTGTTTGTTTTTCCATAGAAAGCTTTTTGGAAATCAAAAGTGCCTCCAAATGTTAGTTTCTTTATTTGGATAGCGGCTTTGGGGAAAATCTTAATAGTTGATAATCTAAGGAGGCGAAAAGTGGTGGTGATTAATTGGTGTTGCATGTGCAAGACAGCAAGAGGAATGGGGAGACCGTTGAACACTTACTCCTACACTGCCAAGTAGCTCAAGAGTTGTGGAATATGGTGTGTACACTGTTTGGGGTTCATTGGGTTATGCCACGCAGTGTAGTGGAGCTTATAGCAAGTTGGTCAGGCAAGTTCAATAGACTCCGAATTAAGGTATTTTGGAGAATAATCCCTCATTGTCTTATGTGGCTCATTTGGAGGGAACGGAATGCACGTACTTTTGAAGGGATTGAAAGATCAATTCATGAGCTGAAGCTTTTAGCTTTTACTTTTATTTTTTCTGACTTTGCGTGATTGGGCAAATGCTTCAGGTGTTTTTTCTTTCATTTCTTTACTTGATATGCTTGACTTTTGTACTTGCTTTGTTACTTAATTTTTTCAATGTTGCTTCTAGCACACGGCCTGTGTGCTTCTTTCTTCTGTATTTTCTTACATCTTTTTTCAATAAAGTTTATTACTTATAAATAAAAAGGAGTACATGGTTCCCCCCCTTTATTTTATAATGTTGGTTTAAAGCAGTGGACAAATATCATTTTGTCATATGCACCAAAGTAATTGATATTCATATCTTTTGAATCAGGTTCTGCACATGGATAGGAATGATTATTATGGTGGAGAGTCGACATCGCTTAATCTTATTCAGGTCTCATCTGAAAATTTTTGAAGTGACATTTTAAGTCTGCAATTTTTTATTGCTTCTTTATTTCTTAGAAGAATATTTATTGACTGCTTTATATTATTATTTATTAATTTACAGCTCTGGAAGAGGTTCAGGGGAAATGATAAGCCTCCGGCTCATTTGGGCTCAAGTAGGGATTATAATGTTGACATGATACCAAAGGTTTGTGTTCACTTTCTTTTGTCATCTTTCTTTATTGCTTATAACTATTTTATTCACCACCTGTGGCCGTACAATTTTTCTAATGTATTGAATAATTTTTGATTGGCTAGTTTATGATGGCAAATGGCACTCTTGTTCGTGTCCTCATTCATACAGACGTTACTAAGTATTTGTACTTCAAAGCTGTTGATGGCAGCTTTGTCTACAATAAAGGAAAGGTATAATAATTTTCTTAAGATGTTGGAGAATGCATTTTACTTAGCTTCTATATATTTAATTGATCTTAACTTGATTTGGTGAGTAAATCCATGGTTATAGGTTCACAAGGTTCCAGCAACTGACATGGAGGCACTCAAATCCCCTCTGATGGGTATATTTGAAAAGCGCCGTGCTCGTAAGTTCTTCATTTATGTTCAAGATTATAATGAGACCGATCCCAAAACACATGACGGGATGGACTTGACTAGAGTGACAACTAGAGAACTGATAGCGTAAGCTCTTGCTCTTGCCTTCGCTGTACAGGTTTCTGTGTCTTGCACGTTGTCTTCTAATATTTGAATGTACAGTTTAGGCAGTTTCCATATGTTTTTGTAAAAATCAAGTCCTTGGAGTTGGGGAATATAATTGAGCTTTACTTCCTGTGGCTTGGCATTTTGTAGTTCTTTATAAAATGCAAATTTTATGCCCAAAAGAATTAGAGATCATCTATGTTTTTAAACGCATAAGTTTGAACCTGAAACTTGTAGAATTATTTAATTTAAGCAAATAAATGTGTAATGTGAAGTTGTTAAGTGGAACTAATAAATTTAAGGCCAAACTATGCTTTGTGTCCTTGAAATATACAGTCGAGTTCAAGATAGTCCCTAAAGAAGTTTCAATGTACTTAAAATTTTTAATTTTGAGCAATGTAGTCATTTCAACAATAAAACTTATAATATTGTCATTGCAAATATGGATGATGAGGCAAACATTGAAATGAGCCACACCATTAATTATTGTGATGGCATGGTCATCAGTTTGGTGAACTTGGATCTTTTAAAATTTAGTGATAGAATTGAACTATGTGCTAAATGTTAGGGATTGAAATTGTGCTCTAGCCTAAATTTAATTTCTTGTTTCCCACAGTTTACATGCTTTCTTTTATTTATTTAATTTCTTCAAAGAAAGGAAAGGTGATCTCAAATGATGGCATTGTTGATGGTACTCATCTACGGAACCTAGTGAGCACCAGTAGCCCATTTACTTATTATACTGTTGAAATTTTCACAGAAAATATGGTCTGGATGACAACACTGTGGACTTTATCGGTCATGCATTAGCACTTCATAGAGATGATCGCTACCTTGATGAACCTGCATTAGATACCGTAAAGAGAATGAAGGTGAAAACTGCCTGGGGTTTATTTAGCTCCTTTCTATTTATTTTTAAACCTGGATTCTTGTCGTTGAAAGGCTCAACAGCTTTGTATTGCACTTATTATTTTTTGGTTTCTCTAAACCATGTCATAGCTTTATGCGGAGTCTCTTGCACGTTTTCAAGGAGGATCACCATACATTTATCCTTTGTATGGATTGGGAGAGCTCCCCCAGGTCTCATTCTAACACCCAACCCCCTCCCAAAAAAAAATCCCCTTGTACTCGTTAACACTTAAAAAAAAAAAAAAAAAAAATTGTGTTTTTGGTTTTGGTTAGTCAATTGATGTCAATTTGATTTGTCCCTCAGGCATTTGCACGACTTAGTGCTGTTTATGGTGGGACATATATGTTGAACAAACCTGAGTGTAAGGTACATGTGCTCATATCTTGTATTGACACTTTGTAGCTGCACTTGCCATATTCTGGTGTACATGAGATTGTGGGTTAGATGCTGTTGGTTAGCCTTGGGCACAAAGACAAAGAAGAAAGGTGGTGGAAAGAAGAAGAAAGGTAAAGCTTGGTCTTGACTGTTTATCTGCAGACTAAGAAGTTAGAATGTAAACTAATTCTGAGTCATTCAACTCTGGAACTGACTGAATTACTTGTGAATTGCAGGTAAAAAGGGTGACAAAACTGAAGAGTCCACAGAAGCTGATCCTATGGATGAAACAACTACAAATGGTGCTGCATCCCAGGAATGAGTTTTCTTACATTTCATTTTTTTCCAACCCCCCCGCCTTGTCAATTTTGGTACTTAGTCCATTGTATCAGGTTGAATATGAGCTGGTTTACTAGTCTTTGGACATTAATCTTAATCATGTTTTCTTGCAAATATACCATTTTATGTATCTTCTAGATAATTCTAATTTCTTAGACACACTCTAGAATCAAAGAATTCAGCAGCAGATTCAATCGACGTTGTGGTATATTGTGTGACATTTCTAAGGTTACTGGAAGTGATAAGACCCAAAATTAATATACAATAATCACACCCAAGAGGAAACTTATTTCCTTTATGTTAGGAAGATCTTGAGTAATTATTAGGTACTTTTGGACTACGGTGGATCTTGCTAATTGAATTTAAGGTGGGGTATCTCATGAATATGAGAGGAGGGAGTACCATCTTGGCTATTACCTTTTTGTACAATCAAATAGAGATTAGGATGTGAAACAGTTAGAGCATCTCCAACCGGTTTTGCTATCTCATCTTATTTTACCATTTTAAAAAGCTACTTTATCAATTATACAATACAATTTTACAATACTCCTAACATCCCAACTTCTATTTTTTTATTCTACTCATTAAAATAATATTTCAACACAATAAAATAATATATCCCACATTCACCATAATTTACAATTCAACCCATTATTTATTCTCTCTCTTTCTTTCTGTTCAAGAACCACAATCACCACCACTGCTGCACTATACACACCTGACACCACCACCACCACCAGCAACCCATAATCTACTGTTAACACCAAAAAAAAAAAACCCCAGACCATCAACACCACTCTCTCCGACCATCAACACCACCAAAAAAAAAAAAAAAAAAAAACACACAGCAACCCACGGTAAAAAAACCATACCCACGCCACTGCCGCCGAACCCCAACAAACCACCAATCACCACCACCACGCCACACGCCCACCGGAAAAATCCACTCTATCAAAACCCATCGGAACGAAACCCACGCAATCAAAACCCGATCTCCAGATACGCCGATCAAAACTCCGATCTCCACAGAACCCACGCCGATCAAAACTCCATCGGAACTCACCCGATCTCCTTTCGCCGATCAAAACCCCATCTGAACCCACCCAAAATCAAAACCCACCTCTCCACGCACGACTAGCCACAACCCACACGCCCCACGATGAACTCCATGCAAAACGGCCCAAGCAGCTCCGGATCACAACCCACTTCGGCGGCGCAACCCGGATCGCAACCAACTTCGGCGACGCTTTTTGACCCGGATCGAGTCGGAGCTCTCCAACATCTGCGACGAAATCCTCAAGCTCCTTGACACCAGACTCATCCCCTCTGTCGCCACCGGCGACTCCAAGGTCTTCTACCTCAAGCACCAGCACAAAGAGAGAGAGATGAGAGAAGTCAGATAGAGAGAGAGGGAGGCGAAATACTCAGAGACGTTGAGAAAGAAATTTTGACACAGAGGAGAGAGAAAAAAATAAAAGGATTAAAATATATTTTTTCGGTTTGGCATAGCGCTACAGTGCCAAAAAAATTTGGCATTACTCAGTTTTAGCCTTTCCCATTGCTGGCATGTTTTTGGGCCTAAATGCCAAATGTATCTTACATTTGGCATTTGAAAGGCCCACTGCTGATGCTCTTACAATAGTACTTTAATGAGTCAACCGATTATATTGCCAAATTAGCTTCTAATTGTGAAGTTGATTTCTGTTGGAATATGCATAATCTACTAATTATCTACTAATTATAAAAGGGTGAATCTCATGGTATACACTCAATGGATTGTTGTTGTATAATTGTTGTAAGAGAGAATTTCTTCCAAAATTGTTACGAGCGAGATTCTCTTCCACCTCTACGTACCATAAGATTTCAATTAATATTAATTGTAGTAGGCTGCGTAATTCAATCTATACCATTGATTTGTTCAAATTTAAAACTTCTCTCTTCAAAAATAAAAAGTCAATATAAAAATAAAGATTCAAGCTCCCATTTAATGGCATCTACCCCTACAAATGTGAGACAAACATGGGCAAAAACAGAGCGTAGCTCATGCCTGTCACTGTCAGAAGCAAAGAAAATGTGGGCAACGGAAATGATATTTTAACGAGGAAAAAGCTTAGAATTGCAAAAATTTTCACAATTTTTTATCACTGCGATTTGGCATGATTGGTGAAGAAAAAAAATAGTGGGTTAACTGCTTGTGAAATAATTTGTGGTATTAATGTATTATAAGCTTTGCCAATTTCCCATTCCCTCAAAAAAAAAAAAAAAAAAAAAAAGCTTTGCCAATTTTCCCGCCAAAAGGAGAAAACCCATTCAAATAGTCTCCTTGTGTAATTAATGGCAGGTCTGACAAGCTGACTCTGAATTCAGGCTTAGTCTGGCCCATATAGCCCCATGAAAAATGACCATTGTTTTCTCAATCATTTAGACGGACCCATGTAGCCGTTTTTTTTTAATTTTTTTTAATTTTTTGAGAGAGGCTATGTTAGCCGAGTTGAACATTCTTTAGCAAACTTTGAATTTGTTAACTAGTTATTTGATTTATTCTTTTTCCGTACTTCACAACTACAATTTTTTACTCAATCAAAAATCTATTCTAATGATTAGTAACTAAATTAAAATTGAAATAAGATTATTTCAAATTAATTAAATAGAATAAGTCTCATTTTAAAATTAGATTATAAAAGTTTCATACTTTCATTCAAAAATCTTGTAAATTATATGTAAATTGTCACAATATTTTTACAACAGCTAAAATGTCAGTTTCTTATAGGAAAAAATAAATAATAAATTAGGACTCACCACAATTAAAGATAAAAATAGTAAATTGCAAATTACATCCTTAAAATTTGAGATTGTTTGGATTTTATACCTCAAGTTTCAAAATTTAGGAGATAAAATCCAAATTCTAAAATATTAGGGTGTAAAATCCAAATGCTCCCAAACTTTAGAGGGTAAAATCGAAATTTTAAAATTTCAAAGTGTAAAATCCAAATACCTCTAAATTTTAGAGATGTAATTTACAATTTACACAAAATAAAAATATTGTGAGATTTTGCTATTTAAAGAGAATTTCTCAAATTTTTATTACCTTTGGTTATAAATAAAGAATCAATGATAGAGCAAATTAAAGAATTAAAAATTCATAATTTCAATTGAAAAAAAAATTTTTTTTTCTCAAAAAAAAAAGAAAAATGATTTAAAATCTAAAAGGTCGAATTTACTCCCAAGTCCCCAAAGGTTAAAAATAAAAGACGCTTTCCCAATTCTATATAAACCGCCCTTCCTCTACGCTCTACCAGACCTAAGTTCAGCTCGCTCTATAAAAAACCTCTCTTTCTCTCTCTCTCTCTCTCTGAAAAATCAAAAGTTGGTAGTAATGTCGAGCAGCGAACCAGAGCAAAGTCACAGAAAAGATGAAGAAGAAGAAACCACAGCGGCCGAAGACGAAGACACAGGCGCACAAGTAGCTCCGATTGTGAGGCTCGAGGAGGTCGCTATCTCTACCGGCGAGGAAGAAGAGGAACCAATTCTCGATCTGTACGGACTCATCTTCTTCTTCTAGGGTTTCTAATTAGTCTCTGATTTTGGCTTTTTTAACTTTCTTTTTCTGGTTTTGGTGTTTTGGTTTCAGAAAAGCAAAACTGTACCGTTTCGATAAAGAAGGGAAGCAGTGGAAAGAGAGAGGCGCAGGGACCGTGAAGCTTCTGAAGCACAAGGAATCTGGAAAAGTCAGGCTCGTAATGCGCCAATCTAAGACTCTCAAGATCTGTGCTAATCATCTAGGTCAGTCTTTTTTTTTTTTAATCAAAGTTTTGTTTTTGTTTTGGTTTTTATATATTTGCCGTTTTGCTCTGTTTGGTTGCTTAGAAATTGCAAAAGAACAGACATTATTCCCTTCTTTTTTAATTTTTTGATTTTTTTGTTTTTAATATCTTTACTATTATGCTCTGTTTGGTTGCTTTGAAATTGCAAAAGAACAGAATTAACTTATACACAAAAAATAGTCCCTTAGTTTGAACCTATCACGATTTTTTAGTCTAGTGGAAGCTTGTTATTATCTTCTTCATTTTTTCTTTGCTTGAAATTTAGTAGACCTAAGCAGATTGAATCATAGAATTTTGGCTTTGAGGAAGCATGGAATTCACATTGATGAGTTATGGTTTTTTTTTTTAATTTTTAATTTATTATTGAAATTATATTTGGGTTTGGAAAAAGGCGTGTTTTTGATGTATTTGGCATGTGTTGCAGTTATTCCGACCATGACAGTGCAAGAGCATGCTGGAAACGAAAAATCATGTGTGTGGCATGCTACAGATTTTGCGGATGGGGAATTGAAGGATGAGCTCTTCTGCATTAGATTCGCTTCTCTGGAGAGTGAGTGTTCTCTTTTGAATTATTAGCTTCTTTGCGTGCCTGAATATACTTATAAAAAAAGTTATGTCTTTGAGTAGTCCTTAGCTGTTTCCTTTGTGTGTTTCTGTGAGATGTGTGATATGCTCTTTTAATTATAATTCAAGCTCTAAGTTTAGAGATTAGAGAATCTTAGATATGAAGGTTCTCTTTTTTAGAGCAAATTAGGGGAGTCTGTTTAAGGTTGGATGATAAGTAGTTTTGAATTGTTGAAAATTCTTTGGAGATTGTCATGAAGAGTCTAAGATCCAATTTGTTGTCGTAGAAGCTTATTGGTGTTATGTTAATCTGCAAGACAATTGAATGCTTTGTAACTTTGGTGAAGGCTTTGAGAGAAGACTAATTTTGATAGTATTTTTTGAGGTTTTTGTACCATATGTGTTGTTTTGATTACATGTAGGTAGAGAAATTCGTGGCAGCTCTTTTACTGGTGGGGTGTGGCTTTGTTTTATTGTCACTTGCTATGGTTGTATGTGGGATGAGCAAACAGAGCTAGTGTCAAAGATTCTTTCTTGTGTCATTGAAAATTATTTTTGATTATTTTGGTTTTAATAAATTGTTACATTTTCCAGAAATTGTTACAAAATAGTTCTATATGTGGCTCTATCTAATGCTGGAAACTATATTCATCTTTAGAGCTTATATTTTTTGGTCATTAGACAACAACTGCATGTGATCAACTACTGTCTACTGACCTATGATTCAGTGAGAATTTCTTCTTTTTTCTTTTAATTGAAATTGGAGATGTGGGGAGTAGGGTATAGCAAATTGTTGCTCTGGCATGCAAAGAAGCACCCTAGCTACATCCTTAAATGAAGGAGGATTTCTTGCAAATAGCTGCTTCTCTGTTTTTCTAGATATTGGCAAACTTATGGCTTATATTAAGTTTAGTAGAGGCCTTGATGTAATAGGATCACTATTTCTTACTTTCTTTATGAGGGCTTATACTTTCAGTTTGGTCGAACACTGATCTGAATGATTTTCCTTGTAAGGAATTCTTATTATTTTTTATTTGACACGAAACAAAATTTGTATACAGTTGATATGATTTTCCAGCAAACTGGGTTTGGGAAATCTCTAACCCATTATGTGGCCAGTTTATATGACCATTAAATGTGTTGTGTGTTAAAATTTAAAAGTACATGTGGATGCTGACCTAGTTAGGAGGAAAATTCTGACCTAAGCACTATCTGATTGTGATTTTCAAGTGGGAGACAGTTACAGCTCTTGTGAGAATTGAAATTGGAAAATTTTTATTCTTTGTTATATGTTTAGAATTCATAAGTTTACATGTTTAACACAGTTGTTTTTATTCAGACTGCAGGAGCTTCATGGAAACATTTCAAGAGGTTGCTGAATCACATAGAAAGGACGATAATAAAGATGCGTCAGATACTGCTGGAATCTTGGAGAAATTGAATGTTGGGGATGGTAAAACTGAGGGTAAAGAGCAGGAAGAGAAGCCTGATGTGGCCAAGGAGGAGGATAAGCAAACCTACAAGGAGGAGGATAAGAAAGCTGTAGATGACCAAGCAAAAGCGGAGGCAGATAACAAAGATGAGCCAGCTTCATAGACTAAACAGAGCACTGTTGGTATATTTGAACAGTTTATCAATATAGGTGTTGGTTTGGGTGGCTAGTAAAGGTTGTTTTTCCCACTAGTTTGGGAAATGCAGCTGTATTTACGTTGTTTATTGAAATTTTTGGTATCTATGGATGTGGATGATGGTTAGTCTGTTGGTCTTGAATTATGTTTTTTTTTGGGTCAAATGTCGAGTTTCATTACTTATGATAGATTGTTTGCAAGGTTCTCATTAGTTCTTTTTCAAGTTTTTTACAGGCTTTATTATTAAGTAATCACATAATAAATCCTAAGGTTTAATCTTAGTTTAGATCTAGACCTTAAAATTTCAACTGCAATAATGTCCTGTAGTTTAAAAACTGTTGCAATCTAAACCCTAGGGCGACTCTATCAATTAAAAGCAGCAAGAATTCATGTTAAGTGTCAATTTGGACAACACCTTTTATTGAAAATTTATATGCGCATCGGGGATATTGGGCTTTTGTTTTTATTTTGCAAAAATAACAGCAATATGTCTTTGTTTTGAAACTATTTAGGTCCGTGTCCCTGTTTTTGAAACTCGATATCTTAAAAATTGAGTTATATGTAAATTTTTAATTGAAACTCGATTTTAGCAAAGTTGAGTTTCACTTAATTTTTTTCTTTTAAAATTAAGTGACAAAATATGCATAGAACTCGACATTGCTAATGTCGAGTTCTACTTGTAACTCGATTTTAAAAAAATCGAGGATTAAGACACGGACCTAAATAATTTTAAAATAGGGACATCGTACTAGATTTTTTTACAAAATAAGGGCAAAAGCCCAATATCCCCCATGCGCATCTTATAAGATCATTTAAGTATATCAGAATACAGCTTACCAGTTATTAAAAAAAAATTCACACTTAGGCCACTTGGCAACTGAACCCTTTATAGGATGAATCCCCTTTGTCTTCAGCTGGCATTAAAAAAAAAAAAAAAAAAAAAAAAAGGTTTACAAACATCATACAACACTAGCAACTAACTGCACGTATACATTTTATTTTATTTTATTTTTTTGCCTTTATTAATTATATTACAACCGAAAAAACTAAATTTAACTATGATAAAATTGTCCCCAGTACCTCCGCACCTGATTCTTTTCTTTTGTGCTCGTCGAGGGAATTTCTTTCAAAGATTCAGCTGAGGAAAGATCTTGATAAGAATGTCATCAACGTGTTTGTAATACTGTATTCTCCACTTCTTCCAATACATTAGGGGCCCAACAACAACCCAAAAGCCAAAAATAAATCCAAGTTCTGCACCGATGTAGTTCCAATCTGTCCAAAGCCAAGATTTAGACAGAGTTTCTTCAAATGTTGGAGGCAACGATCCTGGCTCATCATATTTGCACTCTACATTCAGAGGGAAGCCACATAATCCTTTGTTTCCTTCATAGGAAGTTTCCAAGAATGTAGTAAACTGCTTAATTTGAGGAATCTGGCCCACCAATTGGTTGAGAGAAAGGTTTAGGACTGATAGGAAACTAAGACCATCTGCAAGCTGCATAGGTATCGCCCTAGTAAGCTTGTTGCTTGACAAATCTAGGGACTCAAGATGACTCAATTTTCCTAGAGATGGTGGGATTGAGTCTGTGAAAGCATTATGCGACAAGTTTAGGACATATAGTGACTTGAGATCTCCTATTTCTTCTGGTATTGGTCCTTCAAGATTGTTGCAGGAAATATCAATCGAGGTGAAGATATATAGAATCTTCACTAGCTGGAGGTCTCGACTTTTACTGGTAACTGTTATTGCATCTTGATAATAAAATTCATTGAGCTGTAGGACTTTAAATTGAATGTGATAGAGCTCTGACTGGACCTTGTCTTCATCATCCAGCATTAACTTCAAGGTAGAAAAGGTTTCTCTTTGAAGTTGACCAGTAAATTTGTTTGAAGATAGGTCTACAATTTGAAGCTTTGGCCAGGTGACATTTGATCCTCCACAATCAATAGAACCATAAAATTTGTTAGATCGCAAGACAAGGACACGTAACCTGGATATGTTCCTCAAGTAACACGGGAAGGCATCCTCAATGTGGTTGTTACCAATGTCCAAGACTTCCAAATTTATGCAATTGGCCAGAGACATTGGTACCACTCCATCAAGTAAGTTTCCAGGAAATGTATCGATTATTGTGCCACTGAGCTTGTTTCTCCTTACATCCAGCACCCCTAGACCACTCATCTCAATTAAGCATTGAGGAATTGTGCCGTTCAGGGTATTATCAGACAAATCAAGAACTTGAAGATATGTAGCGTAGCATAATGATTCAGGGATACCCCCATGGAATTTATTTCTTGAAAGAGAGAAGAGAGTAGCATATGAAAGGGATTCACCAATGCTAGCTGGTATAACAGAGCTGAAATTATTTTGTGAGAAAATTAAGTACAAGGCTAATGGTGGGAGAACTGGGAGTTCCCCCTCAAGCTGGTTGGAGCGAAGGTCTAGGACACTCAAACTGAGTAAAGGTCCTGCCAGCGTCATCGTCAGTTGGTTATAAGAGAGATTTAAGTATTGAAGATTACTAAGCTTCCAAATCCAGTTTGGAATCCCTTGCTGAATCTGGTTATTTGAAAGGTATAGATAGGTTAATTTGGATTGGTTTTTCAAGAAATCAGGAAAATTCTTCAACTTGCAAGAAGCCAAATTTAATTAGGTAATTTGGGGAAAGGAGGACAATGACGAATTAGTTACATTGTATTCAATCAACAAGTAGTTATGGGAAAGATCAAGAATTACAAGATTTCTCAACTGTTGAATCGCAGTGATCTGGAAGGAACCATTGAAGTTGTTTGAAGAAAGTGAGAGAATCTTAAGGCCTCGGAGTTCAAAGACAGACCTGGGTATTGGACCTTCCAAGTTGTTGCTACTCAAATCAAGGGTGTCCAGGAAAGCAGAAATGTTGCAACTTAAGATTCACTACGTTCAGAAGCTCTTCCCACCGAGTGGAATTAATCCTACCTGTTAGAACATTATGAGAAAGGACTATATCTGTCAAATTCTTGGTGATGCTGAATGATGGAATAGGTCCGATGAAGTTGTTTACTGACATGTCCAAATAAACCAATTGTGTAAGTTTTGCCATAGAGTTCGGTATTGATCCAGTGAAATTACAACTTGAAAGATCTAATCTGGACAACATTTTAAGGTTCCCAATGGAATCTGGCAATGTCCCTGAAAAGTTTGTACTGCTAAGCAGCAATGACTGGAGAACTTTTTGGAAGAAATCCTGACAAAGAACCTTGAAGTAGTTTATTATTTGACAAGTCAAGTGTCTGCAGTGTTAGAACCCGGAAGATTTTTTCTGGAAATGTTCCTTTCAAATAAGAAGAACTGAGACGCAAGGACGTCAAATTTATGAAATTTGCAAAAAATTCTGGTACTGGAGCATCAAAGAGATTATTATCGAGATGAATAATTGAGAGAGATTGAAGCTTCAATAAGGAAGAATCAAGAGGGCCTGAAAGATAACAATTTGACATGCTTAACACACTTGGATTTGGCAGCGAAGATGATGAGACCTGACACCACGCATTCCCTTGCGATGATATATATACACCATCAAGATAAAGTTCCTTCAGCTCCGAAAGGTTCTGGACTAGCATAACTAAATTTGGGTCCTCAAGTTTCAACGTAGAATCAGTTAAGTAAGAAAGGGTAGACAAATCGAGAGTAACCAACCTTGTGAGGCTTGAAATCGCATTAGGGATCTGCCCTGCAAAGCAAGCATTTGACAAATTCAAGTACCTCAAATTCTTCAGCTTTCTAAACTCCGTTGGAATCAGACTGTTGAAGCAGTTATAAGCCAAATTTAGGTTCTCAAGATACTGGAGACTGAAAAGACTACTTGAATTGTCTAGTCCAGCAGTAATGGATTCGTTGAACAGGTTGAGACCAATAGCACGTCCCTCCTCGCTGCAGGTTACACCTTCCCACAAACAGCAATCAACACTTTCATTCCAACGCACCAGTTTTGTGGACAACGTACTGTTGAACTTGAGGCTATTCTTCAATTCGAGCAAATAGGATCGTTGATCGCCAAGACATTGGCCAGACACCACAGAGATACCAAAGATGACAAAAAGTGAGCATATTGGTATCAAGAAGAGCCATGAAAAGTAGGGAATTTTCATTGGGGGCTGTAATAAGAAACGCTAATACAATCAAGAATTGAAGATGTGATGAAATTAATGGTTAGTTCAGGAGGGCA
Organism: Notholithocarpus densiflorus; assembly: GCA_030021035.2. Lineage (NCBI taxonomy): Eukaryota > Viridiplantae > Streptophyta > Magnoliopsida > Fagales > Fagaceae > Notholithocarpus > Notholithocarpus densiflorus. Next base: position 342,103 of record JARYZH020000178.1, on the reverse strand, counting down.
AAGATCTATGAACATGGCCTTATTTACCTGTGACTCAAAGTCTTAGTGGACCCAAAAGGACAAAACCACTCAGAATGTAGAATTGGGAGGTAAACGTCGTACTCAACCCACTGTCTCTACTCTCTAGCGTAGACAATATATAGTTGCCATTGACTCATCTTCTCATTAACTCGTTGACTCATTGACTCGTTGCAAATTTTACAAAGGTTAGGTCGAAGATCTATGAACATGGCCTTATTGACCTGTGACTCAAAGTCTTGGTGGACCCAAAAGTCAAAACCACTCAGAATGTAGAATTGGGAGGTAAGCGTCGTACTCAACACACCGTCTCTAGCGTAGACAATATATAGTTGTCATTGACTCATCTTCTCATTGACTCGTTGACTCGTTGCAAATTTTACAAAGGTGAGATCGAAATCATACTAGCAATGGGGAGGTAAAAAAAATACATATTTTGCCTCAAACGCTACTTTATCTATTTTACCAACCCATCTAACAATACACCAAACATCACAATTTTTATTTTTACATACAACTCAATAAAATAATATAAACTAGCCTATCAACTCATTCTTTCTCTCTTCTCTCCCATCTATTTCTTTCATCTTTTTTGTACTTTCATGTACTTTTTATATTTGCTTTTACGTTTAGCAACCATGAAAACCATGAATAGGAGGTTGAATATATACAACCTTACTATTCATGGTTGCTAAAAATTTTAAGCAACCCACCCTTGGATAGAGTTGCTCAATTTGAGCAGGTGGGTTGCTAAAATAGCAACTTGGGGGGTTTACACCCCCAATGCTAATGCTCCCAAGGCAAGGACGCTTGGTTTTTATTTTTTATTTTTATTTTATTTTATTAAAGGATGAGGACGCTTGGTTTATTTGGCTGCTAAACCAACAAATATTCATATTACATGAGATATATTTTTATTTCACTCACACTTTTTATCTATACTAGTCACAGGCTCACGCAATAGATAATCATTTTGTAATTATAATATAATGTATAATTTGTTATCAAAATTTTTTTGAAGATAGTTTTGCTCTCCCTAAAAATTAAAAAATTTCTAATTATTTTTCATCTTTCTATCTCTAGTAATAAATCATTATATTATTATTTTTTTTAGGAAGAGTTTCAACCTATGACATCTGCGCTTGATGATAATTCTTTATTATCAGACCAAGATATCAGTAGGTTTTTGGTGTAGGCGGGGATTGAACCCCAGATCTCTTATTCAACCATGAAAGATTTTACTAGTTAAACTAACTGGAATCCACTATCATTATATTATTTTGGGTGTGTTTGATTGATATTATTCTTGTATAAGGTGGTCCATATTCTTTGAAATTATATTATAGTATGCTATGTTTTTTTTTCTACAACTAAACTTTTTAAGTTTCAATTAAATTATTCAAATACTTCATTCTCTTAAAGGAAATTATCATGATAATCAAAACTCATAACAAACTTATACTGAATATGTATAATTTATTCTTTAAATTTTATTGTACAGAATTTGTTCTTCCAAAAAATTAAACAATTTCAAAAAGTAATTCCCATCACTCTATTTTTACAAATATATAAATTTTTTATTTTTTATGTTTTTTTACTGTTATTATTATTCATTTTTTGAAATGGTCCATATTCTTCTAACTATTGTTATTATGCAATATATTTTCCTAATTTCTTTTGATACAACTAAAATTTTTAAGGTTTAAAGTTATTATTCAAATTTTCATTTTCTTAAGGAGATTATTATGATAACAAAAACTTATCCTATAATTACAATTGATATTACTCAAATAATTGATAGTACTCTCAACCAAAACTTGTCTTTTTCTATTCTTAAGTAAGTACACCGAATTGGACCAAATGGACCGAAGTGGACAAAATGGACCAAACATACCAAATTGGGCAGATGTGAAACAAATGGACTAAATAGACCAAAGTGAACTGAATTGTACTGAAATGTCCCAAAGTGGACCAAATTGGACCCAAGTGAATAAAGTAGATCGAATAGACTAAATTGGCAAGTCTGATCATCATGTTTGCAGAGTTATGATGCAACAACACACTTTGAGTCAACTGTCTTGGATGTACTCAACATGTATACCATGATAACTGGGAAGGTAGTGAATTTTTTTATCTTGCTAAGCGACTGGATCCTCTCTGTTTATAAGTCATCCTGCCATGTCGAAATTATTTCAAGAACATGCTTAGTAATTATCTTTTATTTTGATAATTCATGATGCTAAACACATGTTTACCATAAAGGGAGCCCCTTTACATCAACAAAGGACCAATACAATGACAAATTTTAATTACAATGTTAATATAAAGTTTCATATTGAACTACCTGAAATGATACATGATCAAGGTTAGATTTACTTGCTTCAAGGAATAATCATGAAAGGCTACCTTGGTGATTGGAAGATCAGGCAATTACGTAGTTTGCACTATATTGTCCAATATGATACATATCTTAACAACACCACCACCCCCCCCCCCCCCCCTCTCCCCACACACACACACATATATAAAGGATTCTAGAAAATGGTAGGTTGTAAAAATCATTCCACTGGCCATTAAAAGTTATAATTTCAAAAAATAATAACAGATAAAAAGTGCTTGTTTCTTTAAATCGCTGGAACTGTATGTGCTACCCTTGCAATGTTTGGCCTGATGTTTTTGAGCAGGTACTTGACCTCAGTGTGGATTTAAGTGCCGCCAGTGCTGCAGAGGAGTGAGGATCGAAGAACACTTCATGGTTCTGCTATGTTCCAACCTCCTTCAAGAGCGTTGAAGTTGCCAGTCACTTGTCAAAAATGAGTGTTAAAAGTTCACCAGTCACAGAAGTTGCATTGTTCTCTCTTTCCGTCCGTCATAGACTATGTCTTATATAATAAAAGTGTTGTTTCATATGTACTTTGGTGGAACTTGATGTGTAGATTTATGATATGTGCATTTGACTACTCACTTGTGGTGGCAGCTTCCAAATGAAACTTATTAATTTAATTACAATAGCATTGTATAACGTCCCAAAATGGATGAAAGCTCTTCTATCTGCCCTGTGTGGGTTACCGATAGCATTACGTCTTAATAGGAATTGTCAATTGCCAAAGGAAAAATTAGGTTCTACTTTAATCAAGCGTTAATGGTCCTCAGTCCTCACTACTGTTGGAGTACTAATTTATGTGGTCAAAACTCACTAATCCATTCAGAAGAACCTGCGGTATTATCTTATGAGTCTCAACAGTCATTATGGCTGCCCTGCCCCTCGATACCTATTTCTTATTCCTACTACAATGCCTCAAAACATTTCTAACTAATATGTCAAAAACATCCTATTTCTTATTCCTTCGACAATGCCTCAAAACCATTTCTAACTAATACGTCAAAAACATATTGAGTAGAGTTGTAACTTTAGGTTGCAATCAAGTTTGTAATCAATCTTTGTTCTTAATAACATTTTAAAAGAAATAAATCCAAATCCCATAGTTCTACTCGTTGACATTTATAAAACTAGTGATTGTTATGTTGTTTTTATGTTTTGGATTGAAATGACTTTGAAAATGGAGAAAGTGAGGGAGAAAGGCAACCAGAGAGTTTGAAAGTGAGAGAAAGGCAGCCAGAGATTAAAGCCGCATTGTTATCTCTTCTGATACCGTTTTTAATTAAAAAAAAAAATAGAGATTGTTTTTATAAGATGGTTTGAACGAGTAACGTATTTGAATGATTAGAGATTTAGGGGTTTTTATTTTTTGTTTTTGAATGGGTTGTTTTTTGTTGAGTATTTTGTTCATTTGTTGTTGTTTGGCCTAACCTTCCTATTATTTGAGTTAATTTTTAGGCTAAAAAGCAAATTTCATACTTTAAGTTTGATTGAAATTCATTTCAATGCTTTAAGTTTACTTTCGTTCAATTGAGTCTTCTAAGTTTCATATTTATTCAATTTAGGTTTTTTTGCCAATTTTGTTAAAAAAATTGCCATTAAATATTCAATTAACTAATGAAAAAATATATTTTTTAATAAAAAAAGTCTCGCATAAAAAATCTATGAAATATTTTTATTAATTAATTTTTTTTTTCATGTGAGAAATTTTTTTTTTTTTAAATGGCAAAAATTTAATGAAATTGGATGAAATGAATTTTAGTCAAACTTAGAGGATGTCATTTGCATTTTAGTCTAATTTTTATTGGTGTTATTTGGGCATTTATTTATTTTATTTTTAATTAAGGGGTTAATGATTATGTTTATGGGGCTAGATTATTTTTGTTGAACACAAATCTTTAGATTCTTAAGTGAGGGTGTTCAATAATATATTTATATATATATATATATATATATATATATATATATATAAGTAGAGACCTCATGCCAGAGAGCATGAAGTTCTGCCATATGTGACACATTCTATGAAGAGAATTGAAACACTCTTAAGCCACATCAAAGTTAAGAACAATTTTTTTTAAAAAGGAACTCTTTATTTCCTTTAGTTCAATATCTCTGTTCAGGGGCCTTTTTTCGATTGCTTGACCACGTGTTATTCGCTGGATTAGTGACCTTGCTAGGCCCAGGTTGTGTTTGGGGAGTTGCGTCCGGAACTCAACATTGGGCCATGTGGTCCAATGGCTACCGGCGTACTTTTAAGCCTATAAAACCATTAAAGCCAAAGTCTAAGAATCATGATAATAGTTGAATAAATATATAATATGCGTTTGATATAATAGTTTTGATTAATGGTTGTAATAGTGGTTGAGATAAAGTAATATGTATTTAAATGTGAAGTAATCATGTACTCAATGATGTAAATTTTAGGATATGGAAGCAAAGTCACTTATCTTTGTATGGTTTGTAGCTCCAGCTGTGTAGCATCAGTGAGCTGATAGTATTCCAGTAGAATGACTCCAGCGGTAGAGAGGTAATTTGCCATGATAACTTCAATATTGAAGGGGAAAAATGGGTGCAACTGGAGGAAGAGAGAGTATGTCTAGCTGTGTGTAGAGGCTGGTTAAACTTGGGCCTCTTATCATGCATTTAAATGAGTTTAAGCTTTGATTAATAGTTCTAATAGTAGTTGGAATAAAGTAATATGTATTTAAATGTGAAGTAATCATGTACTCAATGATGTAAATTTAAAGATATAGAAGCAAAGTCACTTATCTTTGTATGGTTTGTAGCTCTAGCTGTATAGCATCTGTGAGTTGATAGGATTCCAGCAGAATGACTCTAGCGGTGGAGAGGCAATTTGCCATGATAACTTCAATATTGAAAGGGAAAAATGGGTGCAACTGGAGGGAGAGAGAGTATGTCCAGTTGTGTTTAAAGGCTGGTTAAGCTTGCCCCTCTTATTATGCACTTAAATGAGTTTCCCTCTTTGACAATACTCTTTTAGTTGTTATGAAGTTACGAATAGTGTTGCCTTCCATGAGAAGAGCTTTTGTATGGAGTATTTGTGCTTTCTAAGAGAAGGGCTTTGCGTAAGATAGATTTATGCTTTCCATGAGAAGGGCTTTGATATGAGATCTTGGTGCCTTCTAGGAGAAGGGCTTTAATATTAGAAGTTTATGCCTTCCATGAGAAGAGCTTTTATAAGAAAGGTGGAAAAGAGTATTGAGATGTGTTTATGGGCAGCAAAACAGTAGGATTTCGAAGTGGGAAAGTATGAGAGTGGAGCTTAGAAGAGTTGTGGTGTGTTATATGTAATGGTGTAGTAAGTGTGTATAAGATTGTGTAAGAGAAATGGAGAAATAGATGTTTAGAGATATGGGCAGCAAGATAGATGTATTTTCTGAATATAGAGAATGAGAGAATGAGTATGAGAGAGTAATGGTGTTGTAGTGTGTTTAGCAAAGCTGCTGGGATTTTCTGCTAGAGGATGTATGAGGGCTTATGAAGGGCATTTATGAGCTAAGGGCTGAAGAGTTTAGTTCCTAATTTGGAAACTAAAAACCTAGAAGCTCAGAACTTCATTAAGAGCTTAAGAAGATAATTAGAGGGAGAAAGAATAGAAAAGTTTATGAGAGAGTTGTTCTTCTTTATTGGTGTCCTTTAGTATGTTGATGAGGGGTTCCATTTATAACTGAGTTTAAGGGGGTATTTAGCAAATAATCTCAGCTGTTGCTTGGGGTAGAAGTGAATGAGGTCAGATGTTGGGCTGCTGGGATTTTAGCATTAAATGGCTGATGATGTCACTTTTAGCTAGGTGTCAAGTGCTGAACACATTGCTAGTGTTTTGCTAGAAATATTTCCTTTTTTTGGGTGTTTGTATTTTTGGTCCAAGGTTCTATTACAACACATTTTTAGTAAATAATAGAATGGTTGGTTGAAAGTTAATGAAGCTTTAGAGATCTAGTTAAGGTCTCATTGTGTTGTGACTTAATCTTGGTGAGCAAGAAGAGCATTTAATGCTTTGCTCTAGCAGTTAGCAGAGGAATATTTGGTCTGATTGTAGCAGACAGTAGCTGGACATTAGAGATATCATGAATATTCTATATATTTGGAGACTAAAGATAGCCAATCAGATTAGGCCATGTGTTTGAGTTGGATTTTAGCTGAAAGTAGTAATGTAGTTTATGTAGAATAATATAATGAAGTTTCTAAATTTGTATAGGAACAGCTGGAGGTTGAATGAATAGCTATTTTGTCAACATTTAGATGGCTGGAGTTTTTGAGTGTTTTTCATATGATGAATATTAAGTTTTAGGAAAAGAGCAATGGAGAGTTTTATCATCTTAAGTGCTATGTGATAAGAGATGCTTACCATATGTTACCCACTACACACGGACTCGTCAGAGTTCAGTGAGTTGGAGAAGACACGCCAAGCAATATGTTTCTTTTATCAACTTTAAACCGCTGGAGTTTTACTGAACATACCTCTTGGCCCTTCAAACCACGACTCTTAAAATTTCCCCAAAGAGGCTCATGAGCTTGGATCATAAGCCGAAGATGAGATGACGTACCTTGGGTTTTGTTGTCATTTTGTGTGAATATGGGCTTTTGTTGAAGAAGCCGCTTTCCATGAGTGTGAGAGAGGTAATATGGGCCGTAAGCTTTGATTCATTGCTTGTGCCCGATCTATATGTTGATGTTGATGATGTTGTTGGGTTATGATCCCAATTGATGAAGAGGAAATGCGGACCATGAACCCGCCTCTTAAAGTAAGGATCTTGTGGGCCATGTGAGCCCAATCCATGAGATATAAGCTTATTTTGGGCTTTGAAGAGATTTACCCAAAAAATCAATAATATGTTGATGTGGCATGGGTTGCCAATGAAGTAGTGCCATGTGGGGCGAAAAAAGAGTCCTCAACAATCTCAAGACTATTTTTATTGAATTTTTTATTCAATATTTTAAGACTACTATTTGTTTCATTTGGTTTAATATTTCAAAACTTTTCTTCTCTCTCACACAAAAAAAAACTCTTTGCATTTCCATTCACCCTTTGAATTTCTATCTCTCAAATACAGCCCTTCTTGTCATCCCATCTCAGATACACTCAGACAAAAAATGATGTCATTTACCTTCAACCTTTCAACGACACCTACATAACTCCAATATTGTAATACAATTTGATCATAACCTGTATGAGTGGGCTATGACCAAGGAAGGGGACTTGCGTTTTTTATTCAATGATTGTAGCTTACAGTTTTGATGTTTAAGTTAGACGTTGTGGATTTTGTGAAGGTTGTGATTCACTTTGAGTCTTTGGGTGTTTGAGATTTTGGTTTGGGAAAGTCATAAATGTATTTTGTTTTAGAACAAAAAAAAAAAAAAAAATGAAACATTCTAATTGATTATTTATGAAGTTAGCTATTTTTTTTTTTTAAATTTTATGTTAGAACTCATAATTTGTAGGTTTCTTTGTAGGTATTTTGATTACTATTTTGTGAGGTATGAGTCATTGTGATAAAAAAAAATCAATGATGATTTAAAAGTATTTTTCACTTTTTTTAAAAGGATATAGAAGCCCAACTAAAGATAATTAGATTTTGATAATTGGATGTATTTTTAGCTAATTTATCTTTATTTAATCACATTTTCTTTATGTTGATACTCTTAATTTCATTGAGATAATGGATTGGGTATTTACGATTGAGGTCTTTATATTCTGTTGTGAGAATAGAGTGGTTAAGGAAGTGTTTGAGAGGTTGCTTAAATTTATGTAATTTTAGGATATAAAAGTATTTTATGCTTCAAATTCTTATTTAAAGATTTCAAAATCATATAATCAATTTAAAAAATAAAATCTACTTTTAATGGTAAATATTATAATATGTTGTAGTCCTATAGTGTTTACAATTTTTTTTTAAAAATAAAATATGAATTAAGAAAATCAAGTTTTAAGGTATTTAACAATATTGTGGGCAAACAAAAATATTATACAACAAAATAAGTATTATATGTAGGTCTTAATATACATAAAATTGATTTCAAATTAAATTGTAAAGTAGTTAGCGCATTGCACGGTACATCATCTAGTAAATAAAAAAAGAAGCAAAAAAACGAAGTTTGAATTAATGTAAAATTAACAAGAAAAGAATACAAACTTAATAAAATGAAGTACTTTCAATTTAATTTTCTCCGGAATGGAGGAGGCACGACCCAAAGTACAGGGGCCATTTGCTCGTCCAAAGATGTTAGTTTGTAGTGTTGTCCAAAAGTTCCATCCATTAGATTGAAGACACCCACATCAAGAGGTCTGTAAGACTCACTTAATACACAAGCATCAAAATAGTCGTGTGAAATAGATGGAAGGTTGGCAGTCTGGGAATTTTGCAGCAGCTGAGACAGAGATAGACATGGAATAATTGGTACCTATAAAGAATGTGTCACCACCCAGACTTTTTACCTCGATACGGTCCATCACCTCACCACTTTGCTCATCCAATCTTAACTTGTAAACCTTGAAATGGGTAGTATGTTGCAATGTAAGATCTAAATTCCTTTGGACATAGAAGAGGTCTCCCCCAGATGATGATTCCACAAGATATGTCCGATTAGAAAATGTTGGAGGATCTATCTTTGGTGCAAGTATCTTTACTTTGCTTCTTCTGCTGCGCCCGCTATAACCATCTTTAGCATCGAAGCAAAGAATTGAGCCCCGATGAGTGACAGCATAGACTAGCCCCTTGTAAAATATAATATCGGAAATCGAGATGGGTAGTAGAATCCCCTTATCTCTACATAATGACTCTTTACGTGACGCCAAGATTTGTCACCTGCTTTATAAAGGCCAATCTTTTATATAGAGAATAGATTGCCACAACCACATAATCTTCTTCATTTGAGTCAGGATCAGCGGACAATATAAGCTTAGAGATGTAGTATTGGAAGCCAGCGTGGGGCTGGCGAGGTTCAATCTGAGGGAGACGAATGGTGCGTCCATTCTTGAAAGGGTTGAAGAGTGTTACACACTTGTTTTCGTCTAACATGCCCAGCCAGCCATGTGAAGAACCACAAAATCTTTCGCAATCGGGCACTCGTAACTCAACGTTATAGATGATTTTTCCTTGGACAACACTGTACAACCTTCGCTCTGTTGGGGTGTGGTTTTCGGTAGGGATCATTAACATGGGAGGTAGTTGTCGTTTACCACAACGCTGCTGCTTTGCTTGATTATGGTCCTCTGAAGTCTGAAACAGATTTCCACTGCTTGCAAACAGCACCAAACCGAAGATGGTCGATGTGTTCAGGTGGTAACATGTCTAGAATGGTGCACAGAACCGGCACTGGAAGATACGCCCAGTCTCTGTCTGGCACAGAACCAGTAAGCGCCATGCCATGCACCAAGTCTTAGAAAGTCGTATTAGCAACAAGGAACAAGATCAGAATTAAGATGATCAAGTGTGATATGAAGAAGTGTTTTAGACTTAGTTCTATAAGGATGAACAGGTGTTTTTTCCTACTTCAATCTCTATTCTTAATTATCCGTTTCCTATAATACTAAGAATTCCGATGGATAAGGCTAACCTAATTTATTAAATGTAAAATTCTATTAATAATCAAACTTTTTTTTTTTTTTGAGGAACTTAATAATCAAACTTTAGTTACTGATGTCGGTCTCAATATCTTCAAACATCGATCCTATTCCTGTGTGGGTGTCTAAAAGAACGTTGGTGATGTAGGAGAGACTATATCCAACAGAAATAGTCAAGGACAGAACTAGAATTTTAATTAGGGAATATGAATAATTTTTTTTAATGAAAATGCAAGTTACGGTCAATTTGGCACTAACAAATTATCAACGCGCTAATATACAATTAAAAAAATGCTAAAACTACTATAAAAATTTTAACAAAAAGGTTACAAATTGACGGGATAATTAATTTAATTAGTGTCATTTCAACAAAATAATAAGTTAGTATTTATATTAATTTTTGCAATTGATGACACATCAATTTATAAGACTTGGGTAGAGAGTTCTCGACTAAGAGAGAATTGTTTAAAAATAAATGAAGTCAATTTCGTATGGTAACTATTTCGGTTTGGTTAAGGGAATAATGTGTTTGGATATTAGTAAAATACGATTTTAGGTTTATTTATAACAATAGTTTGTTATAAACTTATTTTTTTAAGTATTATATAATTTGCAAGACTTTTAAGAGTCTTTAAAAATGATATATCTTATCAATAAAAAATTGATATAACCAATAATAACAATTATTATATTACAAAGACATGTTCCTTTCTAAACGTGTATGCCTAGATATATTGAAAAAAGAAAAAATTAGATGCAAAAAGGTGGAGGCTAAAGTGTCCTGATGGTGGTGGAATCAAAGTTGTAAAAGACAATGTTGGAGGGGTTATAGAGATTACTCATTATTTTTATCATTTTCTACTCTCATGTGATCAAATAAGCGGTTAAAACAAGAAATGGAAATTAAGCGGACCAAACTAGATATGTAATTTTCAGATTTTTAGGATTAGATTTGTTATTTTTGGTAATTTTATGTAATTTTTAGATTTTTAGGATTAGAGTTATTCTTTCCTTAATTTTAGGTACCTTTAATGTTGTTTAGTCAAATTAGGGTTTGATAGGCTTTTCTAGTTGCTCTAGGCTTTCTAATTGCTCTAGCTTTTCTTTTTTATTATTTAAACACATTGTAGCAAAGGCAGTTCAGTTTTAATATTAATAAAATTAAGATTTTGTCTATTTCTTTCTTTGGTGGATTCCAGAAAATTATCATATTGTGGATTCAAGGAATCCTTCATTACCAAAAACTAATAGTTTATTTTCTGTTCTTTTTTTTTATTTTTATTATTTATTTATTTATTAATAAAATGGAGTTTCAACCTATAGCATCAACTACTGATGGTAGACACCAATCGGTTTTTGGTGTAGGTTGGGATTATACCCCAGATCTCTTATTCAACTATCAAAGACTTTACCAGTTGAGCTAATAGGAACCTACTGTTTCTATTCTATCTAAGAGAGTATTGTGTGTACTTTCTTCAAATAATATTTTTAATATTAATTTAACAAAGTTTGGTCAATGGGATGTCAAGGGGAAAAGTGTTTTTTCCCTTCAATTTTAGGGTGGAGAGTGTCATTGTAACACCCAATAATTTTAATACAAATTAAATTATTATACGTAAATTATAAAAGAGGCCTACAATTAAATAGATTAAATTGATTTGGGCCTAAGATATTAAAAATAAGATAAATACTATAGAATATGAAGCCCAAGTGAGATGGCATAAGTAAATATATGAGCCTTGATAACCCTAGCCTTTTCCCTCTTAAGTTACACGTGTATTTACTGATGGGGCCTCCTTTTGCTTCAGCCGACTAGTGAATGTTGCTTTTCTTCACCGTGGCTGTGAGTTGGAGTCTACAGGTATGGTTTCCCACTCTTATAGGAGGGCATCTCTTATTTGTGTACCTGATAGAATAATTGGTATGGCTATCTTGGATCTAAATCTATTATTATTTTAATGGGAAAAGGATGCTCTATGGTTATTATATAATTGTATATAGCCTTACTGATTTCTCCGCCTATCTTTTTATTAAAGGGAAAAGGGTGCTTGTGGTTAATTTGTATTCGCATATAGCCTCACTTGTTTACCGTCAAACCATCACACTTTTGTTATGGTCTAAGTACTAGTCCAGCGGCATCAAGGGAAAAATGTAGGCAACCGGATTGATAAATTAAGAATACTATACGTGGCTTCCAAGAATTGATTTGGATAGATATAATGTTAGAGTGAATAGATAGGAATAAATCATATGGCTGTTACATTCAGGTGGATCAGATATTCATTATTCGCCCATATTGAAGTTTCATGAATACCTATGATTACGTTAATGGAAAAATCTGATTAGGCAGCAATATTTTTAAGTCCAAAAATCTGATCAAAGCTGAAAGAGAATTGGATAGTTAAGTGAATAAATGGAGAATTTTGGATATATCAATATTGTCTAGGATAAAACCGTTTTAAGTGTGAAAATAGATTTTTAAGTGAGAAATTGTGTATTGATGAACCTATTTTTGGTGTTGTTAGGTTCTAATTCTACTGAATTGTTGTGATTCAAGGGAGGTTGATTTCCTTTATTTTTGCAACTAAGAGGTAAGTGTTGTTTACTAATTTTGGAGGTTTTCCCAAAACAATGTTGATTATTAAACTATTTTATATCAAAGAAACATGTTGATATTTTATATATAAATTGATATTTTATAAATGTTTGATGTGCATATTGACTATTCGTTTTATGAAAAACTTGTGGGACAACCTGAATTTATTTAAACTTGTATGCGTGAATATATCTTTATATTTTTGAGAATTATGAATGGATTGTTTTTGTGAGCATATTGAAATGTGTTTTGAAAACCTATGGCAAATCGTAATTAAAAGCTCAGTATTGTATTTAGTCCTTAGTAAGGGACAATTATATTGCAGCTAGTCCTTAACAAGGGATGGTCCCAGAAAAGGGGACAGTGCACATTTGATAGCTCCTTAGCAAGGGAGTATCCTATTGAGGATCCAAAAATGAAACTCCTTAGCAAGGGAGTGCACCTTTAGGTTCCAAAAGAGCCATCCTTAAGAAAATGGATGAAAAGGAGGTTCTAGTCCTAAAAGGGGACAACACAACCCTGTCAACGGGGCGTAAACGTTGACCACGAGAAAAGTTTAGGAAATTGTTTATATGATGATATTGATATATATATATATATATATATATTATGATGGCTCACAATATAAAGATATTTTATTGTTTATATGAAATAGTTGATGACAAAATATTGATAAGTTACAAGTTATGAATTGTTGTAAGAATTATTTATTTGAAAGGTTTGTTCCCACACCCCAATGTTAGTGAATTTCACTTATTGAGTTATCTCACCCCCCTTTATTTCCCCTTACAGATACATTAGATGAATTATTGGAGTAGAGACTCGTGGAAGACAACAGTTACGAATTATTTTGTAGAATTGAGGAGTTTATTATGACTTTTATGGCATTAAACTTTGTACTGGAGAATTATTTTGAGGATGTTTTGTTTTTGGTGGATTAGAGCTCTGACATTTGTGATGAGATTTTAGGTTGCTGATTTCTTTTATTTAATATTTTTTTATGGATTATTTAGATTAAATAGATTTTTTTTTTTTTTTTTTTGCTTATGATTTTGAGGCGTTACAATCATTTTCCCAAATTTCAAGGGAGAGGAATGTGATTACCTTTTTTTTTTTAATATGTGTTTTGGTATTGTGTTTTTTAATTTTCCATCACAAAGTCTTCTCTCTCTCTTTTATAGCTTTGGTTGAATTTTGGTTTGGGTTAATACTTACTTTTTTTCTTTTTCTTATAAATAGGAATTTGAGTTATATATCAAAACACATTTTTCATAGTTATGAATTTGAATATGCCCACCAATTGTTTGAGTGATAAATTATTGCAAAGTCTACCTTTATTCCTTTGGTTCAATTTTAATGCTGGTTAAGGTAACATTTTAATTTTGTGATGAGTTTTGATTATCATGATAATTTCATCATTTTTTTAAGAGATGAGAAATTTGAATAATAAATTTAAAATTTAAAAAGTATAATTGTATATTAGGCAAATATAGCACACTACAATAAAACTTAGAAGAAGATGGTTTACCTTAAAAAAATATTAATCAAACACCCAAAAAAAAAAACATGTTCTTTTCCCTATTAGTCCACACTTACTAGTTACATTTCCTCAAACTTTTACCCTCTCTCTTTGAATCTTTATCTCCCCACTATTCTCTCCTTTATCATCACACTTCCTTCATTCTTTTTTCTTTCTTATATTTCGACTATTCTTGTCTCTATTTTATTTTGTATAAATTTGATATCATTTCTTCTGTCCAATCCATATTTTCCCACACAATTTTTTTACTACTCTCTCTCTCTCTCTCTCTCTCTCTCTCTCTCTCTCTCGCTCTCTGTGGAATTTTGTTCTTTCTTATAACTCTCTAATTATGGTTGATGAGTTTTTTTTTTTTTAAAATAAATTTTCCATCACAAAGAGAATTTTGGTTTGGGTTAATATTTAGTTTTTTTTTTTAAGAAAAAAAAAAGAATTTGAGTTTATATCAAAACACAATCTACATGGAAATGAATTTGAATATGCTTACCAATTGTTTGAGTAATAAATTATTGGCATAAATACATTTTTTGTCCCTACATTTTGGGCCGATTATCGTTTTGGTCTCCACTTTTCTTTTTTCTCAGATGTGGGTCCCAAAATCGAAAAATCATTCTTATTTTAGTCTATACTGTCATCTCACTAACGAATATTGCTTACGTGGCAGACAGAGTGTACTGTTGGCACTTGGCACACTAAATACTGATATGACTATTAAAATAGTGATATATTTGTAGTGATAAAAGGATACAAAATATAGAAATGTTTTTTTTATAAGAAAATAGAAAATACTTGAAGTAATTTTTATATATATATATATAATTTTTTTTTCACCTCACTACGTAATATTTCTATATTCTCATGCATCGTGTGGGTCTGTGGCTATTATTTTTAAAATTTAACTGTCAAATTGCATGTTCTTTATGTTTTTAACACATATGTCAAATTTCATGTCGAGTAGATGTAATTTACTATTTGATCTATAAACTTATCTTTTATGCATAATCTTAAATTACTAAAACTTGAAATTTAAACATTTGATTGATGATATAACTATTGATCTTTAATTTTCTGGAAATTTTGCAAGCATTAAGGATGTAAGAAGAAAATATAATCTAATGGTGGATTTGTTGAAATTTACATCCGATAAAAATATATTAAATGGAGTTGTCTAAGGCTAAAATCAAGTTTATAGCTAAACTTTGTTCATTATGTAATTACATTTAAAAAAATAAAAAAATAAATTCAAATTCCATAGTTATACTAGTTGACATTTATAAAACTATTATAAAAGTAGTGATGTTTTGGATTGAAATGACTATGAGAGAGAGAGAGAGAGAGACGACGAATCCGGGGATAGTAAATGGATAGTACCAAACACGCTTTGCATGCATAACACTTTTTTATGTGCCCGCTTTGCAGTGAAGGTCCAGAGACCATTATTCAAGCCTTTAAAGATTGCCACGAAGCCCAGGTTTTTTGGAAGTCTTTTCCTCCCCTTATGGAAGACTCTCTTTTCTATGGGTCTAATCTTACTGAGTGGCTAAGGTTAAATTGTCGCAGCATTAGAAAGGGTTAGAGCACAAAACACAATAGAAAATCTCAATCTATATGATGCATGTAATGAATGCACATATGATGCATGCTCTAATGCAATGAAATTTGTTCAATTATACTTTATAAATTAACAATTGACTTGAACATAGAGTTTTAGAACAAAAACCCCAAATTTGAAAAACCCAATTTCAAAAAACTTAACCAAATTGAGTAATTAATCATTACACAAGATAGAAATCATCATATAATGACATAATTAATCAATTACACAAGTCAATTTTACCAATTACAGCCCAATTGAACAAAATCCCCAATTTCATGTAGTTTCAAGCCCTAGAATTTCAAATTTCTGTTGAACTACGTGATGACTTGATCCCTCTCCGGTGTACGTAGGCAGCTTAGTACTTTTCACTAAGTTCAGTCACATGAAAAGAAGAAGGATTGCCGGTCTAGCTTGAAGTGTTTTCCAACGATCATCAATATGCTTTTAAGGTCCTTTTGGTTGGCAAGGCATTGCTTAAGGACAGTCAACTTCTCGATATGATGATCAAAGGTCGTTGTAGTAGAAGATGAAGACTGTAAGGAGTTGACGTTGCTTAACTTTCCTTGAAATGATGATGAACATAAGTTGATGCTTGGTTGTGGGGTAAAATAAAATCTCCAACTTCTTTTACAAAAAATGAAGTCTTCATGGTATTGCCCATCTTCTATGAACATTCTCCCGCGTTTCTGAAGTATGCTTTGCATCACTTATTTCTTGGGGGCATCTTCTTGTACCTTGCAAGTTTAAACTACATCGTTTCTTTTCTAGGTTGTGCCACTTCATAGCTCTGAAATTTGAACCACATCATCTCCCTTCTGAGTGGTGTTGCTTCACATCATGTCTCTGAAATTTGGACAACGTCAATTTCCTCCAGAATGATAATAGATCGTGTATCTTAAGTCGGTCTTGCATCACCTTGCTTCTATG
The DNA here is from genome assembly GCA_030021035.2 of Notholithocarpus densiflorus. Taxonomy (NCBI): domain Eukaryota; kingdom Viridiplantae; phylum Streptophyta; class Magnoliopsida; order Fagales; family Fagaceae; genus Notholithocarpus; species Notholithocarpus densiflorus. Next base: position 325,457 of record JARYZH020000178.1, on the reverse strand, counting down.
GGCATGTTCGTGCAATGTCGAATTCTTGGTGGCATGTTCTGACATCTTCAAAGTCTTGGTAGCATACTTTGGCGTCTTCAAAGTATTGGCGTCATTTTTTTTTCCCACATCTTCAAGGTTTTGTTGGCATTCCTTGCATCTTCAAAGTCTTGATAGGGACTCCTGGCATCTTCAACGTCTTGTTGGCACCTCTGAAATCTTGATGTCTAGCTACAGCGCTATGCACCCCTGATGTCTGAGCTATGTTGTCTCTGAAAATTTATGCTGTTGTAGCTTTATTATAAAGGTCAATATTGGTGCAACTTCAATGCGAGTGCAAGTGCTAATGTGGAGTGTTGTTGTGGCTTCATGACAAAGATGAACGTTGGCCCGATTTCGGCGTAAATGAAGTGTTGACGTTGCTTCATGGCAAAGACGAGTATTGGCATGACTTCAGTGCTAATGTGGAGTGTTCTCAGGGCTTCATGGCAAAGATGAGTATTGGCATGACTTCAGTGCTAATGTGGAGTGTTGTCATGGCTTCATAGCAAAGACAAGTATTGGCACGGCTTCAGTGCAAATATTGGTGCAACTTCAACATGACTTCAGTGCTAATGTGGAGTGTTGTCATGGCTTCATGGCAAAGATGAATGTTGGCATGACTTTGATGCGAATGGAGTGTTGTCATGGCTTCATGGCAAAGATGAATGTTGACACGGCCTCAGTGCAAATGATGGTGCGACTTCATAGTAGATGCAAGTGCAAATATTGCTTCATGGCAAAGATGAATGTTGGCATGACTTCATTACAAGGAAAAATGTTGGCATGACTTCATTACAAGTACAAATGCTGGCATGGCTTCATGGTAAAGACTCTTGATGCGGCTACATTGCAAAGACTCTTGAGATGGCTGCATTGAAAAGACAAGTGTTGGTGCAGCTTAATTGCCAAGGAAGGAATGCTGCATAACAAAAACAAGCAACAACAAAGAACTTGTCAGAAGAAAATCTCATGGCACGTCTTTAAAAAAAAAAAAAAAAAAAATAGTAATAATAATAAATAACTAAATCGATAAAGAGAGAGCTTCAATTTTAATCTCTAGCCTGTAAAAAAAAAAAAAAAAAAAAAAAAGGTTAGTACAAACCAAGCATGTGAAAAAAAAAGAAAAAGAAAAAGAAAAAAAGAGATAAGAAGAAAGAGAGCAAAATTTTATCATGCTACCCACGGAAGACTGCTTGTACAAATTAATGCATACCCCGAGTGGCTTTATATAGAAAACTTCTGAGATAACAGACAAAAAAAGAAAAATGGTGAGTAGGCAAGCCATTAATTGCTGCCACTTAAAGTCAGACTTTGCAACTTGAATGCACTCAAAGTCAAAGAAAACTGCACCCAACCTTGAAAAAAAGGGATCCTGTTGTCAGAAGAGACAATTGCACTTGTATGAAAGATAAAGCCGACATCACAGAAGAGACTATTGCACTTGGATGAAAGACAAAACCGACATCACAGGAGTCTTCTACGGCCTTCGATCCACCAAATTCCAGGCCCAGATACCCAGCCACGTGCGGCCACAAATTCCCAATGTCCCACGAGTTTCTTATTCAAATCTGCACAAATCTGAGAAAATTTTTACAAAACCAGTGCCACCACTCGATCCAACGGCCCTCGATGTACAAAACCCATAAATATCATTGACAACGGAGCTGTGATGCGCCTCCACGCGCCACCATAAACTCGCGATGACCCGCAGCCTGGTCTTTCAAATTTGTGCAAATCTGCTCACAATTTTAGAAAACTAACCATACTAGGGTCTTCCACGGCCTTAGCTGTACAAAACCTGAAAATTTCAGGCCCAAAAACTCAGCCATGGGCCACCATGCGCCGCCAAAAGAACCGGAATTCTCAGCTTCAGTACCACGCGCTTCTACGTGCCACTAACTGAACTCACGTGCAACCACGCGCTGACACGTGCGCACGCGCCATGCGTTGACACGCGCGCCTCAGAGTTATGACGTCATTGATGACGTCATGTTTTGACCCGTTTATTCAGACCGACCTGGAACTCTGACCCGGATCCGAACCGTCTGAAAAAAAGAAAAAAGAAAAAGAAAAGTGGGCTTTGACTAAGTTGGACCTTTGACTTTGACCAAAAAGTCAAAATTTTCAACACGGACTTATCCCACTCAGTTTTTCGAGTACATTTCGATTTTGGGATCCACTTCTTCATTCGAAACTCGGAAGTTGCGTAAACGTCCAATTTCTAGAAAGTTGACTTTTGCATAAATCTTGACCGAGAGTTAAAATTTTCAAGAAGGCCCTATCCCACTCGGTTTTTCGAGTACATTCCAATTTTGGGATCCGTTTCTTCATTCGAAACTCGGAAATTGCACAAACATCCGATTTCTAAAAAATTGACTTTTGCATAAATCTTGACCGAAAGTCAAAATTTTCAAGGACCTATCTTGCTCAATTTTTCGTGTAGATTCTAATTTTGGGATCTATTTCTGCATTTGGGAATCCAAAAGAGCTCAGGACTTGAAAACCACCAACCTGGCCCACTTCTCCGAAGTACTAGCAGTGTTCAAAACTTGAGCTCCCAAGATTAAAATTTGAGATTCATCCATTTAGTCTGGATTCCCTCAGGGTTATTCTCTAGACTTCATTAAGGCTTCCCTTCCAAAGTACAAATGAACTCTCACAAGTGTGTCTTGAACTTGAAATTACACTAGGTCACTAGTTCAACCTACCATTCTCGTTCGGTGCCTACCAGTCTCCAACCTACCATTCTTGTTCGGTGCCTACCAGTCTCACCAAAAATTCTCAACTACCCCTCTACCATTCTTTGTCTCTCTACTATAAATAGAAGGGCCGGGTTCATCAAAAAACTCATCAAAAAAAAAAAAAAAAAAAAAAAAAAAAAAAAAACACACTGAATCATGAAATGAAGATTTGCTTCTTTCAAATTTTCAAGTCCTTCTCACAGCCATTTCTTACTATAGCCTCATCACTCTCAACATCTAGCAACCGATATCGCTTCATGATCCGTTTGAAATCAACCTTCTCATGGTTCAGTAGAAACCCTCTTCACAACATCATTGTAGTTTTGAGATCCAAACGAATTTTGTTTCTCCCCTTAACGACCATATTTGTCCATAAAATTACTCATAACAAGGTCTACATTGCGGTTCCATGCTTCCTCGGACTTGGTTGGCCAGGAAATCCAAGTCCAGCAAAGACACCTGTTCCTAACCTCAGGGCTCCTGTAGTCTCTCTCCAATTGCTTGGTCTTCCAGCAGAAGCAGCGGTTCGGAACAAACAGCAACTTGGCTGGTTTCTAAGACCAGAATCACAAGTTGGCTCCATCTTTCATTTTTCTGTGCTTTTCCAACAAGTGGCAGTAGGTGAAGATGGTAAAAAGTGTTGGGGTATCCTACAAATTGTCTTCCATCCAACACTTGAAACAACCTCCAAGACACCAGCTCATCAGAATTTAGCCTTTGGTGCTGGTAAATGGTCACCAAAGCCTTATTCCATGTCCCCACCAGTGTGGGACCCAAAGGTCATCGTTGCTGGTACCTCAAAACACACTTTCTGGAATTACTCCAACTTTAAATCAGCTTAAAGAATTTCAGAAAATATACTTCTGAAATTACTTCAACTTAACGTCCGTCGACATGGTCCCATCACACACGCATATTCGATGACTTGCCGCCGGATCTCATTCAGCATGCAGTCAGTCCCGGATCCCAAGGTGTACTTCCCAGAAACATCTACACCAGAGGGTCCCCAACATACAGGGCCAGCGCCATGGAGGCATATGTTTCACCCATTCGCTTTGCTTCATCCCCATCTTCTTCACCACCAACATCAGCATCCCCAGAATCCATAAGCTTCTGAAATTACCTTAAATTAACCTGAGTCATATAATAACACATGCACATTCAACCACTTTCCCACATGTCCTCGCCGTAATCCAAAGCATATTCTTCTGAGATAAATTCACCAGAAGTTCTTAAAAACGCGAGGCTAGCCCTATGACTCTGCATGCTGTACCCAGCCACCATTCTCGCATCTTCCCCATCTTCTACACCCTGTGATCGCCGCCAACGATCCAAAATATTCTTCTGAAATTACCTCAATTTAACCTCAGCTGAAATGATTCAATCTTGCAAGTACATCCAACTTCTTGCAAATAACTTTCAGCCTCACCAACCCACTTCAAATACCATGGAAAAATCTTCTGAAATTACTTCAACTTAACCTCTGCTGAGAAGGCTCGGTCACGCAAGTACATTCAAATACTCGCAGACCCATTTTCGGTCTCATCAAAGCCTTTCATATGGGTGGGTCTACTCTTCGGAAATTATCTCATCCTGCTGAAAGCTCCACCACCTTCAACTACTTCACTTGAAGAGTCAAGTGTAAAAATCCGTGTTCGAAACTCATTCCCACACCACACTCCGAAACCGTGTGCGTGAACGAGTCTCGAGGGGGCATTTGTAGAGAGGGAAAATTCTTGACCTATCACAAGCTGACACGTCATACTACCAAGTCCACAAAATACAACCAATTACAAAGCTCCACGTATTGTTGCTAGGTTTTGCTATCACTACTTAGAAACCAACAGAAATTTGCCAAGTGTCATGCAAGAACCAATCACACACCAGCGCGTGTAAGCGATGACACAAGCAATCCAGCGCATGTAAGCGATGACACAAGCAGTCCAGCACGTGTAAGCGATGACACAAGCAGTCCAGCACGTGTAAGCGATGACATAGGCGGACCAATCAGGCTGTGACATGTGTCACCAATCAGACTCCGCCACTTGTCGCTCACCCACCCCAAAACTCCTAGAGATTCATTGTAATTCTATTTCAAAGATCTTCGATCCATTCTTCAGCCAAATTGAAGTATATCTTGTGTTCAAATCAAAATCAAATTACCACAATTCCAATCAACAAATCTTTTCAAGGAGATTGAATCAGAGGATCACTCTTTTGTAATTACAGAGAAATGTACCACACATTCATCAATACAAATTCGCATTTGTGAAACTATTTCACTTGTTTGACTTATTTCGAACTGAGAAATTTAGTCGTCCACACCCTACACGTCATATGGGCTTGGGCTGAGTTGGAAAAAATCTGCAGAAAAACAATCTGCACGAGCTTCGATCAATCGAGCCTAATTTTCGATCGATCGAGCCTTGCAGATTTATACCAATAAATCCTGCAGTACACTCGATTCCAACTTTACTAATAAACATACTTTGAGCAGCCTAATTCTAGACTCTAAGTTTTGATCATGGTTTGCCAACATTACACATTGAAGTTCTAATACATTTAGATCCTAAATCCTTAGAACCTAACTCATATTTTTATTAAAGATTAAATTCTATAAGGATGTAGTTTAAAACCCAAGTTTTACACCCTTTAATTCCAACATGCCACATTATCTTATCATATATTAAAGAATAAGCACAACCACACTTATTCAATTATAATATTCATCTGAAAATTCAACCAAAATGAGAGTTTATTAAGATGTTATTAATTGTGGTATGATGTACTGAGTTTTAAGTAAAAAAGTGATGTGACAGTCTCTTATTGGATGATGTAAAATATGGATTTTACACCCCATTCTTACCGAATTCAAACTCTTTTTATTAATATCCTCTAAACACTTTTTTTATTATTAGTTGAATTTGGAAACTAATATCCTATTTGGTTGTAAGGGAGATGACTGAAAAGGAAGGAAGGGAGGGAAAAGTAAGGGAAGGGAAAGGGAAGAAGAAAGAGTTGTACATAGAAGGATTGCATTAATGGGACTGTCTGAAGGATTGTGCTAAGAAAATTTCTAGAACACAAACTTTACTCAAAATTATGGGTTGTGAGAAAAGTATGAAACTTCATCAAAAAAGAAAAAAAGTATGAAATATTGGCGAATCGATCAAATTGTGTATTCTCACTTTTTAATAGAAAACTGAAAAGTGAAATGCGTGGGACCATCACAGCTCATATTGATATAGAAAAACTTAATGAAAGAAGTAAAAAAAAAAAAAGGCTAAATATAAAATTAGAGCGTCACTTGGCAAGATCTCATGCACTCCTGCACGAGGTCTCTGCATATATATATTGATTTGTGGCTAACGTTACCAAATTTAAAATTGATTTTTGGTGTCAGTATGTTTTGAACTTTAGATCTCTAATTCAATGACAAGAGACTTTACCAATTCAACTAACTGGAATCCACTAATAAGATATCAAATACAATTTTTTTTTTTTAGTATCTTTCTAAATTTTGTTTCATAAATGAACTTGCACTTTAGCATTATAAAAAAAAAAAAAGGTCAACTTACTAAAGCACCATCCAATTGGGCTATATAGCTCACCTCTATGTAGGGCCAAAGCCATTGATTTTAATATTTAATTTTATCCCCATAAAATTTGTTACTTATATTTTTCACTTAAATCAAATATTTTTGGTCCAAAGAAAAAAATATCAAACCATTTAATTGTGGTGGCTCAGCCATTAGGAAATTAGGCAATGGAATAAGGCCCCATATGAAAAAAAGGCCCTCTATTATTAACCAATAAAGTATACTATATCCATCTACCCATGTGTATTAAAATACTTAGTATTTAAAAAAAAAAAAGAATACAAAAACATAGTAATTTTGTATAAAAAAAGGCAATAAAATTATATTTTAAATGAAACAAATATATTAAAAGTCATATAAATATTATTTAATTAATATTTAAGTAAATATCCTACCTTATCCCCAAAATACATTGAGCCTGCCTGCTATTAATAATATTATTTATCATATATTTATAACAATTATGTTCAAGTATATCCTGGTGTAAATTTGTTAGCCTTTGTTTAGTTTTCAAACTGCTATTTGAGAAAATTCTTGTGTAGTTAATACCGGAAAATTCTTAGATACTGTCGGAGTACGAAAAAATGATGCTTCCTCCTCTTACATTCATGATGGATCCCATAAAACATGTGAGAGGAGAGAGCACTATTTTCTATACTCCGGGAGTACATAAAAATTACTCGTTGATACCTCTCCCAAAAAAATTTGTTGTAGTTGGTTGTCAACTTAAACAGATAGAAAAAGACTAAGTCATGATGAAGTGATAAATTGTGTGAAGATAAACATCACCATGGGCCCAGTAAGTATCATCATTCATCCATGATGATTAATCTCAAGAAATGTTTGGTCACCTCTGTTTCAGTGACCCTATCTTTAGAATCAGTCAAGTTAACTTTTTTATTTATTATTCTTTGTAAAGACTAAAGACTAAAGACTAAAGAGTCAAGTCGACTTTATTTAACAGTAATTAACTTTTCTGTGTGGTATGGAAAAGGAATATATAAGTTTTCAACACATGATGTTAATAAATTGGATTAGACCATGTGATTAGTGCGTGGTGAAAGCATAATATATTTAAGATATCTCAAGCACAAATTGTTTATCTTATCATGAAAAATGGGACACTGTGCTTTGAATGCTTTGACATTCTTAGAACTTGAACATGAGATGAGAGTAAGGGCTTTTGAACCAATGTGAATTTGTGTACATGGGAGTGCACTTAATAATGAACCAATTGATATTATCAAAAGAAGAAGACGGGAAAGAAAAAAAAGTTTGGTAAATGTAATATTTCCTTTTAAATATCATGCACAGTAGCTATTAATGGAGTTTTTATACTTTTTTTTAACCAAAAGACACCTAAAATCTGTTAGTGAGTTTCAATTAGCTCAATTAGTGAAGTTTTTTATTCTTGGATAAGAGAGTAAGAATTCGAAAATTAATCAGGGTTTAAATTTCCCAACATTCTCTATGTAATAAGGAATTTCTTTTATCTGCTTCTACTTGTTTAAAATTCTTAATTGGTAAATTAATAAAGTTGTAAGTTAAAATATTTATGAATATTATTGGCACTTCTTGATATTTCCAAAAAGTTCATAGTTTAAGGCTCAAATTCTCCTCCCCAACCTATTGAATTATAACATATAAACAAATAATGTTGCAATTGCCAATTGATGTCTTGAGATCATGAGGAATCTTCGCAATTTCAATTAAATCCTAAACGAGCATGTGTCAAGATGTATATTACCTATTATATTTTGTATGACAGTAAAGCACTTGTTTTATAATTACTTTATGTTATTAATTATATTATTTAATTTTTGTTGAATCATTTATATGTTTCTTTTTGTGAAGTCAATTAATCATATGTTTCATGCTTATTTTTTGAATGTCTAGCTTGTTTGCCTAAGCTAAAAGCTTAGTTCTAGCCTCTATGCCTCTATCGCCTTTTTTTATTTATTATTATTATTTTTTAATGAGTTCTTAAATAAAAAATAAACAACTGATTTTGTTTTGATAATTTGATAATTGGGGAGCAGGGTGTAAATTTTAAATGTTTCCATTAGAATTACCAAGAGGAACTAATTGAATTATAAAGTTGTTAACCAAAGGATTGGTTTTCATGCCTTTACTAGACTTGCTTTCATTACATGTGAATTTTTTTTTTAAATTTGTAAATAATAGACTTGCTTTCATTATGTTAATAGAGCCAAAATGCAATACAGTAGAGGCCAAGACAGCTAACGTGGTAGACCAAGAAAGACTGCTATTACCATGAAAGCAATAAAGATGTCTTGCTTACCGTTGATTAAAAAACCCCTCAATTTTCTGAAGTGTTGTGATCAAGCTTAGAGCTGTCACCAAGTATATTATAAGTAATTTTTTTTTTTTTTTTTTGAGAATGAAAAAAATTGGGGAATATATGGTTATATTAAACCCCCGGGCAGAGCGCTAGGTCAGCAGCCATTAAGCTGAATAATACTGCTAACCTGTGTGGGGTGTCAGCCCCACTAAGGATGCCCTCCAACAAAAGCCTGCTGGCAACGGGACTCGAACCTAGGTGGGTTAGACGAAGCGTTCAATCCTTACCAGCTGAGCCAAGCCCCCGTTGGCGGTATATTATAAGTAACGTCAGGTATTATTGGCAATTAGTGAGAGTGGTGGTGTCGTGGTGGTGACAGTGACAGTGACGATAATGATAGTGACAATAGTGGTGATGACGACAACAATGATTATTATGGGATGATATTGGCAACAATAGTGGTAATGGTAACATTAACCATGTAAAGAGTCCTGATAATGGTATGAGAATGGTTTTATTGATAGAATTCGTACAATGACACAATTCTCCTTAAAATTTAAACTTGGGATTTTGATGCTTAAAAATACGGAGATCAAGGTTTCACATACTCATTGAAACAACTCTCTTATTAACCCAAACAAAGGAAATCAACATTAGAAAATTTCAAATTACAGCTTTGAATAAATCTCACGTCAAAATCCCTTGTTTGGACACAACATAAAAGTTCAAAGAAGGAAAGGGGGCATCTCTAAATAGTAAATATTACAAGCAAGTCGTTTACTTGAAAAACTCCATAACCCAAAAATCACAGACAGAACATTCAAATTTGATGCCACTAAATCCAGCCATGGTTGCCAAGGCCACGATTTCGTCTTGGGTCCTTTCCTTTCCTCCTGTGTATTGAGTCATCATAAACATATCCAATTGATAGGTGCTCTTCATAGAAGTGCTAATATTGGGCATAGTTGGAATAACTGCCTCCACAACAATTACCTTTCCATCATTTGAAATAGCATTGTAGCAATTTTTTAACAACTTCAAGCAGTATTCGTCACTCCAATCATGAAGTATCCACTGAAAAATCATCCAATTATGGCATCATTTGTCTTGGAAAATTATACCATATATTATTTATTTAGTATAAATTATATGTTTGTATATATATATATATATATATATCATTTCTACCTAATAAATAATTAGTTTCTTATAATATTTTGCGCCATTACCAAATCAATTGGACGGGGAATAATTGAGACAATCAAATAAGAAGAAAAGCATTTCCTATGCAACACAAATCAGTTTGCAATGTATTTGGGTTTAAGTCAAGGGTACTTGTGAATCAAAACATAATACCTTTTAAATATGAAACTAACCTTCATAAAAATGGCAGGCCCTTCAGGAACGTTCTCAAACATATCTCCTTCTACATGTTCCACATTTATGTTATAGAAAAATTTAGAGCACTGTAAAGACCAATTACTATGGCGATCATTTGCAAAAGTCTTGCGTGGGGATTACCTAGACCAATAGAGAGTTGAACCTGATAGATTCAGTTACTATTGCATAAGAAGCTGGTATTTTTGTGACTTTAACTTGTGATAAGTCATGGAATCTAAATTATTTTACAGTTTAAAGAGGTGACCTAGTATAGGTTTTCATCTCTTTCTTTACTTCTCATTTTAATAGTCTGTTCTAATGTTAATGCAGTTGTCTTCCTCATTACCGAATGCAAGTTATTTTAACTTCTTAAAGGCGGACTTTTTCACTTGGAATCCAAGTGAATTGTTTGATCTCATTCTCGATTATACGTGAGTTGGCATGAATAGTGGTTTAGTTGTCCGTGAGAAGAATCTCTATATGATCATATTTTAATGGAGAATTTACAGGTTCTTTTGTGCCATTGAACCAGACATGAGGTTGGCTTGGGCACAGAGAGTTCATGATTTATTGAAACCTGGTGGAGAGCTCATAACACTAATGTTTCCAGTAATGATCTTAATTCCTCATTAATTTTTCCCACTTATTTTCTCTTTGTTTATTCTTGTTTGCATGTGAAAAACACTATCATATGATATTTGATTAGACATTCCACAATCTTACCTTCTTTTCTTTTCTTTTCTTTTCTTTTTCCTCAATCTTACCTGCTTTTCTTCTCAATAGCAATGTCCTTAGAATTTTAGAGACCTTCCAATTTTTAAAGGGAAGTTCAGATTAATTAGTGAAATTTCAGAATTTATAAATGTTTGTGAAAATGGTTTCCTTATGGCTCTGTTGAAACTAAATTTTTCGTGATGGCAGATCAGCGATCATGTTGGTGGACCCCCATTCAAAGTATCAATTTCAGAGTACACACTTATTTACCTTTTTTCTTTTTTTCTTTTTTGCCGGCCCTTCCCTTGGGGGTTGGGAGGCTTGGTAGTTTGAATCTAGTATCGATATCACTGAAGAAACTTTTGCATGGATGTTTGTCTACACTTACAACTTTTTTTTTTCAAACTTACCAATTTAAATCTTTGCAGTTATGAAGAGGTATTACTTCCCATGGGCTTTAGGGCTGTATCCATTGTGGATAATGAGCTGGCTATTGGACCACGCAAGGTATGTCTAAACATCTTCTCCTAGTTGAGTAGAACCTGCAATGTAGAGCTTGCAAAATCAAGCATGCTAATCACACGATTATAAGTTCTCTAAGATACATGGTACACTTTGAAAAGTCAACAAAGGTGTAATAACAGCCATTGGGACAGCCTGCTAGCTTACAGATAAATCTAACACACTCACACGAGAGTCTCGACAAGAGTTAAGTAATTTATTTGTATAATTTCCTTTGCATATGTACTTGTATCACTTATCATGTGTATCATTCTTTGTTTTATTGTTTTGATTTGTTGAAATTTTGTTTATTGAAGTTTTTCCATCATTGTTTTTGACAACTTGTTATTAAACAGCATCTCTTTAATGTCTTACACCTTGCTAAATACTTTTATTGATGTTTTATTTGAGGCATTAAAGTTCAAAAATGGGTCGAATTTCACTGAATGAGATACTTGTCTTGGTATTTTGCAACTCGCCACTAAAAGTTGATTTTGTGGACAGATATTCCACTCTAAATTACCGAGTTGGCTATCTTATACTTTGAGGGAGGAGATAAATGAGTTTGGAAATGGAGTGGGCATTTAGAAATATTTTCAGTTTGACCAGGATATTTTATACTGCACCAAACACTTGAAAACAATGAAAATGTTTTCCTCTGATAAACATAACTTAAGTGTTCCCTGTAATCCTCTCTCAAAAAACAAAAAAGTGTTCCCTGTAGTGGTCTGATGTACAAGTTGATTGAATGCCTTTTTGTAGGCTGAGTTTGCTTTTCCAGTCTCATAATTCGTTCTCTTTATTGTAACTTTTTTATTTATTTTAGAATGAAGGGCAATGTCTATTACACACACTCACTTGCACCCACTCATGATTTCTGAGCAAGAGGAATGTTCCTAGAAAGAGTGAGGAAAATTAATTAGTAACTTTCTGTGTGGGGAGTTTAGAAGTTTAATGAATTTTTCGTTTAGATATCATAATACCCTTTAAAGTGCTCTAACAATTGGCTTTATTAGCTTTTACAGGGAAGAGAGAAGCTTGGCAGGTGGAAGAGGTCCCTAGCCCAATGCTCACTATGATAACGGCTGTCGTCGTGTGAAAAGTGGAGCACTTGGGGACATTGAAATTGTTCATATATTGATTATGACAATAAAACATAAAGAATCGTTCTAATAATTTGATTATTTTAAAATGTTATCAATAAGTCTAGCGACACAACTTTTACCAGCAATTTTGAATTTATTTGTTGATATATGCAATTCTATGTAGCCCTATAACTATAAAGTTAAAAAAGAGATTTGGTTCAGGTAATTTTTCTTATTCCCTTCACCCCAATGTAAAAAGTAAAATTTTTGAAATTTTTTGGGTTTTATTTGGAATATTTTCACACAAACAGAGAGCGGATAAGATATGATCTGAACACAACTTTTGCCGTATATAATTCGTATACTCCATGTTTTACCCTCTCATCCTCTAACTTGTGTTGGCCTTACTAATTACTAACCTCTACTTTGGTGAATTTCAGATAGTTGAAAAACTCTAAATTAACATTCAAATACAACCAATTTTAGTTCATTTGGATCATGGTGGAGAAATTTAAGAACCCCAAAGATTACTTGATAAGAAATTTCAACTCTAATTTTGAAATCTCCCTCAGTTCAAATTCGATTTTGTAGCATAAGTTAAATTGAGAGAAATTTCCATGCTTTTTAAGATGGCAACTCATTTACTCTAACTGGATAGTTGAAAATTTGTTCAAACTTGGATAAATTTGTTCAACCTTGGTCAAATCAGACTTGACCCAACATTTTTTTACAAATTTATGAAACTCTTTTAGCATATGTTTAATTGAGGTAAACAAGAATCATCAATTTGATTTCCAATGCTTCAATTATAGTTTAGGATACAACAATAATTTTCGAATACCTGGGCATCATTAAATAACTATTTATTTTTAAAAAAATTATGGAGCAAAATATGATGTCGACAAGTTTATCACATAATTTATAACAAAAAATTAGGCATTTTTTCATGAATTCTTGTGCTCAAAGTTTTTTTCCCAACCAATCGTGTAAACCAAATAGCGTTGGTTAAAACAAGGATGTAAGATGTTCTTATTACTCAAAACATTTATTACAAAGTATTTAATTCAACTTCCAATTCCTCTCTTATTTGAGAAATTATACGGTCCTCATAGTGGCCTTACTTATAACTCCACCTTGGTAAACTTCAAACGGTAAAAAAAAACTGTAAATCAACATTCAAATACAACCAACTTCCTGCACCATTTAAGTGGAGACTCCAAATGTGACTTGGAATTATGTTGTTTTCATCGTCTTCTTCCTCTTTTTTTTTTTTTTTTTTTCCTTTCTATTTATTAAAATCGATTACTAAATTGATTTATAGACGTAACTTGATGACTAAAGCTTGTAACTTTTTGACAGAAATATATGTTTGGTCTCAAAAATTTGAGTCAAATTCTATTTTAATCCAAAATTTGAAAAGTTTTATTAATCATCTAAAATCCATTGAATTTTGAAAATTTTGGATTTTTTTTTTTAAATAAGGACAAGGCTATAGAACAAACTAACTTGATACATTTACAATTAATCTTTCAAAGGGCCTTAAATAGAACCCAGTCCATATTATAGGGATTTATAGTATATCACTATATCTTCACCTAGTCTCTTTGTATATAACTTGTGGTTGTGGTATTATAATTCTATCCTTAAAAAAAAAAAAAAAAAAAAAAAGGAACTAGTGGTATTATAAGAATGCATGGTTCTTCCAAAAATCCCAGCATTCTTCCTGCAATTGCATTGGTGAGTATGTGCTAAATATGGTCCTGAGATGGTAGTTGCACAGTCATTAGAGGAGATTCTGGGGAAGGGGATTTCTGTAGTTAACTTAAACTGATATCAGTGGAGATACTTTCCTCAACACAAATTAATAATGCTTGAAAACAGCCCGCCAATTAAATTACTTAAAGGTTCATGCATGCTTGCCAAGCACGTGATATTCAGCTATTTGGTATACGCATATATTCTCCAAAATACATGTAACCTTATTACTTGGTATGTTCATACTTCATACACACCTTATTACAATCTATGATCCACTTTTCTTTTCTTTTTTTTCTTTTTCTTTTTTTTATTTGTAGTGTACTAGGAGGAAAGCTAGTGCACTAAAGCACTAAGAGAAGGGCAAATGGACTAAGATGAAAGTTTGGGCAACTGACTTTAGTATAGTAAGTAATCTATATTGAATATCTGTAAACTTGTTTAATGTGGGTTGTTGAATTGGAGCAAGTAGGTGGTTTGCATAGTGTTATGTGATGGTCTAAGTTGATAATGGGACTGTTCATTGCATTTTGTGTGTGTAGATATATATATTTTAGGTATTGTAGTATAATGTTTAGTGACGAAAAAAATTCCATTGCCTATCATTTATTTATTAAAAAAAATTAGACATGTTAGTGATGAAAATTTTTGTCACCAGGACATTAAATGAAACGAGAGAAAGACAAGAAGAGGAAGCCTGCACCATAACATAAAATTATCACAATAACTCCTTTCATGATCTTTCTAACCATTGCACCACTCTCCCTTTCAGAAATATATTTTGTTGTTTGGAACTTGATTATGAAACCGCAATTTATAGAATTTGAAACCTTAATGATGCAATATTTATTAGAAAATTTAAAGTTGCATATATTTTGATTGAAAACTTTATTCAACCTTCAAATGAACTAAACCAAGATGAATTGAATTGGACCAAACTGAAATCAACCAAAACAGACTGAGCGAACTGAAATGAACCAAAGTAAACCAAACTGGACCGAATGCTGAACCGTCTATATTGCTTTATATAGTGACTATATAACATGGATGGCCAAAAGATTTCGTAGAACTGTAACGAATGTTGGAAAGGGTTATGCAACTTATACAATGCTGAAATGACAACACCAGAAGTTTCTATAGTTACTCTCTCACCAAAGGTATTGGTGTTCGGAACGAAGAATGAGAAGCAGTCATACAATATTACCATAGGTTATAGAGGGAATAAGAAGAGGGAAGTTTAATTTGGTGCCCTTGTTTGGGTTGAGGAAAATGGAAAGCATGAAGTTAGGAGTCCGATTGTGGTATCACCTATGTTGAATTTCTGAGTTCATGGTTTGTTGTCTCAGAATTATCATATACATGTATTTATGTTCGTATCATGTGCTTATGTACTGTATACAGTACTATACACAAATACATAAATATCTAAGCTAAATTACCATATTCATCCTCCAACTTTAATCCCTGTGTATTACCCTGCATATATTGAGTTACATCTAAAGCAATATATTAGTTTGCTACAAACAAGGGAATCTCCTTGCAACCAAATTTCGGTGGTGGATCTAGTTAAAGCTCCTAGAGCTAAAGCATGTTTAGTTTCTTTTTTCATCCAACTACACCCACTTAATGTGTTTTGCTTATTTCCAATAATTCATGGGAGATGTGGATTGATTTTATAATTTAAGGGGAAATTGAAGTTAGTTCAATAATTAAGGGGAGAAAAGTGTAATTAATTTAAGGCATAAATGCACTTTTAGTCCCTACATTTTTACTTTACCACTTTTAGTCCCTAAATCAATTAATGCGTTCTATTTTGGTCCTTTCCGTTAGCCCACTATCGGAAATTGCTTAGGTGGCAGACGGAACTATTAAAATAATAATAAAAATTTTTATTTTATTATTAAAAATGCCACGTCAGCTTATAAATTAAAAAAATTATTTATTAATTTTAACTAAATAAAAAAAATTAAAAACAAATAGTTTAAAAAAGAAATTAAATTAATTAAATTAAATTAAAAATAAATTCACTCCCTCTCTCTCTAAAGAATTCTATCTCTCTCTCTTTCTCTATTTCAAAAAAAGAAATGGCTGGGTTTGAGCATCAGGTGAAGGAAAGGGCCAGGGAGCTCAAGATCTTTTTCAAGAAAGGTGTGAAGATTGCAATTCTTCGCCGTCCTTTCTCTCTTCGACTCCGACTCCAACACCCCCTCTCTCAAAATCCACTCCCTCAATCCCCAATCCCAAACCCTAACCCTAACCCCTCAATCCACATTTTCTCCGCCTTCCCGAATCTCCTCCCTCAAGACCTCCCAAACCCCAACGCACAAACCCCTCATCGCCGCCTCCACCTTCTCCAGCTCCCTCCACCTCCTCTTCGCCAACGCCGTCAACGCCTCGCTCGAGTCCGAGTGCTCAATCCCCACGAAGGAGCTGCACGTTGGGGCTGTGTCTTGTGTCGATGTGAAGGACGGTGGGGCTGAGTGCGTGACAGTGGAAGGGCTGAGGTCGGCGGTGGTTTACCTCTAATCTCTCACAGATCAGTGGGTCTCTATTAGATCGGTGGGTTTAAAATTTCTGGATTTGTTTACGGGTTTCTCAAATTTGGGTTTGAAATTTATGGGTTTGTTTCTGGGTTTGATGTTTGTATGGAGGGTTTGATTTTTCATGTGATGTTCTGGGTTTGCTAGAAATTGAGGGTTGGGTTTGGGTTTGTGTTCTTTGTGTTTTGAATCTTTGAAGGTTTTTGTATTTTGTAGATCTGTGCCCTTTGATTTTACGTGTTCCATGTTGGTATGTTCTTGATTTTTTTAATTTTCTCGGCAACCAAACATATTATTTGAGGAAGAACATGAACACATTCTTTATGATGACTGGGAAGAACATAATGTAAAGAATTTATTTTTAATTTAATTTAATTTCTTTTTTAAATTATTTGTTTTTAATTTTTTTTATTTAGTTAAAATTAATAAATAATTTTTTTAATTTATAAGTTGACGTGGCATTTTTAATAGTAAAATAAAATTTATTATTATTATTTTAATAGTTCTGTCTGCCACCTAAGCAATTTCTGGTAGTGGGCTATCGGAAAGGACCAAAATGGAACGCATTAATTGATTTAGGGACTAAAAGTGGTAAAATTAAAATGTAGGGACTAAAATGAAAAAAAGTCAAAATATAGGGACTAAAAGTGCATTTACGCCTTAATTTAATTTTAGTGGGTTTTACTTAGCTTAACTCATAAAGTCTCTTGTCGCTGAATAAAAGATCTAGAGTTCGATCCTCTAGCTATACCAAAATTAATCAGTGTCTTGGACACCTAATGATAATGAACAATTATCATGGAATTGATGTCATAATAGTAGTAACCAGTGATGTGGCACGACCGATATGGAATTAAAAACTTGAGTTTACTAAACTTGTGGGCTTGCATAGAACTTAATTTTGGTGAAATCGTGTTTTTAGAGGTTTCTGTTTGAGAATTGTTTATTTCCAGCAACTTATTTACAGAAATGAGACAAAAAGCTAAAAGCTACCTTATTTTCAAAAAGCTAAAAATAAAATTATTTGAAATAAAACCAAAACAAAAACAAAAGTGGACTCATAATTAGCATATAAAATAAGCAAAAAAAAAACACACACACACAAATACATAATTCATATAACTTGCTAATAACTATAAGAGTAAACTACATATTTGGTCCTTATTTTTTACACCATATTTTAATTTGGTCCCTAATATTTCAATTGTATTAATTCGGTTCCTAACTTTTCAGTGATATGTCAATTTAGTCTTTGCTGTTATTTTTTAGATAAAAATTATTGATGTAACAAACGACCAAAATAAAAAATTAGTTTCTATTGATGTGGCAATAAATCAATTTTTTATTTTGACCATTTGTCCCAGCAATTTCCATTCAAAAAATAATTGACTAAATTTACACAACACTAAATTATTAGAGACTCAACCGATATAATTGAAATGATAGGACCCAAATGAAATATGGTTACCCTAAATATAATTTGGAAAAAGCTAGTATTATTTAGAAAAAAAGGCCCATCAATTCAAACCTCGCAGTCTCTCTCTCTCGCCCCTCACTCTTGCTCAAACGTTGCATGGAAAAATAATGGGAGTGATAGAAAACGGTACCGTATCAGGCAAATTACCAAGCAACGAAGCATTCGCGGTACACTATCCGGGCTACCCTTCCTCCACCTCCCGCGCCGTCGACTCTCTCGGCGGCGCCCAAGCCCTCCTCAAGGCACGCACTTCGCCTTCCAACAAACTGGAGCTCCGTTTCCGACCCGACGACCCGTATTCGCACCCGGCATTCGGTGAGCTCCGTCCCTGTAACAACAATTTCCTTCTCAAAATCTCCAAAACTCAATCAATCGAACAAAATTCCGATGCCGAACTCGCCGCCGACATTGTCGCTCGAGTTCCTCAGGCTTATCACTTCGAAGGTTTTGCACTTAGCTCCTTTTCAATT
Source organism: Notholithocarpus densiflorus (assembly GCA_030021035.2). Classification (NCBI taxonomy): domain Eukaryota; kingdom Viridiplantae; phylum Streptophyta; class Magnoliopsida; order Fagales; family Fagaceae; genus Notholithocarpus; species Notholithocarpus densiflorus. The sequence goes on along the minus strand of JARYZH020000178.1, from coordinate 306,872 downwards.
TTCAATTCGGACTTTAAATTTACTAATCATGCCCTCTAATTTTAACTTGTTTGCATTTTCGTCCCTAAAGTTTTCACTTTTTTCATTTCAGTACTTTGTATGATCGTCTGGATGATTTTTTGAATTGCTGAAAGTTGGATTATTTACCAATTTGGACTTGAAATTTAGGCTAATTACTAATCATGCCCTGTACTTTTGACTTGTTTTCATTTTCATCCCTAAAGTTTCGTTTTTTGTTTCATTTTAGTCCTTTGAATTACATCTGTTTTACTACTTCGTTGGATTGCTGAAAGATGGATTATTTACCAATTTGGACTTAATTTAGGCTAAATTACTAATCATGGCCTCTAATTTTGACCTGTTTTCATTTTCATCCCTAAAGTTTCGATTTTTTGTTTCATTTCATTCCTTTTTATTACATCTGTTTTTGTTAGTAAGAGTTTGGATTATTTACTGCTTTGTTGAATTGCTGAAAGTTGGATTATTTAACAATTTGGACTTGAAATTTAGGCTAAATTACTAATCATGCCCTCTAATTTTGACTTGTTTTCATTTATGTCCCTAAAAGTTTTCACATTTTTCTTTTCAGTACTTTGTATTACATCTTTTTTCTGTGGTATTCTAACATTGTCGTGTGCGCGCTTGTGTGAAGGAATGGTAGACTACCAGCATGTTGTGGCCGTTCATGCAGATGTTGCACGAAGGAAAAAGAGAAATTGGGCAGAAGTGGAGGAGCCACATTTTGGTGAAGTCTATATGTTTCATTATCTATACCACTTTGAACATGCTATAAAACTGAGAGAAGAGACAAATGCATCTTTTCTATGTCAATAACTGCATTTATTTAGTCCCTTAATTTAGCTGGGGTTAGCTAGGGTAGTCAAAGGTATTAGTAAATACAAGTGCAAGTATGTTACAATAGGAAATTGAGCCCAAGCAGACCTACGCCTAATATCATAGCAGAACATACAAATTAAAGTGCTTCTTGATCTATAACTTTTTGTGCGCTTTTTATTTTATTTTTTATTTTAGATAAGGGTGGACTGATGGATGTGGATCATGAGGATGTGATGATTCTGTTGCCCCCGCTTTTTTCGCCAAAGGATGTGCCAGAGAATATAGTGTAAGATGTTGTGGATTTTCTTATCTGGTTATATCCGATCCTTTTCTTGTATTTGTCATAAGAAATTTGTGTAAGGGTTGTTATTCTTTTTTTTTTTTTAATGGTGCCCATGTCACTTTTCTTGTTTTAGACAAAGAAACTTATATAACACATACTGCAGGAAAAAATGCATAGGTTAGCATTAATGTAATGCAACTTATCTCTGAGGATACCTAAGCTTCCCTTACCCAAGGATAGTGAGGGATCCTGACATGTTCTGGGACAGTTTTTTCTTTCCACATCATTTATGCAAATCCGAGTATTTGAGGTTAAATTTTCATTAGAATTTTAAAAATACTCTAAAATTTCATAGAATAAAATCCTCCAACTAACTTGTTGATTGTGTTCATTTTTTGAACTGGTTTTTATTGGCCTAATTATGTTTCAGGTTAAGACCGCCACCCACACTGAGTTCTAAAACAAAACAAGATGAATTTGCAGAACAATGTTGGAAGGTGAAATTTCTTTGTTGACTGCAGTAACAATTATTTAGACATTAATTTTATTTATTTAATACACCAGCTAGTCCAAAATTGATTTTATGATTATGAACATCTATAAAATTATAAACTTCTATTAATTGATTCTCTTACCTTCTAATCGAACAAATTCAACTTGAAATTGAAATTCGGTCACTTTGGTGTCATAGATACTCCTGATAAGCTGATACAAAATTTTGAGGAATCAAAGCGTATTAAAGCTATCTCTGCTCTAGCTCAAACAACTTTTTGCCTCTACTATGGGCAAATGTAGTTTCCTAGAGATTTTTGTGCCTTTGGGTGGTCTGTGTGATCTCTTATTAATATCATTAATTTGCAGATCAAGCTTAGGTAAATGCTTGCCAAGCTTTAGGCAAGCCCACTTGTGTCCCCACTTTTAGGCTTTATTGTTGCTAATATCACTTCTTTCTTCCTGTCTAGTGCCTTGTAGTTCAACTGACACTTCCTGGTGTTTCCAACGGAGATGTCCAGGATTCAAATTTCTCCTCTCCCAACAATCGAAATTTATAATAAATAATAAATATAAAAAAATAACTTCTTTCTGCCTTGTTTTTGTTTTTACAATTTAAAAATAATAATAATAATAATAATAATAATAATATGAATGTAATTTAATTGTTACTCCAGAGATTTTTATGTTGTTTATACGTCTCATTCCAAATGTCCTATGAATCATTTTAGTTTGCCTAATTTTCAACTCTCTTTATAGTATGTATTAGAAGATATTTAAGGGGGTATAACTGTTAAAATGACACTTTTTTTTTTTTTTTTTATATATCTTGTTCTGTGCAGATGGATATGGAGCCAGTTCTTGCAATTGATTTTAACATAAAAGATATCCTTCCTGTAACTTCTATTAAACTAATTTTCTATGTAGACCTTCACTTTAGATATCATCCTCGTAGAGTTCATTGTTATGTTTTTCCTACTAGGCCCAACCAACAAGCCCTTCTTGTATGTGTTCTTCAAATATAGCCTTTTTAAATGAACTTCCCATCTACATTATAAGGAATTCAGCAATCTTCATCAGCCTAAAATCCCAACATAAATTAATTGATCATAAAGAAGGTGAATTCTCAGTGATGATCCAACTCACCTGTGTGACAATTGCATAAAGTGGTAGGGTACTATAACTGCAGACGAACTGAACAAATACCCTATGAATAAAAGTTGACATTTAACGTCAGATTGGTTCATCAATAGAAACACATGATTTCAAGAATAGAATAATTATTATCATTGTTTTACCCTATAACAAGTCTTGGGATGATATAACTGATTTCTCCCATTATGCACGAGTCAAATCCATATTGAACCTGTAACATATTGAAGCATCATAGAAATTCAATCCATAGTTTTCATTTCCAATTTATCTTTGTCTCATTAGTGTGCAATGAATATTGAATTTTAATTGTTTTACCCATATCCAAAAGAAAACTGCCAGTTCAAACGAATTCTGAAACAGGATGATATGAATCAGCAAAAGAACAATCCAGGGCCTTTGGAACCAGAAGTGATCATCTGAAGGTTTAACAACCAAAGCACCTGCAATTGCGTCATGTTTCTCGGCAATCTCATGGGCCAACTGGATAATAACATGCTCTAACTTAGTGCCCACAGCAAGTAGAAGCTGTAAAATATAAAACAACAATATCAATGTTATGGCCCTTACCCTACATGTTATCTAGGACATTTACAAGATGAACATGTAGTTTGATGATTTGAGCAGACACACAATTATTATGAATCATTTATTTGATTGTTATTTTAAACAAAAGAACGTGGTAAGTTAAACAAAAGTATGAAAAAGACACTAGAAATGAGCTAACACATTTTTCTTTAGAGGCTGAAAAGCCTGAAATCCATCTATTCAACTATAACTGTATAGATAACATGTAGCTGCTAGGTGGCATGGTTGACTGATGAGGGACATATCATAAAGTGGTATACAAAGCCTATATCCAGTCTTCCTTCTAGTGTAGAAATTGCACACACTCAAAATTGAACAATGTCAGCCATATAAATAGTGCATGCAATCTTCCTTATATTTTTGACACACACACACACAAACATGTGTTAGGACTTGATGAAATGGATTAAAATTGAAGGGTACAGAATTTAATCTTGACAACATAATTGTGAAATTTAATTCATATAGACATAAAAAAATCCCTAACCAATATCTCTAACAGATTTATATTTGTAAATACTAGTATACAAGTACTATTTAATGAAACCCGGAATAACATCCTTCTTGACATCTTTTGGCACATGTTCCATTTGTCCTAAACAGTCAGCTATAATGAAAACAGAGCTTTCGCTTGTGTATTGCTACAGTTTGAAGTCAACTGAATGAAGGATCACCTTAACATCAATGAAGTCAATTTTAGGAATTTTCTTGCTTTTTATCATATAGAATTTTATTTAAAAATAATCTTAGTTGACTTGGATGATTAGATAAGGTGGAGATTATGATCTCTATGTTTTACCAAGTTGAATATGATAGAAATTAGTGACATGCTTGCAAAAATACAGTTTAATATAATTATTATCTTTCACAGGTTCCTTTTTAGGGAGAATGAGCATGTATATATTAAATTCTTGCCCAAAAATTATCTTGTACCACTGAGAGCTCCTTGAATTTCTGGAAGCGCCTGTAAGATTGTAAGGCTCCTTTTATAGAGCCTAAGCTTGGGTGAATTGTAGCAATGCTTAATTGCAGCTACAATAGATGTTTATGATTTGATCCTAGATAAGCATGTCAAGCTTTTTAGCGGACATATGATGGTTTCTTTGAATTGATGATCTAGGACTCCATTTTATATTTGACAACCACAATTTTTCCTTGATCTACACTAGGTGTAGAACTGTAACATTCAGCTTTAAAATATTACAAGCTCCTCGTGATAGGTTAGAAGTGTTCAAAGGAAGAACTAGATACCAACTGTCAATGAAACTGCTTTATTATGTTAAAAACCAATTATATATATAACGTCTTACATACAAAAGCCACCTTGTATATCAAAAGGAATTTACCTCAGAAAATGCAGTTAATGTAAGACTGGCTAGTTCCTTTTAATCCAACATCATAAAAAAAAAACACATAAGCACAATCTGTCATGTGAGCTAGTGGGCATCAAGATTTAAATTCTAGGGTGAACTAGTGCACAAACAAACTTTGCTCTTCCGGCACAAACAAAAAACAAAGGTTGGCAATCAAAATGTTCTTACAAGGTATAATCTTCACAAAACTGTGACTAATAAAATTGCATAAATATATAAGCAATTTAACAGGTAAACTATGATGTAGAACTTACAATGAAGGGTATGAATGCAATCCAGAAGTACGCATGCCAACCTGCAAGAAAAGTCAGAATACATGATGGATTGGAGATAATGATCCTCATGTGGCTGAGCCTAGAACAGAGACAAGGACTATGGCATTATGGTCATTGGAACTCAGAAATTTTGATGAATAATTCATAGAACATGACGTTCAACTCAACAGTAATTAGATTTAGAAATGTGAGTCAAATGGATAAGAACTTGAACCCTCTACAACGAAAATTTCTACACTGTTTTCAGAACCTGAGTTAGGACCATATTATAAATGCAAGTCAGAATAGAAAAACTGGGTTGCTAAGGATGGTCTTAGGGCCATACATTCAATTATGTGCGAAAAACCTGTTACGCTTCGTTAATGTGAGTCTCACATTGTGAGAGGGAGAGAGCTTACCAGCCACATTCAGCAACAAGAAAATGACCACAAATAACCAAAGATACCAACTGCAATTGATGAAGTTAGAATTTAGTAGGATCTATCAACTAAGAGGAATCAGATTAGAAAGTACTTGGTGCACGGAGAGCTAGTATATTGTAATAAAATACATGGAAAATAGAAGTACTAACATTTTTCAAACAAAAGAGGTTGAGCATAAGCACAAACCTTCTAAGTCAGTACTTTTTTATCGGTTTAACCTTATAAGATGTACTCCACATTAGGAATAATAAAGCTCAAAATATAGAAAATAAGATAATGAGTGCACTTGGAATGTCTTAAATTATTGTGACTAACCTTATTCCAACGACTTTCCTGAAATCAGCTTCAAGGGCACGAATCATGTAATTGTGGAAATTAAACTGTGGGTTTCCTCTGCAATGAGTCTATAGAAAAGAAATTAAAAATCAGAAGATTATCTAGTGAAGTAAAAAGTAAAGGGGTTTTGAAAAAAAATAAAGAATAATAAATTGAATACATGTAGAACTTTATATAACTTACCCTAATGAAGCCCAGTCGCATTGTCAGATAATCTGTTTTGGTCACAGACCCATAAAATTGCTTGAAAAATGAATGCTGAAAATGATGATGTCATTAAAAAAATAAATCATTTGTTTATAGTAGAGAAGAAAAATTAGTGTATTTTGTTGTAACTGCCCAATTCTGATGTCCATTACAAGTCAGGCAAGCATCCCAGAATGATTTCTGTCTTTTATATATATTATGGCTGTAGAAGTGATATTCTAATGTCATAACTGAAATATTTCATTCTTGATTATTATACATAAAATGCACAGGAAAGGTGATCTACAACATTTAAATTTTCAGAGTGAAATCATTTTTTGTTAATCTCTCTTTTTTTTTCTTTTTTCTTTTTTCTTTTTTTTTTTTCTTTTTTTTTCTTTTTTTTTTTTTGTGGTCTTGAAACTGACCTTTCCCTATGCATTTCAGGCTTGTTAACATTTGAGTAGTACATGGGTTTAAAAAAAAAAATTACGTGTAGTCTGGCACATAAGAAGAGGTAAAAGATAGTGGTTTTTCTTTTTCCTGATATTTATAAAACAACCTGGGATACAGTTGGAAACTATTAAGTTATGAATCTTAGTAAGCCAACTTTTAATCAAACGAATCTAAAATGGAAATGGTCAGTATGGTCACTTTGTAATTTTTCACAAATTTCATCAATGAAATTTATATTCTGAAGAAGAGAGACCAAGAAACCATGGTGAAATGAATGCTCTCCATCATGAAAAACTATTGATAATTATGATCATTACATTATCCTTTTAATAACATTGATGAATCAAATTATTAGCGGTAGTAATCATAGTTGGTATTACTTGTCAAACAGGCAGATTGACTTGATTATAAAGGGTTCTATAACTTACCACCCATCCTAACAAAGCTGAATCTTTGCCAATACCCAGAAAGTGATTCCTGATAAAATCGTGATCTTTGACTTGTGTAAAGTTAACTGCAAATACAGTATTTTCATGAGAAAAGATGTAAACAACAGCAAGTAGTTGTTGGATACTAAAGAGAATGCACACACTTCAGGGTGAATGATGAAATTTCAGTCCATAGTGAAAAATTCTGTGTGATTCAATTCTATATCATTCAGTCCAAAAGAATTGAGGTAAGGAAAAAAATTATTTTATGATCCGGGATTCAGCAGAAGGAAACATAACACAGGAAAGTATGTAGACTTAAACTTTTAATGAGAAATTGAGCATTACCTTCTTCTGGATTGTTTTCCTTTTTAAAGATAGAATTCTCCCAATGTTTCCATTGACGTATCTACACCATTAAAACATATTATAGAAAAATTGACTCTAAGGTTAAAGAATAAAAATTCTTGGTTATAATTAAAAAAAGAAAAAAAAAAAAAAGACAGATAATTATAAGAATAGGGACAACTAACCTTTGCTCCTCCGAAAAGAATGGTTAGAGCACAGAAAGTCACATGCACAACAGCTAACACAAAGATGAATATGTGAAGATGATGCAGTGCAGTAAGAGATAACAGTGGGACCTTTCCCTGAAAAAATGATGTAAAGAAAGCAAAAAACTAATAAGATATTTCAATTCATAAACGCATGTGCAACCTTAGTTAACAAATTAGATTTTGATTGCATTCCTAGAGCATTCTTTGAAGACCTTAATAACTTTATATGATGCTGAGTTCAGTTATGCATGCTTATAAGTTATAACCCACAAACGTCTCAACTGGGAAAAAAGAGAAATTACATAATTCTGTCCACACTAGAAGATGTTGATCTATTCAATTTCAAACAGTGAAGAGTATAAATATTTTGTTTGTTTTAACAATTTAACATTAGCTGACAATTTTGTAATACAGGCCTCCTACCAGTAAGATTTAGCTATTGCAGAAGATTGAACAAGAGTCTATAATACACAAAGACAATTCAAAAGAAGGAAAAAGGAGGAGAAGAAAAGAACAGAAAAAGAAAAGAAACTGCTAACAATAAGGAACAGTAATTAATGTCATATAGCCTCAAAGGGGCATGTATACTCTGCAATTCTTTTTCACTGCTTTGGAGAGAACTCTGCTATTAACAATCACCTCAGGTCATATTGCTCTAAGGCTATCTGGTGTATCATATAAGGGTACTGAAGATATAACTAGCAATTGCAGGAATTAGTTGAAAAAATAAGCACTCCAAAGATTAAACGACCAACTTTTTAGAAAAACCTTTTTGGCTCTTTGGAACACCAAAAAACTCTTCAATAGGAACATATGGGATGCTTCATCTAAGGTAACTTAGAATTTACTCTGAAAATGCACCCTGGCTAGTAAGAGTTTGTGAAGTCATATCCAAAATAATCAGCCAAACATATCTGCTTGAAACCTTATCCATGACTAGAATCTCAATATTTTCTGAAAGTTTAATGATTTATTTAAGTTAAGGAGTTGTATCCTTGCTGTTACATTGGCAATGCATATCAGAAGAAATTTGGTGCTTCATCAGGTAAGAAAGACTCTTATATATAGAAGCTAAGTTCAATTTACTTATGAGCAGTTGTATCTTTCTATTATACAGGAAAAAGAAGGTAATTCAGGAAAAGCTATCTAGTGCAATTTACTCTCTTTTAATGATCACTTGATTATTCTCAGCATTAAAAAAAATAAAAAAAAATAAAAATGATCACGTTGATTATATGTGTGCTTTACCTATAAACAATTGCATTGCTGTATCTTCTGGGGTTTGATTTTTACAGACTTAACTTGAATGGTTTAAAGCTAGAACTCACATGAACACATTAACCATCCTGCCCCAGGAGGCTGATTTCATAATAGCTGAATCTCCAAGTTCTAAGGAGGTGTTTGGTAGAGTAGTTTGAGAAAGGTTGTTTGTAGTTTTTTAAAATACGTGTGGGTGAAGAAGTGTGTGAAAATGTGTGTAATATTGTTTAAAATGTGAAAATGTGAGTTTGAGATTGATGACCAAACAGGCCCTAAGTCTTTTTACTATGAAATCTTAAGTAAGTGACCAGGAAGACAGGGAAAGCCCTGAAACAGCAAACATATATGCTTGGGAGTATTTAAAACATGAGCATTAAGAACCTTGGTTCTCAAATCTTCTAATTTATACCAGGTTAAGTTGATTAACCATACTGGGGATTATAACATGTTCTAATTCTGCACCTAATATGAAGATCATTGATGGTAAATGTGATAATAACTTTTTTTTCTGTAAAATCATCCAGACCAAAAAGATAATGTAAATTTTGTCTTGCAGAAATGAGAGAGGGAGTAAAGTGTCAATCTAATCAAAGTGATCCTTTATGTTTCAAAATCGGATTGAACTAAGATGATAGAAACAACAACTTATAGAAATCATGAAAGTAGAAAGTCAAAAGTCAAATGTAGGATTCCAAATATGTGACATTTCAAACAATCCACCCTGCCCGTTGATTTAACAAGTATGCATTTGCAACCAATGCATTTGCTTTGAGAAGACCGACTGGAAGATTCCACCAATCAATAATACATTTGTTTTTTTAAGACTTCAAAAATTAAATATTATTCCAAGTCAGGTCATGATTAAAATGGTTATCTGTAGTTTGCTTTAAAAAAAAAAGAAAAAAAAAAAAAGAATTCATATGGGCCCTTGTCCCCCCAATAAACAGTACTCAATACACTACAAACAACAAACTAAAATACAAAAATTGTTTGGTGCGTTGATAAAGTCAACTAACTCCACTAAAAATTGATTCCTTGTGATATATTCGTATCAACTTTGATTAAAATAACTAGAAAACCCCATTAATCAATCACCAATAGCCAAAATAGTAATATGGATAGAAGCACTGATTGCGGTTAAGTTCCAAAATTTAGAAAGAGAGAAAGTTTTTAAGTACCCCCTTCTTAGCACAATATTCTTTGGGAGTAGTTGTTGCCTCGGAGAGGAGGCGACCGGGAATAAAAGAAGTGAACAAGGTTTGGAAATGGGCAGTAGTAGAAGAAGAAGATGCATCTGTTAATTTACAAGGCAACCACTCTTTGGCTAAGTTCTCGGATATGCAAAGTTTTTCAATCCGTGATTGGAACACTGCGAGTAGCAGTGATATGAACCCCAACAACATCAACTCTGCATTCATTCACACCATAAAACGATATGATCAGGCATACCCAGAATATATCGAACTCTATATGTATGTATATATAAATGTAATAGAGAGAGAAAGAGAGTTGAGAGTACTGGTGACCTTCTTTGATCTTCTGTAAGGCTTGAAAGAGAGGCTTCTGGTTCTTTTTCTTTAGATACTGCAAAAGAGAGAGTCATTCATTATATGAATAATTAATGATGATCAGTTTACCAAAGTAGTCTAAGACTAATAAGGAAATTGAAATGATGGATGCAGAAAAGAGATTGACATGCACAAATACTAGACATGCCTTGCCAGTGTAGTGAAGGAGACGTTCAACGGCGAGAGAGATGGCGACGATAACACTGCACACAACAGCAACAACCCACGTTGGGGTGTACTCCAAAGTTGGACCTTCTTTAGCTGCCATCTTTCTCTGTCTCTATCTCCACCTAAAATCTAATTAACCAAAAATGATGATAGTGATGATATATACAGTGCAGTACTCTCACTCTTTTCACTCCTACAAATAATTCTTGTCTTTGAAACAAGAAAATGGAATTAAGAGAATAGAATCATAAGAAGAGTGGGATGGAGGAGCTGTAAAGCATGCTGGTGGGATTATCAAGCTGCCACTGCCATTTTAGAAAAACCTTATGGTCCAAAAAGAAAATTAAATGTGAAAATTTATGGGGTTTGGCCCTTTAAAGGCTGAAGATCAAAATATGCTGACCGAGACCGACTGCTAATCAGTGCAAACATCAACTCCAAACAAATGAAAAACTGGGTTGACCCAACACAACAACACATGTTACGTTATATAGGCAGTATGTAGATACCAACTGTTGGGTCCCACACCCACCCCGCTCCTAAAAACAAGTAACCATGAATCTCACCAAACTCTCAAAAAGACCTCTTTTTTTTTCTTTTTCTTTTTTTTGACTACTTCTAACCTAGGATTTTTTTTGCAAAATAACATTATTTTGCTACAATTTTGTTAGTTAGTAACGTTTTCAAACTATTTAGAGAACTAACATCTTGAGATTTTTAGACTTGAGTTCATTATAATAACTCGAGTCTTAGAAACTCGAGTTCCATGTGCTTGCAGAGCTGAGGTGGATTTAAAATCCACGTGGAACTCGAGTTCCTGCTTTGAAAAACCTAAGAACAAAACCCACTCTCCACTTCCTTCTTCATTCTTCTTCTCCAACCCAAAAATCATGATCTCAGCATTGACACCGGAGTGGCTCTTAGAATTAAAAAAATAATAAAAAAATAGAGAATCGAAGAAAAAGAGAGAAAGCAAAGACAAACCTGCACAAGAAGAACGGCCACCTTCCCAATTGGGAGATCCATCACTGATTCGCCGCTGAGATGAGAATAGGTGGGGTGGGTTTGGTTTTGTTGTATGTGGGTTTGGTTTTGTAGGTGACTTCATAGGGTGGGTTTGGTTTTGCCGTGGGTATGGGTATCCTCTTCTTCTTCTTTCTTCTTTCTTCTTCTTCTCCTTCTTTCTTCTTCTTCGTTTCTCAAAAATGTAAAATTAAAAACAAGACTTGAGTCTTCGAGACCTGAGTTCTACGTGTATAAAAATTTCCACATCAACCTTCCAGAGCATCAAAATCGAGTGTGTGAGACTTGAGTTCCTTCATTGAAATCAAGTTTAAGAAACTCGAGATGCTAATTTGCTAAGATGTTTCAAAAACATACCGACTAAGGAAATTGTTGTTAAAATAATGCTAAATGGGAAAAAAAATCCTCTAACCTAAGGTTACCAATTACCAGTAATGAAAGAAAGGGAGCAGGGGCGGAGCTGTGTTGAAGGGTGGGGGGGGGGGCCCAAAATTTTGAAATTTTTAAAAATATATATAATTATTTTAATGTTTTCAAATTTTAGTTTATAAAATAAGAGTTGGCCCCCCCAAATATTTAAATTAGTTCAATGATGCTCTTAAAAAAAATAATTGGTCTAATAGTAGTAAAGATATAACTTTATTTTTCACAATTTTATTTTTTATTGTAAAATGTGCTCTTATATCTGTTAAATATTTGATAAAGTTTGGCATCAAACATGTTTGAATCTATCTTTTTTAATTTGTTATGTGGCGATTAACAAATCATTGACTCATTAAAAAAATCTTGTCATTAAAACTATACATGAAATGTGTTTTTAGTTGTCACATAATAGGTTAGAGCAAGATAGTTTCAAATATGTTTGGAGACTAATTTATTCCTCCAAGTTTTGGATCATTCATATTTTTGAAAATTTCATTAATTCAATTGAAAGATTTTTTACTTACTTTAGTATAAAATTTGATAATTTGTATTTAAAATGAAATTTTCTAAGAATTTCACTATGAAAATGGAAAAAATGAATTTTATTTTATGAAAGATCACCATCAAATATAATTTTGATTGAAAATACTAAGCTTTATTTTTTTTTGCTAGTGTATGTATATATATAACTTATCAAATAAAAAAGTGTATATATATGTGTGTGTGTATATATATATATATATATATATTTATATTTATATATATATATGGGGGTTGTCTTGATAAATATATTAGTGCTGTAACTTGACTCTTCAAACAAAATTTCCTGACTCCGGCCCTTAAGGAGAGTGTATGCAAATTGCAAAGGCATTATTAGGCATCATTAGCATTCAGCATCGTGATGATGGAGAAGGAAGGAGAGAGAAAAACCATTAGGATTAGGTTTATATTTTAAACAATAATAATAAAAAGACAGAAAAGAACGCGTATCATATTCATTTCATTCTTTAACGTAAAAATATTTACGTTTGTTTTGAATAAGGAATAAACAAAATAAATAAATAAAAGGAAAGTGGACACTACTGGAATGGAAACGCGGAGAAATTATTGTGAATTATCATTAGAAGGATCTGATCTGTTTCCAACTTTCCCGTTTGTCACGTTCTCTCTCTCTCTCTCTCTCTCTCACTCACAGTTCATTCGAAAAAGGAATGCATATTCATACATGAACATAAACACGAACACCAACATTAATTTAAGAGTAATACTACATACACAAATTATTTTATAACATTTTTACAAACTGTTAATATGGAAAATTCTTACTAGTTCTAATATGGACCAATCATTAACATCACATTTTTACTTACAATAGCTATTTAAAAAATGCTAAAACCACATCAGTTTATAAAAATATTGTAAAATAGTTTGTGTATGTAGCATTACTCTTAATTTAATAATGCCTACACTACACTTTGTCTTAATTTCCTTTTTACTCAGTTTTTCCATTTCTTTATTACAAAGTATTTGACTTTGTATCCATATCATATTTATACATACCAACACATATATGTTGCTTGCTAAACAACACAGATGCTCCCCACCGCTACTATAATAACATTTTCTTTTTTGTTTCGATCATATGTTTATATTAACAAATTTATCGGATCGTATGAACGCATCAATGATCTTCCAATTTTTATTTTAATATATAAGAGCATCGTTAAAACAAAAGAGTGCTAGCTAGCTGTTTTAATATATCTAGTGCGTGTATATAATATGGAATTATGATTGGACGACAAAGCAACATACAAATAGAAACCAGATTCTTATTCATTTCAATTTGCAAAAGGACATGTTTCTCAACAACAACCAAAAAAAAAAAAATTGTAATACACAAGTGTTCTTAATTCACACTTCATTTTAAATCCCAAAATCTACCCCTTTTTACACCCCCCACAATCATTTTTTTTAATGAAAAGCACAAACTTTAAATATTGTTGGATGCAGTATATTAAATTCAAACATGTGGTTACATTGAACAATAAGTTGTATAGTTGAATTTAATTTTCCTTAAATAAAAATAACATTGTTTCTACTTTATTAGCTCAAAGTTAAATTCAGTGCATTTGTCCCATTCTTTTCCTTGTTTGCTCTTCTAACGAGTTGTTTTCTAATCTTTGAACACCCTACCCTACCGACCATACATAGATATGAAATCTCCCTACTTTATATATAGGTCCAAGGAATCCCTAAAAAAAATGGAATTAGCAAAAACATTAGGGTTTTTTTAGTACATGATTCTACCCTACCGACAGTACATGATTCTATCCATTACAAAAATAATCTAAAAGTGAATGTTAATACTCAACTTTGAAGTTGTTTTACCATATTAAGTACAAGGATTAGATTGTCTAGGCCATCCTTTTAAATCCTTCATCGCTTTAACTTGACTTAATTTTTATTTATTTATTTTTTAGATACAATAAAATTTCAATTTATAACGTTCATTTCATAATGATTACTCTTTATCATTAGACTAAAATACCAATTAATTTTTAATGCCAGTAAGTTTCAAACTAGTGTTGCTAGATGAAAATTCACATAAAATTGAATCCATGGGTCATGAAGATGCGAGGAAGCACTGGAGAAAGGTATTTGGAATAGATACTTTTTTTAATGATAACTAGTAAGTTGCCCATGCGACGCACGAATAATTTTGTAATATTTTATATAAGACGATCTTGGATAGTGTTGTACATATATTATAAAGAAAAAGTAAACTAAATTAGAGTAAAGAAACATATACATTTTGAGATATTAAAAATTAGTTTAGTAGTTTCACTACATATTTATAGCATTCTCAAGGTAAGATTATTATTATTTTTTTAAAATCATGAAACCAAAAATAAATGCAAAAAAGTTATGGGACCATGAAAATCAACTAATTTGTGTTGTGTTCACATATTTCATACTATGAAATGAAAGTATGTTCAACTCTCTTATTGTCTTCTACTCATCAATAATGCGACATTAAAACATGGTGTGGGCAATTGTCTATAAATGTGTCTTATAGATGATTTAAAACCATGGTAGAATATGGCTTTACATTGTGTACCAAATATTCTCTCTACTTATATATCCAAAACAAAAACTATCCAACCAAATTACCAAAACCTAAATCATATTTAAGCCCCTAATTTAAAAAGAAAAAAAAATACTTGTAGGGGTTTCAGTGTCTTGATGGTGGTGGGAGGCCAATATGACGGAGGCGGCAACCCCTCAGATTTCTCTCTCTCTCTCTCTCTCTCTCTCAAATGTTTTGTCAGTCTCAGGTCTTTTATTTTGGTAATATGAATTGAAATAATGCGTTTTATTTAACAATCCACAACATTTTTGTGTCTCTCTATCCCTCTCTAGGGCCTTATCTGGTTAGTTATTACTATTAGTCCTTAATTATTATTTTTTTGCTTTTTTTTTTAATATTAAAATAGTGGGTATGCTAAAAGACATGAAGAAAGGAGAAAGGTGTGGTGTAAGTTTAGGCAATTAATGAGAGACTAATGAGATAACAGAAAATAAGTTAATGTAAACTTTTGGGTAACAGTAAAAAAAAATTAATGAAAGAGGTAAAAAAAAAAAAAAATGTTAAATGCAAAATTAGAGTGCCACTTGGCAAGACCTCATGCACTCCCGCATGAGGTCTTTGCTTTTATATGTGTGTGTGTGTATATATATTGGATATTGATTATTCCTTTATAACTCCTAATCACTAATCAGCATGAGTCTCAAAAAATTTTGTGACATGACTTTATCATACGTACAAAAGAATTTAAGCACGGATTAAATTTTCATTATTTTTGACAATTTTTCTTTGATTCCTTTATAATTTCTATATTGTGTTGGTTTAAATGAATTTTTTCTCAAGCTTTTAGAGGATGGACTTTAGAAAAGATGTTCAACTTTTATACGCCAAGCATTGACTGTAAGTCTTGTACATGGAACAAATCGAGATAAGAAATTAAGAATATGGTCCATTTTGGTCGACCTTAGCTTGATTTGTGTAGACATCAATTTTCTCTCCTGCCAAAAGTCCGACTTATTTTAGATGGAAATTTCATTGATTAATACTTGTATACAAAATTCAAGGATCATTAAATTGGAATAGGCCCCTTACTGACCTAACCAATTGGAATATGATGAAATTTCTTCCCATCCACACTAAACGTTGTGTACACTCCAATTTTTTTTTGCATCTCATAATGATACGTTGTGGAAAGATGTCATCCAAGTCCAACATGATTGAGAGTTGTAGTTGAGACTATGGCCCAAAAGCTTTACTATTCAATGCTTTGCAAGAAAAATTAAACTCATTTGATGTAACAGGAGACTATGGAATTTGACACAGTATACAAAGGAAAAAAGGTCTAATATTCCTGAGTGTGACTTAGTTACATGGAATTTTTGTGCAATTGTGCCTAGATTTGTTTTAAAAATTTAATTATAATTTTAAACTCTAATTTGGAGATTTTTATATGATTTTAGTAAAGACATATTAGCCAAAAAACAAAAAAAAACAAAAAACAAAGGTAGAGTTTAAAAAACGAAGGTAGAGTTCGAACTTTCCCTCTCCCCATGTGTATTAAAATACTTAGTATTTTCAAAAAAAAAAAAAAGAATACAAAAACTTAGTAATTTTGTATCAAAAAAGGCAATAAAATTATATTTTAAATGAAACAAATATATTAAAAATCATATAAATACTATTTAATTAATATTTAAGTAAAGATCCTACCTTATGCCCAAAATACATTGAGCTGCCTGCTATTAATTGTAGCGTAACGAATTAGTACACCCCAGTCCAAAGCACGCAAGACCCGGGCCCAATAAGTCCACTGCAATATGTATTTGTAGAGAGTGGGCTTAAGAATTAGATTCGAGTGGTGAGGGCTTCGTTTTTCCTATTCTCAAAGATAAACTAAGAAGCAGATTAGAAGGCCCGAAGCACACCAAAATAACTTGGAATAATACTGTTTTATTTAGGTCCGAGGAGGAATCCTTTTATTGTGTTGTTCATGTTATAAATCTTCCTTTTTTTCCTTTTGTTTTTCTCTCTCTTCTCTTTCTAAAAAATCCGTCCCCTCTCCAATGGAGGAGGAATGGCATTATATAATCATATTCTAAGCATCCTATCCTTACACTTGTCATTCATCTAAGGTGCCCCTTGATACTTATCCCACCAGATCTTTTCTTTGGCCTCCCTGTGAGAGGTCATAGTCTTGGTAGCACTGTTCAGAGGTCTTCTCCACATAAATGCGGCCAGAAAAGTAGTTGCAGGGTATTTAATGTGGTGGTAGCAGCTTTTCTTCAAATATTTTCGGGGATCTTTTCCTTCCCAGTAAGCTCACCGAGTTTGTTTCTGTCATAGGGGATTCCAGGAAGATTACTTTAGCCACTGTGATTCTTCCTTGAACCGAAAACTTTATATCCGAGGACTATACCCTCCTCGGACGGAATCGCCGGTCCTATGTGCGAATCTTTCGAAAGTAGAATGCTTTGATCGCTGCCACATTGCTCGGCCCATGAGACCTCCTCGGACCAAGCCCACGGCCCAAGATGCGTGAATCTTGGTTATTTGTCCCCACATTAATAATATTATTTATCATATATATATATATATATATATATATAACAAATTACGTTCAAGTATATCTGGTGTTAATTTGTTAGCCTTTGTCTAGTTTTCAAACTGCTGTTTGAGAAAATTCTTGTGTAGTTAATACTGGAAAATTCTTAGGTACTTTCGGAATACGAAAAAATGATGCTCCCTCCTCTTACATTCATGATGGATCCCATAAAAAATGTGAGAGGAGAGAGCACAATTATCTATACTCCGATAGTACCTAAAAATTACTCATTGATACCGCTCCCAAAAAAATTTGTTGTAGTCGGTCGTCAACTTAAACGGATAGAAAAAGACTAAGTCATGATGAAGTGATAAATTGTGTGAAGATCAACATCACCATGGGCCCAGTAAGTATCATCATTCGTCCATGATGATTAGTCTCAATAAATGTTTGGTCACCTCTATTTCAGTGACCCTATCTTTAGAATCAGTCAAGTTAACATTTTATTTATTATTCTTTGTAAAGACTAAAGACTAAAGAGTCAAGTCAACTTTATTTAATGGTAATTAACTTTTCTATGTGATATGGAAAAGGAATAAATAATTTTTCAACACATGATGTCAATAAATTGGATTAGACCATGTGATTAGTGTGTGGTGAAAGCATAATATATTTAAGATATGTTAAGCACAAATTGTTTATCTTATCATGAAAAATGGGACACTGCGCTTCGAATTCTTTGGCATTCTTAGAACTTGAACATGAGATGAGAGTAAGGGCTTTTGACACTTTTTCATTTTCCCTGTTCTTGCAGCAATCAAGGAAGTTCCTTCTCCTCATGTGTATTAAAATACGTATTTTCAAAAAAAAAAAAAAAAAGGAAGTTCAGACTTGAATTGGGACAGTGATCCCTTTTTAGGCCCAAACTTGTGGATTTGCCCACAATTTGTGTCGCACAATGCCGAGCTGTCCGAGTAAATGATATCCTAGCTCCTAAACACTCCAAAGTTCAACCCTAAATTGGACTCGGTTATTTCTTTTTAGGCCCAAATTCGTAGATTTGCGTGTTATTTGTTTGGCATGATGCCACAATTTACCAAACAATAAATTCTCTTGTTCAAGTTCTATAGAGACAATTAAGTTACTTCTAAGAATTTCTCCAAAAAAAAAAAGTTACTTCTATGAATAAACTAATGAACATTAGGCCTACATAATAAAAATGTGAGAGAAAAGAGCACCATTCTCTATACTCCGAGAGTACCTAAAAATTACTCGTTGATACCTCTCCCAAAATTTTTTTTTGTAGTTGGTCGTCAACTTAAACGGATAGAAAAAGACTAAGTCATGATGAAGTGATAAATTGGGTGAAGATCAACATCACCATGGGCCCAGTAAGTATCATCATTCATCATGATGATTAGTCTCAAGAAATGTTTGGTCACCTTTGTTTCAGTGACCTTATCTTTAGAATCAGTCAAGTTAACTTTTTTATTTATTATTCTTTGTAATGACAAAAGACTAAAGACTAAAGACTAAAGAGTCAAGTCAACTTTATTTAACGGTAATTAACTTTTCTGTGTGGTAAGGAAAAGGAATATATAATTTTTCAACACATGATGTTAATAAATTGGATTAGACCATGTGATTAGTGTGTGGTGAAAGCATAATATATTTAAGATATCTCAAGCACAAATTGTTTATCTTATCATGAAAAATGGGACACTGTGCTTCGAATGCTTTGGCATTCTCAGAACTTGAACATGAGATGAGAGTAAGGGCTTTTGACACTTTTTCATTTTTCCTGTTCTTGCAGCAAAGGTTTAGGGAATTGATGAGCTTCCCTTATTGCCTTGTTTCTCTTTCTTTCTTTATTATTAAGAGAACAAAAAAAAAAAAAAAAAAAAAAAACGAGATAATCAAAATATGCCTCCCCCCCCCCAAAAAAAAAAAAAAAACCTCACAATCAAGGATGTTCGAACTTTCCCTCTCCTCATGTGTATTAAAATACTTAGTATTTTCAACAACAAAAAAAACTTGTGGATTTGCCCACAATTTGTTTCGCACAATGTCAAGTTATCGGAGTAAATGATATTCCAGCTCCTAAACACTCCAAAGTCCAACCCTAAATTGGACTCGGTTATTTCTTTTTAGGCCCAAATCCGTAGATTTGCGTGTTATTTGTTTGGCATGATGCCACAATTTACCAAACAATAAATTTTCTTGTTCAAGTTCTATAGAGACAATTAAGTTACTTCTAAGAATTTCTCCAATAAAAAAAAAAAGTTACTTCTATGAATAAACTAATGAACATTAGGCCTACACAATAAAATAGCCCATATATTCATGCTTAAATTTCTTAATGGAGAGTGCTATTTATAAAGGAAAAAAAATATAGTGTCCTTTTTCATTTTCCAACATGGGACTGAAAAGAAGTCTTTCTCCCAAAACAGGAAGTCTCACATTAAAAATATAAAATAGTATTAACAAAAGATGTTGCCTATGTCTCACACTTATTCAGGGGCGGCTACACATACACTTTAGGGGGTTCAAATGAACCCCATGACTGAAATTATATATATATATATATATATATATATAAAATATTGTTTTACTAATTTATTTTACTCTTAAAAATTTTTTTGCACGCCCGGTTCTGAATCTTGTACACCCTGATTACATATAAGCTTATCCCACAATCAAACAACAACTTAGTGTATTATTTATGTATGGATGAGTATGGTTGTGTGGGTTAATAATTATAAAGTGCAAGTAGGGTTGAGTTTTGTCATTTAGGGTCTGTTTGGGATCCATTTATTTTGCTGAAACTGAAAACATTTTACTGAAAGTACTGTAGATAAAGGTAAAAATTAGTTAAAATAGTAAAGTGAGACTCATGAATAGTACCAAAAAGTGCAGTGGGACCCATGCATAGTAGCAAAAATAAGCTGAATAGTAGCAAAAAAAAGCTGAATAGTAAAATAAGCTGACTTTTTAATTTTTGCCAAAGATTAGGCCTACACAATAAAATAGCCCATATATTCATGCTTAAAATTTCTTACTGGAGAGTGCTATTTATAAAGGAAAAAAAAATATAGTATCCTTTTTCATTTTCCAACATGGGACTGAAAAATAAGTCTTTCTCCCAAAACAAGAAGTCTCACTATAAAAATATAAAATTGTATTAACAAAAGATGTAGCTCATGTCTTATATTTATTGGATTTTGATATCACTGATATGGTATTATTTGATACTAAATACCTTCTCCAGTTCTACACTTATAGTTGTAGACCTTTCATTTTCCTTGTTTCTATGTTGTTGGGTTGAAATGACTTTCGATTTTGTTTCTGATTAATTGGATTTCTTGAAAACGAAGCACTTGAATTTGTCTATATATCGGTCTATATCTTGAAAGTTAAAACATCCTATTCCTGTGTGAAAGAACGGTGATGTAGAGATTATAGCCAATAGTTAATGGGGGCGTTGTGTTGTCGTATTGTAAACTTTATCTAGATGTAAGCACTTGATATTTGGTTGAGTTTTGTTATTAGTCTGGTTGTTTGTTAGCTGAGTTTCTTTTTTTGAATGAAAAGACTCTTTGAATATAATGGAGAGAGAAAGTTTTCACATTTTTTTTTTTTTTGCTGAAGAAAATTTTCACATTAAATAACTACTAATGACTTTTCTTTATAAAATAATTCCACTTGATATATTATCAAGGTATTTAGTTCTGGTTGCTAGCAAACGATTCTATTGAACTTAGTACTTAACTAGTTCATCAAAATTATATAATCATTTTACACATCATCATCATCATTACTATACAAGAAATAAAATCAATAAACCAATTATGTAGTATGCATTTGAACAATTTTAATAAATATGTAGCATATATCAAAACACAACTAATTTTTTTTTTTTTTTTTTTGATAGGAACTATTTCTAACTTCACCTGAACTGCAACTAGCAAATAAGACTGGCTAACTGCCAAGAGTTTTGATTGAGACTATGATGCCCTCAGTTATGTCCATGTTCAGAGTTGCAGCTGCAATCTCTCCTGCATTGCCTTCTTCCATTGCAGATACTTCACTCATCTGAATTGCCATAGGAGTAGTTTCTTTTGGATTCATTTGGCTAGATGCATGAGTAGTAGAACCCGGAGTAGTAGTAGTAGTAGTCGTCGTCGAGCCATTAGCAGCCTTTCTCAAACCCTTGTTCTTTTTGGCCATTCGAGCCCAACCAACAAGCCCTTCATGTATGTGTACACATACATGAAGGGCTTGTTGGTTGGGCTCCCCTATATGCTACCAAATATTTTGTTCTTGACCTGTAAAGTTGAACAAGCAGATAATATCAATATGAATGATAAAACATTACAATGCATATATTTTTAGCATGCTCCTAGAGCTACATTAAAGCTTCTCAAACCCACACATCATAAATTAGTTCTATAGCCCACATCCCTGTCAGAATTACAAGAGAAAAGCAGTAACCACTAGATTCAGAATTACAAGAGAAAAGAAGTAACCACTAGATGAAGTCCACAATGTTACACAATAGCATGTTTATTGGACACATATTTTCATCTTTTTAGCAAGTTCATGCAACAACTTTATGTCACAGTAGACTTAAAAAAGAGTAAAAGACTCTGCCAACATATAGTAAATATAAAACATGTGAAAAATTGAATAAAAGCCCCTTCACCCCCAATCCCCCCAAAAGGCTATTAAAGAGCATTAATAGTATGTCAACAATAAGAAGTTAGAAAGGCCATACATGATCCAATGACAACAAAGACAAAGAAACCAAGAACGATAGGCCCAACTGGGTAGTCATATCCTTTCTTTGAAGTGGTTTCAGGCACTAATCCCCTCTTTGTGATGTTCTTCTGAAACTTTTCCACTTTCCTCTCAGAAAGGCACTTTGAAGTAGTCTGTCAAATCCATAAAACAACCAATACACGTTTCCATAAAAACTATGATCCACTGAAATTAACAAACATCTAAACTCCTGTTAATTTTCTGCTAATACCAAAATGAAAATTACCTCCAAAAAAGAAAAGAAAAATAACATTAAACAAAGAAACAATCATTTGGCATTCAACCAAACAGCCAAACCTTACTACCAAAAATTTGAGGTCAGCACTGAATCCTCTGCAGACTAATCAGGGCTAGTCACAGTATTCTATTTGGCATTCAACCCATATACGAAAAATCATTGAAAGCACCAACTGTTGTTCCTAAGAACATAAAATAAATTTCATAATCTTCAAATTTAATTAAAAAGAGGACTTTCTCAGCACCAAAGACCAAACCACACTCTACAACAGCATAGATAGTACTAGGATTCAATCATATATTTAAGTTCAAGCATTCACATAGAAAGGGGCTAACTTGTTTCTTTCACTAATCCTATCCATCCATCCATCCATCCAGGACCAAACCAACATAGAAAAATCACATAAACACACTTTATTTTAATCAAATTACAAAGCATTTGATAGTGATTTCTACTTTACCCAGAAAATGTAAAAGCTTGACAAACCCAAATTTATACCTATAGCTGAGCCTTTTGCCACAAAATTTGAGCACTAGAGCTCAAATGGGGTTAAAAAAAAGCAATAATAAGAGACAATTGAGCAGAAGTAGCAAAATTAACATGCAAAGGAGACTTTTATTTAAGCGTGTTCATCCCAAAAATAAAATTTGTATGCAAAGCTATTTCCTTTTAAGCTTATTCATCCTAGAAATTAAAAAAAATTAGAAAAGAAAAAAAAAAATTAACATGCAACTGTGATTTTTCTTTAAAATTAAGGTCAGCAGTAATATACTAAAATCACAAACCAGAAAAGCAAGAAGGGAAAAAAATAGAACATAAATTTTGAGAAATTGGCAAAAAAAAAAACCCTTTACAGACTGAATGGAACCAAGGAGAATTTGATTTAAAATTAAAAAAAAATTACATAAACGATGAAAGATTCAAATTCTGAACTGTAAAATGGATTGGCATCATGATTTTTATATAATTTTTTTTTTTTTTTTTTATATTACATCAAATTCTAAATTTCCAAATTACATTAACAGCAAAAACAATAAACGAATAACTTCTATATCTTTGTTCAAGTCTTGTTCCCAAATCAAGGTACTGACAAAGCAAAATCAAGAATTACCTGATGATCAAGACTCAATTTCAATTTTACTAGCATTTTCATTATCATTGGTCAAGAAAGTAAACTTCAATGGGGGTAAAAAGCAATTCAGCCATTTTTGTGATAATTAAGAGTAATTAAACAATAATTCCAGATTTGCAGTTTAATTATACAGGCTGTATAAAATCGAATTTAAGAATTGAAAAAAAAAATACAAAGATTGAAGGTTAGGTTTTTATGGAGACTAAGCAATTGGATTCATCAATGAACGTATAGAAGATACCTAATCGGAGGGATTGGATTGGGGAAAGTGTGAATATATAGAAGATCTAGACGTAATAGTACCAGCATGGTGAATCTAAAGTAAAGAGAAATTAACCGAAGCCAAGAACTTTGTTTGGTTGCTGAGAAAATAATAGAGAAATAGAAAGTTTTCTCAGCAGTAACTGAATAAGGAATGCAGAGAGAGAGAGAACCTGTGAGAAAATGCGACCACCAAACCCATTGGGTTTCTGACGTGAGGTACAGCGAGAGCGAGAGTGAGAAAGAGAGCATGTAACGTATTTTGGCATGTGAGATACTGTAGCTTCTATATAATATGGTGTTACTTATTTTCAGGGGGAATGTGCAGAATAGACAGGGAAAGAGGTTGTATATGGTTAGTTAAGTAACGTTTGAAACAATAATAAAAAGTAGCATCTCGAGTTTTAGAAACTCGAGATCTATATTAAAACTCGAGTCCCAAAGACTCGCTTTGCGAATGTTTGGGGACTGAAAATGCCACATAAATCTCGAGTCTTTAAGATTCGAGTTTCATGCAAAAAAAATTTCCCCTATAGTAGCGTTTTTAAGCCTTACAGTGACGTTTTAAAGCCCTATAGCGGTATTTTCCTGTAAAAAAAATTTTATAAGTGATCACCCCATACCAGGTTTAGGGAGCCCTATAGTGGCGTTTTTAAGCCCTATAGTGACGTTTTAAAACCCTATAGCGGCGTTTTTCTGCAATTTATGGAACTCGAGTCTTTAAAACTCGATTTTCACGTGAATTTTTTTCCAAATCAGACCCATCCTCTTACAAATCGAGACTTAAAAACTCGAGTTTTATCTTGGAACTCGAGTTTTAGACACTCGAGATGCTAGTTTTCAACATTGTTTTGAAACGTGACAACTAACTAAATTTTTTTATATTTATTGTTATTTGGAAAGGATGTTCCTTATTTTCAACAGTGGTAAATGACTGTTGATAAAAACTTTTTATCTATATAATTTTTTTGACCCCTTTTTTTCCACGGTGCTGAAACCTGAAGAAAAAGCTGAAAATATTTTTTTTTCTAACCCTTATTTCAACAGTTATGTCAATCCTTATTTCAACAGTTATGTCAACCGTGGAAATAAATATGCTAATTGTCTTGCTTTTACTCCACAGTTGCATATAACCGTAGAAAATTAAGGTTTCTATCAACAGTTTTTAGTAACAGTAGATCAAAACATGTTGAAAAAGCTCATGTTGTTTGTAGTGTGTTCTTCAAATATAACCTTTTTATATGAACTTCCCATCTACATTTTAAGGAATTCAGCAATCTTCATCAGCCTACAAACCCCAACATATATGAATTGACCATAAAGAAGGTGAATTCTTAGTGATGATCCAACTCACCTGTGTGACAATTACATACAGTGGTAGGGTAAGATAACTGCAGACGAACCGAATGAATGCCCTATGAATAAAAATTGGCATTTAACATCAGTTTTTGTTCATCAATAGAAACACAAGGTTTCAAAAATAGAATAATTAATATCATTGTTTTACCCTATAACAAGTCTTGGGATGATATAACCGATTTCTCCCATTATGCATGAGTCAAATCCATATTGAACCTGCAACATATCGAAGCATCGTAGAAATTCAATCCAAAGTTTTCATTTCAGATTTCTGTGTCATTAGTATGTAATGAATATTAAATTTTAATTGTTTTACCCATATCCAAAAGAAGAATGCTAGTTCAAATGAATTCTGAAACAGGATGAAATGAATCAGCTAAAGGCACTTACAGCCCAGCCCAACCCCAAATCTGAAATCCCTAATCCTAATCAAACAAAATAAACTCTTCAGTCATCACCTCACGCTTCTGCCTAAATTCCTAGTTTTCACGCAGTCATGCCTCTACGCTCTGCTTGACGGCCTCAGTTCATGTTGCTTGAATTCCCAGTCCTCACATCATGCGGTCACGCCTTTTCAGCTTGCCGTGATGCTGTAGCTCCACTAGCTGCTGACCTGACCTAGCCTTCATCACTCAACCTTAAATCCTAAAGCCCTCACCTCAATTCCTCAAGGTATCTCATTCAGTCAGTCTCATCTCAGTTCTCTCTCTTTTTCTCTAGAACTGAACTAAATACTAAATAGCATAATAGAAATATCAAGTATGTGTATGTGACATTTTTTGCCAGTAAAGCAATTTATATTTATTTGACTTTATCTTTTTGTGCTTATTGTTATTGGATTCTTTATTCTTGACTCACTGGCTCTATGACTCATCCTTTTTGGCTTTTGTGTTGTTTGTCTCTTGAGTGGGTCTGGGTGGGGTGAGGGCCATGAGACTGTGTAAGAATGAATATTATATGATAATTTATTATATTTCTCTTCCAAGTTAGTTTATCATTTTTTGAATTGATTTTTTTTTTTTTTTTTTGGATTGAAATTAGGTGCCAAATAATGAGCAAATGAGAAACAATTAATGCATTTTTTAAGAAAAAGTTGTATGTCATTCAAAACTTAGGTAAATTGTAGAAACAAATGTTGATACTTCAATGTCTGATGAGCGTCCCTTCAAATGTTCAAGAATTCAATCTAAAGGGATAGACCATGATCCAGGATCACGTAAATAAATATATGCATTCCCTATCAACAAACAAGATGAAATTCGACCTGCTTATCTCATAACAGGTCCATATCAACGTAGAAACATAGAGTATCCATACAAAGGACCGAAAAATTATCGTTGTAGTTTTCAATTTTCGTGGTTTGAATCACATGAAAATTAGTTGAATTATATTTTAGTATATCTCGACTACAACTTGACACCCCCAAGTAATTATTCCTGGCTACGCTCCTGGGCCAACTGGATAATTACATGCTCCAACTTAGTGCCCACAACAAGTAGAAGCTGTAAAAAAATAAAATAAAAATCAATGTTATGGCCCTTACCCTACAAGTTAACTAGGACATTTACGAGATGAACATGTCATTTGATGATTTGAGCAGACAAATGCACAGTTATTATGAATCACTAGTCGCTAACCCGTGCGTTGCACGGGATTGTTTTAGATCAAATGTTAACATGTTTAGGTTTAAACATCTCTCTAATTTCAACTATTGAAAGCTAAATCATCTCCAATATAAGATGAAAAATGTAGTTTGAACATTTCTTGTGATGAAACAGTCAAAATTTTACACACAATATCATTAAAAATGAGATACATACAAATATTATGAAGTAATATATTATAATAATCATAATGTGCTCTTATATTTGGTTTAATAAGTTTTTTTTTTTTTTTTTTTTTTGAGAGTCAATTTGGTTTAATAAGTATTACAAAAGAATCAATAAATCAAATAAATATACAACTGCGCTTACATCTTAATATCAATAAATTTGCAATTAAAGATATTAAGATAGAGTCAAACTCAAATTGGCAAAATCCGCCACTAACTTTGTAATTCAACAAGTTGGCACCTCTTGGTGTTTTCAATGGAGACATTTAAGATTCAAATCCAATAATCTCCAACTATCAAACAAATTGAAGCTGCATTAAAAAAATAAACATAAAAAATCTATTCCCATAAAAATATTATATTAAGATAAATCCTATGATATATTTGGCTATGTAAACAAATAGAAAAGACGGAAAAAGAAAATAATTAGAGAAAATAAATGTCACAAATTGAGAGCTAAGGGGAAAGAGAGTGTGACAAACCGATTAATGTGATCTCCTGACAAAGGGAAGAATCTGGATCTCCTTTAAAATTAATAAAATCAAACAACTGTTATAATACTAAAAAAAAACCAAGTATTTCACAAATTAACCAAACCAAAAAAAATTAAAAATAAGGATGGGAGATTAATCCATAACTTTTTACTATTCTTTAGTGGAAAATCAAATTAGCAATTTATCAAAACCCAATCATCACAAAGATAATAGAACTTCTAGGACATACAATCATCACTGCAAATTACCTATCTAGATAATTTGGACTTCTCACAACAATTGCACCAATAACAAATAGGATTCTGTCATATTTTCCTATTCAAATCAGAGTTTCACGCATGTTTTATAAGGATGGGCCAGTCAAACAACACTTCACCTCATGAATGTGAAGCACAAAATTTATATATTATAAGTTGGAAACTAAATGAAACTCACAAACATTTTACTTTTTGTACTTAAAAAACCCATACGCATCAACCACTGCAATTGGCTTTGATGCTTCAACAACCATGATAGCCCCTGGACATCCCGCTTTAGTTTGATCTTGTACAAAATATTTGTGAGGTCTGGCCCAAAATCGTGCTTGTTTGTTTCCAGCCCTAAAGCATTGATGAATGAGTTTTTCTTCATCCTTTCGAAGGAATAAAGGATTTTGGAGCAGTCCAGTTAGATTGATGTGGTGAAGAACTTTTTTCTTTTTGGTTAGCTGATTGAATCTCTTGTAGCTGTTTTTTAAAAATGAAAACACATATTAAGAAATTAATGTGTTAAAAAAAAATCAATTGGTGACAAAACATGACAATAATCATATACTAAAGATTACAAGTGAACATTATTGTGGGGACGAAGGCCCAAAGTCATATATCTTGGGCTTTAGGCTTGGTCCGAGAAAGTCTATGATCCGAGTAGTGACGCATTTATTAAGTGTTCTATTTAAAAGTCTCCTAAGTAGGAAATATAAAGAAAGTTAGTCCGAGGAGGACCTTACCCTCAGACGTGAAGAGTACAATGCAAATATATATCCCCACAGGTGAAGTGACCTTCCAAGAAGTTCCAATGGTGGGGACGTGTCTCATGAACATACAGAAAGGAAAGAGATCTAGAAATATCTGAAGAAAAGCTGTTACCACCGCATTAAATGCACTGCAGCTACTTTCCTGGCCGCATTTAGGTGGAAGGGACCTCTGAACAGTGCCACTGAAGCTACTACAACTCACAAAAGGGAGAAAGAAGGTGTCTGATGGGACAAGTACTCAAGTGATGTCCTAGATAATCAACAAGTGTAAGGTCAAGATGAACAAAGGGGAGCTATATAATGTAAAAGATTTTCCCTGAAATGAGAGAGAGACATTTTTGTAATTGAAACACTTTATTGATACTGAATTGAATCTCCTCGGATAGGGCCGAAAGTGAATATGTCCAAAGCTGTTTTCCTCTTTCTTCTGTTTTCTAACTCTTAACTTGGTTCTAGGGCCATACTTAAACGTTGTTCATTTCATTAAAACACAATTCTTTAACTCACTCTCTACAAATTTATTGTATTGGGTTTATTGGGCCAAGGTCCTATACACGTTGGGCTTGGGCTTCAAATTGAGACCCCACAATTATTATCAGCACAATTGCAATATAGGATTGATGAAGCTAATTTTTTTTTTCTTTAAAAAATATAACAATGACTCTAGAATTGTGCACGACTTCATAGTATAAAGTTAATAAAAAGAGAAAATATAGGACTACAATATTTTGTGCCACAATTTTGGACGTGGTAGATTGTGATTAGTAGAGAAAAAGTGGGGAGTTCATGTGAAAGTAACAAAAATGAGATGTGAATTTAAATTTGTGTACCTCATTTTGATGTTGCCTAAAAATTTTGGCGATTGTCTTCCAACGTTGGAAAATATTTTGAGCAATAATTCTGTTGGTAATTCATGTTGCATGCTCATTTTTGTGATTGTGGAGAGAGTATTTTTATGATATTTTTGGTGTGTATTATTGAAGTTGTTTTGTTTTGTAATTTACTGTGTTTTGATTGTTATATGGATGAGTGATTGTTTAATTTATTAGCAATTATTTTTCATTTTTTTTTTGTTTTTTTGTTTTTTTTTTTTTTGTGAATAGAAACCTTTCATATACCCTTCTCTATAAATCTTAAATCTTATAGGATTGAATATATATATGTATATGTGACAGAACATGTGGCCAGAAAACGCGGTCTTATTAAAAACATACCTAATCTCAACTGTTGACACAAAAAGATGATTCATAAAATCTTAAATTGACCCCCCCCCCCTCCCCCAAAAAAAAAAAAAAATTTCTTATTCTGGAAGAACGGTGATGTAAAGATTATATTATAGCCAATACTTAATGGGCGTTGTGTTGTCGTATTTTAAGCACTTGATATCTGGTTGTGTTTGTTTTGTTAGCTGAGTGCCATTTTTTGATTAATCCATTATGAATAGACTCTTTGAATATAATGGAGAGAGAAATTTTCACATGACATAACTACTAATGACTTTTCTTTAGAAAATAATTCCACATGAGATATTATCAAGGTATTTAGTTCTGATTGCTAGCAAACAATTCTATTGAACTTAGTACTTAACTACTTACATCAAAATTATATCATCATTTTACACATCATCATCATCATTACTATACAAGAAATAAAATCAATAAACCAACTATATAGTATGCATCTGAACAATTTTAATAAATATGTAGCATATATCAAAACACAACTATTTCTAACTTCATCTTAACCACAAGAAGTAAAAAACACCCGGCTAACTACAAGAGTTTTGAGTGAGACTATGATGCCCTTATCTATGTCCATCGTAGAGAGTTGCAGTTGCAATATCTCCTGCATTACCTTCTTCCATTGCAGATACTTCATTCATCTGAATTGCCAAAGGAGTAGTTTCTTTTGGACTCATTTGGCCGGATGCATGAGTAGTAGAACCCTGAGTAGTAGTTGAGCCATTAGCAGCCTTTCTCAAACCCTTGTTCTTTTTTGCCGTTCGAGCCCAACCAACAAGCCCTTCTTGTATGTGTTCTTCAAATATAGCCTTTTTAAATGAACTTCCCATCTACATTTTAAGGAATTCAGCAATCTTCATCAGCATAAAATCCCAACATAAATTAATTGATCATAAAGAAGGTGAATTCTTAGTGATGATCCAACTCACCTGTGTGACAATTGCATAAAGTGGTAGGGTACTATAACTGCAGACGAACTGAACGAATACCCTATAAATAAAAATTGGCATTTAACATCAGATTCAGTTTATCAATAGAAACACATGGTTTCAAGAATAGAATAATTATTATCATTGTTTTACCCTATAACAAGTCTTGGGATGATATAGCTGATTTCTCCCATTATGCACGAGTCAAATCCATATTGAACCTGTAACATATTGAAGCATCATAGAAATTCAATCCATAGTTTTCATTTCAAATTTATCTTTGTCTCATTAGCATGTAATGAATATTGAATTTTAATTGTTTTACCCATATCCAAAAGAAAACTGCCAGTTCAAATGAATTCTGAAACAGGATGATGTGAATCAGCAAGAGAACAATCCGGGGCCTATGGAACCAGAAGTGATCATCTGAAGGTTGAACTACCAAAGCACCTGCAATTGCTACATGTTTCTCGGCAATCTCATGGGCCAACTGGATAATTACATGCTCTAACTTAGTGCCCACAGCAAGTAGAAGCTGTAAAATATAAAAAACAATATCAATGTTATGGCCCTTACCCAAATGTTATCTAGGACATTTACAAGATGAACATGTAGTTTAATGATTTGAGCAGACAAAAGCACAATTATTATGAATCATTTGTTTGATTGTTATTTTCAACCAAAGAGCATGGTAAGTTAAACAAAAGTATGGAAAAGACACTAGAAATGAGCTAACACAATTATCTTCAGAAGCTGAAAAGCCTGAAATCTTTGAAAGAAAAGCCTGAAATCCATCTATTCAACTATAACAGTATAGATAACATGTGGCTGCTAGGTGGCATGGTTGACTGATGAGGAACATATCATAAAGTGGTATACAAAGTCTATATCCAGTCTTCCTTCTAGTGTAGAAATTGCACACACTCAAAATTGAACAATTTCAGCCATTTAAATAGTGCATGCAATCTTCCTTATATTTTTGACACGCACACACACAAACATGTGTTAGGACTTGATGAAATGGATTAAAATTGAAGGGTACAGAATTTAATCTTGACAACATAATTGTGAAATTTAATTCATGTAGACATAACAAAATCCCTAACCAATATCTCTAACAGATTTATATTTGTAAATACTAGTACACAAGTATTATTTAATGAAACCAGGAATAACATCCTTCTTGACATCTTTTGGCACATGTTCCATTTGTCCGAGACAGTCAGCTATAATGAAAACAGAGCTTTTGCTTGCGTATTGCTACAGTTTGAAGTCAACTGAATGAAGGATCGCCTTAACATCTATGACGTCAATTTTAGGAATTTTTTTGCTTTTTCTCATATAGAATTTTATTTAAAAATAATCTTTTTTTTTTATAAGTAAAAATAATCTTAGCTGACTTGGATGATTAGATAAGGTGGAGATTATGATCTCTATGCTTTACCAAGTTGAATATGATAGAAACTAGTGACATGCTTGCAAAAATACAGCTTAATATAATTATTATCTTTCACAGGTTCCTTTTTAGGGAGAATGAGAATGTATATACCAAATTCTTGCCCAAAAATTATCTCATTCCACTGAGAGCTCCTTAAATTTCTGGAAGCACCTGCAAGATTATAAGACTCCTTTTATAGAGCCTAAGCTTGGGTGAATTGTAGCAATGCTTAATTGCAGCTACAATAGATGTTAATGATTTGATCCTAGATAAGCATGTCAAGCTTTTGAGGGGACATATGATGGTTTCTTTGAATTGATGATCTAGGACTCCATTTTATATTTGACAACCACAATTTTTCCTTGATCTACACTAGGTGTAGAACTGTAACATTCAGCTTTAAAATATTACAAGCTCCTCGTGATAGGTTAGAAGTGTTCAAAGGAAGAACTAGATACCAACTGTCAATGACACTGCTTTATTAGGTTAAAAACCAATTATATATATAACATCTTACATACAAAAGCCACCTTGTATATCAAAAGGAATTTACCTCAGAAAATGCAGTTAATGTAAGACTGGCTAGTTCCTTTTAATCCAACATCATAAAAAAAAAACACATAAGCACAATCTGTCATGTGAACTAGTGGGCATCAAGATTTAAATTCTAGGGTGACCTAGTGCACAAACAAACTTTGCTGGAATTTCTCTTCCAGCACAAACAGAAAACAAAGGTTGGCAATCAAAATGTTTTTACAATGTATAATCTTCACAAAATTGTGACTAATCAAATTGCATAAATATATAAGCAATTTAACAGGAAAACTATGACTAAAAACTTACAATGAAGGGTATGAATGCAATCCAGAAGTACGCATGCCAACCTGCAAGAAAAATCAGAATACATTATGGATTGGAGATAATGATCTTCATGTAGCTGAGCCTAGAACAGAGACAAGGACTATGGCATTATAGTCATTGGAACTCAGAAATTCTGATGAATAATTCATGGAACATGACGTTCCTTTCAATAGAAATTAGATATAGAAATGTAAGTCAAATGGATAAGATCTTGAAACCTCTACAACGAAAATTTCTACACTGTTTTCAGAACCTGGGTTAGGACCATATTATAAATGTGAGTCAGAATAGAAAAAATGTGTTGCTAAGGTTGGCCTTAAGGCCATACATTCAATTATGTGCAAAAAACCTGTTACACTTTGTTAATGAGAGAGAGAGAAAGAGAGAGCTTACCAGCCACATTCAGCAACAAGAAAATGACCACAAATAACCAAAGATACCAACTGCAATTGATGAACTTAGAATTTAGTAGGATCTATCAACTTAGAGGAATCAGATTAGAAAGTACTTAGTGCACGGAGAACTAGTATATTGTAATCTGATACATGGAAAATAGAAGTACTAACATTTTTCAAACAAAAGAGGTTGAGCATAAGCACAAACCTTCTAAGTCAGTACTTTTTTTATTGGTTTAACCTTATAAGATGTACTCCACATTAGAAATAGTAAAGCGCAAAATATAGAAAATAAGATAATGAGTGCACTTGGAATGTCTTTAATAATTGTGACTAACCTTATTCCAACGACTTTCCTGAAATCAGCTTCAAGGGCACGAATCATGTACTTGTGGAAATTAAACTGTGGGTTTCCTCTGCAATGAGTCTATAGAAAAGAAAGATATTAAAAATCAGAAAGATTATCTAGTGAAGTAAAAAGTAATGGGGTTTTGAAAAAAAAAAATAAAGAATAATAAATTGAATACATATAGAACTTTATATAACTTACCATAATGAAGCCCAGTCGCATTGTCAGATAGTCTGTTTTGGTCACAGACCCATAAAATTGCTTGAAAAATGATTGCTGAAAATGATGATGTCATTAAAATAAATAAATCATTTGTTTGTAATAGTAGAGAAGAACAAATTCGTGTATTTTGTTGTAACTGCCCAATTCTGATGTCCATTACAAGTCAGGCAAGCATCCCAGAAATGATTTCCATCTTTTATAACTGCCCAATTCTGATGTCCATTATGGCTGTAGAAGTGATGTTCTAATGTCGTAACTGAAATATTTCATTCTAGATTATTATTACATAAACTGCGCAGGAAAGGTGATCTGCAACATTTAAATTTTCAGAGTGAAATCATTTTTTGTTAATCTCTTTTTTTTTTTTTTTCCTTTATTTTCTTGTTCTTATTTTTTTTTCTTGAAACTGACCTTTCCCTAAGCATTTCAGGCTTGTTTCAAAAAAAAATTATGTGTAGTCTGGCATAAAAGAAGAGGTAAAAGATAGTGGTTTTTCTTTTTCCTGATTTTTATAAAACAACCTGGGATACAGTTGGAAACAATTAAGTTATGAATCTTAGTAAGCCAACTTTTAATCAAACAAATTTAAAATGGAAATGGTCGGTATGGTCACTTTGTAATTTTTCACAAATTTCATCAATGAAATTTATATTCTAAAGAAGAGAGACCAAGAAACCATAGTGAAATGAATGCTCTCCATCATGAAAAACTATTGATAAGTATGA
Organism: Notholithocarpus densiflorus; assembly: GCA_030021035.2. Lineage (NCBI taxonomy): Eukaryota > Viridiplantae > Streptophyta > Magnoliopsida > Fagales > Fagaceae > Notholithocarpus > Notholithocarpus densiflorus. The sequence continues at coordinate 272,110 of JARYZH020000178.1, read as the reverse complement.
TCATTACATTATCCTTCTTAATAACATTGATGAATCAAATTATTAGCGGTTGTAATCATAGTTGGTATTAGTTGTCAAACAGGTAGATTGACTTGATTATAAAGGGTTTTATAACTTACCACCCATCCTAACAAAGCTGAATCTTTGCCAATACCCAGAAAGCGATTCCTGATAAAATCGTGATCTTGGACTTGTGTAAAGTTTGTTTTCAGAACTGCAAATACAGTATTTCATGAGAAAAGATGCAAACAACAGCAAGTAGTTGTTGGATATTAAAGAAAATGCACACACTTCAGGTTGAATGATGAAATTTCAGTCCATAGTGAAAAATTCTGAGCGACTCAATTATATATCATTCAGTCGAAAAGAATTGAGGTAAGGAATAAATTTATTTTATGATCCGGGATTCAGCAGAAGGAAACATAACACAGGAAAGTATGTAGATTTAAACTTTAATGAGAAATTGAGCATTACCTTCTTCTGGATCGTTTTCCTTTTTCAAGATAGAATCCTCCCAATGTTTCCATTGACGTATCTACACCATTAAAACATATTATAGAAAAATTGACACTAAGGTTAAAGAATAAAAATTCTTGGTTATAATTAAAAAAAGAAAAAAATAGACAGATAATTATAAGAATAGGGACAACTAACCTTTGCTCCTCCGAAAAGAATGGTTAGAGCACAGAAAGTCACATGCACAACAGCTAACACAAAGATAAATATGTGAAGATGATGCAGTGCAGTAAGAGATAACAGTGGGACCTTTCCCTGAAAAAATGATGTAAAGAAAGCAAAAAAATAATAAGATATTTCAATTCATAAGCACATGTGCAACCTTAGTTAACAAATTAGATTTTGATTGCATTCCTAGAGCATTCTTTGAAGACCTTAATAACTTTATATGATGCTGAGTTCAGTTATGCATGCTTATAAGTTATAACCCACAAAGGTCTCAACTGGGAAAAAAACTTACATAATTCTGTCTACACTAGAAGATGTTGATCTATTCAATTTCAAACAGTGAAGAGTAAAAATATTTTGTTTGTATTAACAATTTAACATTAGCTGACAATTTTGTAATACAGGCTTCCTACCAGTAAGATTTAGCTATTGCAGAAGATTGAACAAGAGTCTATAATACACAAAGACAATTCAAAAGAAGGAAAAAGGAGGAGAAGAAAAGAACAGAAAAAGAAAAGAAACTGCTAACAATAAGGAACAGTAATTAATGTCCTATAGCCTCAAAGGGGCATATATACTCTGCAATTCTTTTTCACTGCTTTGGAGAGAACTCTGCTATTAACAATCACCTCAGGTCATATTGCTCTAAGGCTATCTGGTGTATCATATAAGGGTACTGAAGATATAACTAGCAATTGCAGGAATTAGTTGAAAAAATAAGCACTCCAAAGATTAAACGACCAACTTTTTAGAAAAACCTTTTTGGCTCTTTGGAACACCAAAAAACTCTTCAATAGGAACATATGGGATGCTTCATCTAAGGTAACTTAGAATTTATTCTGATAATGCACCCTGGCTAGTAAGAGTTTGTGAAGTCATATCCAAAATAATCAGTCAAACATATCTGCTTGAAACCTTATCCATGACTAGAATCTCAATATTTTCTGAAAGTTTAATGATTTATTTAAGTTAAGGAGTTGTATCCTTGCTGTTACATTGGCAATGCATATCAGAAGAAATTTGGTGCTTCATCAGGTAAGAAAGACTCTTATATATAGAAGCTAAGTTCAATTTACTTATGAGCAGTTGTATCTTTCTATTATACAGGAAAAAGAAGGTAATTCAGGAAAAGCTATCTAGTGCAATTTACTCTCTTTTAATGATCACTTGATTATTCTCAGCATTAAAAAAAAAAAAAAAAAAAAAAAAATGATCACGTTGATTTTATGTGTGCTTTACCTATAAACAATTGCATTGCTGTATCTTCTGGGGTTTGATTTTTACAGACTTAACTTGAATGGTTTAAAGCTAGAACTCACATGAGCACATTAACCATCCTGCCCCAGGAGGCTGATTTCATAATAGCTGAATCTCCAAGTTCTAAGGAGGTGTTTGGTAGAGTAGTTTGAGAAAGGTTGTTTGTAGTTTTTTAAAATACGTGTGGGTGAAGAAGTGTGTGAAAATGTGTGTAATATTGTTTAAAATGTGAAAATGTGAGTTTGAGATTGATGACCAAATAGGCCCTAAGTCTTTTTACTATGAAATCTTAAGTAAGTGACCAGGAAGACAGGGAAAGCCCTGAAACAGCAAACATATATGCTTGGGAGTATTTAAAACATGAGCATTAAGAACCTTGGTTCTCAAATCTTCTAATTTATACCAGGTTAAGTTGATTAACCATACTGGGGATTATAACATGTTCTAATTCTGCACCTAATATGAAGATCATTGATGGTAAATGTGATAATAACTTTTTTTTCTGTAAAATCATCCAGACCAAAAAGATAATGTAAATTTTGTCTTGCAGAAATGAGAGAGGGAGTAAAGTGTCAATCTAATCAAAGTGATCCTTTATGTTTCAAAATCGGATTGAACTAAGATGATAGAAACAACAACTTATAGAAATCATGAAAGTAGAAAGTCAAAAGTCAAATGTAGGATTCCAAATATGTGACATTTCAAACAATCCACCCTGCATGTTGATTTAACAAGTATGTAGATATGAAGAGCACATGCATTTGCAACCTATGCATGTGCTTTGAGAAGTCTGACTGAAAGATTCCACCAATCAATAATATATTTGTTTTTTTAAGACTTCAAAAATTAAATATTATTCCAAGTCAGGTCATGATTAAAATGGTTATCTGTAGTTTGCTTTAAAAAAAAAAAGAAAAAAAAAAAAAGAATTCATATGGGCCCTTGTCCCCCCAATAAACAGTACTCAATACACTACAAACAACAAAACTAAAATACAAAAATTGTTTGGTGCGTTGATAAAGTCAACTAACTCCACTAAAAATTGATTCCTTGTGATATATTCGTATCAACTTTGATTAAAATAACTAGAAAACCCCATTAATCAATCACCAATAGCCAAAATAGTAATATGGATAGAAGCACTGATTGCGGTTACGTTCCAAAATTTAGACGCAGAAAAAGTTGTTAAGTACCTTCTCAGCACAATAACCGGTGGAAGTAGTTGTTTCCTCGGCGAGGAGGCGACGGGGAATAAAAGAAGTGAACAAGGTTTGGAAATGGGTAGTAGTAGAAGATGCATCTGCTTTACAAGGCAACCACTTATTGGCTAAGTTCTCGGGTATGCAAATTTTGGCAATCCGTGCTTGGAACACTGTGAGTAGCAGTGATATGAACCCCAACAACATCAACTCTGCATTCATTCACACCATAAAATGATATGATCAGGCACACCCAGAATATATCCAACTCTATATGTATGTATGTATGTATACATATATATATATATGTATGTAATAGAGAGAGAAAGAGAGTGGAGAGTACTGGTGACCTTCTTTGATCTTCTGTAAGGCTTGATAAAGAGGCTTCTGGTTCTTTTTCTTGAGATACTGCAAAAGAGAGAGAGAAAGTCATTCATTATATAAATAATTAATGATGATCAGTACGTTTACCAAAGTAGTCTAAGACTAGGACTAATAAGGAAATAGAAATAATACGATGGATGCAGAAAAGAGAAGAGATTGACATGCCTTGCCAGTGTAGTGAAGGAGACGTTCGACGGCGAGAGAGATGGCGACGATAACACTGCACACAACAGCAACAACCCACGTTGGGGTGTACTCCAAAGTTGGACCTTCTTCAGCTGCCATCTTTCTCTGTCTCTGTCTCTATCTCTGCCTAATATCTAATTATCCAAAAATTATGATGTAGTGCAGTACTCTCACTCTTTTCTCTCCTACAAATAATTCTTGTCTTTGAAACAAGAAAATGGAATTAAGAGAATATATAGAATCATAATCAGAAGAGTGGGATGGAGGAGCTGTAAAGCAGCTGGTGGGATTATCAGGCTGCCACTGCCATTTTAGAAAAACCTTGTGGGCCAAAAAGAAAATTAAATGTGAAAATTTACGGGCTTAAAGGCTAAAGCTTAAAATATGCTGACCGAGACCGAGACCGAGGGCTAATCAGTGCGAACATCAACTCCAAATATATGAAAAACTGGGTCGACCCAACTCAACAACACATGTTACGTTTATATATGTATATACCAACTGTGGGGTCCCACACCCACCCCGCTCCTAATAACAAGTAAGCATGAATCTCACCAAACTCTCAAAAGACTTTTTTTTTTTTACTACTTCTAACATAGAATTTTTTTGCAAAAATAACGTAATTTTGCTAACAATTTTGTTAGTTAGCAACGTTTTCAAATTATTTAGAAAACTAATATCTCAAGCTTTTTAGACTCATTCATTGTAACAACTCAAATTTTAGAAACTCGAGTTTCATGTGTTTGTAGAGTTAAGGTGAATTTAAAATCCATGTGAAACTTGAGTCCCTAAGACTCGAATTCTTGCTTTAAAAAACCCAAAAACAAAACCTACCATCCTCTTCTTTTTCTTCTTTCTTCTTTCTTTTCTCTGTTTCTCAAAAATGTAAAACTAAAAAAATAGGACTCGAGTCTCTAAGACTCAAGTTCTACGTGTATAAAAATTTCCACATCAACCTTTCAGAATATCAAAATCAAGTGGGTGAAACTTAAGGTCTAAGAAACTAGAGATGCTAGTTTGCTAAAATGTTTCAAAAACATGCTAACTAATGAAATTGTTGCTAAAATAATACTAAATGGCAAAAAAATCCTCTAATCTAAGGTTACCAATTACCAGCAATAAAACAAGGGGAGTGTATGCAAATTGCAAAGGCATTATTAGGCATCATCAGCATTCAGCATCGTGATGATGGGGAAGGAAGGAGAAAGAAATCCCATTAGGATTAGGTTTATATTTTAAATAATAATAAAACAAAGGCAGAAAAGAACGCGTACCATATTCATTTCATATATTCTTTAACGTAAAAATCTTTACGTTTGTTTGAATAAGGAAAAAACAAAATAAATAAATAAATAAAGGAAAGTGGACACTGGAATGGAAACGCGGAGAAATTATTGTGAATTATCATCAGAAGGATCTCATCTGTTTCCAACTTTTCCGTCTGTCACGTTCTCACCTCTCTCTCTCTCTCTCTTTCATTCGAAAAAGGAATGCATATTCATATACGAACATAAACACGAACGCGAACATTAATTTAATGATGCCTACACAGTCTACACTTTGTGTTTCCTTTTTACTCGTTTTTCCGTTTTCTTTATTATGAAGTAATTGACTTTGTATCCATATCATTATGTTGCTTTGCTAAACAACACAGATGCTCCCACGGCTACTATAATAACATTTTCTTTTTTGTTTCAATCATATGTTTATATTAACAAATTTATCGGATCGTATGAACGCATCAATGATCTTCCAATTTTTATTTTAATATATAAGAGCATCGTTAAAACAAAAGAGTGCTAGCTAGCTGTTTTAATATATTTAGTGCGTGTATATATGGAATTATATATGATTGGACGACAAAGCAACATACACATAGAAACCAGATTCTTCCCGGTTACACTCTAATATTCATTTCAATCTGCAAAAGGACATGTTTCTCAATAAAAATAAAAAATTGTAATACACAAGTGTTCTTAATTCACACTTCATTTTAACTCCCAAAATCTTCCCCTTTTTACAACCCCACAAACATTTTATTTAATGAAAAGCACAAACTTTAGATGTTGTTCGATGCAGTATATTAAATTCAAATATGCTGTTACATTGACCAATAAGTTGTATGGTTGAATTTAATTTTCCTTAAATAAAAATAACATCGTTTCTACTTTATTAGCTCAAGTTAAATTCAGTGCATTTGTCCCATTCTTTTCCTTGTTTGCTTTTCTAACGAGTTGTTTTCTAATCTTTGAACACCCTACCCTACCGACCATACATAGATATGAAATCTCCCTACTTTATATATAGGTCCAAGGAATCCCTAAAGAAAATGGAATTACCAAAAACATTGGGGCTTTTTTAGTAAGTTACTGATTGCAAACATTACATGATTCTATCCATTGTCTACGCCATCCTTTTGAATCTTTCATCGCTTTAACATGACTTAATTTTTATTTATTTATTTTTTAGATACAATAAAATTTCAACTTATAACGTTCGTTTGATGATAATTACTATTTATCATCAGACTAAAATATCAATTAATTTTTAATGCCAGTAGAATTTGAACTAGTGTTGCTAGATGAAAATTCACATAAAATTGAAGCCATGGGTCATGAAGATGCAAGGAAGCATTGGAGAAAGGTATTTGGAATAGATACTTTTTTTAATGATAATTTGTGGCTAAAGTTACCAAATTTAAAATTGATTATTTTTGTGTCAGCATGTTTTAAACTCCAGATATCTTATTTAATAATAAGAGATTTTACCAATAAAACTAACTAGAATTCACTAATAGGAGTATCAAATACAATTTTTTTTTTTGTATCTTTCTAAATTTTGTTTCATAAATGAACTTGCACTTTAGCAATAAAAAATTATATAAAAAATAGAAAGATCAACTTACTAAAGCCCCATCCAATCACCAATGGGCTATATAGCTCACCTCTATCTAGGGCCAAAGCCATTGATTTTAATATTTAATTTTGTCCCCATAAAATTTGTTACTTTTATTTTTCACTAAAATCAAATATTTTTGGTCCAAAGATAAAATATCAAAGCATTTAATTGTGGTGGCTCAACCATTAGGAAATTGGGCAATGGAATAAGGCCCCATATGAAATAAAGGCCCTCTATTATTAACAATAAAGTATAATATATCCATCTTACTTACGGCTTAATATAAAAATAAATAACAATAATACTGCCTCTCACCTAGCAAAAAAAAAAAAAAAGAATTAAGGCATTTTTATTGGCCAATACAGTGCACTGTTTATTTGTTTCACAGTGCAATAATTTTAATTAAGATCCAAAACTTTTAGTCAATAAAAATTATCTTCTCTATGAATGTTGTGCACTCTATTAATGTGTTTTACATTATTTGTAGCAATTTAAAAGTGTAAAAATTTTCAATCTCCCAAAAAAATATTAATGAAAGGTAAACAAACTCTTCCTTTTTTTTTCTCTATTAAAATTAAAATAAGAATTAATAATTTTCCAACCAAATTCATTACTGAAATCGAATATTTATTACATGAAATCCAACATTGCTAAGAGAGAGGCTGTGACTATCTCTTAAAACAACGACAACCAAAAGAAAAAAGAAAAAACCACAGTTTCACGTCTCCTCATTTATGTAGACATCAAAACCTTTTTTTTTTCCCTAGCTCACTGCTCACCTTGCTACTCTCCAGATTTTTTTTTCTCACTCTTTTTTTTTTTTTTTTCTTTGTATTTGCTTATTAATCAATGTATGGTGTTTGACTGCTCTCTCCTTTCAACTTTAATTATTATTGAAAAATTAAAATCTAGACAATGATAGTTTGAAAAAATATTGTCTTAATCTTGAATGTTTTCTCAAATATGATATTTATTTTGATATTGATTATTTAGATTTATTTACAAAACTAAAAAATTAAAAAAAAAAAAAAAAAAAAAGGAGTTTATCAAAAAATGAAAAAACTCCAATTAACGTACAAAATTATATAAAAGGCTAGATCATTTTTCAGTATTGCTTATCAAAAATTACTCACAATACTTGTTTAAAATGTGTCTACAGAAAGAAATTTTTTAAAATTAAAATTAATGAAATCCTAGTTAATATCAACTACGTCATAAGAAAAATTAAGTGAATTTTCCATATTATCAATTCAAAAAAGGAATTGTTGGTGGAACTAGAATACAAAAACTTAGTAATTTTGTATCAAAAAAGGCAATAAAATTATAATTAAAATGAAACAAATAAATTAAAAATCATATAAATATTATTTAATTAATATTTAAGTAAAGATCGCTACCTTATGCCCAAATACGTTCAAGTATATCCTGGTGTAAATTTGTTAGCCTTTGTTTAGTTTTCAAACTGTTTGAGAAAATTCTTGTGTAGTTGATACCTCCCCCAAAAGAATTTGTTGCAGTTGGTCGTCAACTTAAACGGTCGAAATTAAAAGACTAAGTCATGATGAATTAAGTGATAAATTGTGTGGAGATCAACATCACCATGGGCCCAGTAAGTATCATCATTCGTCCATGATGATTAGTCTCAAGAAATGTTTGGTATGCCTACGTACGCCATGAAGCTCACCTCTGTTTCAGTGACCTTATTTTTAGAATTAATCAGTCAAGTTAACTTTATTTAATGGTAATTAACCTTTCTGTGTGGTATGGAAAAGGAATATATAATTTTTCAACACATGATGTTAATAAATTTGATTAGACCATGTGATTAGTGCGTGGTGAAAGCATCATATATTTAAGATATCTCAAGAACAAATTGTTTATCTTATCATGAAATATGGGACACTGCTTCGAATGCTTTGGCATTCTTAGAACTTGAACATGAGATGAGAGTAAGGGTTTTTGACACTTTTTTCATTTTTCCTGTTCTTGGAGCAAATGTTTAGGGAATTGATGAGCTTCCCTTGTTGTCTTGTTTCTCTTTCTTTCTTTCTTATTAAGAGAAGGAAAAAAAAAAAAAAAAAAAAGAGGAGATAATCAAAATAACCCTCCCAAGAAAAAAAAAAAAACAAAAACAAAAACCCTTACAATCAGGGAAGTTCGGACTTTCCCTCTCCCCATGTGTGTTAAAATACTTAGTATTTTTTTTAAAAAAAAAAAAAAAAAAAAAAAAGTAAAGAAAAAAAAAAAGGAAGTTCAGACTTGAATTGGGCCAGTGATCTCTTTTTAGGTCCAAGCTTGTGGATTTGCCCACAATTTGTACGGCACAATGTTGAGTTGTCGGAGTAAATGATATCCCAGCTCCTAAGCACTCCAAAGTCCAACCCTAAATTGTACTCAGTGATTCCTTTTTAGACCCAAATCCATAGATTTGAGCATAATTTGTTTGGCATGATGCCACAATTTACCAAAAAATAATTTCTCTTGTTCGAGTTCTATAGAGACAATTAAGTTACTTCTAAGAATTTCTCAAAAAAAAAAAAAAAAGTTACTTCTACAAATAAACTAATGAACATTAGGCCTACACAATAAAATAGCCCATATATTCATGCTTAAAATTTCTTAATAGAGAGTGCTATTTATAAAGGAAAATAAATATAGCATCCTTTTTTCATTTTCCAACATGGGACTGAAAAGAAGTCTTTTTCCCAAAACAAGAAGTCTTACGTTAAAAATATAAAATGGTATTAACAAAAGATGTAGCTTATGTGTGCGTTTGGCATGGCTTAATTTTGCCAACTTTTTTTACTATTCAGCTTATTTTTGCTACTATTCATGGGCTCCATTGCACTTTTTGGTACTATTTATGAGTTCCACTGTACTATTTTAACTAACTTTTACTTTTATCTACAGTACTTTCAGGAAAAAAATTTCAGTTTCAGCAAAATAAGCGAATCTCAAACAGGCCCTATGTCTCACACTTATTGGATTTTGATACCGCTAATCTGGTATTATTTGATACTAAATACCTTCTCCAGTTCTACACTTGTAGTTGTAAACCATCCATTTTACTTGTTTCTATGTTGTTGGCATGGGTTGAAATGACTTTCGATTTTGTTTTTGAATAATTGGATTTCTTGAAAACGAAGCACTTGAATTTGCCTATATATTGGTCTGGATCTTGAAAGTAAGAAACATCCTATTCCTATGTGAAAGAACGGTGATGTAGAGATTATAGCCAATAGTTAATGGGGACGTTGTGTTGTCGTATTGTAAACTTTATCTAGATTGTAAGCACTTGATATTTGGTTGAGTTTTGTTATTAGTCTGTCTGTTTGTTTGTTAGCTGAGTTTCTTTTTTTGAATGAATAGACTCTTTGAATATAATGGAGAGCGAAAATTTTCACATTAAAAAACTACTAATGACTCTTTTCTTTATAAAATAATTCCACTTTGATATATTATCAAGGTATTTAGTTCTGGTTGCTAGCAAACGATTCTATTGAACTTAGTACTTAACTAGTTACATCAAAATTATATAATCATTTTACACATCATCATCATCATTACTATACAAGAAATAAAATCAATAAACCAACTATGTAGTGTGCATTTGAACAATTTTAATAAATATGTATAGCATATATCAAAACACAACTTTTTTTTTTTTTTTGATAGGAACTATTTCTAACTTCACCTGAACTGCAACCAGGGTCGGCCCAACATAATTTGGGGCCTAAGGCGAAAATTTATGCGGGGCCTTTAATATGTAAATATTAATTAAACAAAATTATTTAATACTAATCAAATTAAGGTTAATTTGATACATTAAATACATAAATAATACCAACTAGACTAATGTTAATTTCATATAAAGAATTGAATATCATAGTTGAATTATAAATATTAATAAAAAGAAATAAAAATATATTACGATTGAAAAAGATATTTTATTTTGGATATAAGACGATGCATAGTTAAATAAAGTTGTAATCTAATTTTATATTTTATATTTTGATTTTAAGAGAGAGAGAGATAGATATTATTTGGTATATGGTTTTGTAGGATATTAGTTTACAAAAATCAAAGTCTCAAACTATTAGGGAAGATTAATCTATAATTGATGATTTAACACATTTGCAACATCTTTTTGAAATATTTTAGGGTTTCAATTGAGTTAAAGTTCTATTGGTCTCGTACTTTGAGAGTCTTAATAGAAATGAAAAAGAAAAAGAAAAATGCGCTAATTAAGAGCACTATAAAATGTTTAAAATATAATGTGATATTGTCTCTCATTGATGAACTTCATCAATTTAACTAATGGATGTTTATATCACGTTTTTTGTGATTAATAACATGACAATTTGTAAGCCAATAGTAAAATTTGTACATCACTAATAAAAAAAAATGTACAACCTTTAGAAAATATATATAATTTTATAAAAATTTGGGCCTTTAACTATGAAAAGTGGGGCCTTTTTTCCCAAGGGAAATTCTAATTTTTGGTGGGGCCTTAGGCCTAGGCCTTGAGCCGGCCCTGACTGCAACTAGCAAAAAAGACTGGCTAACTGCCAAGAGTTTTGATTGAGACTATGATGCCCTCAGCTATGTCCATCGTTCAGAGTTGCAGCTGCAATCTCTCCTGCATTGCCTTCTTCCATTGCAGATACTTCACTCATTTGAATTGCCATAGGAGTAGTTTCTTTTGGATTCATTTGGCTAGATGCATGAGTAGTAGAACCCGGAGTAGTAGTAGTAGTAGTCGTCGACGAGCCATTAGAAGCCTTTCTCAAACCCTTGTTCTTTTTGGCCATTCGAGCCCAACCAACAAGCCCTTCACGTATGTGTTCTTCAAATATAGCCTTTTTATATGAACTTCCCATCTACATTAATTTTAAGGAATTCAGCAATCTTCATCAGCCAAAAACCCCAACATATATGAATTGATCATAAAGAAGGTGAATTCTTAGTGATGATCCAACTCACCTGTGTGACAATTACATACAGTGGTAGGGTACTATAACTGCAGACAAACTGAATGAATACCCTATGAAAAAAAATTGGCATTTAACATCAGATTTTGTTCATCAATAGAAACACAAGGTTTCAAAAATAGAATAATTAATATCATTGTTTTACCCTATAACAAGTCTTGGGATGATATAACCGATTTCTCCCATCATGCATGAGTCAAATCCATATTGAACCTGCAACATATCGAAGCATCGTAAAAATTCAATCCATAGTTTTCAGTTCAGATCTCTGTGTCATTAGTATGTAATGAATATTAAATTTCAATTGTTTTACCCATATCCAAAAGAAGAATGCTATTTCAAATGAATTCTGAAACAGGATGAAATGAATCAGCAAGAGAACAATCCGGGGCCTATGGAACCAGAAATGATTGTCTGAAGGTTGAACTACCAAATCACCTGCAATTGCTACATGTTTCTCAGCAACCTCATGGGCCAACTGGATAATTACATGCTCCAACTTAGTGCCCACAGCAAGTAGAAGCTGTAAAAAATAAAATAAATATCAATGCTATGGCCCTTACCCTACAAGTTAATTATCTAGGTCATTTACGAGATGAACAAGTCATTTGATGATTTGGGCAGACAAATGCACAATTATTATGAATCATTTATTTTATTGTTATTTACAACTAAAGAGCATGGTAAGTTAAACAAAAGTATGGAAAAGATACTAGAACACATTTATCTTAAGAAGCTGAAAAGCCTGAAATCCATATACTCAATTTGACAGTATAGATAACATGTAGCTGCTAGGTGCATGGTCGACTGATGAGGAACATATCATAAAGCGGTATACAAATTCTATGGCCAATCTTCCTTCTAGTGTAGAAATTGCACACACTCAACATTGAACAATGTAAGTCATTTAAATAGTTCATGCAATCTTCCTTATATTTTTGACACACCACACACGCGCGCACACACACACACAAGCATGTGTTAGGACAATGAAATGGATTGAAACTAAAGGGTACAGAATTTATTCTTGACAACATAGTTGTGCAATTTAATTCATATGGACATAAAAAAATCCCTGACCAATATCTCTAACAGATTTATATTTGTAAATACTAGTATACCAGTATAATTAATGAAACATGGAATAACTCAATAACATCCTTATTGACATCTTCATTGGCACATGTTCCATTTGTCCTAAACAGTCAGATATAATGAAAACAAGCTTTTGCTTGTGTATAGCAACAGTTTGAAGTCAAATGGATGAAGGATCACCTGAACATCAATGACGTCAATTTTAGGAATTTTCTTGCTTTTTCTCTTATAGAATTTTATTTAAAAATAAATATAGTTGACTTGGATAATTAGATAAGGTGGAGATTATGATCTCTATATTTTACTAAGTTTAACATGATAGAAACTAGTAATATGCTTGCAAAAATACAGCTTAATATAATTATTATCTTTCACAAGTTCCTTTTTAGGGAGAATGAGCATGTATAAACCAAGTTCTTGACCAAAAATTATCTTATACCACTGAGAGCTCTCTGAATTGCTGCAAGCACCTACAAGATTGTAAGACTCCTTTTATAGAGCCTAAGCTTGGGTGAAATGCCGCAATGCTTAATTGCAGCTACAAGAGCTGTTTAGGATTAGATCCTAGATAAGCATGTCAAGATTTTGAGGGGACATATGATGGTTTCTATGAACTGACGATCTAGGACTCCATTTTATATTTGGCAACCATAATTTTTCCTTGATCTACACTAGGTGAAAATCTGTAACATTCAGCTTTAAAATATTACAATCTCCTTCTAATAGGTTATAAGTGTTCAAAGGAAGAACTCGATACCAACTGTCAATGACACTGCTTTATTAGGTCATAAACCAAATATATATAACATCTCACATACAAAAGTCACCTTGTATCAAATTTAACTCAGAAAATGCAAATAGCGTAAGACTGGCTAGTTCCTTCTAATCCCACACCATAAATAAATAAATAAATAAAACGCATACACATAATCTGTCATGTGAGCTAGTGGGCATCAAAATTTAAATTCTAGGGTGCTAGCTAGTGCACAAACAAACTTTGCTGGACTTTCTCTTCCAATACAAACAGAAAACAAAAACAAGCAATCCAAATGTTCTTACATGGTATAATCTTCACAAAATAGTGACTAATCGAATTGCATAAATATATAAGCAATTTAACAGGAAAACTATGACGTAGAACTTACAACGAAGGGTATGAATGAAATCCAGAAGTATGCATGCCGACCTGCAAGAAAAGTCAGAATACATGATGCATTGGAGATAATGATCTTCATATAGCTGAGCCTAGAATAGAGACAAGAACTATGGCATTATATGTTAGGGTCATATTTTCTATGTAATTGGCTAATTCTTTGACAAAACGCATTTTACTTGTAATTGAGTAGATTTGAAGTTACTGCGTTTGTACGCCATAAGATTTTACAACCAAGTGCTTCATGATCTTCATCGTTTATGAAGTGAAAAACTTTGCAGCCAAGAACTATTATTCAAGTTACTGGAGTTAGTCACGTACTAGGATCCGTGCAAAGGAGTTGGTCACAGATTGGAGATTTGTGCAACAAAAGAAAGAATGCTACTACAAGATCAAGTCCAATTGGATATTGGAACGAAGCTTCAACTATAGGTTGGTATTTTGGGATAGGTCAGGGTAGTGGTAAGATTCCTCATATTTGTAACCGCTTGATTATTGATTAGTGAATTCTTGAGAGTGGTGACCTTAAATTCACCTGGTGGGGTTTTTGTCTTGCGAAAAGTTTTCCCCATTTTTCAACAAATACCGTATCAATTTAATTTCCACTACATTTAGTTTATTTGGTGATTTGTTGGTGCCTTCACGATTTGCATGTAATTTGACCTAATTAATCAACTTGAGTAATTGAATTAATTAACTGGGGTCAAGCTATCTTAACCCAACATTATAGTCATTGGAACTTAGAAATTTTGATGACTAATTCATGGAACATGATGTTACTTTCAATAGAAATTAGATATAGAAATGTGAGCCAAATGGATAAGAATTTGAAACCTCTACAACAAAAATTTATACACCATTTTCAGAACCTGGGTCAGAATAGAAAATGTGTTGCTAAGGATGGCCTTATGGCCATACATTCGATCATGTGCAGAAAACCTGTTACACTTTGTTAACAAGAGAGAGACAGAGCGCTTACCAGCCACATCCAGCACCAAGAAAATGACCACAAATAACCAAAGATACCAACTGCAATTAATGAAGTTAGAATTTAGTAGGATCTATCAGATTAGAAAGTACTTAGTGCACGGAGAGCTAATACAATATGATACATGGAAAATAGAAGTACTACCATTTTTTAAACAAAAGAGGTTGAGCGTAAGCACAAACCTTCTAAGTCAGTACTTTTTTTATTGGTTTAACCTTATAAGATGTACTCCACATTAGGAATAATAAAGCTCAAAATATAGAAAATAAGATAATGAGTGCACTTGGAATGTCTTTAATAATTGTGACTAACCTTATTCCAACGACTTTCTTGAAATCAGCTTCAAGGGTACGAATCATGTACTTGTGGAAATTAAACTGTGGGTTTCCTCTGCAATGAGTCTATATTAAAGAAATATATATTAAAAATCAGAAAGATTATCTAGTGAAGTAAAAAGTAATGGGGTTTTGAAAAAAAAAAAAGAATAATAAATTGAATAAATATAGAACTTTATATAACTTACCATAATGAAGCCTAGTCGCATTGTCAGATAATCTGTTTTTGTCACAGACCCATAAAATTGCTTGAAAAATGAATGCTGAAAATGATGATGTCATTAAAAAAAATAAATCATTTGTTTGTAATAGTAGAGAAGAAAACATTAGTGTATATTGTTGTAACTTCCCAATTCTGACGTCCAATAGAAGTCAGGCAAGCACCCAGAAATGATTTCTATCTCATATATATTTTGCCTGTAGAAGTGATTCTAATGTCATAACTGAAATATTTTATTCTAGATTATCAAATAAACTGCACAGGAAAGCTGATCTGCAACATTTAAAGTTTTAGAGTGAAATCATTTTCTGCTAATCTCTCTTTTTTTTTTTTCTTTTTTTTTTTGTCTTGAAACTAACCTTTTCCTATGCATTTCAGGCTTGTTAACGTTTGAGTAGTACTTGGGTTTTTTTTTTTTTTTTTGAAAAAAAATTACGTGTAGTCTGGCATAAAAGAAGAGGTAAGAGATAGTGGTTTTTCTTTTTCCTGATATTTATAAAACAAGAAACCTGGGATACAGTTGAAAACTCTTAAGTTATGAATCTTACAGTAAGCCAACTTTTAATCAAACAAATTTAACATGGAAATGGTTGGTATGGTCACTTTGTAATTTTTCACAAATTTCATCAATGAAATTTATATTCTGAAGAAGAGAGACCAAGCAACCATAGTGAAATGAATTCTCTCCGTCATGAAAAACTATTAATAAGTATGATCATTACATTATCCTTCTTAATAACATTGATGAACCAAATTATTAGCAGTTGTAATCATAGTTGGTATTAGTTGTCAAACAGGCAGATTGACTTGATTAAAAAGGCTTCCATAACTTACCACCCACCCTGACAAAGCCAAATCTTTGCCAAAACCCAGAAAGCGATTCCGGATAAAATCATGATCTTGGACTTGTGTAAAGTTTGTTTTCAGAACTGCAAATACAGTATTTTCGTGAGAAAAGATGTAAACAAGAGCAAGTAGTTGTTGGCTATTAAAGAAAATGCACACACTTTAGGGTGAACGATGAAATTTCAGTCCATTGTGAAAAGTTCTGAGTAACTCAATTCTATGCCATTCAGTCCAAAAGAAGTGAGGTAAGGAATAAATGTATTTTATGATCCGGGAATCAACATAAGGAAACATAACACAGGAAAGTATGTAGATTTAAACTTTTAATGAGCAATTGAGCATTACCTTCTTCTGGATCGTTTTCCTTTTTTGAGATAGAATCCTCCCAATGTTTCCATAGACGTATCTACACCATTAAAACATATTATAGAAAAATTGACTCTAAGGTTAAAGAATAAGAACTCTTGGTTATAATTAAAAAGAAAAAAAAAATTGACAGATAATTATAAGAATAGGGACAATTAACCTTCACTCCTCCGAAAAGAATAGTTAGAGCACAGAAAGTCACATGCACAACAGCTAACACAAAGATAAATATGTGAAGATGATGCAGTGCAGTAGGAGATAACACTGGGACCTTTCCCTGTAAAATCGATGTAAAGAAAGCAAAAAACTAATAAGATATTTCAATTCATAAATGCATGCACATGCAACCTTAGTTAACAAATTAGATTTTAATTGCATTCCTAGAGCATTCTTTGAAGATTTTAATAACTTTATATGATGCTGAGTTCAGTTATGCATGCTTATAAGTTATAACCCGGCCACAAAGGTCTCAACCGGAAAGAAATTTAAAAAATTACGGAATTCTGTCTACACTAGAGGATGTTGATCTATTCAATTTCAAACAGTGAAGAGTATAAATATTTTGTTTGTATTAACAATTTAACATTAGCTGAAAAATTTTGTGATACAGGCTAGTGTAATTTGCTAAGTAAAGATTAAACGACCAATTTTTTAGAAACATCTTTTTGGCTCTTGGGAACACCAAAAAACTCTTCAATAAGAATATATGGGATGTATTATCTAAGGATATTTAGAATTTAGTCTGAAAATGCACCCTGGCTAGTGAGAATTTGTGAAGTCATATCCAAAATCATCAGTCAAACATATCTGCTTGAAACCTTATCCATGACTAGAACCTCAATATTTTCTGAAAGTTTAATGATTTATATAAGCTAGGGAGTTGTATCCTTGCTGTTACATTGGCAATGCATATCAGAAGAAATTTGGTGCTTCCTCAGGTAAGAAATACTCTTATCTATAGAAGCTAAGTTCAATTTACTTATGTGCAGGAAAAAGAAGGTAATTCAGGACAAGCTATACCTATAAACAATTGCATCGTTATATCTTCTGGAGTTTGATTTTCACAGACTTAACTTGAATGTTTTAAAGCTAGAACTCGCATGTGCTCATTAACCATCCTTTTAAGTCTTTTTCATAATAGCTGAATCTCCAAGTTCTAAGTCTTTTTACTATGAAACATGCTTGGCAGCATTTAAAACATGAGCATTAATAACCTTGGTTCTCAAATCTTCTTATTTATACCAGGTTAACTTGATTAACAATGCTGGGGATTATGACATGTTCTAATTCTGCACCTAATATCAAGATCATTGATGGTAAATGTGATAATAACTATTTTTTCTGTAAAATCATCCAGATCAAATAGATAATGTAAATTTTGTCTTGCAGAAATGAGAGAGGGAGTAAAGTGTCACTCCAATCAAAATGATCCTTTATGTTTCAAAATCGGATTGAACTAAGATGACAGAAACAACAACTTATGAGGAATCATAAAAGTAGAAAGTGAAAAGTCAAATGTAGGATTCCAAATATGTGAGATTTCAAACAATCCACCCCGCACGTTGATTTAACAAGTTGAAGAGCAAATGCATTCGCAACCTATGCAAGTGCTTGAGAGATCTGACTGAAAGATTCCACCAATCAATAAAATATTTTTTTTTTTAATACTTCAAAAATTAAATATTATTCCAAGTCAAGTCATGTGATAATTAAAAAAATTCTCTGTATTTTTTTATTATAAAAAATATATACGGCCCTTTTTTTCCCCCAGTAATTAAACAGTACTCAATACCCTACAAACTAAAATACAAAAATAGTTTTGGTGCATTGATATGATAAAGTAAACTAAATCCACTAAAATTTGATTCCTTGTGATATATTCGTATCTACTTTGATAAAAATAAACAACAAAATTAATCAATCACCAATAGCCAAAATAGTAACATTGATAGAAGCACTGATTGCGGTCAAGTTCAAAAATTTAGAAAGAGAAAAAGTTTTTTTAAGTACCCCCATCTCAGCACAATATTCTTTGGGGGAAGTTGTTGCCTCGGCGAGGAGGCGACCGGGAATAAAAGAAGTGAACAAGGTTTGGAAATGGGCAGTAGTAGAAGAAGAAGATGCATCTGTTAATTTACAAGGCAACCACTCTTTGGCTGTGTTCTCGGATATGCAAATTTTTTCAATCCGTGATTGGAACACTGCGAGTAGCAGTGATATGAAGCCCAACAACATCAACTCTGCATTCATTCACACCATAAAATGATATTGATCAAGCACACCCAGAATATATCCAACTCTCTAGATATGTATGTACATTGTATATATAAATGTAAGTAATAGAGAGAGTGGTGACCTTCTTTGATCTTCTGTAAGGCCTGAAAGAGAGGCTTCTGGTTCTTTTTCTTGAGATACTGCAAATTAAAAGATGAGTCATTTATTTTATATAAATAATTAATGATGATCAGTTTAGCAAAGTAGTGTTAATTAGACTAAGAAAATTGAAAATGATATATGGATGCAGAACAGAGATTGACATACCTTGCCAGTGAAGTGAAGGAGACGTTCGGCAACGAGAGAGATGGCAACGATAACAGTGCACAGAGAAGCAACAACCCATGTTGGGGTGTACTCCAAAGTTAGACCTTCTTCTACCATGTCTATATATGTCTCTGTCTCTGTCTCTTAACCAAATTAAAATGATGATATAGATATAGTGCACTCTCACTCTTTTCTCTCCTTCAAATTCTTGTCTTTAATAAGAGAATAGAATCACAAGCTAGAAGAGTAGGATGGAGGAGCTGTAAAGCAGCTAGCTGGTGGGATTATCAATTGAAATTTTGTCCCTGCTAGGCCGCCACTGCCATTTTAGACAAACCTCCTTATTATGGGCCAAAAAGAAAAGTAAATGTGAAAATTTATGGGTTTGGCCCTCATCCACACCATCACCTTATCTCTTGGCCGGTCCACAAGGGTGTTCTAGTAACCGTTAGTCTCACCAAACTCTCACAAAGACTTTTTTTACACTGGCAATGGAAACGCGCGTTTTTTTTGTAGTGCGCGTAGAAATTATTGTGTGGACAATTAGCATTAGAAGGATCTGTTCCCAACTTTCCCTTCTGTCAACGTTCTCACCTCTCTCTCACACGGACTTCGCACGGTTCATTTGAAAAAGGAATGCATATTCATGCATGAACATGAACACTTTGTCTTTCCATTTTACTCGTTTTTCCAATTTTCTTTTATTTATTGTTAAGTATTTGACAATTTTGTATCCATGTCAATATCATATTCATACATACCACATGTTACTAGCTAGTACTACAATAACATTTTCTTTTTTGTTTCAAACATGTCTTTAATATTATTTATATTAACAAAACTTATCGGATCGTAAATGAACACATCAATCATCTTCAAATTTTTATATTTAATTAAAGCGTCCTTAATTAAAACAAAAGAGTGCTAGCTGTTTTAATATATTTATACAACAAAAAAAGAGACCATAATGGCGTTTCATAAACGTCACTATAGGTCATAAAAATGCCACTATAAACCCATTTGGGTTATAGTGATGTTTTTTATAGTGGCAGTTACAAACGTTACTATTGCACCGTGACTATAAACCTATACTCGCGTTTTAATTAGCTATAGCAGCGTTTCAAAACGCCACTATAGCCAAAAACCAACAACAACAAAAAAAATTTGATTGCCAAAAATCAAAAGTTTTTTATTTTATTTTTTTAAATTGAAATTTTAATTAAATTAAGAAATTCAAAACAAAATTAAAACAAGAATACAAACCTAGCAAATTCAAAATTAAACAAAAGTCTAGAAAATTCAAAATCAAACACAACATGCTCACAATACAAACATGACAAAGCAACATAGAAATAGGAAGTATTTTCTTCCCAATTAGAGCAAGCATTAGCATCAGTATGTGTAAAATTTCCTGTCTATTTTAGCATACGAACCTACTTTTTCTATTTTACACGGTCACTTTTACAAAACACTCACATCAGACTATATATTATACACTCCTTTTTATTTAAATAATCATTTTTATTCATTTCTTATTATTATTTTTACATATATTTCTTCTCACAGTCTCTTTCATCTCTCACACATTCTCTCTCATCTCTCAAATGTTCTCTTTCATCTCTCAGCTCTCTAATTCCATGGCTAGACCTCGTCATGGCTGAAGCTCACATGACCACTACAAAGGGTAACCTCCATGGCTAGACCTCCATTTCCTTCATCTATTGCTGCTGTTACTTCTTCTTTTGCTATTGTTGCCGCTACTTATTCTTCTGTTGTTGCTACCATTGCTTTTTTTTTTTTTTTTACTACTGCTATAGCCGCTTCTTCTTTGTCTGGATTTGATAATTTGTATGGAGGAGATAGAGATGGAAGAGAGTCAGGGGGATCAAAGAGAGAGAGAATTGATGGAGAAGAGAGAGAAGGGAGAGAAAAACCTATTAAAAAAATAATATACAAAGCTATAGTAACCCGTGTATATATATATATATATACGGTTATTGTAGAAAGTTTGGATATTTACAAACCTTTACAAGCTCTAATGCGTGTCTATTTTATGCTATATTGTGTAAATTTTTGCACTTTTTGTATTTTACACCCACTGATGCAATTACTCTCTCTAATATTTATTTCATTTTGCAAAAGGATTACTTTTGTAATTCATGTTCGAGAGAGCGAGGAAGAGACTTGTGTGGCTGTGTGTGGAGGTAACTAAGTAGTTGAAGAAAATGAGAAATAAGAATATAAGGAAGAAGTGAACAAGTGGATGAGAAAAAGGAGAAGAGAAAAGGAAAACGAAAAAGTTTTCGGGGTTTGGGATTTATGTAATGGGGAAGACTTGCATCTAGGTAAATATATATATATATATATGGAAGACTTGCACTGATGCAAATAGAATTTTAAAGATTATGTAGGGGGCGGTTTCTTAAATCTAAGCCCAACTTGCTAAGAGTGGGCAAGGATAGAGGCCCAATACAACTAATTTGTAGAGATGGGGAGTTACGGCCAACACATTTTGTCCTTGCAACTACGGCTTGATAACTAAAGGAATGGGATTAGCTAAAATGATAATACTTGATAGAAACTTAGTAGGAAAAGAAAGATTATTATTTATTTCATTCCTTGGGCTAGCCAAGGATCGCTTGTTCTTAAGAAATACAATTCTTTTTCTCTCTTTATTTCTCTCTCCAATTTTTTTGATCCCCCACAAGCATGACCTTCCTTCCTATTTATAGCCATTTGAATTGCATCCCAGCTTTCCACTTGGAGGGCTATTAATCTTTCTTTGGATACTTATCCCATCACTACCTTGCTGGTGGTGGTAAAGTAAGTTATAGGCTGTGAGGGCACTGTTCAAGCTGGGGTGATTTTGCCATTAATGCGACAAGCTAAGTTGGTGCTATGCATTAAATGCAGAGATGATAGATGCTTTATTTGGAAGTTTCCAATCTCATAGCCTTTATGGCTTATCTCTTGCCTCACAAGAAGTATCTATTCCTCGGCCTCTTCGGGTGGATTGCCCTCCTTGCTTTCCCTGATCCACCTAGCACTTTGATTGTCCTGATTGGGTTGGGCCTGATTTGATGAACAATTGGGTCCAATTATACCTCAGGTGAATCCTGTTGATGGTTTCTTCTCTTCGGGCTCCCACCCCCCACTAATTAAATTTTAAATTTTAAATTACAAAAATTTAAAAGGAAAAAATATAAGTTTACATACTATTGTATAATTTTTTTTGCCTTAATTGTAATGTGGCAGTGTGTGAGTGGTAAAGAGTCATTTATTATTAACATGAAATCTTTAATAATAATAATAAAATCATTTATTATTATTATTATTGTTATTATTATTATTATTATTATTATTATTATTATGAAGAAGGTAAATCCACAAGTATGAATTCTAAAAAATAAAATAATAAAAGAACACAAGTCTAAAGAATTCCTTTATATATATATTACAATTTTGATAAGTACTTACCAAACAACCATTTTTTTCAAAAAGCACTTTTGACTATTTTTACTAAACATTGTGCTTTTTTAAAATGGAAACATTAATGAATGTCCTAAGGGTATTGGTTTAAAAAATATTTTTAGAAACTTTTTATGAAAATAAATAAAAACTGTCCTAAGGGTATTGGTTTAAAAAATATTTTTAGAAACTTTTTATGAAAATAAATAAAAACAACAGACTTTATTAATAGTTTTTATATTTCCTATTAAAGTAGTATTAAAACTTTCTTAAAATAGTCAATTAACAATTGCCCTAAGTGCACCCATTTACATAATCATTTTAAAAAAAAACACAATTTCATACTGTACTTTTTAAAACCATAACTTTTTAAAAAATTACAATTTCAAAAAGCTAAGCCAAACTCACCCTTAAACGGGTAGACAAAGACAAAGTCAAGTGATAAGGTTGCATATATGCAACCTTAGAGCATTAGAGCACTAGCATCAGGGGATGCAAAAAAAAAAAAAAAAAAAAAAAAAAAACTATTTCACATCCTCAAACACTACTTTATCTATTTTACCAACCCATTTCACAACTCATCCAACATTTCAGTTCTTATTTTTACATACAACCCATTAAAATAATATAAACTACCTAATAAAATAATAAAAAATATTTCTCTCTCTCTCACTTTCCTCCCACTCTATTTTTCTCTTCACCCACAACCACAAGATTAAAAAATTATTTTTTCTTTACAACCCATGGACAGTTGCACTAGCATTGAGGGTACAAATCCCCCCCTCCCTCCCTCTCCCTAGTTGCTATTTTACCACCTAAACCCTTAAAAACATGCTACATTCGGAGGTGGGTATCTAAAAATTTATACCATCTGTGAACAGTAAGGTTGTATATATACAACCCTACTGTTCATGGGTTGTAAAAATAAAAACTAATATTTTAATGGAGTGAGAGAGGAAGAGAGGAAAAGAGGGAAGAGAGAGAATTGATTTGTTTATATTATTTGTTGGTATAATTTATATTATTTTAATGAGTTATATGTAAAAATAGAAACTGTGATGTTGGATGAGTTGTAAAACGGGATGGTAAAATAGATAAAGTAAGTTTTGAAAATGTATAATAGACATTTTTTTTGCATCTTTGGATGCTAAGCATTAGCATTAGAGGGTGTAAAAACCCCCTAGTTACTATTTTAGCAACTAAAATAAGCCAAAAATCACACACATCTAGGGGTGGGTTTGTATTTTTTTTTATACCAACTGTGAATAGTTGGTTCTCATATATGAGAACCAATTGTAGAAAAAACATATTATTTTATAGATAAAGTGAGTTTTTAAGATGTAGAGAAGAGAGAGAATTGAATTGTTTATATTATTTAATGTTGTAGTTTATATTATTTTAATAAATTGCATGTAAAAATAGAAACTGTGATGTTGGATAAGTTATAAAATGAGATGATAAAATAGATAAAGTAGGTTTTTAAGGTGTAAAATAGAGACTGATATGCATCCCCGGATACTAGTGCTCCTATAGCAAGGTGGCAAATTTTTTTAAGAATACAAATTCAGATGAAGTGGGCTTTGGATTGTAAAATAACAACCGGGGTGTTTACCACACTGTTAGTGCTTAAATTGTGTGAAGATCAAGTATTCTGCATGGCTCTGACATCAACGTGGACCCAGTATCATCCATGATGGTTATTCTCAAGAAATGTTGGGTATGCCATGAAGCCCAGTAGCCCACCTCTGTTTCAGTGACCTTATCTTTATAATTAGTCAAGTTAACTTGTTTATAAAAAAAATAGTCAAGTTAACTTGGTCATGCTAATGAGTGCCCTTAGGGCATTGGTTAATAATCTATTTTAAGAAAGTTTTGATACCACTTTTATGGGAAATGAAAAAAATTGTCAAAACATTAATTGCTTTTTTTTTCTTTTCCCATAAAAATTTTCTTTAAATGGATTATTAACCAATGCCCTAAGGGCATTCGTTAGCATTTCCCTTTTATTTATTTTTATTATTATTATTATTATTATTATTATTATTATTATTATTATTATTATTTGTAAAGACTAAAGTGTCAAGTTAACTATATTTAATGGTAATTAACTCTTCTGTGTGGTATGGAAAAGGAATATATAATTTTTGAACGTATGATGTTAAATTGGATTAGACATGTGATTAGTGCGTGGTGAAAGCATAATAAGTCACTTATATTTAAGATATTTCAAGCCCAAATTTGTTTATCTTATCATGAAATATGGGACGCTGTGCTTTTGAATGCTTTGGCATTCTTAGAACTTGAACAAGAGAGCAAGGGCTTTTGACACTATTTCATTTTTCCTGTTCTTGCAAAGGTTTAGGGGATTGATGAGCTTCCCTTGTTGTTTTGTTTCTCTTTCTTTCTTTCTTTAGTGTATTAAAAAAAGTGTATTAAGAAAAAAAAAAAAAGAAGAAGAGAAAATCAAAAGAACCCTCCCCAAAAAAAAGAAAAAAAACCCTCACAATCAGAAAAGTCCAGACTTGAATTAGGCCAGTGATCCATTTTTTGGCCCAAGCTTGTGGATTTCTTGTGGAAGCATACTACACAATGTTTAAAGCTTTGGTTGATGAATTAGCAAATTATCAATCTGTTCCAGTTTGCAAGTGTCCTTGTACTTGTGGAGCTCAAAGAATCTCCACAGATCTTAATGATCGTGATCTGGTGATGAGGTTTTTGATGGGATTGAATGATTCTTATTCTGCAATTCGTAGACAGATTCTATTATATGAGCCTTTACTTGATATTAATAAGGTTCTCTCTTTGATTTTGCAAGAAGAGAAGCAAAGAAGCTTCAAAAATGGTGAATTCACCAGTTTTGCTGTGGCTCATCCTATTGAAGCCACAACACTCTACTCTAATGTAGGATCCGGTTCCAAGAACAGTTATGGTGGTAAGGGTAATTCTAAGAAGGAAGGACCAATTTGTACTTACTGTGAAAAGGTAGGACATATTGCTGATAAATGCTATAGGCTTATTGGTTTCCCACCAGGATTTAAGTTTAAGAACAAATCCATGGCAAATCAAGTCTCTTGCAACCAGATGATAGGTTTTGGGAATCCTATTTCCATCCAAACCAATGAAGATACAATTACCTCATCTCCGCAATGTCCAATTTCTAAATCACAATGTGAGCAACTTCTTGCTTTCTTGAATTCACAATCTGTTGGTGAATCTTCTCAACACATGGCTCCTCAGCAGGTAGTTACTGTAATCACTGCTGGAGCAAGTATTTCTCAACCTTTAGCATTGAGTGCTTCTTTATCCAATTATCTAAATAATTTTTCAGGTAAGTCCTTTTGTTCATCCTCTTTCTTGATTCCAAATTCCACTATTTTAATTACAGAAGTGGTAAATAGATCAGCCTTTGAAAACATAGATTGGATCATTGATACAGGAGCCACTGATCATATGGTCCATTATGTTTCAATTTTTAGCTCCATCACTTGTGTGTCTAATTCCTATGTTTACTTACCTAATCATGAAAAGGCTTTAGTGACTCATATTGGAACAGTACATCTCACTGAAACCTTAATCCTCACTGATGTGTTGTGTGTCCCCTCCTTTACTTTCAATCTCAATTATGTTAGTCATCTTAACAAATCAATGACTTGTTGCCTCATTTTTCTTGGTTCATTTTGCATTATTCAGGATCTTGCTCTCAGGGGCACGATTGGTCTGGGTAGAGAGCAAAATGGACTGTATCTGCTGGATAACAAGTTCAAGACATTGCATTCTGTTTCAGCTTCTTCCATTTGTCAATCTGTTTGTACTCAATCTGATCTTTGGCATTTTAGATTAGGGCATCCTTCAAATGGAAAACTTGATCTTTTAAATAAAGTTGTACCTTTTGTATAGTGTAATAAAATTGCTCATTGTGACATTTGTTCAATAGCTAAGCAAAAGAGGTTACCTTTTACTTCTAGTAATCACATCTCTGAATTTCCTTTTGATCTTGTTCATTGTGATTTGTGAGGTCCTTTCTCTGCTCCTACTGTGGATATATACAAAAAATTTCTTACAATAGTTAATGATTTTTCTAGATGCACTTGGATCTATTTGTTAAAGGCCAAATCAGAAACTCAATTGTTGTTGTCTTAATTCTATGCTTTGGTTGAAACACAGTTCAACAAAAGGATAAAATGCATAAGAACAGATAATGAGACAGAGTTTCTGATGAGGGATTTCTTTAAGTCCAAGGGTATAATACATCATTTGAGTTGTGTTGCAACTCCTCAACAAAATTCTATTGTAGAAAGGAAACACCAACACATTCTCAATGTGGCTAGAGCACTTAAATTTCAATCAAACATTCCTTTAGAGTACTAGGGTGATTGTGTTCTTACAGCAGTTTATCTCATCAATAGGTTGCCTTCTTCTGTACTTTCTAACAAAACTCCTTATGAGGTTCTTTTTGGTCACCTTTCCTCTTTTTCACATCTTAAAGTGTTTGGATGCCTTTGCTATGTTTCTACTCTAGCACATCACAGAGACAAATTCTCTCCAAGAGCCACCAAGTGTGTGTTTGGGATGAGCTGAATTTTTCAGCTTATCTCCACTTTCAGCTTATTTTTACTACTATTCATGGGTCCTACTACACTTTTTGATACTATTCATAGGTCTCACTGCACTTTTTGATACTATTCATAGGTCTCACTGTACTTTTTGATACTATTCATAGGTCCCACTGTACTAGCTTATTTTTTAACATTTTTTCTACACTTTCTATAGAAAGTTTTCAGTTTCAACTAAACAATCTATTCCAAACAGACACCAAATGTGTATTCTTAGGATATCCTTTTGGTGTTAAAGGTTACAAAGTCATGGAGCTTCACACACATTCAGTGTTTATATCAAGAAATGTATAGTTTCATGAGTCTATATTTCCCTTTCAATCTCAAGTTCCTTCACAGTCCATTGACCCTTGTGGATTCTTTTTTTTTTTTTTTTTTTTTTTTTGACAACACACAGGCCCAAGTAGAAACAAGGATCCTAGGCCCAATGCTTTACGTTTAAGGGACTGGGCTTGGTTCACCGCAGCTAAGTTGGGCTGATTTTGAACCAAGTTGTGCACAAAGCGTGAATCCTACAACACATACGTACTAACACATAGAAAATAAACACGTATTGTACAGCAAGGGACAGTAAAGAATGATATAAGTAAAATGAAAAGTGAAATAAACGTTAGGGATCCTTAGGATAGTAAGAAATGATTCATTATTTTCTTAAGTTTTTAATACATCATGCTCTTTTTGCACTAGGATATGTTACAAGGTCCAAATAAGTTCAAAAATCACAGACTTGGATAGCTCCTCAGGCTTCCAAGACTTGAGAAGTTTGAATCCCTTTGAATCCAAGTGTATTCTCTAGTGGTTGTTTTAGAATCTCGGACAGTGTTTTTCCTCTTTTCTCTCCTTTTGAATTTTAAAAGAGTTTTCTAAAGAATCTTTTCCCTCTGATTCACTGTTGCTAAATGAATTTCACTGTTGACTCCCCCTCCTTTTATAGTGCCACCTTAGGGTTTTTGGTGTACCATTATTTCCCTGCATTTGCTGCCCTGGGTACCATAACCAATGTTGTGTCAGCAACATTGGTGGCTGGACCCTTCCTCATTTTCTCAATATTTCCCTCTTTTGAGATTCCCTCTTCAAAAGCCCCTAGCTGACTTTCCCGTTTTGGGAGGTCCTAAAGGGCTAACTTCTAATCTTTCTTTTCCCAAGGCTTCTAGACACCACTTTTTTTCAGACCCACCTTTTGGCTGTTTTGCCTTTTGTCCTTTTCCCAAAATGGGCAGATTCCTTTCTATCAGGCTGAAAAATCCCCAGCCACCTTCCTTCATGGTGCATCTTGTCACGCCCCAAACCCGATATCCGGATTTGTGACCATGACCAGCATGTTAATATCAAGCCTAAACCTGATATTAACAAGAACCAACTTAACTTTTATAGAACTTTTACAAAACTTCTCTCTTTCTTTTCATTCTTGTTTCTTTTCTTCTTGATATAACTTATCACTTGACATTCAGAGCATCTATACTGTACTCAAAGAATAACATAAACCACCAGTCATTCAAGTTCCACACCTTCACATAATACATCTCTTAACACTTTAAGGTACACAACTTTCATTAGATCCTAAAATACACCATACTACAAATCTAAACATCATATTGCTAATTTAAGATCCATACATATAAAACTAAAACCAGCTCCTTCCAAAACTCGACTAAGGCTCCCTCTGCTCCAACATAAAACCTGTTGACTGAAATATAAAAAGGTGAGCTGCGAAGCCCAGTAAAGATAAGGTACATGAGAATTTAATAAGGATGCATGTAAATCAAATCATTTCATTCCATGAATATTCAGATAGGAGAACATCTTTTCATGCATAGTATTTTATACTATTCATAATAATACTTATATACTTTTCATAGGTAAATAATTGTTCTCCTTTTTCTTACCAGAATAATATTACCAAAACCTTTCGAATTAACTTTCTTTCATTTCTTACAAAGTCACCATATATATATTCTCATTACAAAATAATCGTTTTAACTTAAACCAAATAGTTGGTAACTTTGTCTTAAACTGGAAACATCTTAAAGAATAACAAAACTTTTCTTCATAAACTTCTTCTCATAAAATATTATAACTTTCATAGTCATAAAACTTAACGTTTCATAAAGAACAGATATCTGATAACTTTTTAACATAAACTTGTACTTTCATCCGAAGCTTTATCTTTAAAGAACAGCTTTTCTTTTCATCAGAAACTTCTTCTTTTCATGAGAGCTTTCAACTTTTCATAATGCATTTAAACAAAATCATTCTCTCGTGATTAATAACATAATATAGCTGTTCATAACATATTGGTTAGTCCATATCTGATAAGTCTATACTTATTTGGGAGGCTTCTAGCACCACCGTGCTAGGCATCCAGCATTCCCCACAATGTCAGGGATTCCCAGGATCACATCATAACACATCTTCAACCATGGGGGTAGGTTGACTTCCTCCATAAGTTGGCCAATGGCCATAACCAACAAGGGCGGGTACAGCAGAGTCAGTCCCACTTAATGGCCAATCATATAACATTTTCCATGGAAAGTCAGTAATTAACCCCTACTGACAGAGTTCAGATCACCAGAGGACATAACCCGAAAACATTTCATACTTATACATCATACTGAAATTCATAGTTTGCGTAACATTTCATAATAAAAGCATTTTCATTATTTTCTTTAAACATCATGTTCGTGGAAATTAGTAATAACATCAGTATGCTTAAATCATATCATAAGGTTTCGAAAACTCACGAACATATCTTTGTCAGAATAATGATTATATGCCATATCTCTAATCAAAAACCTTTTAATGCATCATATACTTTAAAATAACCTCATGACTTACCAAATGCTCATATAACTTATCCCTTACCTGAAAGCAGAAGAACAGAGAGCCTAAAGTCGAAGGAGCTTAGACTTGGATACTGGTAACACCTAAACCAAATATCAAAACTTATTACTATCCATAATTCCTTATCATAAACTTACACATTCATCTCAAAGCCTATCTCTTAGAATCAAGGAAATCCTAATCCCACCTCAACGAGGTTCCCACAAACATATTATGCACACATCAACAAATAATGTACCAAACTAAAGAAAAACTCACATTCTCATATTCAGATCATGTCAATTAGCCTTAAAATCAATTCAGAACATGTTTGAGATTGGAATCAAAGGTGCATGCATAAACTTACACAAGGCAACATACAGCATTAACAAAACAGCTTCATAAAAACAATAGTCACATGGTTTAGAACCCCTCCTTTGAGTACTAAACCTCAAAACAAGTTACACAACAATTAATCTATGATCGAGACATACCAAAAGATAAGCATAATAAATTATAGCTCAAATCATTCACCCTAACTTTAGAATTAAATCCTCAAAGTTAGGCATGTCCCTTACTGTTCACTGTTTTATTCCAGCAGCATATGCCTCATTTGTAAAATACAAATGGGCTACCTAAACATGTCAAATATTCATGAAATTTTACAGAGAAACTCCTATGGATGTCTATTAAATACCGTATCAATTCCAGGGTCAAAGAATAAATTCATGATTTATTAAAAATCATACAAGACAACATGCTCAAATCTGTCCTGACAGAATTTCATGCAACTTAGAAATTAAACCATTATTTATATATTGAACCAAATGCTGTGAGACAACTTTCATTACAACCATATGTGTCTTAGCTTTCATAAGAACTACTCCTAGCATCCTAATTCACTGTATACAATTTAATACATAATTTATCATGCGTGAACACAGAATCTGTCACAGTGACAGCTTTGTAACATTTTCTTGTAAATTCACAAACAATTATCAAACGATGGTATTTTCACATGGGGATTTTTATACACTCATTAGACATGTTAGAAAATACTTATATACAGTCATTTAACCATTTATAGCAAAATTAAATACAACAAAAATCCCAGCAGTAACATCAGAAGTACTCATCCTAACTTTTTCTTACTTCCTTAATCATGTACAATCATTAATTAGTAAAAACCCTAATCTACCTTCAATAAATCACCAACACAGCTTCAAAGCTTCTTAAAACAGCATATATATAAATATATATATATATATATATATAAACTTACAAGTTAATGATTTCCTAATTTCACAAATCACAAATACCATTACTAAAAATTCCATGAAGAAATCATGGATTCTAAGATGAGAGTAGCTAAAACCCTTACCAAGCTTATGGTTCTTGAGGGATATAGACAAAGAATCATTCTTGCATGAAAGGATTTCCTTTTCCTAGTGGCTGGACCCGAAAGTGTGAGAGGTAGAGAGCTTGAGAGAGTATTTGAGTCTTCTAGTTTCTTTGAGAGTGTGAAGAAGAAATGATGATGGAGCCTTATCTTTCTTTTTGAGGTGTTGACCGTGGGTTTGAGAGAAAGACTCAAGGGAGCTTCCTAGCTCTTTCCTTAAGAGAAAAAGAGTGTAAAGTGAGGTGAGAATTCAGATTTGTGTGTGTACCTGTGGAAAATGAGAGCAAGGGAGTTTCTTGGATGTTCTAGAGCTTGAGAAAAGTCAAGGAAGAATTGAGATGGAGCTTGGTGATTGCATGGCCGGCCAAGTCTTGGTCTTTGGGGTTTAAATGCATGATGCTTTGGCATTATATGTGTTGAATTTCCATTGGTTGCATGTGGGTGAAATTTCTACTATACTATCTCATGCATCATGCTTAATTAAAATACCAACTATGTATCTAATAACTTAAACCACGTAATATAATTTGCACATACTAAATATATATTTATAATACAAATAGCCATTTCAATTATTTATAATTCTTATTCAAAGGTATTATAAAATAATATGCTTATCAAATACTCTTATATTAATTTTAGAAAGTAAGTGGCTTAAAAATAATAATTAACCACTCAAACACATAGTTTAATTATAAAATTGGGTCGGGGTGTTACACATCTTCTTGGGTTCCTCGAGGTACCAGACCCTTATTTATGAGTTGCTGGTTCCCAAGTCTTCTGCTCATTTTCTGCATTATTGGGTGGCTGATGGGACACATATGTTCTTGTTCTTTGTGTTCCTAGGCATGCTCCCTTGAGATGTCTCAATCTCAACCTGGCTCTGTTGCATATCCCGAGAATCCCAAGCTTCTGGGAATCCCCAGGTATCTTGGTTCAGTTTTTCTCCCTGGGTTCCCAACAATTTTTTCCCTTAAGGGCTAGGCTGAGCTTTTCCTTTCTTTGTTTCGTAAGGCCCAAAGCTTGCCCACTCGTGGGCTTGGGTCCCTTCCTATTGACTTTTAATGAATTTGGGCCTTGCCCTTTCCTTGAAAGCCCAAATGGCTCTTAGATTTCAATCTTTTTGTATTATTTTGGGCTTTGATATAATATTGTGATATTTTGGACCTCAACAACCCTTTTGACACTTGTTCTATTATGTTTCCTTACCTGTATTACCTACTCCCTTGCTCGATGAACATACTCCTATTCCACTTAACCCTAATTCACCTATAGCAGATACTGCCATTGATGCAGATACTGCAACTGCTACAAATACTGCAACTGCTGTAGATTACACTACTGCAGATTGCACTAATTCTGCAGAGTGCATTTCCTCACAAATTCCTCCTTCCACTGATACACACCTTCATTCATAAAATTCTTTTCCTATTCCAGTCACTACTGCATCCTCTATTCCACCCAAAAAATCCACTAGAGTTCATAAAACTCCTTCTTACTTACAAGATTATTCTTGTAATTTCCTTGTTAGTAAGCCAATCTCAGGTAGTCCCTAATCCCTATGATATTAATAAACACCTTTCTTATGTCAATATTAGTACTTCACACAAAATTTTTGCTCTTGCTACAAGTGTTGAGATTGAACTAGATTTTTTTCACCAAGCAGTGACTAAAGCTTGGCAAGCAGCTATGGACAAGGAGATATTTGCTTTGGAGCTTAACCACACTTGGGATATTGCTCATTTACCTAATGGTAAGACTCCAATTGGATGCAAGTGGATCTATAGGATTAAGTATAATCCAGATGGTTCAGTGGAGAGGTACAAAACTAGGTTGGTGGCTAAAGGTTACACTCAACAAGAGGGGCTGAATTATTCAAAGACCTTCTCTCCAGTTGCCAAATCTGTATCAGTGAGGGTGTTGTTATGTATTGCTATTGTCAAAGGCTGGGATTTGCATCAATTAGATGTGAACAATGCCTTTTTACATGGAGACTTAGATGAGAAAGTTTATATGACCTTGCCACAGGGATTTCATAGCAAGGGGGACTGTGCTAAAGTTGCCGCTGGTAATGCTAATGCTGCTGGTACTGATATTGTTGTTGAATTTGCTAGGCCTCTTGTTTGCAAATTGAGGAAATCCCTTTATGGATTAAAGCAAGCCAGCAGACAATGGCATGCTAAGTTGTCAACAACAATCACTGAGCTTGGTTTTGTGTAGTCCAAGTTAGATTATACTCTTTTTGTTCATTCAAAAGGCTCATGTTTCACAGCTATTTTAGTTTATGTTGATGATATTCTCATTACTGGGAATGACTCACAATGTGTGGCAAACTTGAAGAAGCTACTTGACAGCAAGTTTGGGATAAAGGACCTGGGAGCTTTAAAGTACTTCCTAGGGCTTGAAATGGCTAGAAGTGAAAAGGGTATCAATCTGAACCAAAGGAAGTATGCCCTGGAAGTGTTGACAGATTCAGGCGTGCTTGGTTGCAAGCCAATGAAGACTCCTATGGAACAGCATCTTAGGTTGTCCAAAGATGAAGGTGATTTGATTGATGATCCATCTCAGTATAGAAGGTTGATAGGAAGACTGATGTACTTAACTTTAACTAAACCTGATATCTGCTATGCAGTTAATAGATTGAGTTAGTTTTTGAGTATGCCTAGACAATCTCACATGTTTGCAATACATCAAAGGTACTCCAGGACAAGGGATTTACTTTCCAGCAAACTCAGATTTTTAGTTGAAGGCATTTTGTGATGTAGACTGGTCTAGATGTCCAGATACAAGGAAATCATTGACTGGATATTGTGTTTTTCTTGGAAATAGCCTGATTTCGTGGAGATCAAAGAAACAAACAACAGTTTCAAGGTCCTCAGCCAAGGCAGAATACAGATCCATGGCCTCAACTTGCTGTGAAATCACTTGGCTATTCTATTTGCTTGAGGATTTTAGGATTCAACACACTAAGGCAGCACTTTTGTATTGTGATAATAAGGCAGCACTACACATTGTTGCAAACCTTGTGTTTCATGAGAGGACTAAGCACATAGAGGTAGACTGCCATTTGATATGGGAAAAAATTCAGGCTGGGATGATTAAAACTTTTCACGTTAGAACTAACTTTCAATTGGCTGACGTTTTTACTAAATCTCTTGGTGTGCCTGCTTTTATGAACTTAGTAAGTAGGCTGGGATTGTTAAATGTCTTCAATGCAAGCATCATCAATCCAAGGCCTTTCCAAGACACAACTGTTGTATCTACTTCAGAGGCAGCTTTGGTCTTGAGGGGGACTGTCAAGAAAAAGGGTATGAAGATTGTTGAGAACAAAGCAGTGTTGAAGAAGCCAAAAGTGAAGAAGAAGAAGTACAAAGTTAAGAAAGCTCAAAACGACACAGTCAAAGCAAAGAAAAGGTTGACTTCATTTTAGTGAAACGCCTGCGTTTTGGATGAAAGTTTTGAAGAAACTACTTGCCGTTTGAAGCCTTAAGTTGAGCATGTGACATTCACGAGCAAGCGGTTATAGTTGGTTAGGATTAGCTTGACAGGTGTCTTAATGTTATTGGAGGAGTGTTATTAGGAAAGTTAGTTATTTTTCCCACCCAATATTCTTTCTTCTTCGTTTGATCTGCTGTACAGTATCTAAACAGATCTTGTACATCAAGTTAGTTACAGTTTTTTACTTCTCAAAAAAAAAGTTAGTTACAGTTTTTCATTTACAGAGCTTTAGCAATATGAAGCTATTCTCTCATAGAGTTTTCTCTCTGTTTCTAGAAATTTTCCTAGTTCATTTTGTGAATCTTCTTTCTTTATTTTTTTTCAAGTTCTTTAATCACCTTGAGATTGAGATTTTAACAGACGACAATGAAAATGTTTGTTTTGGAATCTATCCTCAATTCCTCTACCAAAAAGGAAAAGAGCAAAAGCAAAGCCAACAAAATTAAGGTGAAATATTGAATCCATAAAATGGTTTTTCAAGACAAAAACAATTAAGAAAACAAAATTGAAATTTCATATGTGAACATAATGGCACATAAGGATACAGCAAAAATACCCAAATGCAATTATATTGTCATATTTTTGCGACAGTGGAATTCAATTTGGTTCGTGTATGACATGATGAAGGCAGTGATGACTGGTGTGTCTTCTATCTTGTAAGGAGGATAAGGAGAGGGACTGATGCTGATGCTGATGCTCTCCGATGAAAATGAAAATTGCTGCAATCTTTCTGGGTTGCAAATTGAAATTGGGCAGGTGCTGGCCCAGGCCTAAAACCAGAAGCTTATTTCATTCCATTCCATTATTAGAGGCAAGATTTTATTGTTTACTAGGAAAGTCAAGTCAAGTCAAGTCGCATATATGCTAATTAGAATCATCATGTATTCAAATTGTCAAGGAGGAAGAGTGTATTTTTAAGGAGCCTGCCTATCTTTAAATTAGCAATGAGTGGCAATTGTGAAAGAGTGATAAAATTAAAAATCTCTCTTCTGAATCATAACAAGTTGTCTATGTGTATGAGTGTTGTGACACAGAGATGAGATGAGAGACTCGCACTGGCACACTCGGACTAGGTCCCATGTCATCAAATTTTCTGCACGCAACGCAATACGGGAAGGCTTCTAGAAGCTGAAGCTGGATTATTATCTTATCTTAATAAATAATTCTTTATGACCTTCCATTTTGGTCCCTCTCCCTCTCCCTCTAGACTCCTTGATTCTCATCAACAACTAATCTCCATTTTTAGTTTTCACGTTAAGTGTGATACAAAAGAGATATCTCACAGTTCCCTTTTTATCTTTCATGAATGATTGAGATTCGCTCCACTTTCTACACACTTTTCTTTTTTCTTCATTCATTCCCTTACTACTACTACTACTTTGGCAAAGTAAAGTAAAGTTACAAAGGTGGGGGGTGTCCACACCTAACTTTAGTTCTGTCACTGTCTCAGAGTGGACTCCTTAATTTCTTGGTAATCCTGCCGTATACTTCAACCTTTTTTTTAGCACTTATTAGCCTCTTCACTACTCTCTAATTTCTATGCTTCTAGAAGTCTTGCACATGATCTATGTCCGCAACTCTCGTCATGTTTCGCATCCTATCCTATGAAATGGTTGCGTATACTACACAAACCTCTCTCACTTATCATTATTATTAATCCACCCTATTACTGCCATTTAAAGAACTTTTGAATCTATCACCTGAAGTCTTAGGCATGTTTGGTACATAAACTTAAACACATGTTTTTAGTTTTTAAACAACATTACACGTATTTTTACACACTTTTTCACTCACACGTATTTTCAAAAAAACTGAAAACTGTTGTTTAAACACATGTACCAAACGGGTCCTTAATTTCTCAAATCAAACAGGTTAAGAAAAAATTTAGTTGTTTCGCATGCCAACAACTCATGCAACATAACACAAAATTAAATTAAATAAAATGAAAAATTACACATTACCACCCTAAAATATACCCCTTGATTACACTCTACACCCCAAACTTTTCAAATGCACGTTATGCACCATAAATTATGATCCTTGTTACACTTTGCACCCCGACATTAAGTTTGTTGTTAACCTAAATGGAAAAATATGACACTACGTGAAAAGACCTAATTGTCCATCTTCTCAACCCTTTAAAAACAAAAAATAAATTACATTTTACTACCTTAAACTGTACTTCTGATTAAACTTTGCATCCTAAATTTTTAATTTTCATTCAAGTTAACTTCAAACTTAATGTCAGGATGCAAAGTATAACAAGGGTCATAGTTTAGAATTCAAAATGTGCATTCGAAAAATTTAGGATGCAAATGTAATATGAGGTATATATAGTTAAAGATAGTAAAATGTAATTTCTTCAAAATAAAATTTACTATTTGTAAAATGTCGAGACACCTAATGTCTTTATTTTATTTTATTACTATCTTTCATGTTACCTAGGCAAAGGTTCAAAGTTTTTAAGGCTGAACCATGACGTGTCAATTACTTTGTTAATAAATCCAATTAATAAATTGTATTTATATATAATAAAATTTCAAATTTGACCAACACAAAACTTGTAGCACAATGGTTGCCAAATCCTATGACCAAAAAAAGACCCAAAAGTCGGTTCCTGATTAACCTAGTTAGGCCACATAGTTCGGTCCAAGTTTCAAAACATTGTCTAGAAACCTATGTATGTGTTATGTGATTCTTTCTAGCCTATCTTCTTGTTTCCATTTTTTCTATACATAAATGTAATTTTCTTTTTTTTTAAACCAACAAATGCAACAAGAAGTCTTCTTCCATATTTCCAAATAGTGGGTCTTTCAAAGTAAAGATAAAAATAATATATCTCTTCAAGCTTAAGGAAAAAATAAATCTTTATTTCATGGATAAAGAGTTCATGAAAGATAGAAATAAATAAGAATGTTAGGTGCCAACTTTACAAATGGTAATTTTGATTTTTTGTTGCGTTATATGAACTGTCCCTCATGTAAAATTCGTACAAAGACAATTGTTATCAAAATTCAAAACCACATGCCATCAATGATACGTTGCATTTGTACATATCTACAACTTTCATTTTTCAGCTAATGGTTGAGAATGGAATAATCTTCCCCATGGGCAATGGTTATCCTTATCCTGGGAGAGGAAAAGAACCATATGCACAGTCACTGTGCCTTCTAGAAGATTTTTTTTTTCCTTTTTATTTATCACCGCTATTTTGGCCATTGTCTTCTAGAAGATTTGATGGATTTCTGTTAGTTTGGTTTTGCATGTGGGCATCACTTTTATAGCCACTTAAAATAATATAAGGTGGACACAGCTTTATTTGCTTACAAAGTTTCCCCATGTGCAATTCTTGTCTTTACTCTTTCCGTGTTTTCTAATAAATCTGTCTTTGTTTCTTTTTCTCTTTTGCATACAATATGATACATGCTGTTGGATCATGAGAGAGATGTATCACTTGACATGATAACACTTTGTTTGCCTTCTTTCCTTCTTTTATTAATGAAAAAAGTTCTAGTTGGGGGATGAGCTGACTCCTACTACTGCAGAGTGAGGCAGCTTTGATTCATTAACCTAATATCACCTTGAATCCACAGGAATAAAAATCTAGAATCCATAAGAATATAGTGAACAATAATCTTAAAAACTTTATTTTTAAAATTTTCTAAATATTAAAAATAAAAAATCTTCATATAACTTGTATGATGTCATAGGTTAAGAACAATATGGTATAACTCAATAAAAATCCACCAAAAGACAAAAACAGAAGGTCTGACTGATTTTCT
Organism: Notholithocarpus densiflorus; assembly: GCA_030021035.2. Classification (NCBI taxonomy): domain Eukaryota; kingdom Viridiplantae; phylum Streptophyta; class Magnoliopsida; order Fagales; family Fagaceae; genus Notholithocarpus; species Notholithocarpus densiflorus. Next base: position 233,387 of record JARYZH020000178.1, on the reverse strand, counting down.
TTTTTTTCTTTTCTTTTCGTTTTGGACATTGTATCATAGAGTTAGATTAATTACACCTTTACATATGAGCTTCAAATGAGAACAAAAAATAAATTATTTCTATTTTATGATGTACATAACTGCATACTAAGACTCATACATAAAGTAAAGGAATCATGATTCATGACTAACATATTAAGGTGCTTTCCCTCAACAAAATAAATAAATAAATAAAGTGCAAATTGCGTAACTTAATGTTCCAGCCAAAAGGAAAAGCATAACATAATGATCTTCTTGAAACTGAGAAGGGCTTAGTAATAAACAGGGGCGAAAAGGTGAGAACAGGCAAGAACATTGATAGGCTGATTGATCAAATGCCATAATTAGTATTAAAAAAAAAACTTTATTTAAAGTATCTCTATTTTTTATCACCGGCAAAGTGTGTGTTCTTCATAGTCAAAAGACAAGCCCATACTATATGAGTATATGTCTTTGATGCTAAAGATTCCTCTCTGGTCTCCCCCACTTTATATATTAGAAGACAAGAAATTTTGCAGACTATGGAACTTAATTGAAAGGTACTTATGGGAATGCAACAATTTAACTGTATATTAATAATCTAATGACGCTCTCTCTGTCATCTTATCTCACACACATACCCATGAGGGAGTGCCTATTCTAGTCATTATATATATCCCAATACTAGTCCTATCCTAGCCCAAACTAAAGGTCCTGGTCGTTGATTTCTGTCTCTCACTTTCTTTAAACCTACAAGTACATCTTCCCCTTCCTTCTACACACACAAACATCATTCATCCTTCAGTCTCACCAAAAGTAACCAGAAATCCTCCACCTTTCCACCTTCTATTTCTTCTCACTGTAAAAGACCTTTAACATCTTAGTATATATAGCTATTCTTAGCATCCATTTTCAACTCACTCATTCAAAGCAAGTTTGCTTGAGTTTTATTCAGCCTAGGGAGAGGCTTATTATAGGGCGTGAAAAAGAAAAGATAATGGGACAAGCAGAGAGTAGTACCGAGGATTATGACAAACAACAGCAGCAGCATCAGCAAAAGCAGTTGATTCCAGGTCTGCCTGATGAGATAGCCATGGATTGCTTAGTGAGAGTGCCCCACCAATTTCATTCCAACATGAAATTAGTGTGCAGGAGTTGGAGAACCTTAATCATGCATCCTTCATTCTACAAAGAAAGACGCAGATCCGGCACAGCAGAGCATATGGTGTGCCTTATTCAACCTCTTCCAATTCCAATTCCATCACCACCACAAAATGAGAGAGAGTCAACCAAGAAGACCCCAAGCCCACCTCAATATGGCTTGAGCATCTACAACGCCTCACACCAGACTTGGCATCGGATAATGGGACCCAATGCAAACACCGGACATATCCCCATGTTCTGTCAGTGCGTGCCACTTCCAGCATTTGGGAAGCTCATGCTCTTAGGTGGTTGGGACCCCAAGAGCTTGGAACCAGTGACTGATGTGTATGTCCTGGACTTCATTGGTGGTTTCAAGTGGAAACGTGCAGCGTCCATGTCAGTGGCACGCTCTTTCTTCGCATGTGGAGTGGTAGGAGATTCAATGGTTTATGTGGCAGGGGGACATGACAATCAGAAGAATGCGCTGCAATCAGCAGAAGTGTATGATGTAAACGCAGATGAGTGGAGGGTGTTGCCACCTATGGCAGAGGAGAGGGACGAGTGTCAAGGGCTCACCTGGGAAGGTGATTCCAGGTTCTGGGTGCTCAGTGGGTACAGCACTGAAGCCCAAGGACTATTTAGATCTGATGCCGAATGTTATGATCCCAAGACAGGATCTTGGTCCATAATTGAAGGGGTTTGGCCCTTTCCAAATGTTAGTCCAAGAGGCCTCACCACCACAATCACCATCAGCAACCAAAACCAATTGTGGTGCTTCTTGGGAGGACAGCAATTTAAGCAATCTAGGGACAACAATGAGATCCTGTGGAATGTGCTCAAATCCGTTCAGCTTCCTGATGACATAAATGTAACATCACTATGTGTCACAGCTATTGGACAGGGTCAAAATCAATGTTGTATCAATAATCATCCTCAGCAGCAGCAGCGGATTTTCGTAATGAGTAGTAGTGGTGGCAGAGGAGTATTGTCATCGTCAAATTGCGGAGAATGTGAACGTGAATGTGAAGGGAAGGGGGCCTATATGTTGGAGAGGGAGATCAAAAGTAAAGGTGGTAGCATCTACAAATGGAATCATGTCCACACTCCTGTTGCATTTGCTAGCTTCCCATATTCGGCTTCATACATTTTTATCTGAAAACTAATAGATTTACAACTGCCATCAGTCTTTTAACTCGTGAACTTTTCAGTTCTTGTTCTTTGGGCTTCTTTTGGTACTTGCTTCTTGTAGTTATGTGGACTTGGTTTAGTTTTAGTTTATCACTTCAATCATAACTTCCGGAATTTATGAGAAGAGAATGAGCCATAGAGATTAAAAGTTGATCTAAGAGTGCTTTTAAAATTCAGTCTAAAATGCTCTAGCTTGAGTTTCTAGTGCCTGTAGTGAAGTAATTGTAGTATTAGGTGCATTTTCAATAGTAGCAGTACTGTCTCGTCTTATTTGTGTGTTTTGTACTTTATATAGTTCAAAAGGCAAATAGTAGTAGTATGAATCAAGAATTGCTGGAAAGGATTCGTTTATCGAACCTTAAATTTCAATTTATCGACTCACACTGGAATGTGCACAAAAGAACACATTGGACATTGATCACTTTTTCATTATAATCGGCCTACCATTCCATTGTAAAATATAGGGCTGTCCAACAAGTCCAGGACCCGACCAAACCGACCAGATCTGACCAACCCGAAGCCCAATGGGTCAACCCGAAGCCCATGATCAGTCAGATTCGGGTCCTTCTCTATGAAAAACCAAATATTTGGTTCGAGTAGCAGGTTAAGGGATTAAAAACCCGTATAACCCGACCCGACCGAAAGTTTCAGATTAAAAAAAAAAATTCGATTCTTTTTAGGTGAACACGTGAAACTGAAGACCTGATAAGACTAAAGCACTATCACAGACTTATTAAGAGCTACATGCTATCTACACTTACACGCAAACGCAAAGCAAAAATCAAATCATCAGAAGCAAAAATCAAATCATCAGAAGTTCAGAACTACTAAAATTCAAATGAAAATTAGTCTTCCACAGTTCCACACACAAAGCCTCAGTCTTCAATCCCATCTCAAACTTCTCAGTATCTCACTCTCTCATAAATTAGAATCTCACTCTCAATCTCAGTCTCCGTTCTCTCTACTCTCAATCTCAAGTCTCTCTAGTCTCAACCCTTCACTCCATACCCTCCACAGTCCACACTCCTTTCCAAACCTTAGCTGTTGCTGCCACCGCCTCATCACCACCACACCTGACACTACTTTGCCTCACTTTCCACCATGGCCATGGGTTAAGTCTTCTCATGCTCTCGGTCTCAGCTTCTTAGTCTCAAACTCTCAAGTATATTTTCTTCCTTTTTCATCTATCTTTATCTCTATTTTGAGATATGAGTTTTTCATCTTGTTCAAATTATTGAAAACTTAAAGATCATAGTTGTGAGAAATTGCTTAGCAGTACTGCCATAGAGTTGCATGTGCTTGATGTTGGAAAAACACATGTTTGTATCGCATACAAAACATACGCAGCAGAAAATTAACGGATCTACTTCATTCGCAATTGATAACATGTACTATGTAAGTTTCAGAATTTAAGATCAAGAAAGCGTACCTTGGTGTGATGAAATTCAAAACCAAAGATCAGAAGTACTTGGGAACACTTTTAATCTTCACTCCAATTCCACTTGATGCCCAAGAAGTGTGGTCTCTCAATCAGTTTCCAAGGAGAGAATAAGAAAGTGTCCAACACTCACATACAAACCATTTCATTCCTTATGTGATCTTAATGAACACCACTATAAAGATCTTATCTAAACCCTTTTTAAATTCTGTATATTTCTCTCCTTATATATAACTGATTATCTAATTAGGCTAGCCTTTTGGGTCATTCCAATTGGGCTCTAGTATATGGCTTAGAGTGAGACCAAAATGGAACAAATAAGACTCTAACTCCAATGGGCCTTGGGCTTTTCTGTCAACTCTTGACAAGTCCAAAGTTACCATTAATTATATTCAATACCACTATATGAATATAATTACACTCTAGGCCTTATTAATAAATTATATCCCAAGACTTTATTATACATGCAACCCCTTCTTTAAAATATTCGTAGTAATACAAAGTCATGAAAGTAGACTGCCACTTTGAAGATTACTACATCTTAATCCTTAAGTACCCAATTTAATCCTTTACGTTATTCATCATATATTTATGAAATCCAATTTCATAAATATATACTTTAGTAATTTCTTACTAAAGTGGTTGGGCCCAACACTCTGAATAACCAAACCCATTAAACTTATCTCAAGAGAATATTTTATATCTCCATTAAGAGATTATGAATTCCATCTTGAAAATATATGTTCCATCAACACTAAATGTGGCTGCTTAACATACTGAGGTTTTGACTGTGACTCATAGATCTCACTCTTGATATATCAAAGCAACCTACATCTCATGATCAACTCCATTATTCTCTCAGGATTTAGAGTTGATGTAAATAGAAATCGTGAGCTTTATTATTCATTTGACAATCGTTAGGAGAATAATAAATCTCACAGCGGTCCAGTTCAATATATCTTAACTCTTAAAACATATCAACATACCAACTAGAAGTCTCCACTTCCATGATCAAGACAAATCATCATAGTTGATATGCTATAGTCTTCGCAGATGAAATGTCCAATTTCATCACCGACTACAAACTAAAATTCTGAGTTTACAAAGAACTTGTGATTTATATCTTCTGTGACTAAATCACATAAATCACATACTATGCATCTCATGGACTAAGATAATGTCTCATTAGTTCATTTATAGATAGTCTCATATAATTAAACAATTTAATTATTTATGTCATGCCAATAAATTGGATTTTAGGGCATAAACCCCAACACTTGATTCCACTACGAAACATAGTATCCAGTGTAGTCACTCTCTCTATACTTTTCTGTTTGATTCAAAGATTAGGGGACCAAAACAGACCAAGTGATTGGATTCAAAGATGAAACCCTAATTGTCTTGATTTGATTTGTTGGGTCAAAGATGAACCCCTAATTTGAGTGTGCTCATTTGTGTTCTTTTTCTTCGTTTTTATCCTGTGTAGGCTGGACCAAGTGGTTTGTATCTGCCCAATATTATGCCTTGTTCTATTTTTTTTTAATGAGCAATATACTTCATTGTAGAAATTTAAAAAAAAAAAGAAAAAAAGAAAAAAAAAAAGATGAACCCCTAATTTTGAAAGATGAAATCCTAACACATTTTTTATTTTATTTATTTGATTATATGTTATTGCTAATTTGTTTAATTCATTTTGTTTTCCTAATTTAACAAATTGAAACCCTAGTTTTATATAGGAGTTGAAATTTGTTCAAGTAGGCTACTCTTTTTGCTTCCTCTTCAAGGTCGAATTTGTTAGGGCAAAAATGTATTGACCCCTTTTGCAAATTAACTAATTACCCAAGTTAATTAATTAAGTCAATTGAACATACAAAGTATGGAGGCACAAACAAATCATCAATTATACTAAGTGCAGCGGAAAATAAATTTGACACAGGTGATTTGTTTACGAATGGGAAAAACCACCGAGGTAAAACCCCATCGGGTGATTTTAAGATCACTACTCCCAAGAATCCACTATTATCAATCACAAGCGGTTACAAGTATAAGGAATCTTACCAAACCCTTTGGCCTATCCTGAAATACCTACCTACAGTTAACCTTTACACCAATATCCAATTGGACTTGTATTGTAGCGGCAATCTTTCCGTTCAATACACGAATCTCAGTACGTGACTAACCAATGATGCACGGATCTCAATACGTGACTAACTCTTTTGCACGAATCCCAATACGTGACTAATTCCTTTGCACGAATCGCAGTACGTGACTAACTTCATAGCAACCCTTTGATTGATGTAGTTGATTTGCAACAGCTTCATATAGAAACACCGATAAGATCTTCAATGATGGTGTAAGAGACTTTGTTGGTTACAGAACCCAAAGGCGTACAAGAAACGTAGCAAGAACTCTTTCTTCTGTAAGAGGAGGCTAGGGTTTCAAAAAGAAAATCTTATGAAGCTCTCTAAGGTTAGGTTTTTCTTTTTCCACCTCCTTATTTAAATAGGAGCTCAATAGGCTCTCCTCTTCCAAATAGGTATACACAAACTTTGGGCATTCCTAGTCAAATAAGGATTATACAAACCCATAAAAAAATAGTCTTTTAGAATAAAAATGTTGCTGGTTATAGTTTGAATCCTATAAGCTCAATAGATCGAGACATATGTCAAGCTTTAATGAATCTCGATAGATCGAGCTTCTGTTGAGGAGGTATCGAGACCTGCAGATTGCATTTTTCTTGAGCAATTCTTGAGTAATCTTCATGTCTTCAATGTAACCACTTGTAATGATCATCTTGAACCTACTTAGATTTACCCAAATACAAGTAAAGTGTGTTTTGTCAAAGGATTAGTCAATTACATAAAAATATGTCCCTTATAGAATCCCTAGCAGCTAAGGATTCTCTAAGGTATCATTTATCTTCTATTGTTTCTCTTTTAACTTGTTGTTGTTTGTTTGTTACTTTGTTGTTTTTGTTGCTGCTTTGACCTGTTGTTGTTGTTGTTGTTGTTGTGTCACTTGTGTGTTCTTGTTACTGGGTTAATAGTATCATTGTTATGGTAGTTTGCTAATGCATAACTTTGATGTCTTTAAGTTATGGAACCCTCTAGTGAAGCACCACCTTCCCAAACAACACCTACTGCCCAAGCTAAACCTACTGCCACTCCAACTAATGCTGAGGTTCCCCCACTTCCACCTAAAGGTAAAGACAAGGTGTGTAATAATAGGAAAAAGTCTACTGCTTTGGACTATTTTTAAAAAATAGATATTGGTAAGGGTCATTTTAAGGCTATTTGCAATTATTGCCAAAAACCTTATCTAGCTGATAGTAAGGGGCATGGTACTACTAATTTATTGAATCATAAGCCAGTTTGTGTTAAGAACCCTAATAGAGATGCACTTAAAGGGCAACAAACCTTAGCATTTGAACCCAAAATGGATAGGGAGGAAGGGCTTCAGCTTGTATCAATAGCCTTTACTGTTGAGACTTCTAGAAATGCACTCGTTGAAATGATTATAATAGATGAGTTGCCTTTTAGGTTTGTTGAAAGGTATGGGTTTCAAAAATATTCGACAAGCTTACAACCTAAGTTGCGAATTAAGGATATCCCATCTTGTCAAACTGTGGCTAGGGATGTGATTGGCATTTATGTGATTGGCATTTTGGACTATTTTTAAAAAATAGATATTGGTAAGGGTCATTTTAAGGCTGTTTGCAATTATTGCCAAAAAACTTATCTAGCTGATAGTAAGGGGCATGGTACTACTAATTTATTGAATCATAAGCCAGTTTGTGTTAAGAACCCTAATAGAGATGCACTTAAAGGGCAACAAACCTTAGCATTTGAACCCAAAATGGATGGGGAGGAAGGGCTTCAGCTTGTACCAATAGCCTTTACTGTTGAGGCTTCTAGAAATGCACTCGTTGAAATGATTATAATAGATGAGTTGCCTTTTAGGTTTGTTGAAGGGTCTGGGTTTCAAAAATATTCGACAAGCTTACAACCTAAGTTGCGAATTAAGGATATCCCATCTTGTCAAACTGTGGCTAGGGATGTGATTGGCATTTATGGTGTTGAGAGAGAGAGAGAAACTAAGGGGGGCCTTGAAGGGTCGTAGGGTGTGTCTTACTACGGACACATGGACTAGTATTCAAAATCTGAATTATATGTCCCTCACATGTCTTTTTATTGATGATGATTGGAAGTTGCATAAGAGAATTCTGAATTTTTGTCGAGTTGAAGACTATAAGGGGGAGATTATAGGTAGAAAAATTGAGATATATTTGCGTAAGTGGGGTATTAATGGCATATTCACTTTAACAGTGGACAATGCTAGCTCAAATGGTGCCACCATTAAGTTTTTGAAAATTGTAACTAAAGATTGGAATGTGACTGTTTTAGAACATGAGTTCTTATACATGAGGTGTTGTGTACATATTCTAAATCTGATTGTGGGGAATGGTTTGAAAGAAATTGATGCATCCATTGCTAAGGTGCGTGAAGCTGTGAGGTATGTGAAGTCCTCACCAAATAGGAATCAAACTTTTATGGGTTTTGTGGAGAGATTAGGTATTGAGTCTAAGTTTCTTCTTTGTCTAGATATACCAACTAGGTGGAACTCTACCTACCTCATGTTAGAAACTGTAGAAAAATTTGAGAAAGTGTTCATACGAATGAATTTTGAGGATGATAGTTATTCTTCATACTTTATGAACAAGGAGAATAGTGGTGGTATGGAATCTCCTAGTGGTATTGATTTCCAAAATTGTAGGACATTTGTGGGTTTTTTGAAGTTTTTTTACAATGCAACGAAGAAGTTTTCAGGTTCTTTGTATGTTGCTTCAAACACCTTTTTGATGAGATGTTTGTTATTCAAGAGAATATTGCCCATTTAAGTAAATCTCAAAACCACCTCTTGAAAAACATGGCAACTAAAATGGAATCTAAGTTTGATAAGTATTGAGGGAAAGGGGATAAAATTAATCATCTTTTGTATGTGGCTGTGGTTCTTGATCCAAGAAAGAAATTTAGGTTCTTGAAGTTTTCTTTTTTTTGAAATTTATGGGAATGAAGTGGCTGATGAGATGATTGAATTGGTGAGGGGTACCTTGGTCAAGTTATATGATTATTACTCTTGAGCTGATTCACCAAATGTACAAGTACTAAGTGGGAGTGCGAGGACACACATAGAAGGTGAGTCAATTGGTTGTACCGATCCATATGTGATGGTTAATTCTAGGTATGAGCGTTTCTTGGAGGCTGAGCAGTCTATAGGGTGTAGCAATGAGATTGACAAATATTTGGCTGAAAATTGTGAAAGTAGAAGGGATGTGAAATTTGAGATATTGGGGTGGTGGAAGGCCAATTCAAATAGGAATGAAGTGCTGTCCAAATTGGCTAGAGATGTGCTAGTTGTACCTGTTTCAACTGTTGCTTCTGAGTCAGCATTTAGTACCGGAGGACGCATACTTGATCCACTTCGGAGTTTACTCTCTCCATTCATGGTTCAAAATCTTGTTTGTGCACAAGATTGGCTTCAAGCCTTGGTTCCAATTTCTTTTCGCAAATCAAAGGATGAGTTAGAGGCCTTGGAAGATGAATTTCATGATTTAGGTAATATTTTAACTTCCAAACTTTTTGTCTATTAAGTGCTATTAAATGTGTCTTATTCAAATGAAATTTAATCTAATAGCCTTCATTTCTTTCTCTTTTCCAGTTATAAGTCAAGCAGCAGCAGGTGGTGGAAGTTCAAGCTCAAGCAAAGGTATCTCAATTAGTGTTGATGACTAATCACTCACCGGGTAAGTTTCTACCCTTACTGTTATTTCTATTGAGTTTGGTGCTGCTCTCTCTATTGTTTTTGGTTATTACTATTCTGTATTTTTTGGTCTTGTCCTTATATTTCTATTGTTAAATATTTTTTTGCCCATTTTCTTGTAGGAGGAAGGACACATTTTGTTTAGGAGGCAGATTTTTGGATACATTTTGGAAGCTCTTTTGGACATATTGCTTTTCTAACTTATAATTTATAAATCAACTCTTGCTTATTGGAAAGAAAACTTAATAGTTTATAGGTTTTCTTTTCTATAAGTCATGGACTTAACTATAGAGAATAGAGTAGTTGCTCTTTAATGCTTTAGAAAGGCTATTTTTTGGAAATACTTAGGTATTTCATAATTGTAACTAATTATAACTAGTTACTGCCTTGGTAGTTTACTGCCTTACACATTTGCAGCAACTGTCTTTCTGCCTTCTCTAACTCTATGGAAATATTGCAAAATGCTCTTATTATCTGTTGTTGCCATACTTGTGGTGTGGTTGTGATTGATTTATATGCTGGAATTTGTTTGCTGGGTTGTGTTACATGTATGGAATGGTTGGCACAACTTGGCAAGTTTAATAGGTTGAGATGGGCTTTTATGCCTATTAGACTTTCTTGATTTGTTTTTGGATTTTTAAGGTACTGCCCAGGTCTTAAGGCTAAGGCATTTTGAAAAATATTTATTTCTTGTATTGTGTTGTGTGGTTTTAATAGGTGGTTAAAAAGTGATATTATGTGCTTGCTAATTTAGCCCAGGTTTTTACATGTTATTTAGTGTATTTGTTGTCATTATATGTGAGCTAGAAATATTAAATTTAGACTGATAAGGCTTGGAGGCCCAAAAGATTCAAAGTTGTGTAGTGACATACAAGCTGAGCTTGAAGTCCCAATTTGAAATAAATGATGTAAAAAGAGGCACATATGATATATATACATTGTTCAAAAATATATAAATCTTTGTTAAAAGTAAGCCCATTAATTTGGGCCCAAAAGGCCGGTCAAAAATAGGTTTTAAAAAAATTCATGCAAATTCACAAAATTGGCCCAATTCGAAGCCTAAACCCGCCTAACCAATAAATCCAACCCGTTCAACCGATGACTCGAACCACCGGGTCTGACTCGTATATTTGGTCGAGTACGGGTCACATTTTTGATAACCTGACCCAGTCGGGTCAAGCCCGGGTCAGGCCCAAACCCGACCTGTGGACAAACCTAGTAAAGTATGCCTGTCAATAGTTAAAACTTTATTTTGCTTGAGCTTTCAATATAATGCTCTGAAGTCTGATCTATGTGCAAGAAATAACCATTTGACCCTAAAGTCCTAATCTCATTCATATTAACACCAGGATAACCAATAAATTGTTCGTTGTGAGATAAAATATAAAGAATATAAATATAAACTCACTATTATATCACATTTTCAAAGCTCCAAACTAGTGCATGTTCAAATTTTCACAAATTTTCACAAACTTTCTAACAAATTTTAGTTTTTGAAACCCATTTTACCAACAATCAAAACCACTAGAGGAAATTACATAATATAAGATAATTAGCACTAACTCTCCCTTACCTGACTTCGGGTTCTTGAATAACTGAGCTAGAAATCAACCTAGCTTGAAGATTTGAAGGAATTGATGAGATGGATTGAAGGGATTTAACCCTTTGATGTTCCTAACCGTGAGAGAGAGGAAGGGGAATTGAGAGCTTGTTCTAATTTTCTTTTGAGAGGGAGTGTGTCCTAATTCCTAAAGATGTGAGTAGGAAAAGATTAGGGAGCTTACATGCATTGGCCGATTATGAGGTTAGTGAGTTTTTATTTATTTATTATTTGGATACGAAGGTTGGCTGGGTTAGGTGGCTTAAATGGGTTTAAGTGGTCCAAGTGTCTTAAATTAAATGGGTCATTAAAGAGGTTCAAGTGAACCCCTCCTTAATTACACATTTACAACGTTAATCATGTTACTATATCTATTTTAAAGCATAATGAATAGCTGCTATATATAAATTTTACAGATATTCTTAGCTGTTTCAACTCGGGGGTTGGCTAAATGAAAAGGTAATTTATCCTAAAACTTATCCCTTTTAACTTATCTACTCTGTTGCTACTCCAATTGATGTAATCATTTGTCTAAAAGAGTCTTGAGTCTAGGATTTCTAATTTTTTTTTTTTTCCCTACTAATGCTTTGTTTTATTTTTTAATATAATTTGATAATTGAACTTTGCTAAAAATACGAGAATATATCAATTGAGTTGCAAGACTTCTGGCCATTGATGTTATTAGAGAACAAACAAATAAAATGATATGAATCAAATATTTATAAGTATCAATTGAGCTATAATGTTCTGGCCAATTAATGTTATAAGAGAGGGGGAAAATTAAGTGATGTGAAATATGAATAGAATATTTGTTAAAATATTTTCTCATAAGTCTTAAATCAATGTAACTTTTTATTATAAAATATGTTGCTACATATTTATTATTATTTTTTAAAAAAAAAAAAACCTTTTTATTTATTTATTTTTTAATGTTATGGAGCGTAAACTGCAAGAAGACGGGTCGGGTGGGTTAGTCGCAAAAGGAGATGGGAAAATGGGCGAAAAAGAAGCGGCCGCGCCTAGCCTTAGCCTTAGCCTTAGCCTTAGGTTATGTATCGATGGATTGGGTTGGTCGCTGAGCCCCAGTTGCAAAGTCACGTTCTGTTGTCTTGTCGTGGTTTTGGTTTTGGTTTTGGTTTTGGTTTTAGTTTTAGTTTTAGTTTTACCTTTCGTTTTTCTGGCTCACTGTCTCTACTGCGTCTAACTCTGCCAGATCTCATTTTCATTCATGCTTCCCTCCCGGTAACCATTTCTTCTTCTTCTTCTTCTTCTTATCATGCTATGCTACTTTCTTTGTTCACTTGCTTAAAAACCTACTGTCTGTGGTTTCATATTTCCCAACCACTCTCACAAACAAACTGAATCTTTTTTCTTTAATAATTGCTTCATTTCGTTCGCGTTTCAGTTTCTTCTGTGAAATTAGGTATTGTTAACCATTCTCTGCTCTTACTCTTATCTTCTTAATTTTTCAAATTTCATATATGCAACTTGTTTCTTTCAGTTATTACCAAATTCCAACATCCCACAAATTTCAAATGTTTTTCTTTTCTTTTTTTTATGAAACCTTACAAGATTCAAATCTTTTCAACTTTTCGTTATACATTTCTGAATCTTGACATCTTCCATTCATTTTTCTTTATACTATTATAGCCACTACTATGTTATTCCTAAATTTAATATGCACAAGTTTTCATCAATTTTTGTTCTTTTTCCAACTTCTTATTCACCTGAACTTGTTACTTTGCTTTATTGTACCCTACCCAAACCACAAACTTAATTATTTCTTACCTATGTTTTACTGAATTCGCTGTAAGTCTGTAGCCTGTTTTTTTGGAACGGTAAGCTATTGATTTTTCATTTTCTAATGTTATATACTTTTCTTGATTCGTAGGTTACAGTCGCACCCAGTTTGATTTGAGCTAGAGCTTTATTTTGCTTTGAGATATTGACTTCCCTACTCAATTGTGTGGAGGCCTTTATTTCTCAATATTTTATGCGGTGACTCTACTTGAGTTGAGGCCATGCCTGCTACAAAGAAGGTTGCTTAATCTTTTCTTATACATACTTTGTTGGAATTGAACTTATGTATACTCTGTAATTCTTTATTATATCTTGGATTTATGTGTATATGTGATAAAGACGGTTTCATTTTCTTTCCTTGCTTGGTAGTAGGAAGTAGGAACTTGATTTTCTTGAATTGCTTACTCTACTAGTGTGTGTGTGTGTGTGTATGACTGTCTTTGCTATATCAACTTCATTCCTCCAAAACCACAATGTGCTTGCCAAAGCTGTGAAACATCTTCTTTAATTGCTCGTTTCCCTTCTTGAAATATTCATACCCTGGGGTTCACATCTCTACAACCCAGATAACTTCTTTTTTTCACCAAACAATGTATGATTGAAGTTCACTTTAGGAGCCTATAGTTTTTATTTTTATTTTTTTAAAATTTATTTGTTTTATGCAGTGACTTTACTTGAGCCACAGTATTTATCAGATCAGATAACTAGAGTTTTTTTTTTATTTTTAAAATTATGGTTGATTGTGCGTTAGGCTAGCTCACTTACTTAAAGGTGAATTAAGCCAACTTATTGCCTAAAGTTACTTTTTCTCTCACATGTCAACAAATAAGCTGGCAAAACGCACATGTTTGCCTAAATTCTTTTGGTTGGCTCTCTTGTTTATGATATTTTCAAGAAATGATTGTTCCATTGGTTTAAGTCAAATCTGTTTTCAGGCTACCGTATTGTGTATAATGCTAATCAAATTATTGTGATTACTGCTCTTGCTTCTTGCTGTCTTGCGTTTAATCAGACTCCTGAGCACAATCGTGTCGGGAATGTTTTTAACAACTTGCTGAAGCAGATTGGGAATCCTGTTGATTTCGAACTTCCAGATTGGTTTAATAAATGGAAGCCAATGCCATACACCTTTATAAGGCGAAGTATCCTTTTAAAATGCAGTTTCAGTTATGTAACCATATTATAGTTGTAAGATATTATGTGAAATTTATTTGAGCTTCTCATAGTAGGTTTGCTGCTGACCCTGATTATTGGGATCAAGACTTAATTGAGTTATAGCAAGTTTAGCATTGGTACAATTTTAGTCATTTTTATTGTCATATCTTTAAACCTTCATTTATTATTTCATATATCTCATTAATTAGACTTGCCTTACATTGATTTAACTGATTTGAGTCTGTGGTATATTGGCTGACACATCAGTTTTTGATTTATAGTTTAATATACTCTGAAATGTTTTGTTCTCTCTCCCCCTCCCTCTCTCAAAATCTTTCTATAGCTTCCTTTTGTTGATATTGACAAATTTAAGATATATATCTCACGAAGAGAATTAAAAGACGCCTTGAGGATGATGGAATATTCTGTTCCTGTAGCCCATCACCTGGATCTTCTGGCGTGTGTGGTAGAGATTGCCATTGTGGGTAAGGAATGTCTTTGGAATTATGGTTGCTTTACCTTGTATGTCTTGAAATAGGTCCGTTAACAATTTAAATTGGTTGCCTATCCCTTATTAAGTCACAGTATGCAACTTGCCCTTGGTTGAGTTAGAACCACTTTGATACTAATCCAAATCACTCTAGCTGTGCTATGGTGAATCAACCAAGAAAGAAAGTTATTGTGGCAACAGTATGCTCACCAAGTTCCATTGTAGTCAAAGGTGAGGCAAGGCGCCACTTAGGTGCCTTAAATGCTCTGGGCGACTTAAAGGCTCTAAGGCAAGGCGCCTTTAGAGCCTAGGCGAGCAAGGCAACTGCCTTAAGCCATGAAAAAGGTGCTAAGGGCGAGAGTCTTGTTTATTTATTAATTTTAATAAATTTATTTATGGGAAAAGTTAACGGATGCCCTAAGGGCATTGGTTTAAGAAATAATTTTAGAAAATTTTTATGGGAAAAGAAAAAAAGAATTAATTTTTTAGCGGCTTTTCATATTTCTCATGAAAGTGGTGATAAAAATTTCCTAAATTGGTTTATTAACAATTATCCTAAGGGCACCCGTTAACATGACCCCTTTATTTATTAATAGAGAAGGTTGTTGTAAAACCTAGTATTAGATTATTAATTTAAATAATCATGTTGTAGAATCTATTGTTAGATAAATTAATTTACAAGAGTTTGTTGTAAAACTTATTGTTAGATTAATTAATTTATAGTAGAAGCTTGTTGTAAAGCCTATTGTTGGAATAACTAATAGAGCCTAAACTATGTTAATCCTATTTTATAATCATTTGATAGACTTAATTTCTTCATGCAACACATTTAGAAACACTTCATCATCATATTTCAATACACTAGTAGGTACATATGATTTAAGTTCTATATGTGTAATAAATATATTTATAATTTGGCGCCTTGCTTTACTTAGGCTAGCATCTTTTTGTCGCCTCACGCCTTGGGCAATACAAGGCCTTGGCCCCTTAAGGTTGCCTTTCGCCTTTGACTACCTTGCCAAGTTCCCAATTAATGCATAAGCAAATTATTGTTAACGGATTTTACTCATTCACAGGGCATCCCATATTTATCAGTCATACGTGTCCTTGACTCCACGTGTAATACATGTATGACTGCATAATTTGTTGTGTTTTTTATTCGTTTCGGGCCAAGCAATAGGATTAGATCAAATTGGTGCATATGTGAATGTAATTTTTCTAACTGAATATTAAGATTTTATAATATCAAAAGTTAATACCAGAAAAGGCTATTGTCCAACGTATTTGAATCAAAGTACATCCATGATTTGTTCATTAAAATAAACAATGGTGTCTTGGGTTGTTAAAAAAATGTAATAGGAAAGTAATATTTTTCTTTATCATCTTTGTTATACTCTTGTCTTACAAGTATTTTTAAACCATCTGGATTTGATTACCTGTTTCAAAAGGAGGTGGTTTCTGTAATGGGCAAAATGTGATTTTGAAATTTACCTCAACTGTTGTTACATCTGACCACAAGATTCTTAATTAACAAAAAGGATTCCCGTGCATAATTTGACAGTTTATTCCTATAGGATGCTTCTGTCTAGCTGTTCTTCTGGCTGTAAATGTGGGAGTTCATGCCTCAACAAACCATTTCAGCACCGACCTGTGAAGAAGATGAAACTGGTGAAGGTATACTTCTGGTTGAGGTTTTTATTTGAATTGACTTGCATCCTGTGCAGCAAGGTGTTTTTTATTTTTACCCTTATTTATTGTTAGGTTTTATAATAAAATAAGAAAAATATTACAAAGATGGGGATTGGAGATACTGTAAAGGACAAAAGGAAGTACAAATGCTACAGACTATGAGTAAAAACAACCAAGCATTAGAAATGGCATACTAATGTGATAGTTTATGCTGTATGTAGTCCCCTCCCCCCCCACCACAAATTTTCAACAAAGTTTAGCAACTAGCAGTTAGCAGATTTCGTTTTCAATAAGGCTCTCTCTCTCTCTCTCTCTCTCTCTCACACACACACACACTTGCTTGGACATTGTCATTTGAGTTAATTGTTTGGGAATTCTTTATTTTCTTTTTGAGAGTTCATGCCCCTTTCAATTGATTTTATATTTTGTTTTAGCATTCTCATCTCTTGTACATTGGATCACTTGAAATTTTTTTGTTGCAGCATGTACATGCACATAAAAATACCAATTTATTTTATGATGTTGCTTGCTTGCAGACTGAAAAATGTGGCTCTGGAATTGTGGCGGATGAAGATATCAAGCACGGAGAATTTGTAATAGAGTATGTGGGAGAAGGTGACCTCTTCAATCATTATTTATGCCATCTCTATCTGGCTTTTTGTATTGTTTTGGATGCTGATTAAATGATGCTGTTTAATGCAGTTATTGATGACAAGACATGTGAGGAAAGGCTTTGGAATATGAAACACCGTGGAGAGACAAACTTTTACTTGTGTGAAATTAATCGAGATATGGTAATTGATGCCACATACAAGGGAAACAAGTCAAGATATATAAACCATAGCTGTTGTCCCAATACCGAGATGCAGAAATGGTTATCCACTGATCCTTAATGCCAATTTTGTAGTTGTAATGTTTTTATTTGTTCTTATATTTATTGTTTTGTTCCCTTTTTTTCAAGGATAATTGATGGGGAAACAAGAATTGGCATATTTGCAACTCGTGACATAAAAAAGGGCGAGCATCTGACCTATGATTATCAGTATGAGCCTTTGCATAACTCTTAGATGCGTCCTTTCACTTGCAAAACATATGCCATAAATTCATGAGATTTTGTGTTCTTGTACTAAAGTCTAACAAATTTAGCAGGTTTGTTCAATTTGGTGCAGATCAAGATTGCCATTGTGGTGCTGCTGGCTGCAGGCGGAAGCTGGGGGTTAGACCTACCAAGCCTAAGATGTCCTCGGATGCTGCATTAAAGCTAGTGGCATACCAGGTGGCTGTGTCATCTCCTAAACTGAAAGCAATTCTGTCTGGAGAAGATGTATGTATAGGTGGCTGTTTGATAATATGATATCATCAAGATATGACTTAGAAACTTCAATCTCATTTTCCAATTTATCTCGTGTTTTTAGTTTGATTGTTCCTAGAGCCTTTTAGCTCAACTGGCACCTTTTTGTGTTTCCAAGGGGGATGTCT
Organism: Notholithocarpus densiflorus; assembly: GCA_030021035.2. Classification (NCBI taxonomy): domain Eukaryota; kingdom Viridiplantae; phylum Streptophyta; class Magnoliopsida; order Fagales; family Fagaceae; genus Notholithocarpus; species Notholithocarpus densiflorus. The sequence continues at coordinate 215,588 of JARYZH020000178.1, read as the reverse complement.
AGGGTTCAAATCGCCCCTCCCCCCATTGTTGTAATGAGCCAAAAAAAAAAAAAAAAAAAAAAAAAAAAAAAAACAACAATAATAATTGTCTTGCTTGTTGAGTGTGGCTATATCTCTCTACAAAGAGTCTGCAAATATTTTTAACATCCTAAATACTAATCATGGAATTGGTGTTTGGGGAACGCTTAGGGTTGTATTTGAAACACCAAAATTTTTTATTCCTCCATGAAATTGACATTTCAGCTTGTGAGTATCTGGCTTAGTGTATGGATAAGGGATTTGGATTAGTAACGTTAGTTATGATCAGTAAGAAGTAAAACAGTAAGTACAATTCCAAGTACTTAGTTTTAGGTTTTGATAATCCAGCATTTTTACAACTTAGCCATTAAAAAGCTCTCGCTCTCTATTTATTTATTTGGTTAGAATACAATGCATTTTGGTTTTGTAAGTTTCTAGCAGCATCAATGGCTTGTTAAGTTATTTTCTGTGTAATACATGCTTAAATTTGAAGTTCTTTTAAACATGGACTAATCATTGGGTTTTTGTTTGGAAAGGTTTATCAGAATGGAGGTTTACATGTAGGTAATGAATTTTTTCCTTCATATGTTGTTGTTGTCTTCTAATATATCAACTGCATTTAAAATTGTAATGATTCCTATGATTGGTTTATTCAGAGCTCTTACTTGTTTATCATACTTTTTAACTTTCTCATTCAGGGAGTTCGCATGTTAGTGAGCAACAAAGAACATGCTCCCGTAATTGTATTGGTGAAGTTATCATGATAACTCGCCCTATGAACAAAAGGTATTTGCAGAATGTCTGCACCTTTCCTAGTATTCTGCATTTTGCAAGTGTTGTTTTAATTACAATGTCAAGAAAACTAAATTTGAAAAACTGCAATAGCCATAATTCTTTTAGTACTTATTTATTTTAAGTGGCGTGCCTGGTATGCCTTTTCTCATTTTCCCATTTCCCAACTGGAGCCTTTTACTACCCACCCATTCACTTGCGGGCCCCCCTCTCTCAGCCTTGGTCATATAGGCTGGTTACACTTTTGCTAGAAAAATTTATAATAATTTGGTCAATTATTGCTTGTGACTCCTTTCGTGCTGCTTATTGCCTATCAATGCATTACTGGACCAACCTAGTTGTAATAGAAGGATTCATTTGTGGCCAAATAGGCTACTTAGATGAACTCATCATATCCCAAGCAGATTGCGTGATGCTTTCTTTCATCTGAAGTGAGATGAATTTCCGTCTGAATTTTCTGCAACTATTTAATTGTAATCATAATATGTAGATAACTCATTTAGCTTTTATAATTGATTCATATAAATATTAGTTCATGGTTTCTTTTAAGTAATTCAGCAAAAGCCAGTGGTATTTAATAGGGTTCGTTTTTGTTAAAGTGGCTTGCCTTTCTATGCTTTTTTAATTTTGTGTTAGAACTTGGTCATTTGATAAAAGTTGAGATGCAAGACCAGAGGTGTTATCTGTGATTGCAAATGGACTTTGAAGAATTATTCAATTCCTGATTTAGGTTTTTTTTTGTTAAATTTAGGTTGGAAGTTAATATTTTTTTAAAAAAAATTATTATTATTACTATTATTACTAAAATTTCGCAACGATGCAATCTGTTAATATATTTGGTATAGTTGAGTTGACCTTAATTGATTAATCCCTCTGTTATACTCTTACTTCCCGTTTACTAATTTATCTATTTTTTATGTTATTAAAATTGTCATTTGCTAGATTTTTTTTTTCTCAATTTTTGAGTTCTAACATACTGACATTTTATGTTATATTATAACTTAGTGTGCTAAAATTATTCCTTGCTTTATATGCTGCAGGTCCTTTGGTATTATTAAACGTTTTGATAAATTTTCCAGAAAACACTCAGTAAGGGATTTTCTCTGTTGGTTTCTGTTGATTTGACAAGTATGATGAGCCCATCTGAATAGATGTATGTTTTGGCAGATCATGTTTGAAGATGGTGCTCTTGAATTTCTTGACATGACCAAAGAAGATTGGGAACTTGTAACATTGTGATTTAATTATGAGGTGAGTACAACTTTTGCTTAACATGTCTTATGTTTTTCATCCCTAGACTGTCATATAATGTTATCTGTATCTTTGAATTATATTTGCCAACTCTTTGAGCATTTGTATTAGCAAAACTGAGGGGGGAAAATTGTGATATTCCAAGAAAAAGTAATATTTGAAGGGGGATCACATGCTCACTCTTAGTGGGGATTTGGAGAAATGGTGAAAGCTTGTTTCTGGTCTGTGTTGAGTTTTGACCAAGGGTGTTACTTGAAGGCACTCAATGGGATTTGTCCAAATTGGTAAGGGTAACTTGTTAACCTCCAGTGGGGATTTGGGGAAATGGTGGAAGCTTGCTTGTTGTCTGCATTTTTATTTTGAGCAGGGTGATGGTCAAAGGCACTGAAGTAGGCTTTGTCCATATTGGTAAAGGTAGCATATTTATTGTATAAAAAATTAAGTACGTTTCAGGTGTATGAATGATGATGATGGTTTATACTTATTATTAAAAAATAAGAAAAAGAAAATAGATGGTCTATCCACTCTTGATGGCACATAATGTTGCTCTCTCTGTTACTACTGTATTCAGAGAGCTCCAGAATCTAGATGTTTGTTCTTGCAAATTAAATATTATTTTATGCTTCTAGTTGTATAGAATAAATGTTTTTCTCTTATAATGTCTGCATTGTCTTACTAGTTTAGCATGCACAATGTTTGATGATTTCGCTTGTTGTTTTTTGTTGTTTTTTCATGGTTGAAGGATTTTGTTGAAGTAAAGATACCACAGATGATAATAAGCATTTCTAACATGTTTCACTGTATGTGCATATTCCTTTTTGGGGCTTGGTTAATGGCTGTGAAATCAATACATAATTAGGTCAAACTCAGATATTTTTATTGTTTGAATTTCAGGTATCACTACTTCATTTACCGTTGCCTCCTCCGTTTCTCATGAAACAAAGATCCTTCTGTCTTGCACCTGACTCACAAGAATGTTATACCAAATGTAGGAACCCTAGCTGTGCTCTCACATAAATAAGGATTTGTCATTCCCTTCACAGGGTTCACAAGAATGCTGTACCAAATGTAATTTGTTCTTAATTCTTCTAATAAGGAGTTCATAAGCTGATTCCATTGAATATATATGATGCTTTTATTTTTTGGTGAAGTGGGGGGGAATACTTGGCTGGTAAAGGCACCCCTCTGGATTAAGTGTAATGCTTGTGACACTACAAAGTCCTATGAAGGTGGATAACATACACGCCTTGGGGAATGCATAGTTATATCCAAGAAAATGAGATCTTGTGCTGGGCACTTGATTTCAAAGTCGACTTGGTTTGTATTCTGTGTCTGAGAAATGTCATTTGGATTATATGTTCTTAGAAGTAGATTGAGTACAAGTAGTGTCTCCATTTTTAGTTTTCAACCAATGTCTTGATGTTTCATTTGAATTTTGGCATGAGGAGCTTGTTCTTTAACAATTTGAGAGGCTTGATGCCCAATCAGGTAGTTGAAATTACCAACCATATATTCCTGTTTCATCGACATCCAAGATTTATAAAATACAATATTTATATGGGGCTGCTCCATATATAATAAAAGCATTGAATAAACAGATACTTTGTAACTCATTATGCTTGGTTCATTGCATGTTTTATATTGGTATTCTCTCTCTCTAATATCTTTGGATTATTATAATTTATAGGGTTGGTATGGTTGTAGATATTTTTTTCCCTTGCAGTTGCTGACCTATTTGTGTTTACAAATGAGTTTAGAGATTGGGGATGGATGGGGGAATTTGATAAAAGTCATTGATGAGTGTGTAAAATACTTGTCATTGTGCGACGAGGATTTGGCGAGGAAATGGAGATGGAGATGGGTGGAAAGGAATGGAGGTTGGTGTGGTGGTCCCACCCACCAACCAAACTTACTTTCTTTTTCTTTTCTTTTTTGATGGGAAACCAAACTTACTTTAGGCCAACCATCCTGAATGTCTCGCTTTCTCTGTATATATATTTTTCAATTATGCGGGGTGCTGGTGAGAGAGAGTGGAGACTCGCTCAGTAGTAGGAAAAGGATGGTGACGAGTGGGTGACCCTCGACCAATAAGGATTCAACCCTTAAAGCCTAACTGCGTCTTAACCGAGAATGATTTCTTTTTAGCTACAAAATAAAAGGAATAAGAGCTAAAGCCTTGTTTGAACCTCACCTAATTTGGTCCATTTTGGATTTGGATTTGAGACTAGTTAGCCTTTTCTCTCGGCACCAACCAAAGACGTTGAAAGAAACGTATTATGTACAGGAAGAAAGCAACATTAAAAATTATGGCTCGTGCTATTTTTTGTTTCTTTGCTATTTATAATTCTACACGTGTCTCCACGATGAAACCGGAGTGGTGTTCAAAATTGAAATGTTACTATAACTTATTCCTTTTAATTATATTAAAGAATATCATTGGATTGAGTTTATTATTAAGGGTAAAACTTTTTTTTATACAATAATATCTCAACTCATGATTTCTTTTTTAATTTTTAATTATAAGATCAAGATATTAATTGAGCTTTTTGTGTAGATGAGCTCGAATTTCAAATTTCTTATTTGATGACATTAGACTTTATCAATTGAGTTAATTAAAACTCATTTAAAGGTAAAACTTAAATATAGTACTTTGGATGCAATATATTAGATTCTTCAATTAAATTTAAATATATAGTTAAATTGATTTTTTTTTGATAGAGTTAAATTGAATTTAATTTGGGAACTTAATGTATTGTAAATAAAATACCATACCTAAACTTTACCCATTATGTTTAGTTTTTAATTGGTGTTCAAGTATTTACACATAAGTGGTTGTAGGGCAACAAATTGTGCACTCAAGTCCAGAGCATGCAGGACCTGGGCCCAATAAGTCCGCTGCAATAAATTTGTAAAGAGTGGGTTTAAGAATTAGGTCCGAATGGCGAGGACTACGTTTAACCTATTCTTACAAACGAACTAACAGGCTGATTAAAAGGCCCAAAGTATATCGAGATAATTTGGCATAAGTAAGTTTCATTTCGATCCGAGGAGGAATCCTCTTATGTAATTCACGTTCTAGCTCTTTGCTTCTTTTCCTTTCTTTTTGTTTTTCTCTCTTTTTCTCAAAAAGGTCCCCCTTTACAATGGAGGGGGAGTGACACTATATAGCCATCTTCTAAACATCCTAACCTTACACTTGTCATTCATCTAAGGCGCCCCTTGATACTTGTCCCATCAAATCTTTCCTTTGGCTTCCCTGTGAGAGGTAATAGTCTTGGTAGCACTGTTCAGAGGTCTTCTCCACATAAATGCGGCCAGAAAAGTAGTTGCAGGGTATTTAATGTGGTGGTAGCAGCCTTTCTTCAGATATTTCGGGGTTCTTTTCCTTCCCAGTAAGCTCACCAAGGTCGTTTCTGTCATGGGGGATTCTAGGAAGATTACTTTAACCATTGGGATTCATCCTTGAACCGAAATCTTCTTATCCGAGGACCGTACCCTCCTCGGACAGAATCGTCGTTTTTATGTGCGAATCTTTTGAAAGTATAATGTTTAATAAATGCCACACTGTTCGGCCCATGAGTCTTCCTCGGAGTAAGCCCACAGCCCAAGACGCGTGACTCTTGGTTATTTGTCCCCACAGTGGTAATGTGAAATATTAATATGAGAGTTCAGTTGTTTAATGGATAATACAAATTTTAATACAAAAGTGATGTATCATCAATAATAGAAAAAAAATAAAATAAACATTCACTTATAACTTACTATAATTTTAAAGTGGCACAAATCAATAATTACTGCATTAGTTTGTAAGTTTTTTTTTTTTGTTGTTGTTGTTGTTTATATAGTACATTTGACAATAGTTTTACTCACATTTTGATTAATATTATGATTCTAACTTTTGAGCAAAAAGATTGATCTAAATGAGGACCATTCATGATAATTTTTTTTTAAAGAGGATTAAAGAAAAAAGATTTATTATATTATATTTTGAAGGGGGTGAGTGGGTAACTAGAGCTTCATTAAAATTTGAGCTGAAGTGTCTATTTGGCAAAGATTATTTTTGCCAACTCATTTTACTATTCAGCTTATTTTTACTACTATTCATGGGTTTCACTGCACTTTTTGATACTATTTATGAGTCTCATTGTATTATTTCAACTTACTTTTACTTTTATTTACAATACTTTTAGCAAAAAAATTTCAGTTTTAACAAAATAAGCGAATTCTAAACAGACCTGAAGTTGGTCGAACTTGCTGTAGTAGGTAGTGTAAAATGTGAAGAAAATGTGGGTTGGGAATTTGGTCAAGTACGTGAAGAAACAAACATTTTTCAAATGAATTGACATGCAATTTGTCATGGTATGATCAATGATGCAGCCTGGCCCTGTAGTCATTTGTGTGTCTCTCTCTCCCTAGTCCCTAGAGAAGAAAAATAGCAATTTGGTTTTAGGTGAGGGAAGTGGGGTGGGATAAAGTGTTGCGCGAACACATGATAAGGATGATAGATCTGCCGCCAACGTGATGATTGATGATATATACACATAAGATAAAATGCTGTCATTTCCTCGGCTCCTCGACCGCGGGGTTGTTGAGCTGAGAGTTTTGTGAGCTGGATTTCTCTCTCTATAAAATGGGAAGCACTTAACACACAATCAATCTCTCTCTGTGTCCTTATTCTCACTCCTCTCTAATCTCTAATTTCTTTCTTACTTATAATAGAGTGAAATTTAATCTAATTCATCATCTTTATTATTATTAGTAGAGTGTCGGTGTTGATTTCACAGATCTGAGTGTGGGAGTGGGAAAAATGAAGGTAATAGAGAAGATCCGGGAGGCAGGGGAAGAAAAAGTGGTGTTCTCGTTCGAGTTCTTCCCTCCCAAAACTGAAGATGCAGTGGACAACCTGTTCGAGAGGATGGAGCGTATGGTGGCTCACAACCCTTCATTCTGCGACATCACTTGGGGAGCCGGTGGTTCCACCGCCGATCTCACTCTCGACATCGCCAACAGGATGCAGAACATGATCTGCGTCGAGTCCATGATGCATCTCACCTGCACCAACATGCCTGTTGAGAAGATCGACCACGCTCTTCAAACCATCAAGGTTAACGGTCTCCAGAACGTTCTCGCTCTCCGTGGCGATCCTCCTAAAGGCCAGGACAAGTTTGTTCAGATCGAGGGTGGCTTTGCTTGTGCACTCGATCTCGTAATTCTCTTCTCTCTCTCTCTCTCTCTCATATTTTAATGTATCTCATCTCTTACTGTTACTGTTACTGTTAATGTTGTAGGTGAAACATATCAGAGCCCAATATGGTGACTACTTTGGCATTACCGTTGCTGGTTATCCAGGTTTATTTTCTTCTTTTGTTTTTGTGTTTTTTGTTTGATTCTTTCGTTTCTGCTGCTTAATAATAATATTTGCTCTCTGCAGAGGCACATCCCGATGTGATCGGAGAAAATGGGTTGGCTACACTCGAAGCTTATCACAACGATCTTGCTTATCTCAAGCAGAAGGTAACACCAACCCCACTCTCTTTATATTATATATTCTGCTTTTTGTTTGTACTACATTCACACTTCCAGCATATGATGTAGTTAATTAATGGTTGATTCAAGAAATTTTTTTTAAAAAAAAATGAAATGAATTTATTTATTTTTATTAATAAAATGTTCTCTTGTGCTTATGTTATGGTGTTTAGGTGGATGCCGGAGCAGATGTAATCATCACACAATTGTTTTATGACACTGACATTTACCTCAAATTTGTGAATGATTGTCGCCAAATTGGAATTACTTGCCCCATTGTTCCTGGAATTATGCCTATTAATAACTACAAGGGCTTCATTCGCATGACTGGTTTTTGCAAAACTAAGGTAATTCACAGACTACTTCCATCATTTTTTTTTATTCCTAGTATATGCTAGAGTTCTAAACAATAATATTAATGGGTAGAATTAGTTTTTAAAACTCTTGAATTATGTCAAACTTATTATATGCTTCAGTGAAGAAAAATAGCTAGAGGGAGACCTAAAAGGACTTGTTCATTAAGGAGGTTAAAGAGAGTATGATTTTGGATAGGATAGTATGACAGAGAAGAATACGTGTAGCTCAAGCCTATTATAGGATCCATGCATGACCTCAATTTTGGGACTAAGGATTTATTGGTGATGTTCTTATTGTTGTATTGATAATAATTTAAATGGACACAAACTTCATAAATGTAGGAAGTGGAAAAACCTGCCTTGCATGTATTTGCTAAATGGTTACTCGTTATTGTTATGGTGTGTTCTGTTGATAACTTGTGAAATATGGTGGTTCTCTTTCTGCCTCTCTCAGTGCATATCAATGTGATAGAGTGTTTGCATCCATTGGCATATTGTAGATACCTGCTGAAATTATGGCCGCCTTGGAGCCTATCAAGGACAATGAAGAAGCTGTCAAAGCCTATGGAATTCATCTTGGAACTGAAACGTGCAAGAAGATTTTAGCTCATGGGATTAAGACATTGCATCTTTATACCCTAAACATGGAGAAGTCAGCATTAGCTATATTAATGGTTGTTTCTCATATCCTAGTCAATTGTGTGTGACATATTACTACTCATACAACATTTAGGTACTGATAATGGATGTACTTGGCAGAATCTTGGTCTGATTGAAGAGACCAAAATTTCAAGGTCCCTACCTTGGAGACGCCCGACTAATGTTTTCCGTGTGAAGGAAGACGTTCGTCCAATTTTCTGGTATGCAACATTTGAAACTGCTATATTTTGGACTAAAATCTAGCAATTAATTAGGGATGCACAGAATTTATTGTATGTTTAAATTTCAAGACTTCTTATCTTCTGAGCCATTGATGGTAGGGCTAATCGTCCAAAGAGCTACATATCAAGGACTATAGGCTGGGACCAGTACCCACATGGGCGGTGGGGTGATTCTTGCAATCCATCATATGGAGCATTAAGTGACTATCAGGTGGGCACGATCATTTAACTTCTATTTTTTTATTGTTGCGTACTAAATATTAAAAATTCATCATGTTGAACCTTTCACTATCTTTAAATTCTCTGAGGAAAACATTGAGAATTCCTTTCTTTATTAGCAAATATATTTTCGTATGGCTTGATGGCAAGCTTATTTGTTTTATGTTTGCAGTTTGTATCATGTCATTTCATTGATATGAATAATTAATACTTAAAACAATGTTGCATTCATTTCATAAGGCTGATATTTATTGATGGCACCTCCTCCCCTTGTAAAAGCATGGTGGAGGATAAGGTTATTGGTTCAAGACCCACCGCATGCGTGTGTAAAACTGAACAATTTAAAAATGTTGGTTTGTAATAATAAAGGGTTGTTTCTTTATTGGCATTGCAATCATATCTATTTTTGTTGGTTTTACATACATATAATATCTAAATGTCAATGGTCTTTGGTCTTAGGAACAATAGCATTACATTTTTTGTTTTAAAAAGGTTTACAACAATAGTACATCATCCCGATGGTGGTAAGGAAATATGCGATCTGGTTTAAGATAAAGTTAACCCTTGTGGAGTTAGTTTGTCAAGGCTCTTGGTGGAATCAATAAATAAAATCATCTGAATGGTAGTATGTTGCCTATATGGGTTCTGGCATAATATGCACACTCTCCAAGTGGTGATTGCCTGGATTGTAACAGAATCTTGATACAAGTAGAGAATACAAAACCTCTTTGGCTCTGTCTAAGTCCTCATAATGAATAATAATACCTTGAATAACTGTTTCATTCTTCTATTTTTTTTTTTTCATTTATATGAAGTCCTAGGACCTCATCTCTTTTGTGTATCTGGCAACTGCTTCCTTGTGTAGAAAATATTCATTGAATAATTTAGTTTTAATAAATGGAAGTAACCGTGATTTGGTTAAGCTACATGTACTGTTAAATGTATTTTCTTTAGTCATGGCCATCTATAACCTAAGTCATAATTTATTGAACAGTTCATGAGGCCACGAGCACGTGACAAGAAACTTCTTGAAGAATGGGCTACACCCTTGACAAATGTTGATGATATTCAGGAGGTACAGTCTCCATTTTGGGCGTAATAGTCTTTCCTCATTGCCAGAGAGTTTCCCATAATTTTACTTTGAATTTTTTCTATATCAGAAATTTAAGAAATACTGCCTTGGAAAATTGAGAAGCAGTCCATGGTCAGAGTTAGATGGGCTTCAGCCAGAGACACGAATCATAAATGAGCAGCTGGGGAAGATTATTACAAAGGGATTCCTCACTGTCAATAGCCAACCAGCAATCAATGGGGAAAAATCTGATTCCCCATCTGTTGGTGAGTAAAAACTGTTATATGGATTTCATGTGTGGGTTTGTCATCCTAAAAATTATGAAATAACTTCATATCTTATGTCTATGTGAGTGTGAGTGTCTCTTGCACAAGTTAGATGTTAGCAATGATTTAATTTTCTTTTGATTCCTACTGTTGAGAATCTTACTTTGAAGTGTTTAAATTGCTGAAAAATCAAAAGTACATAGAGAACTCTATTGTGCTATAAGCTGATATTGAACTTTGATTCCTGGGATATTATAAAAGAGATTTTGTTTCTATTCCCATTAATGAAGATCAAAATAATACTCTTTTTTTGTTAGGGGTTCCATAATATTTAGTTCCAAGAGAGAACGTATGACTCCAAATTTAAGCATGTGTCCTTTTACCAAGAGTATGTTGCTGGATTCATGTTGTGATTTCTTCTGGTTGTTGATCTTCACCTTCTGACTTCAGTTTGTACTTGGTAGTTTCATCATCCTTTACCATTTCTGCTATATGAGTGTTCCCCTTTTACTGAATAAATTAGTTATTAAATAAAGACATATGTACATATGAATTGACATTGTTCTATCTATTTAATTCTATTAATAAATAAATAAATTATTAATGCATATGTTTAAGATGTCTTGTATGCCTGGCACTTATTTTGTTCAAAGATTGTTGTCAAATTAAACAGTATTTTCTCTATTTTCATATTTTGAAAGGTGATCTGATTTAATATTTGTGGTTGTTTTGTCAAAATAATTTTTAGATCTTTGATTTTTCTGGCTATTTAAATTTTGATGCCTCTTGACTTATTTTGGCACGATTCAGGATGGGGTGGACCTGGAGGGTATGTTTATCAGAAGGCATATGTAGAGTTTTTCTGTTCCAGGGAGAAGTTGGATGCACTTGTTGACAAAAGCAAGGCTTTCCCATCTCTAACCTACATGGCTGTGAACAAAGAAGGGAATTGGATATCCAATGTCCACCAAACTGCTGTGAATGCTGTGACATGGGGAGTCTTCCCTGCAAAGGAGATAATCCAACCAACTGTTGTGGATCCTGCCAGCTTTATGGTGTGGAAGGATGAGGCCTTTGAAATCTGGTCAAGGGGGTGGGCTTCCTTGTTCCCAGAGGGTGATCCATCCAGAAAACTGCTTGAAGAGGTCAGTTCTCTTCATATATGTGAAATTCTTATGTTTATGACACAATCACATTCACAGACACACCTGACAAAGGATTCATATATGTAATATTGATATTATGGTATCCTTTATTTTGCAGGTCCAGAGCAGCTATTACTTGGTCAGCTTGGTGGATAACGATTACATCCATGGTGATCTTTTTGCTGTTTTTGCAGATTTCTGAGATGAACTGTGATCTCAGTCTCTCTTTGATTCTGGGTTCAAGTTGGTTTATATAATTGTTGTTGGAATGTGTCAATTTATAATCTTATTGGTTTGTATTAATAATTCATTGGGATTTTGATAACTCCCCCTCCTTCATGGTGCAAATTTTATATTTGGAATAACAAGTAATCGCGGTTAGGTAATTGAAGTATGCCAGTGTCCCGCTAGTTCAATGGGATTTCACGGAAGCAATCTATATTGAATTTGTAGAAAACACCGATCTTTGTACGGTAATGCTAGGCCCCTGATTCTCTGTCTTCGCTTCCCGTTTAAGTTTTGATGTTATCAGTTTGAACATCACTGCATTCCATACTTATTGCCAGTTCTAGTCAAATGTGCTGTTGAATCATGGTGTTCTTGTCCTCAGCCTAACACCAATAACTACGAAAAGTAAATATAGGCTGGGAAGTGTTTCATCATTCAATGGTCCGTATGCTTACCGTTGGGAGGTGGTATTTTGTATCAAAGGGTATATGCGTTCCCGCTGCCTCTTGTCATTGAGAAAAGATAAAAGCAAAGCCAACTTTAATTTATATATAACTATATATGTTCATGGACGAAGTTTTAATCCGTTTCACCATTTCAAATTCTCAGTTGTCCGTATGCTTTTCGTTGCTCCTTCGACTAAAATAAGATAACAAAGCTTATATTTATGGACTGTTTTCTTCCGAATTAGTTTAAGGAAAATTTCATAACCTATTACTTGACGATAGATAAACTATTGATAAAACAATTTACGTGTGCATTTCTATCAAAAAGATTTTTTTTTTTTTTTTTATATGACTTATTTTTACTATTGAATAAATTTAGCGTGATAGTTACTTCACAAATATAAATGTTTGTGGAGTGTGTGAAGGGGAGAGGAGGCAAGGGCCGAGATTTAAGTTTCTATAAAGGAGTTTAATACATGCCTTTCAATTAGGCTAGAGTAAAATTTTATCTCAAATTAAAAAAAAAAAAAAAAATTTATATGACTTATTGAATGAGTTTACAAACCAGTTTGGTGGTAATTTTTCCTATATTCATTATGCAAATCTACTTTAAACTCCAATATATATCCTCGTTTCCTTAGTATATTCTATGATAGGTGCTGTTATTATCAAATTTGATAGAAATCACTCCTCTTATAGGAGACAAGGCCAAAATATAATTTAAAATTTTTATATATAAATAAATTTTATTTCATATGAGCTACAGCATGGTAACATTTCAGTCTACTTTGGTTCATTCAGTTCAATTCGGTCCATTTTGGTCTATTTGGTCCACTTCGATGATGTTTTGGGAGGAGCGATTTGTGTTAAAAGAGGAACTGCTTTATTAACAATTATGTCACATTCTCAATGTAATATTGGCATGTTCTTGATAAAATTACAATTTTCTTATGTTATTAAACTATTGTATTTTTTTTTTTTTCCAACCTAATATAATTGATGAATTTACTTATATATATGCTTCTCTTTAGGGTATAAAAGATGAACTGTTTGTAAGAAGCACTAAAAACAAATTCAAACTATACATTATATTGTTTACCAAATATCTCACCTTATATAATAATTGAATGTAGAATGTATTATGTTTTCTTAAAAAAATTACAAAATTTAAAACACTTTCAAATAATAAATATAGATAGTTGATCACTTCACAAGTATAAGTGTTTGTATGGTGTACGTGGCAAGAGCTGGGGTTCAAGTCTCTAGAAGGAAGCTTCACACACATTTGCATTTAGATTAGGTTAGAGTAAAATTTCTATCTTATATTAAAAAAAAAAATTTTAAAAACTAATATATTGTATTAGCTATACTTTGTTAGAAAATAATCACATCATTTTAAGAAGAAATTGAGACTAATACTAAGTTTCATCTACTATTTTTATTTTTCACCTAACAAAAAAAAAAAAAAAATCGTCAAATTTCTCCTTGCATCGAGTGAGTCTGCAATTAATATAAGTAAAGATGTAGCTCTTTTTACTTTACTATTTCAAACAAAAAATGGAAAATGCCTACTTTAATAATTTTGAGCTTTATTTGACCGATTTAGAATAATAGATTATCTTATCAGCTTTAACTTTTAATCACCAACAAAGGCAAACAAATTATTTAAGTAGTAGTTACCAGTTACCAGTTGCCAACATAGAATATAATGAAATCCTTCGGTTTTAGAGGAGTGCAAGAGGGAGGAAAGGAGGTACTTCCAGTTTCTTTAGAACTGCCTTCGAAAAATAAGAAACAAAGATTTCAAACGTAAATGAATTACAGATATTATAAATAGGGATCCATTTCAAACAAAATCAAATTTATTTTGTCTAAGAATCATTTCCATTGCATATTACACAATGCGTGTCAACAAATATAAGATTGTATAACCAAAAACGCAACCACAGTTACTGATAAGCACCAGATACAGAGTACATACTATATAATATTTCCTGTGGGATGATCACGCCATTATCTGAGGTATGAAAAGAGCGCACACAACAAAAAACTTCAAAAAATCTTGATAGTGAAAAAAATAAAAATAATAAAAAGGCCCTTAGAACTTTAGATAATAAAGATGCCCTTACACTCAAAAAGACTTTATATTCTTAAGCAAGCAAAAAATTTATTAATTGAGAATGGAAAGAATGTACCCAACAATCATCTAAAATTACAGCAGCCAATCACAACCGCATGTCCAGTGTGGGGGAATGAACCCAAGTACAAGACCAACATTTGGGATCTGGATGGCAACTGGCCTAAAGGCCACTGACAGCTGACAGAAACTTAATCCTCAAGATTCTAGCAATGTATTTTTATAAACTAGAAATGATAATGTCACAAAATAGCCAGAAATATATCATATGGCAATCAGGAGATTTAGGTATTAAGAAGCCATGCAAGACTAAGAAGTGTGAAATTGCCATCTGATCATGAGATATTTGCATTCTTTAAAGATGTGGACACGACCGCACCTGCAGATGTCCGCATTACATGCAACCCAAGCATAGCAGTACAAGAACCATCCGTCTTAAGATGAGGCTGCACTAATTCCCAAATCTTTTTCTTTTGAATCTACAGATTGTCATACAAAAAACAATAAAATGCAGAAAATTAGTCTCTTTGAATGTGTTAAAGAAAGGTATAAATGATGATCATGATATTGCTCAGAAAAGGAGGTGCTAGAAATTCTTAGATACCCGCCATCAGACCATTCATTATTTATTAATGGGAGATGTGATTACCATAATATGGGAATGTTACAGTGGTCACAGCTGGTAGGGACACCTCACAAGGGATACCACACCACTTGAATATTCCACACACTTCTTCTAGAAGAGTATTACTCATACGGCACAAGTCTACAGCATAATTTTCTCTATATTATCTCTCCATTACTCTTCTAACAGAATGTATATAGAGAAATGAAGTATAAACCTCTCTAACAGAACGTATATGGAGAAATGAAGTATAGAGTATAGACCTTATAAACAACTGATAAACTACTAATTATTGTATAAGCTTAATGTGGGACTCTCTCACATCCTCGTGTAAAAACAAAGACAGATACAAATGAGTTTAGCATGTATTCCAGAATCTATAAAAGGTATAGGTCATTATCAAACACACCCCTCTTGTACTACAAAATTGACTTCTTAAAACCTTGTGTTATCTAAATAATGCAATTGACCATACTGTTAGACTTCTGTCCCTTTTTTATTGGATGGAAAATGACTATGTGGACTGTTCATAGTAACTGATTCCTACCCACCAATCAAAAAAACTGATTCCCACCTAAGACATATCTCCACAAGGATTTGGTATCCTAAGATTGCATCACTTTTCTTACAAGCCAAGGATCCATTTATCTTGATGATACACCTCATCCTACTTCCAACCTCTTCAAAATAAAGAATGCTTGAAAAGGCTACCTAGCAACAAAGGAAGCTCTAAATAGATTTGGAAGCCATGTCTGATAAAAAACTTTAGCACATAGCATACACATTGTCAGTGCAAATTAAACAAGGGAGCACTGAACAAAAAATATCACATAGAGCAAGGGATTATAACTCATGAACAATGTCTACTACATGTTTTTCAAAGCACTTCCAGCCTATATCATAGTCTCTCACAAATTAGCTTGATAATCATATAGGCAAGAAAATCCCTCTTGTCTAAGGGGATTCTCAGTAAGCTGAATGAACACATAACATATTGACTCTAGAGGTGTTGGTTGCAACATTGTAACAAGAGAAAAGACCAGGTTATAAGGACTAAGAAATTGGAAGAGACACTGGTTGTAACAATCACAGAGAGCTGGGGACTATAAACTTCAACTAGGTCAGAAAAGGGAATTCAATAAAATGAACAAGCAATTTATGCTTTTCCTTGTTTCAATTTGATGTAACAAAACTATCAAAGAGTCAAAATATGTTTTTGAATTTTACTATATTTGGTGGAGCAGGAGTTTAAAAGCTATAGCACTTCAGTCTATATAGCTATAGACCGAAGTACTAGTTATCAGGATAAGTCACATTACTATTACTCACAGCAGGGAAAGAGGAGGAGAAAGAAATGCAAGTACATCATTAAACATGAACAAGAATCCACAACAAATGTCTAGAAACAGTAGAAAGGCTTCTGTTTGTAATCAAATTTCAAAGTGATGAATCAACAATTACTCCCTCCCTCTTTCAATAATTACTCCCTTCCTCTTTGGGCTATCTCCAAATAATTGAAACTTTCCACTAGTAGACGTTCTATTTTCTACACTACAGTCACTTTTTGCCAAAAACTAAATGAGATTCTCATAAAAATTAGTGCCATCTCTATTATAAAGGACATTCTAGGAAGATCACCGTACCTTTACCTTTTCATTAATAATTGTGCCATTTCGAACGTTGCAAAAAAAAGGAGATAGAAGGAGTAAACAGAAAATTGATTCGCAAAAAAAAAAAAAAAAAAAAAAATACAGGACAATAACGCACCAGATATCTAGTTTGACAGGCTACTAGTCTAATAAGCTATATCTAAGACAGGAATATGGTCATTATCATCAAAAACTGGTGTAATATTTTACATAATGATCTCAAATAATTTGACATTAATGCAGCTATTAGCATGTTAACATGTGCCTATTATGCAGATATAAGTACTATCCTCAAACCTCTTAACCTTTTTTTTTTGATAAGTAAACCTCTTAACTATTTTATACAGTAAACATAGATTCCACACAAATAAAATAATACAAATTATGTGTTATTGACCAAGATATTTGTGCAATGATTGTGCAAACACTGATTGACATGCAACCCAAAAAATTTCAGGGAAATTTTTTTTAATGGTAAGTCACACATGAACTCAGCAAATCTTGGACCATGACTTTACATTCCAGCAATTCTTACAGAGGGAGAGGGTATCGTTTGAGATACAGTTGATTCACTTGTTTCTTTTCCTGTGTTAATTGGACATTATATGCTTGAATGCTTCAAAGGAAAGAAGTGGGTACCTGGTTGGGTGTGGCAGCAGCAGGTTGATTTTCTTTTTCGTCTTCTGAACCAAACCAAATTCTTTCACCAGGTAGTGAATCCTCTGGAGGCACTAGAAGCTCAACATTCTCATGGGATGCATCAGAAGCAGCCATAAGCATCCCACATGACTTGACACCACGCATGTTCCTTGGCTTCAAATTAGCAAGAACAACTACATTTTTATCCTGCATGTAGATGTATATCAAACATTTGATGCAGTTTCACAGTGTATACTGAAACAATTAATTTGGACACTGACAAAGAGTGAAAGCCCATTTTATTTTTTTGAAGTAAATATCAACATTATGAAATTTCCAAATTAATGAGCAGGTAAAGAAAATGACTTTACTTTTTGTGTTCTCCTTTGGAAATGATATCATTTGCTTCCTACATTTTTCTCCCAAAGATTGATGGGAAAAAATCAGGTTTAGTCAGATCTCATTGTTTGAATAGATATAACTGTTTCTTTCTTTCTTTCTTTCTTTCTTTCTCTGTGTTGAATCATGGAAATGCTAAGATCTGATTAAACCCTGATCAAACTATGTATGTATATTTGATCTCTTGAAATCTATTATTCCCTGTATGTCTTTTTCAAACATTTCTGGGAGTGTTTAGTTTAGCAATTACTACATGTTACATGGAATAGAGGTTGCATTTGGGTGGCATGAAGCTCAATCTTCTTGTCCCTTAGTAAAGTTTATCATCGTGACATAATAAATAAATAAAAGACAAGAGATTTAGATTTAGATTTAGATGGAGATATATACAAAATAAATTACGTGGGTTCATATGAAAGAAAGAAATTGAGTTTGAGATAGAGCTGACCTGAAGGAGGTGAAGGGGAACAAAATTGACTAGGCCGCTACAGATAGTTCTGGGTTCAGCTTCTCCAACATCGACCTCTTCCACGTAAAGAGAGTCAGCCTCCTCATGCCTCCACGCCTTAACAACACGCCCAACCCTTATGTCCAGCATCTCCGCCGCTTCTTTTATTATTATTTCCGGATCCTTTTTCTTCTTCTCTTCTTCTTCTTCTTCTTCATTTTTATTAGTATTACTACCAACCGTCGCCGCATCAGTATCAGCCGCCGCCGTGCAAAATGATAATGATAACGATGGTACCCACTGTGACTGTGTGCTTCTTCTTCCCCTTGCAAAGGAGGAGAGGGTGAGTGGCGATGGAAGACGACCATTATTATTGTTTTGGTTATTGTTATTGCATATTACTGATGATGATGGTGATAAGGACGAAAGCAGCAACGCTCTGCCTCTGCCTCTCAAAACCTTTGCAATTGCACAATAGGAAGCTGTTGTTATTGTATTCGTTGGCACTGCCATCGCTACCATCATCCTTCAATACACTCACGAATCAATGTCATATGGATATCTATATCTCTATCTATATATTATTATCCACACATCATTTCGTTTCCTGCCTTCACCACAAGTCACAACTCACAACACAAACTCCCTTTTTACAATAAGCATTACCATTATTATTATCATTGTTCTCAAATTTTTTTAATTAAAATTAAAATTATTGTGATTTAAGTGGGGAACATTCTAATTGATTTTTTGTGTAAGTGAAATTCAAACTCAACTATCTTATTTGAGAACAAAAAACTTTATTAATTGAGTTAATTGCAATCCATTAAATTATTGAAAAAATGATGGAAAACGACAAAAGAGAAATTGTTTGAATTCAGCTAATAACTTCAAGTTTTTTTCTAGTTTTCATCATGCTCTTTATTTTTGGGCAAAGTTTTTATTTTTTATTTTTATTTCTTTGAGGGAATTGGGCAAAGTATTTAGTTTAAGTTTTGTTCTTCACATTTTAGATTTATAATCATGTGCTATTTTCCTTCTAAAATAATAATAATAATCATGTGCTATTTAGAAATTTTATAATGTGAAGTAACTTCTATTCTCTAATATCAAAATCAGATCAAATCAAAATAGATTTATCTTACACTACCATCTGATTGGTGGTGAGAAAATGAACAAATAAAACAAAATTTTGAAATTTATTATATGTTGAACATCTCCTAAGTGCAATTATTTTTGTCATTAAAACTATACAAAGTTTTAATGCCATATATGTCATATAAAAATAAAATGACACACCTTTAAATAAACTAGTCACAGAGAAAATTTGTTAAAAATACCTTGTTCTCTCTAAAAATTAAATTATTTCTAAAATTATTTCATCTATTTATCTGTACCAATATATCATTACGGCTAAATCACTTTTAAACTAAACTAAACTAACAAATTAGTCCAAGTATAAGTGATTAACCAATTTCCATAAAGCAAGAATTAATCTACACAAAGCATATCAAAATATAAAGCAATATGGAAAAAGGGTAAAAGCATGCAAACCACAACTAAGTACTAAAGTGTTTAGGAAGAGGATAACTCGAAGCCCGGGCGAAAAAGCCTCTCGCCGAACCACACTGTCAGAAATCTCAACTAGACAAGATAGTTGCAGTACAATAGAACGCTATGAACCCTCCAAGCCTAGAAGCCTAGGTGTATTAAGGCCTCCAAGCTCCAGCTAGTAACCTGCTTCTCCAAGCCCTTTCTCCTTCTAGCTTACCGGAGACTCTCCATTGAAGCACCAATGTAAACTCCACTAGATAGATTGGATTTTGAATGTAGCTTCCTAAATTTCCAATAACCTCACTCACTACTCACAAGGGTCAGTGTATAGGTGAGATGAAAGAAATACAAATCTCAATCAAGGATTGAAAGAAATGGAAAAAAAAAATGTATAAAGTGTTTTTGCTCAACAACCATGAAAGCTCACTTAGTGTGTAAAACACTAGTGAATGTTTAGACCCCCAATTACAAAAATACCAACACAAGCTTATATTCAAACAATATATGTGCAGAATGATAAATATAAGCTATACCCAAATATTGCAAACTACTCTAAGCCATAATTTAATCACAACACAACAGTAATTAAAAGCAAAGAGTAAGGATTAAAGAGAAGCAAACACAAGATAACACCAGCATGTGTTATTGAAGAGGAAACCAAAGTACTCAGTGAAAAGCCCTCCGCTGCCCTCTAAGCGGTAAAATGATCCACTAGAAAATCAATTGGAATACATGAATAGCAATAGACCCTCTAAGCCTAATCTACCTGATGCACCTAAGCCCTCCAAGCTTCTTGCTCCAACAGGGTTACGCCTAATCTTGTCTTCTATAGCTTACCGGATCCCGCAATAAGCCCATTGCATCAACCAATATGAATTGGTTTTCTCTTAAACTGCTTCCCAATACACCAAGAACCTTCTCATTGATATGAATATGGTGAGGTAAGGATTTGGCTTAAGATCCTTTCAAGAGTTTGACAATGGAGACGATGAGAGTAGAGAAATTTGGAGATTCAAAGGCATAAAATTGTGGATAAATCAATCTTGTTTTTCTCTAGTTTTTTCTCTCAAAATTCTCTTTGGAAGCTCTCTACATTTCGTGGGTATAAGGGTATTTATAGTAGGATATGAGAAGGAATGTGAAAAATCATTTTTCAGCAAAACATGGCGTACTGGCGAATCACTCGCGACTGGGACAAATCGCGAGTTCCAGTCGCCAGAAAACAGAATGGCTAGACTGTACTTTTTATCCTGTAGTGATCCAGCTGGCCTGACTGTGAGAGACCGCGCCCCCGGCCCCTTTTATAGGATGTTGGGCCAAACCCACGTGAATGGGTGGAGTCGTGTTATTGCCTCTCAAAATGGAGGTTTGACTAATTATATTTTCCCCTTTAGATTAAGGGTTTTACAATGGAGTCTCCACTTATTTAATTATTGGGATAAATAAGAAAACCAAAATTGAAAAATTCCTCATTTTATTAATTTTCAATTGAATTTACATTAATCGTAGGAAAATTACATGGCTTTGGTCCTAGATACAATCTAAGATAAAGTACATGGCTTTGTTTCCTAGTTACAATCTAGAAATTGAAAATTACAAGGATAAGCATTGGTCTATCAACCCTTAATCTAAGTTCGGAGGCTATGTTACAAGGTGGGAAGGTGTTAGGCACCCACCTTGCCCGGTAAAATCAGTCTTCTAGACTATAGAGGCCAACATTCATATCACATTATCCAATAAGTTATTAATCAATTTGCATGTTGAATTTAAAGTGTGTGTATGTGATAACCCTAATTCAATTTATTAAGCATTGCATTTGGATTGAAAAATAAATTCTAGTTAATGTATGTGTATGGTGGTATCCTAGATTCAAGGATTTGAAAGAATTATTAAACAAACATGTTTTTCATATTTTTTATGTGGATTTAAGATTAAGTCTAGTGATATGCATGAACATGTGATGAACAACTAAGAACATGTGAAGAACACATAAGAACAATTAAGAACATTCAAACATATTCAAGGAAATTATCATGCTTTAATCTTAGATTCTCATCATGGCAACATAAACAAACAGTTAGGGAATGAGATTATACCTTCATGCAAGATCCATATGGTGGAGGAGGGGACTCTTGATGGAGGTCCTAAGGGTGGAGGAAAAGAAGAGTTAGGAGAGAGAGAGAGTGAGTCTCACTCAATACTTTGAGTCTCAGGAAGACCAAAATATGACAAGACTAATCAACTTCACTAAAACTCAAAAGAAGAAAAGAGATGGGGGTTTTTTTGTGTGTTTTGGAATGAAGGAGAGGGGAGGTTTATATAGTAGTAGTGGAGGAAATATTAATGGAAGACTATTTAATGAGGGTTGACAAAGAATCATGAACCTAGACCTCATTTTAGCCTTGGGGAAAATCTGGTGCATTAAATGGATATATTGGTGGGAGTGAGGAGCAAGCCAAAATTCGGTTTTCCCATAGTTGCTGTAACAGCCTGTAGAGCCAACTTCAAATAATCATATCCGACTCAATTCTGATCGGAATTGTCTCATTCTTGTACTCAAATTGAAGCCCCGGATATCTAGTTTCTGGGAAAATTAACCTTATTCACAGATTCAAAATATTTTGAGAGATATCGATGAAATTGTGAGCAAAGGTTATTTGTTAGAAAATGATTTCAGCACAATTAACATTAACAGGTCCCAAATTAGCTCCCAATTAACATTAAATGGCTTCAATCACTCCCATTTCAGACTTAATTGATTCCAAATTTACCCTAATTAAAAGATAATTACACAAATTACTCATTGAACAATTAATGTTTAACTATCTAGTTAATTAGGTGTGTGCAACCCTACCATAAAATGTAGTCCTAACCAATAAAATTATGACACATCATCGTTCTCAAATTGATTATATTTATAACCAATTGAAATTAATTGTTCATAATCACATATAGTCGGACTCAATTTGTGATAATGCATATCGGCCATCAAAACTTGATTTGATGATAACTTTCGATCTGATGGTCCGATTAGGGCTTATGACCAGTCGATTTGATCGTTACAACATCAAGATCATTTTGGTGAAATGAGATTAAGGATCTAATGACCAGAATCAAGATGCATATGCCCAAGGTAAAATTATCCTTTTAACCTCCATGTAAGGTTAAATACGGGTTACAAAATGGGGTGTCAACAGAATGCCCCTCATTGGCAGAGCTTGAAAAGCGAATGTCAATGTATGAAAGAGACACCTAACTTTGCAATCAGTATTTAACCGTGGTGAATGCATGTAGATAAAAATGCAGATGGTCATGTTGTGGATCAAAATGTGGACCGAATCTTGAGGGAGATTGCCTACGTACCTCTTGGTGGGGGGATCATGTCCAAACGTAGTTTATGCATGCAATTTTTTTTTTTTTTTTTTTTTTTTTTGAATGAGTACAAGACATACTTACCTGAGGTCAAGAAAATATGGAGATTCTAGTCATGTGTTTTTGAGGACCAAAGGTTCTGGATCCTGGCTCATGTTTTCAGAGGACCTAGGATTTTTGGGCTTTGGCTCATGTTTTCAAAGGATCAAAGGTTTGAGATCCTGGCTCATGTTTTTAGAGGACTTAGGATTTTTGGGGTTTGGCTCATGTTTTCAGAGGACCAAAGGTTTGGGATCCTGGCTCATGTTTTCAGAGGACCTAGGATTTTTGGGCTTTGTCTCATGTTTTCAAAGGACCAAAGGTTTGGGATCTTGGCTCATGTTTTCAGAGGACCAAGGGTTTCTGGATCCTGGCTCACGTTTTCAGAGGACCTAGGATTTTTGGGCTTTGGCTCATGTTTTCAGAGGACCAAAGGTTCTGGATCTTGGCTCATGTTTTCAGAGGACCAAGGGTTTTTTTGGGCTTTGGCTCATGTTTTCAGAGGACCAAAGGTTTAGGATCCTGGCTCATGTTTTCAGAGGATCTAGGATTTTTGGCCTTTGGCTCATGTTTTCAGAGAACTAAAGGTTTAGGATCCTAGCTCATGTTTTAAGAGGACCTAGGATTTTTGGGCTTTGGCTCATGTTTTCAGAGGACCAAAGGTTTGGGATCCTGGCTCATATTTTCAGAGGACCAAGGGTTTCTAGATCCTGGCTCATGTTTTCAGAGGACTTAGGATTTTTGGGATTTGGCTCATGTTTTCAGAGGACCAAAGGTTTGGGATCTTGGCTCATGCTTTCAAAGGACCAAGGGTTTCTAGATCCTGGCTCATGTTTTCAGAGGACCTAGGACTTTTGATCTTGGCTCATGTTTTCAGAGGACCAAGGGTTTTTTGGATCTTTGGCTCATGTTTTCAGAGGACCAAAGGTTTGGGATCTTGGCTCATGTTTTCAGAGGACCAAGGTTTTTGGATCCTGGCTCATGTTTTCAGAGGACCTAGGATTCTTGGGTTTTGGCTCATGTTTTTAGAGGACCAAAGGTTTGGGATCTTGGCTCATGTTTTCAGAGGACCAAGGGTTTCTGGATCCTGGCTCATGTTTTCAGAGGACCTAGGATTTTTGGGCTTTGGCTTATACCGATGTGTGTGGCCTTTTACACTAGTACCTGCACAATAAACATTTTCAATTAGTAACAAAGTTATTCATTGAAAAGAACTCGGCATACCTAGCGGATGCCCCTAGTTTAGGACATATTCCATGCTTCGATGTATGCTGAGGGTGGACAATTGACTTGATGTTGCACCACTAGAAAATATGGAAAATGATCATAGCTTTCTATTCCTGAAGAAGAATTTAATGAAGATTTTTTTTTTTTTTTTTTTTTTTTGAATTTGGAAAACTTGAATTTTTTGAAGGAATTGAAAATTTTGATTGATGATTTTTTTTTTTTTTTTTGAAAAATTTGGAAATCTTGAATTTTTTCAAGGAATTGAAAATTTTGATTGATTTTTTTTTTTAAAGTAACCTAAGAAGTATGAGCCCAATGCCCCTAGTCCCAAGGCCTTTTTTGAAAATTCCTTTTTTTTTCTTTTTTTTTTTCTTTTTTTTTTTTTGAAAGATTTAGAAAGAATTGAATTTTTTTTTTTTTTTTTTTTGAAAATTGTCTTTTGTCTTTTTTTTTTTTTGAAATATGAAGATTTGTTCATTATCAAAAAGTGAAGAAGATGAAGATAAAGATGGAGTAAAAGTGATGAAGATTTATTCATGATGAGTTTTTTTTTTTTTTTTTTTTTTGGTTGAAAAACCTATCCTTTGAATGAGTATAACTTTGGCTGGAAGTTGATGCGAATTGCTAAGTTCTTGCTTAATTCCTGCAAAAAGATAATTTCAATTTAGCAATGGATTTATTCATTGAAATGAATTGGAAGTACTTAGCCAATGCCCCTAGTTTGAGGCATATTCCATGCTTAGATTGAAGCTGAGTTCATTTGATGTTGCGACCATTGGAGAACATGAAAGAAGATCATGGTTCGTCATCATTGGTTCCTGCAAAATGGCTTTCTTTCTCTAGCTTGTTAGAAACCAATTATCATGAAAACATTTTTGGCCATTGCCATTAGTGTAGACATGCTTGCAAAAAATGGATTGATGCCTCAAATGAAAACATTCTTTCATGCGAGAAGGACATATTCGCATACAATATAAATAGGCCAATGCCCCAAGTTTGAGCATGCTTGATGCAAAACAAATGAACTTAGCCTAACATGCACCCAAAAAATTTTATCACATTGTTTTGAATTCTAGCCCTAAAGTTGTTTGGGTGATTGAAACCGGGCCTTGGAGAGGCTGCCTATGTACCTCTTTCATAGAGGATCAGGTCAAGACGTAGTTCAAAAGAACTAGATTTTGGAAAAGAATGATTTTTTTTTAAAAAAAATTATGAACAAGAGGTGATCCTTTGAACAACCATTTTGGCAAATCAAAGTGTTTAAGAGTCAAACATATCTTTTTGAGTAGGAAGGATCAAGATCATTAAACTCATGTAATCAAATTTGCTTCATCCTTTTGAACATCATCAGATTAAGTCTCCCAAGGCAATCAAGAAATGAAATGTGATATTATTTATGAATCACATTGTTGGATGCAAACAAGGAGAGTGCTCCAGGTTTGGAAGTTCTTTTGAGTCATTTTGAGGATTTGAGAAATTTTGTCCTCGGACATATCATCCTGTGGGGTTTGACAATTTTAAACATTTTTCCTTTTTAATTCAAGAGAAAAATATTATTAGAGTTTAAGATGCGCCTACAATCAATTAGCAAGACTTCAAGGAGTCGCCACTGTGAGAGACTGCACCCCCGGCCCCTTTTATAGGATGTTGGGTCAAACCCACGTGAATGGAGTCGTATTATTGCCTCTCAAAATGGAGGTTCGACTAGTTATATTTTCCCCTTTAGATTAAAGGTTTTACAATGGAGTCGCCACTTATTTAATTATTGGGATAAATAAGAAAACCAAAATTGAAAAATTCCTCATTTTATTAATTTTCAATTGAATTTACATTGATCATAGGAAAATTACATGACTTTGGTCCTAGATACAATCTAAGATAAAGTACATGACTTTGTTTCCTAGTTACAATCTAGAAATTGAAAATTACAAGGATAAGCATTGGTCTATCAACCCTTGATCTAAGTTCAGAGGCTATGTTACAAGGTAGGAAGGTGTTAGGCACCCACTTTGCTCGGTGAAACCAGTCTTCTAGACTATGGAGGCCAACATTCATATCACATTATCCAATAAGTTATTAATCAATTTGCATGTTGAATTTAAAGTGTGTGCATGTGATAACCCTAATTCAATTTATTAAGCATTACATTTGAATTGAAAAATAAATTCTAGTAAATGTGTGTGTATGTTGATATCCTACATTCAAGGATTTGAAAGAATTATTAAACAAACATGTTTTTCATATTTTTTATGTGGATTTAAGATTAAGTCTAGTGATATGCATGAACATGTGATGAACAACGAAGAACATGTGAAGAACACATAAGAACAATTAAGAACATTCAAACATATTCAAGGAAATTATCATGCTTTAATCTTAGATTCTCATCATGGCAACATAAACAAACAGTTAGGGAAGGGGATTATACCTTCATGCAAGATCCATATGATGGAGGAGGGGACTCTTGATGGAAGTCCAAAGGGTGGAGGAAAAGAAGAGTTAGGAGAGGGAGAGTGAGTCTCACTCAATATTTTGAGTCTCAGGAAGACCAAGATATGACAAGACTACTCAACTTCACTAGAACTCAAGAAAAGAAAAGAGAGGGAGGTTTTTTTGTGTGTTTTGGAATGAAGTAGAGGGGGGGTTTATATAGTAGTGGTAGAGTAAATATGAATGAAATGACATTTAATGAGGGTTGACAAAGAATCATGAACCTAGACCTCATTTTAGTCTTGGAGGAAATCTGGTGCATTAAATGGAAAGATTGGTGGGAACGAGGAGCAAGCCAAAATTCGGTTTTCCCGTAGTTGTTGTAACAGCATATAGAGCCAATTTCGAATAATCATATCCGACTCAATTCTGATCAGAATTGTCTCATTCTTGTGCTCAAATTGAAGCACCGGATGTCTAGTTTCTGGGAAAATTAACCTTATTCACAGATTCAAAATATTCTGAGAGATATCAATAAAATGGTGAGCAGAGGTCATTTGTTAAAAAATGATTTCAGCATAATTAATATTAACAGATCCCAAATTAGCTCCCAATTAATATTAAATGGCTTCAATCACTCCCATTTCAGACTTAATTGGTTCCAAATTTACCTTAATTAAAAGATAATTGCACAAATTACTCATTGAATAATTAATGTTTAACTAACTAGTTTATTAGGTGTGTGCAACCCTACCATAAAAATATAGTCCTAACCAATCAAATTATGACACATCATCGTTCTCAAATTGATTATACTTATAATCAATTGAAATCAATTGTTTATAATCACATATAGTCGGACTCAATTTGTGATAATGCATCTCGGCCATCAAAACTTGATTTGATGATAACTTTCAATCTGATGGTCCGATTAGGGCTTATGACCAGTCGATTTGATCGTTACAACATCAAGATCATTTTGGTGAAATGAGATTAAGGATCTAATGACCAGAATCAAGATGCATATGCTCAAGGTGAAATTACCCTTTTACCCTCCATGTAAGGTTAAATACAGGTTGCAAAATGGGGTGTCAACACTGACCCTTCAACTTCCTACATGCTCCACTCATGTGACAAATTCTGGCAAGTCACCACTCACGAGTCAGTCGCGAGATCTAGTCGTGAGTTGCCTCTTGATTGCACACACTTGATCAATTCTTCACATTCTCTTACACACAACCCTTACATTATTCCCACCTAAATACAGGGTTTCTAAATGCTGAATTACAAGTAAATTTGGCACGAAATAAAGCCAACACATAGTTAAATAAATTCAACTTTACAAACCAAAAGCTCTCTCTTTACTTACAAGGGCTTCCCAATACACCAAGAACCTTCTCACTGATATGAATATGGTGAGATAAGGATTTGGCTTAAGATCATCTCAAGGGTTTGGCAATGAAGAAGATGAGAGTAGAGAAATTTGGAGATTCAAAGGCATAAGATTGTGGATAAATCAATCTTGTTTTTCTCTAGGGTTATTTTCTCAAAATTCTCTCTGGAAGCTCTCTACATTTCGTGGGTATAAGGGTATTTATAGTAGAGTATGAGAAGGAATGTGAAAAGTCATTTTTTAGCAAAACAGGGTGTACTGGCGAGTCACTTGTGACTGAGACAAATCGCAAGTTCCAGTCGCCAGAAAACAGAATGGCCAGACTGTACTTTTTGTCCTGTAGTGATCCAGCTGTCCTAACCCTTCAACTTCCTGCATGCTCCACTCGTGTGACAAATTCTGGCGAATCACTACTCGCGAGTCAGTCGCGATATCTAGTCACGAGTTGCCTCTTGATTGCACACACTAGATCAATTCTTCACACTCTCTCACACACAACCCTTACATTATTCCCACCTAAATATAAGGTTTCTAAATGTTGAATTACAAGTAAATTTGGCACGGAATAAATCCAACACATAGTTAAATAAATTCAATTTTACAAACCAAAAGCTCTCTCTTTACTTACAAGGGGTGGCCTCTTCAATATTCAACTTATGTTCTAGGGTTTGCAATGACCCTTATCTGAAGGCTTAGTCATGCACAACAGCTGTGAGGGCGTGTGCTAGCATCATCACAGTAGCCAAAAAATAGAATACATTGATCATGCAACTTGCAACCTTGTAGCAGGTCACCTAAGGTCACGAGATGACTCTGAATGTAGCTTTCCAAATAGCAAATAAGGCTCAAGTACATTTACCCCAAATACAATTAAGTTTAGGAAAGATAACTGTGGACCCCAAACCTATTGTGGTTGTGAAGCTAGGTGAAGGATTTGGGCCCCCAATCTATTTATTTGTGAGCTTTCTAGCAATCCTACGGGTAGGGCTCCAAGCACCAACCAGATAGTCCAAGTTGTATCCTTCTTGATAACCTACAAACCTCGCCCTCTAACAAATCTTCTTCCTCTCTTTTTGCTCACAATCCCTTCCCTCTGTGTGTTTTCCCTCTTTTCCCAGTGCCAATTGTAGACCCCAAACCTACTGTTTCTGTGAAGCTGGGCGAAGGATTTGGGCCCCCAATTTATTCATTTGTGGGCTTTCTAGCAATCCTACAAGTAGGGCTCCAAGCACCAACCAAATAGTCCAGACTGTATCCTTCCTGATAACCTCTAAACCTACAAACCTCACCCTCTGGTAGTTCTTCTTCCTCTCTTTTTGCTCACAATCCCTTCTCTCTGTGTGTTTTCCCTCTTTTCCTTGTGTTTCCCAATGTATCCCAGTGTTTTTCCCAGGTCTTTTTCCTAATGTTTTTCCAACCCCCTTCTTGTTTGTCTTCCCACCACTTATATAGTACCTCTTTAGTGGGATACTAATCATTATTATTTCACCAATTCACATGCATTTCCACTTTCGTCAGAATCCCAAGGAATCATCATTTCTTCTAAGGATTCTCTTGAAACTTGTTCCAGACGCCAAATAGTGTTTGGTAGCGAGTTCCCTAAAGGCACTAACAACTCTTGGCTACCGACTTTAGTTTGGTCAATTCTTCATCGGTTTCTCACCATCTCATCAATCAGTGTTAGGCCGAGTGCTATAGGATTTCCCCCGAACGATAATTTCTTTGTCCCAATACATGTGTTATTGGGCTGAGCTCACTCCAATCGAGTTTAAGGTCCATTACCCTCTTATGGGCTGGACTTGGCTACTCAGGCCAATTTTGGGCCTCAGCTAAATGGGTCGGTACTGATTTTTTGGGCCCAAACCCCCCACAGATACATTAAAATAAAAATAAAATACATACAAATTTGTCACTAAATAAAGCTAATTAACATAAACTCTTCAAAAAACAAATATAAACCACTTAAAAGAAACCAAACAATCAGTTTGAATCAATTTTCAAAATTCAAGTCACATATTACAATTCATAAGAAAAATTGTACACAAAAAGAGGGGATAAGTAGAACAAAAATGAATAATTTTTTAAATGAAAAAAAATATTTTTATTCATTTTAAGCAAGAGCAATACGTTACTCATTAGTTTCAAAATTTTAACTATGAATTTAAAAGTTTTATTTGACTTGGAATAGCACCGTCATATTGAGAAATATTCTGTTTAATGGCATTCGATCAAAGAATTTATTACAGTTGCATAAATGACTATCATGTAAAAAATGGCATATGGAAGCCACAATAAATAGTAATAATAATAATTTTTTTTTTTTTTTTTTTTTGATGAACCAATTTTATTATCATTAGAAAACTTCTAACCATGTGCATATGAATGAAAAGTCAACTTTGAGAAGAACAAATTTTTACTAGGAAGTAGGATGGTGTAGGGGATTTTTTTTTTGGTTCAAAAGTACACGCATCAGGATATTTGTGAACACTTCTTGGACAAAAGCTGGCTGGGTTGGGTATTGCGCCTGGTTCTTTCTGCAGGATGGACATGACTAGAATTGGGCTAGATATGTCCTAAAAAAATAAGCTCCGCTGAAGTAGTCTATACACAAATACTAATAAAATATAGCCCTGTAATTTGTTACCCGCGACAAAATTAGTATATTAATAAGTATTTAATGACTGTATTCTACGAAATGGGGCTGTCCTTCACCAAGCTTTTCAGCCGGCTTTTTGCTAAGAAAGAGATGCGTATTCTTATGGTTGGTCTCGACGCTGCTGGTAAAACCACAATATTGTATAAGCTCAAGTTAGGAGAAATAGTTACCACCATCCCTACCATTGGATTTAATGTGGAAACTGTGGAATATAAAAATATTAGTTTCACTGTGTGGGATGTTGGTGGTCAGGACAAGATTCGACCTTTAGAACATTCACATCAATAATTCTAAAAAATTTAGCATTTACCATCTCAAAATCCAATTTTATAACATATAATACACCACTTTACAATACAATCTATATCGAAACTTCTATTTTTTTTTTATCATTTCATTTAAATATTATTTCTTTATTATTTTTTAATAATTTTTTATTTTTCCTCTCTCCTCTGTCTCTCTCTCCTGTCTCTCTCTCTCACAGCATCGCCGACGCCACACTACCACATCCACCCACAACCTACAAATCGGAACCCAAGGCGTGAGAGAGAGATAATCATAGATCTGAACCGGTGAGGGCGAGTGGGAGGGTGAATCGGAGGCAACGGCGACCTGGTGACGTTGTGGCCAAAGAGTAGAGAGATCGAGTGACTGAGAGCAGAGAGATCGGCGACGAGCAGAGACCGGCAACGAGCAGAGACCGACGACGAGCAGAGATTGGCAACGAGCACAACAGACCATGAACCATGGAGAGAGAACAGAGAACAGAGATGAAAGAAGTGAGAGAGGAAAGAGTGAGAAATGAGAGAGAGCCATTGGGTTGGGTGAATAAAAAACCATTTTTTATTTTACAATACAGCTACAGTGCGCTCTCAAAAATGAGAGTGCACTGTAGCAAGATTGTAAATTTTATAGCATTTACCAGTTTTGATGGAAGGTGTTTTTTGGGGTTCAGCTGCTAAAAAATAAGATTTATAGCATTTAAGAGGCTTGATGAGAATGCTCTTATAGAGGCACTACTTCCAAAACACACAAGGGCTTATATTTGTGGTTGATAGTAATGACCAAGACCGTGTTGTTGAGGCTAGAGATGAGCTGCACAGGATGTAGAATGAGGATGAATTAAGAGAGGCTGTGTTGCTTGTGTTCGCAAACAAGCAAGATCTTCCTAATGCAATGAATGCTGCTGAGATCACTGATAAGCTTGGCCTTCATTCTCTTCGGCAACGCCATTGGTACATCCAGAGCACATGTGCAACTTCTGGTGAAGGATTGTATGAGGGACTGGATTGGCTCTCAAACAACATTGCTAACAAGGTTTAGAGGATTGCGGGCTGGTCTCTCTATACTTAAGCGATTGTGGCTAGAAAAGAGGATTTTTCGTTTTTGTTTAATTCTTTTGTATCCTACTACCCCTTACTTTGGTTGCGATCAAAATTAAATTTTCTGTAAGCTATTAGCATTTGCTTAAAAAAAAAAAAAAAAAGACTGTATTCTACAATATATATATACAGACACAGGATGGTTCCCTGCAGAATAGAACTTAGCCAAGAAAGATGTTGATAGCGCCTTAAAATGTATATTTATTATATATCTATTTGGGCGTTATATTCTTATTACTATGCTTAATTTGTATAATTAAATTATGATTTGCATTAGTCCCTATTATTTATCTTTACATAATTTCTTGAATAAAATACAATTTATTGTGTGTAATTTTATATTTTCAGGAAATCATGTGAAAAAGAAGTTTATAAGAGTTTGTGGAAGAATGGTGGTCAAACTAAAATTAAAGAGGAGTTAAAGGACCATGCTTAAATGTCTAAGAAGGTGCTATTGGAGTGCTTGAGACGTGCACGATGTTTGAAAAATGGAAAATATTAGGACCACAACTTTTGCTACAACTTGCTCACATGGCAAGTCGTGAGTAGTGGAGTAAAAGCATGGGTCCACAACACCACCACTCATAACTTGCCATCTGAGCAAGTTGTGGCAAAAATTGTGACAAAAGTTGTAGTCCTAGCATTACTCTTAAAAAATTCATATTTAAAAAAGAAATCATGAAGGTATAATCTAAAAAGGAAAAATTAGATTTGAGTACTGATCAGTATTTTGGGTTAATCTCTTTTCTTAAAATCCAATCGACACAATGTCAGATGGGCTGGAACCATGACTTAAAGCCCTACAATTTTGTAGTTTTGAGATGACAACATATTTGATTGTTCAATGAGATTTCTCTTTATGTATAAGTTCTTCCATGCTTTTAATAAGTTCAATCATATTTTCTCATTGTTTAAATGAATTTCTCATAGTTTCAAATAGAAATTAGGTTTTAAAGTGAATGAGTTTTTCTAGAAACTATTCTAATTGCATTGTCAATCTAGGTTACAATGTGTTCTTGAATTGTCTCATTTCAACTTAATTATAGGTTTTTCATTGTCTAAAAAAATCAATTATAAAATTTATTTCTTTTTAGATCATAAAGAATTTCATTTCGATATAGGGAAACACCTCGATGCCCTTGTATTTATACTACTGATTTAAATAAGTTATTATTATTATTCTTGTTTACAATCACAAAGAAAAATTACTCTTTTTCTACATTCAAATTTTTGTTTGATTACATTGTCTTTGAATCACCTTGTTCTTTGTGATTCGACCTCAGTACTCTGAGAATTATATTGTTACGATTTCCTACACTTAAAATTGAGTAAGCAATTTTGGTGCCATTGCCGGAAAGCTGCCGTGTATTCAAAGACAATTACCTCATCAAATTACCTCATCCCAAGGTATTCTACAGTGAGACCTTTTCTTTGATTACTTAGCCAACTCGGTCAGGACGTTGGCCGGGTAGGCCCTTCAGGTCCTTTTTTCCTTGCTCTTTTTGGACTTTCTCTACTGGGCTTGGGACTTTATTTGTTGACCTGATAACATTAAAATATAGGTATCAACATATGGAAGGCAGACAATTGTGTAATATAACGTGCTAAGCTAAAACACTTTCTCATTCACCCTTCTTCCTATCGTTATTGTTTATTATTTGAGAATTTTAAGGCATTGCACAACCTTTTTTTGATAGGTAATAAGACTTTATAATGAAAAAATGAACATCATGCTCACGATAGTGAACACTCTGAACAAGAAACAGATACAAAACTAGTTCAATCTTCAGAAAAACTTAATGAGATGTCGGCTCCCCCCCATCTGCTGAGTCGTGTAATTAATGGCAGGTCTGACAAGCTGACTCTGAATTCAGGCTTAGTCTGGCCCATATAGCCCCATGAAAAATGACCATTGTTTTCTCAATCATTTAGACGGACCCATGTAGCCGTTTTTTTTTAATTTTTTTTAATTTTTTGAGAGAGGCTATGTTAGCCGAGTTGAACATTCTTTAGCAAACTTTGAATTTGTTAACTAGTTATTTGATTTATTCTTTTTCCGTACTTCACAACTACAATTTTTTACTCAATCAAAAATCTATTCTAATGATTAGTAACTAAATTAAAATTGAAATAAGATTATTTCAAATTAATTAAATAGAATAAGTCTCATTTTAAAATTAGATTATAAAAGTTTCATACTTTCATTCAAAAATCTTGTAAATTATATGTAAATTGTCACAATATTTTTACAACAGCTAAAATGTCAGTTTCTTATAGGAAAAAATAAATAATAAATTAGGACTCACCACAATTAAAGATAAAAATAGTAAATTGCAAATTACATCCTTAAAATTTGAGATTGTTTGGATTTTATACCTCAAGTTTCAAAATTTAGGAGATAAAATCCAAATTCTAAAATATTAGGGTGTAAAATCCAAATGCTCCCAAACTTTAGAGGGTAAAATCGAAATTTTAAAATTTCAAAGTGTAAAATCCAAATACCTCTAAATTAGCTCTTTTTTCTTTATGTGGAGAAACTGGTTTGGAAGGCATCGTTCAACCATTTGGAATATGGTCCCAGCATGTTTAATGTGGTTAGTTTGGCAGGAACGCAATAGCCGCACTTTTGAAGACAAGGAGAGAACATTAGATCATCTAAAATCTCTCATTTTTGGTACTCTATTTCTTTGGGCTCGCATTTGGGGGTGTACGAATTGTATTTCTTTATCCGAGTTTTTAGCCTCTTGTTCCTTTATGGATTATCTGGGAGAATTTGCTCTAACTGTGTTTAGATGTAGCTTTCCACTGAAAGTTTATTTGTTAAATTATAATCTTACATAGAACAAAAAATGAGACTTGAACAAATTGCAAATAAAAATGAAGTTAAAAATGTTAGTAAAAAAAAAAAACTATTGCCCCGGACATAGTCAAGTTAGTCAGAAATAGTTTGGTACCTCTCAAAATAACTAGTATTAATGCTCACGGCAATGTTGAAAAAATCTAGACTTTAACAAGCATTATTTTCGTATAGGTTTAACCTTCCCTTAAAAGACATTGACTGGAGAATGAGAAAAAGAACGGGTGCAAGTCAAGAGTGAGAAAGAAAGTGAGAATCAGATGGTTGCAGATTCCAATCAGCAACATTTTTATATTGCATCTGTTCTTTTTCTTTTGTGAAAACATTAATATAAGGCACTACCTATATATCGAATCTCAGGGAGAATTTCCTAAGCCAATAATGAGTAGTTACTTTTGCTTGTCAATGCTCATTGCAATGTTACAAAGTCGTGAATGTATTGTTACGGGTAAGTGCTTCGTGTGTACAACGTTGAATGTGCATTATTATACAACTACTAAAATAAATATAACTTTGCTGAATATATCTAACCTAGAGTAGAATCTCATTAAAGGTTGTCACAACTTGGAGCAATCAGCCAATGAGATTTATAGAATCTTCATCTTCGGAAATGAATATTCACAACTGATGGCTGTGAGAACGAAGTATACTGAAAAGAGAGAGCAAGGGGTAAAAATGGATGGAACAGGAATGAAGAAATCTTTTTTGTCCGACCATCCGCGCTACCAGCTTCGGGACCTAATTAAAAAAACCAGAGCATAATTATCATGCATGCTCCAAAACTCAACTGAGCAAAGGAATTAAAGGTCAACCTTAATAACACAAGCAGAAGCTCATGTTGGAAGAATCAACGTGTGAATTAATGATCATGAAATTCAACCATCGCTGAGACCATTTTGTTTTGTTTTGTTTTTTGAAGATATTAAAAGGTATAGACATATACCTAGTTTGATCTTAAATTTGAGGGAACATGGGGGCCTTCTTAAAATGAACTTGATGGGATGGTCTGTTGACGGTCTATGCCGGTCGGTTGCAGATATCAGCTGCAACAGTGGACCAAAAAACATGAGATAATGGTAAGAGTTTCAGATGGCATAATGACAAATTGCACAGTAGCAACTGAGGGTGAGAAAATAACAAAAGAAGTTGGTTAGTTTGATGGTCAGCTTTCAGTCACTTTCTGGCTTGTCATTCAAAAGAGCATTCACAGCATGCCATTAAAAAACAAGTACTGGGTATGTAATAGCAAAGAGAAAGGAGGGAAAACAATAGTTTTTGAATCAAACCTTTTCATCAAACCGAAAGAGAGATTGGTCAAAATAGGGAGAAGGACTCTGCGACTGACAACTGAAAGGTAAAGAGCCCAGCATCTTCTTTACAAACTGCAGAATTCATTGGCTGATGAGATATGAGGTTAATACAACAAAGTTACATGGAGTATGCAATGATGGAGCTATACATCAACCTTCTTATTATGCCTAATAAACATACAATAACAACAACAAAGCCTTAATTCCAAATTTTTTGGACAACCTTACAAACATAAAATATAAAAATATTTACATGTAACAAAGCTGCATATGAAAATTTCACCTGTGAAGAGCTGGTTGCTTTATTTTTTATGGATCTTAGTTGCTCCAGAGCATGAATATTATTTGAGTGAGATGATATGAAATTCATATACAAAGAATTTCTTGATGTTGAGTGGAAGTGGTCGCAATACTGCTCAAACAAATGATATAGGTCCTCTGCAGAATTCTACAAAATGTATAAATACAACAACAAAGCCTTAGTCCCAAAATTTGGGGTACAAAACATAAGAGACAGCCACTGAAGTTACCTGATAAAATGCAACAATTTCAGTGGTCTCCATGTTATATACAGCGAAAAAAGCAGGGTGCTGATCAGCATTTCGTGATACCTGAAGGAGGTTCAAAGAAGTAAAACCATTAGACATATTTTGAACATTTTCCAATAATGAGCACAATGCATATTCTAACCAAGAAAGTAAAAGTTAAATAAAAATAACCCATATTCATTTATAAGAATCTACAACTAATTAATAAGCTTCGTCATTCTGTTAACCGGAGTGGCCACCACTTGAAAGCTCCAAGAGCTATCATGAATATTATAAGCTAAACTAACCAGTGTTTAGGCTAGAGACTAGATGACTTGAGAACAAAAAGAAACTGACTGGAATTCATGGGATCAACCTATTCTCAAAAATGATTTACCCAAATGACTAAGAAAAGAAGGCTAGAACTAAGATGTTTCAAGCCGAAATTTCAATGGAAGTCAAAATCAAAATACCCATTCATTAAGGAGGTAGTTCTCTTCTTAAATAGTTTATTTGTGACGTAACAAAAAGGTTGGTTGAAGGTTAATATAGTTGCTGATTTTTTTTTTTTTTTTTGATAGGTAACATAAAAATTTTATTAAAAAAAAAAAAAGCCAACCTGAGTACATTGGGGATGTACTACGAGGGCAAAAATCAAAAACCAAAATTACATCGCTCAAGTAAAACAGAAGGGAAAAACAAGAAAAATGAGACAAAGTGACACTCCAATTAAGGAGAGTTTGCAAGAAGAAGGACTTAGTCTCTAGCGTAGAACGTTCACATCCCTCAAAACCTTGAGCATTTCTCTCGCGCCAAATACACCACATCAAACAATGCAGCACAAGTCTGCAAAAGTCTATGTTGCAATGCTGTCCAAACTTAC
The DNA here is from genome assembly GCA_030021035.2 of Notholithocarpus densiflorus. Classification (NCBI taxonomy): domain Eukaryota; kingdom Viridiplantae; phylum Streptophyta; class Magnoliopsida; order Fagales; family Fagaceae; genus Notholithocarpus; species Notholithocarpus densiflorus. The sequence continues at coordinate 177,861 of JARYZH020000178.1, read as the reverse complement.
CCTACCAAGACTTAAACAACTCAATGACCTTGTGCAGCATAACCTAGTGAATTCCAAACAGGCAGAACACCAAAGACCACAACTCACAAGCTATGGTGCAATGAAGAAGAAGGTGATCCACTGATTCCCCACAACTCTTACACATATAACACCAATCAAACAAAAGAATATGCCTTTCAAGAAGGTTGTTGGTAGTTAAAATCTTACCTAAGGAGGCAGGCCAAGAAAAGAAAGCTACCCTTGAAGGAACCTTCAATTGCCACATCATTCTCCAAGGAAAGGAAAGGATAAGAGGGTAGGAGGGTAAAAAGAAAGATAAAATCCTCTAACCTCAAAACCACTATTCCTTGCTAACTTCCAACAAAACTTGTCAAGACCAATCCCCCACACAATTGAAGAATAGACCATATTTATAAACAGATCAAAAGCTTCTCGCTCCCAATCTTGTGGTGGATGACAAAATTGAACATCCATATGAACCCTCCCATCAGACCAACACATAACCTCCACCACTAAAGATTCCCTTGCCCTACTAATACAATAGAGTTTCAAAAAAGCCTCTTGAAGGGTACAATCCCCACACCACACATGCTTCCAAAACTTCACCCACATCATACCTAAGGAGTTTTGAAAAGTTCAACCAGCCACTTCTAATAAATCTCCATAGGCTAACACCATAAGCACTTGACACCTTTTTAGTGTACCAACCACCCCAAACATTCTCATATTTCGCCTCTATAACCCTCCTCCATAGAGCATCTGTCTCCATGTCATACCTCCACAACCATTTTTCTAACAAGGTAGAGTTAAAATTCCTCAATCGTCTTATACCAAGCCCCCCAACCTACATAGGCTTACAAATCTTAGCCCATTTTACCAGGTGTAATTTAGATTCACCACTAATTCCACTCCAAAGAAAATCTTTCTGCAATTTCTCCATACAATTAGCCACCTTCCCAGGAATAAGAAGAATGGAAAGATAATAAGTAGGTAAAGAGGAGAGAGAGCTTTTAATAAGAGTTACCTTAACCCCCTTATATAAATATAGCCTCTTCCAACTTGCTAATCTTCATTCCATCTTCTCCAATATAGGATTCCAAATAGTCAATTCCTTAAATTTAGCACCTAGGGGAAGGCCCAAATATTTCAAAGGAAGGGTTTGCTTACACCCTAACAGCCCCACCAAAACATCCATATTATGCACCACTCCAACCGGAACCAACTCAGATTTCCCCAAATTAATTCTTAGACCTGATACCTCCTCAAATTTGGTCAGAATCGCCCTTAAGATAACTAATTGATTAGGGTCAGCATGACAAAAAATAAGAGTGTCATCCGCAAATAACAGATGAGACACCATCATCGAAGAACTAGCCGTATTGCCTACAGAGAAACCCAAAAGCTGTCCAGCAGTTGCAACCACATCCAACATACGACTCAACGCCTCCATAACAATATCAAAGAGCAATGGAGATAAGGGGTCCCCTTGTCGAATCCCCCTAGAACTTCCAAAGAAATCAAATGGGCTGCCATTAAGCAAAATGGAAAATTTGACAGTTGAAATGCAACACATTATTACTTTTCTCCATTTCTCTAAAAAACCACACCGCTGAAGCATATAGATTAAAAAACCCCAATTCACATGATCATACGCCTTCTCCACATCCAACTTACACAACACCTCTGGAATCCCTCACTTCAATCTACTATCAATACATTCTAAACCAATTAAAACATAATCCAAAATTTGTCTAACCTTCACAAAAGCATTATGAGAATCTGAAATAAAGCCCATATGCCACCCTTCGAAACCGATTAGCCAACACCTTAGAAATAATCTTGTAGATCCCACCAACTAGACTAATTGGCCTAAATTCCTTGACCTCCATAGCAACAACTTTTTGGGGAATAAGGGCAAGAAAAGAAGTATTAAGACTCTTCTCAAACACAGCCTGAGAATGAAAATTCTGAAACACTTCCATAATTTCTGCCTTCAAAACACTCCAACAAGATTGGAAGAAAGCTATGGAAAAACCATTCAGGCCAAATGGCCTCTCTAGCCACAGTGCATCTGCCTTAGAGATGATAGAGAAGTCCACATCATCTAGAACAGGTCTATGAGCCACAGTTTCAGAATAGAGCTGCCTATAAAAGCAAGAAATACACTCCACTATAGCTTCCGGATCCAAAGTCAATTCTCCATCCACCATAATACGATCAATGGAATTAAGGTAATACCAACAATAAAATTCTACAGATGAAAAATTCGATGAATTCAAAACATAAAGAATGAGATAAATAACCATCATAGACACATCTCTTAAGTAATATCAAGCTGTGGTCTTATCTAGGGAAACCAAAGTAAAGTCCAACCACAGTGATTCAAAGGCTCATTCCCTAGAGCAGTCCTGTTCTATTATCCCTGAATTATTTGGAAGCATGTGGAGAAAGGCAGTAGGTTTAAGTCATTGTAAACCAAAATGCCAAAAAGGAGAAGAAAGCCTCACCACTCCCTCTACGCTACCAAATTTGATTAGCAGGTGGTGCCGGTCCAAGAATTGTACCTGTCCAAGAGTTGTGTATAAACAACTAGTTATTAGCCAAATTTGATGTGCACAATAAAACTTGTTCAACATATTTGAGAAAGATGGTATAAGGAAGATATGCAGGTAATGTTCACTTTTAAGTAATTTTGCAAAACAGTCACACAAACATGTATACAGTAAGAGCCAATAACCTACCTTCCAAATAATCAAGTCTACATAATCTTGAAAATGGAAATAAAATTTCTTCTTCAAGCACTGGACCCTCTGCAGAAGCCAAAAGATGGTGTAAGAGCAATGGAATAGATATTAAATTAGCCATCTCCAGCTGTAGGCCCCATAAACTCAATGGGCCTATGCGACTAAAAAGGATATATAACTAGGTGCGGAACTTTGAAACAGTAATAAATCTTGATGCATCAAAGCTAATGACAATTGAAAAGCAATATAGGTCCACCACTTCTTTTTTGGTAATTTCATGCAACCAATGGGACATGAACCCATGACCTTACTTTCTACCTTGGTGCTATAAGAGGAGAAGATACCATTGAGATAGAGCTTGTTGGAAGTCCACCACAAATTATTTGAATGACATCTAAGAGATTTAAAAAAGAAAGATTTTCACAGAACCAAAAAGATATGCCCAATCTAACCCATGGTTTTACTTTCTACCATGCTCCTATAAAAGGAGAAGATACCATTTGAAATAGAGCTTGTTGGAAGTCCACCACAATTTATTTAAATAGCATCTAAGAGATTTAGAACAATGAAAGATTATCACAACCAACCAATCTAAGCATAGGGCAAGGACTATTCACTAAAGCAATCAAATTGGAAGACATATCCTAGGAGACTTCTAAGATCCTGACTCTTTACTATTTGACTAATTTATACTACTAGAATAACTACTTACCAAAAAAAAAAGAAAAAAAGAAACTACTAGAATAACACATTAATAGACCTTGAACAGCACATTGTACCCTTATCTTCCCTTGAAAGAATTTTCGCTTAGATCTTTTAAACTATTGTCATGATGTTCTACATGCAGCCCCTTTTTCCCCTGTGGGGAATTTGGTCAAAACTCATTCTTGAGTTTCAGCACTAGTCTGCACATCAAAAACCGAATTGGCTATTGTTCCCTTGGAAACTATAATTGTTTAGTTATTGACATGCTTAAAACTTTGTATTCTCAGTTTTTTTTTTTTTTTTTGGTTTCAGTGTTGCATCCTGGCTTGTTTTTTGTTATTGCGTTGTAAAATAGGCCTCTACATCTGATTGAACCAGCTGAATTTCTTCTTATTTTCTCAAATTTATAGATATGTCCTCTTTCTAGGTGTAACTTGGTGAATTGGTCTAAGGTATGCTCTCCTTCCCATTCTGGGGGTCTAGCAATTAGAAATCTAAGATATTTTAATGAAGCGCTATTGGGAAAATGGTTGTGGAGCTTTGGGTCTGGGAGAGAAGCATTATGGAGAAGGGTTAAATATGGTTGTGAGGAGGGAGGTTGGTGCTCTAATTTTGCTCTAGGCTCCTATGGGGTGAGTTTATGGAATACTATTAGTAGTGGGTCTACTTTTTCTAGCTACATTCAGTTTGAAATTGGAGATGGGACTAGAGTGAGATTCTGGCATGATGACTGGTGTGGGGATAATCCTTTGAGTGTGTGTTTTCCAAAATTATTTGGAATCAGTAGTGGTAAGGAGGCTTATGTGGCTGATCTCATGCAGTTCCCTAGTTGGGTTCTTTACTGGGACTTGGAATTGTTGTGCGCAATTAAGGATTGGGACTTAGAATGTTTGCCTATTTTTTGGATGTTATATATGGAGTCTCGTTGAGGGGGTATTGGTGAGGATAAGATTTGTTGGATGCTTGCTAAGAGTAGGGGCTTTGAGGTGAGCCGTTATTATCAGGCTATGTTGGGTATATTTATTCATTCCTTCCCTTGGAGTATCCGTTCCAAAGTCGCGTTTTTTGTTTCGATTGCAACTTTGTAAACTATTTTAACTATTGATAAATTATGCAAGAGGAAGATGTGAATTCTAGATTGGTGTTATATGTGCAAAAGTTGCGTTTTTTGTTTCGATTGCAGCTTTGTAAACTATTTTAACTATTGATAAATTATGCAAATGGAAGATGTGAATTCTGGATTGGTGTTATATGTGCAAAAGTAACGTAGAATCGGTAGATCATCTTTTATTACATTGTCCTATTGTTTTTGAGTTGAGGTCTATGGTATTCACTTTGTTTGGTATAAACTAGGCAATGCCAAAGATTGTGGTTAAGCTCCTAGTACGTTGGCAAGAAAAATTTGGCCACCATCGTAAAGTGTTATTTGGATGGTTGTATTGTTTGATGTGGTGTATTTGGCAAGAGGAATAACCGATGTTTTCAAAACTTTGAAAAAGACAATAGCCGACTTAAAACTTTTCTTCTTTATAACACTATCGGATGGATGTCTATCATAGGAAGTCATTCTATTTTTTCAGTTTATTATTTGATGGATGCTTATAATTTGTGTATTTGATTGTTTTGGTCCCCTGCTGTATACTTGGGTGACTCCTTTTTATGACTTTGAATAAAAAATTTATTACTTATAAAAAAATTTAAAAAAAAATCCCTTTGACTCTCAGAGCAAGGCCATCACATGGTATGCATTCCAAGAAGGCTAAAATGCAAAACCTACCCTCTATGTTTTACTAAAATTCATTTCAGTCCTCTAACTTTGCTTTCATTCATTTCAGTTCTCTAACTTTCAAGTTTGTTGGTTTTTCCATTAATTTTTGTTATATGTTGTGGTTAATTTTCCAATTTTTTAAAATTTCTTCAAATTTTTTAAATTAAAAAAAAAAATCAATTAATGGTTGAAAAGTATTTTCCTTTTTTTTTTCTTCAAACATTTTAACAAAAGTTGACGGAAAGACCTTAATTAAATAAATTTGAAACTTAAGAGTGCTAAAATGAACGAAAACAAAGTTAGAGAACTGAAATGAATTCTTAAGAAACTTAGAATTCAAAGAACCTAGCATTTTAATTTTTAGCCTTCAAAGAACCTAGCATCAGACTTTGAAATTATAATTTTTTCCAACATTAATGTTTAGAAGGGCTTTTCCCTCTGAGTTGGATACCAACTGATGAGAAACAAATTCACATCCACTTCCAAAATCATAGATGATGGAGAAATGGTTGAATTTGCTAGCAGGCCACTATTACTAGTAAGGAATAGATTACAGATGACTTAGTGGTCTTTGCCTTTCACCTTTCCTTGAGATTTTATGTTGTGATGGACAATGAGCTTTGGATCAAATGGCACCTCCTCCTCCCACAAGGGGACTGAGTGTGTGTGTAGCTTAACAATTAACATCAATCAAGTCCAACAAAATCAATCAGTATTAATAGGTCAAATTTGGTGTCTACAGTCTAAACCAACTCTCTTGTGGTGGGAGAGACTCAGCCCAGTGAAGTGTAGCTCTTGGCAGCGAGGAAGACTAGATTGGTCTGGAAAACATGTGAACTATTTTTCAGTGGGCTAAGATGGGCATGAAACAATGGATTGAATAACAGACCTGATTTATCAATTACTGACGACACCAAATTTGACCCATTAATACTAATTGATTTTGATAGACTTTATTGCTCGTGATTAATGCTATTGGAGATATTTGGTTTTTATATCTATATATCATGTCATCTCATTTAAAGTTTTTTCCCCCCACATTATTCACTATTGTAGATAGTGTTTGATAATTCAATAGTTGGGGTAGGGGGGATTTGAACCCTAGACGCCTTTGTTGGAGACTGTTGGATCATGGATTATGAGATTTGGGTTTGAAGTTTTCTTCCAACACTTAGTGATGTTTCTTGGGTTCTTATCTCTAAGTGTTTCTTGAGTTCCTTTCTTTATCTTATGCTTGTTGTTGATTCCAAGCAACCCTAGGTGGTGATCCCTAGATTCTATTTTTCTATTTTCATCACTTAGTGGTGATTCCTAGGTTCTATCTTTCTTGTTCTTCTTTGTTTCTTCACACCCCTATTTTGAGAGTTCATTGTCCTGCATCATATCCAACATTATAAATTCATCAAGGATAGAGCTATGATTATTTCACAATGCTTCGTGAAATGCAAGTAAATAGAGAGAGAGAGAGAGATGAGAACAGCCAAAGTTGCTCACAGATAACTGAAACAATACTTATATTCAGGAAACTGGAAAATAAAAATAAAAAAAATAAAAGGAAGGAAAATTATATAACCAACCAACGTCCAATCTTTTTCTTCATTCCATATTCTGCGGAATATGAATGAAAGCAAGCGTTGTTTGATGCCACTCAGAAAAGACTCTTCTAGATTAGGCTGGCTGTGATGTAACCCATTCTGAACATGATTCTGAGGCAACTGATGCATTTTACTTTTGTCAGGAAATGCCATGCACTGCCATCAATGGCTGAAGGGTCAGTTCAGAGCTCCAAAAACCAAGACATTAGAATAAGTTTTTATTAATCAAACTTTGTTTGATTTGAATAATAAGGATATAGAGGAGAATGCGGCAAGGTAATTATTGAAATCTGCAGATGCACATGCAATCCATAACAGAAAGCATATAGATCAAACCAACCCAGAAGGGAAGGCTAATTAAACACGAAAAAAAATACTAAGGCCACCACACCAAACAAAAGAAATAGAAAAAGAACGGTCAAGACTAAAGATATACTCAACAGTTGAGAAAGTAAAAATGCTGTACCTCCAAATAGCCACATAGTTAGCACAAACCAAGAATTTATCACAAGTACAGGAGCCATTAGATGATAACATTTTGATGGTGGAGAGAGAGAGAGAGAGAGAGAGAGAGATAATATAGACAAAGAACTTTGTGGTTCTGCTGGTGCATCCTAATAGATGAAACTCACAAAATATTTCTGTTCTTTTTGATCCCATTGTTAAGCAGGCAACTGCAAGTAGAGATTCAACCCTTTTTACCCTACCCAAGGGCATTATTCTTTTCCACTATTCTAGGAAATCTGAAGTGTAAAGCCTGTTGAACTTAAGTGAATATCAAAAGCTTAAAAAGAAATGGCACTTGCCTGAGCATTTGAATTGAGAAAAAGTTCATCATCTTCATGACAATATGCCCCAATAGCTCGTACGTCCACAAGGTTCCCAGAGTCCCTAATTTGGAGAATGTGTACTGTTTGATAGCGAAGTGACACAATAGCCAATAGATCATCATACAAGAAGACACCCATGTTATGAGGCAGATTAACAAAATCATTGTGGAAGACTTTCTCATCTAGTATAACTCCATCTTCCAATCTAATTGCACAAGAAGATTGTTAGATAGGCATAAAGCAATCTCTACAAATAAATTAAACCTTCAGTGTGTAAATTTCTTGAAAATTGTAAAACCACTGATACGAAAACAAGATCACGTACCTCAATAGATGAAAGGTCATCTTTTCTATTGATGGGAATCCCGGAATAGCTCCTCCAGTAGCAGGTGCATCTTGGCTTGGTACAGTAGAAGTAGCAAATATTCCATATTGGTTACTATCCATGTAAAGGAAGAAATCTTTGCATATAAGTTCATTGCAGGAGGCAAGTGATACACTATATAACTGTGTAAAGAAGCTTTCAAATCTCCTTGCTTTTGAAGGTAGATCATGAGCATCACAATCTTCTTCTTTGCATGAAAATGAAAGCCAGGTTGGCCTGTAAACAATCAGATCCTGATTATTTCTGCTGAAACTAATAAGGTATTGACCATCATCTGTAAATTTGCGAAATGAATGGTCTGGGCATTCAACATCATATATGGTAAAACTTGGAACTAAATTCTCATAAAATCTTCTAGCGCAATGAACCTGCAAGCAAAAAAGTTTATTTGGTTTCTTGTTAAAATTTTTAAATTTATTTTCTACCAAGCTGCTTCTTTTATCCAATCAAAAATGAAAAATCTTAAAATGACAACATATGAGTTCCTACCTAAAGTTCCCGGGCTGTAAGAAAAATATTTTCTTTGATAACAATATTATAGTTTCTTCTTCAATCATAAAATAGTTTTACTATGATCAACAAATGTATAATAAGAGAAGGAGATGGCAAATAAAAGAAAAGAAATGAATGTTCCAAAAGAAAAATGTTTTAACATTCTTCATACATACATACATACATATATATATATATATATATAGGGGCGGGCTTTGGTTCTTAGGTCGAAAAGATGAATGGATTAAGGTTCAAAGAGCCTAATACAATAAATTTGTAGAGAGTGGGCTAAAAAACTAGGCTTCAATGAAGTGGACAACGACCTCAATGGGCTAAAGATGGTAAGAGAGTAAGGAAAAACAATGGATAGACAAATGTGGTGCACAGAAATTCTTCCTCGGCAATGTCCAAGGAGAGTAGTTCTTGAATATATTTCTCTTAGACTTGGTTACAGTTGCTGTTCTTAATGCTACAATGTTTTCTCTACAGATTTTCTGCTCCTTCTCTAGAGGGTCTCTTACATTATATAGCTCCTTTTAGATGATCTTGGCCCTCCATTTGTTGATCGTTCAGGCCACTACTTAAGTACTTGTCCCATCAAACACCTTCCCAAGCCCTTGGTGAGTTGGGGCAGCCAAGACAGCACTGTTCAAGGGTCTTCTCCACATAAATGCAGCCAAGAGATTTGGTGAGATACATTAAATGTGGTGGCAACTACTATCCCTCCAGTCATGTCACGGCTAGCCCCCTCCCCGAAGCTATTTCTCTACTGTATGACCTCCTCTAGTAACGTGCCACTGACGTGGCCTTACTATCCGAGTGTGTGGCCTCCTCGACACGATAATGAGCTCTTCAGCCATGGATAAGACACGTGGCACAGGTACTTTATTTAAATTCTTGTGCCTCACAATAATCCCTCAAAACTCCGACTTTTTCCTCTTATCCGAGAAGAAAAATGAGGTTTTGACTTTGGAATATTAATCCCACATGTTTCTTTGATTTCCACATGTGAAAGCGTCACTTCGCGTGTCCCGCAACCGTTCTAGCACTTCGGAGTCCCGCAACCGTTCTCTCTCCGTTCTTTTGACTAAAGAGTCAAATCCTGACTGCAAGTGCCTAGCCTGGTTCAAATACTCCTGCATTCTCACATCCCTGGCTTCCAGTTCTCCCTTTACTTGGCCTACGACCAATCTCGAATCTGAAAACATCTCTACTGTTCTTCCTCCCATTTCCTGAACCATGGCCATTACCACCAACAAAACCTCGTATTCAGCCTCATTATTTGTGGTCGAGAAGCCCAGTCTTAAAAATTTCTCAATGATGATCCTTTCAGGAAATACCACAACTAGCCCTACTCCTAATCCCCTCTGGTTTGCCGCACTATTAACATACACCTTCCAAGATAGAGGTTCCTGTAAGGAGATCATCCTAACTGATTTTCCATCCATGCTCGACCTTTCACCGCTCTCTTCAAACGAAAGCTCAGCAAACTCAACCATTAAATCGACGAGGACCTAGCCCTTTATAGAGGTGCGAGGCATGTATTTAATATCGAAGGCTCCTAGGATTGTTGCCCATTTTGCCACCCTCCCTGTGTAATCAGCTTTTCGAAGCAGTGATCGGAGAGGGAGTTAGGTTAGAACTACAACAATATGAGCCTGGAAGTAATGTGGGAGCTTCCACGTAGCATGCACTACTGCCAAGATGGCCCTTTCCAAGGGTAAGTAACGAACCTCTACCTCATGTAATGATTTGCTCACATAATATACTAATCTCTGCACCCCATTATCATCTCGCACCAGTACCAGACTCATCGCGTGTGAGGCTACAGCAATGTAAACGAACAAAACCTCATCCTCCTCAGGTTTGGACATAATAAGTGGCCGAGAAAGATATTCTTTCAGTTGCTGGAAGGCCGAGGAACACTCCTCCGTCCATTCGAATCCCTTCCACTTATGCAATAACTAGAAGAAGGGCCTACACCTGTTTGCTGACCGAGAAATGAATCGATTCAAAGCGGCAGTCATTCCTGTCAACTTCTGGACTTCTTTGGGATTCCGAGGAGGCTGCAGGTCGTTGATTGCTCTAATCTGATCTAGGTCGACTTCAATTCCGCGGTGGGTAACCATATAACCCAGAAACTTGCCAGAGCCTACCCCAATAGAACACTTAGCGGCATTGAGGCGCAGTTTGTGTCTCCTCAGTATCTCGAAAATGTCTCCAAGATCATTTATGTGCTCGGACTCCACCTTACTCTTTACCACCATATCGTCTATGTAGACCTCAATATTTTTGCCCAGTTATGGTTCGAACATCCTGGTTATCATTCTCTGATAAGTAGACCCCGCATTCTTCAGCCCAAAGAGCATCACTTTGTAATGATAGTTCCTTGTGAGCGTAACGAAAGAAGTCTTCTCTTGATCACCCAGAGCCAATGGTATCTGGTGATATCCCTTGAAAGCATCCAAGAAGCTCATCCAAGGGTGGCCCGCGGTTGCATCCACCAACTGATCTATCTGAGGCAAGAGAAAGGGATCCTTTAGGCAAGCCTTATTTAAATCCGTGAAGTCCACACACACCCGCCATTTTTCATTCTTCTTCTTCACTACCACCGTGTTGGCCAACCGCTCGGGGTAAAACACCTTTATGGCATCAGCTCGCTTAAGTTTGAGTACTTCATCTTGACAGCATCAAAATGTTCCTTGGAGGAGCGCCAAGGTGGTTGCCTTCTAGGCGTTTAGATGGTGACAAATAAAGCCCGGATCTACCCTGAAGGCCTTGTAGGCGCTCCATGCAAATACATCGATATTTTTTCTAAAGAAATCTATCAGCTCTTCCTTCTCCCAAGGAGGTAGCTGAGCCCTGACTTGAAAGAATTTCTCCTCATCGTCGCCAATGACAATTCTTTCTAGTTGCTTGCACTTAGCCCCCTCTGCCACTGCCCCTGTAGACAACGCTGGAACCTTTGATTGCTATAAATCCTACTCGGCGGAAACTAAGGATTCTCCCCCAGCCTGATGTCTAATTGCAGCCACCAAGCATTGCCTAGCCATAGACTGGCTCCCCAACAGTTCTTCAACCCGGCCCCTCAACAAATACTTCACCTTCAGGAGCAGGGTGAAAGGTTCGACCCCCATAGCGTGAAGCCAAGGCCTTGCCACAATGGCAGTGTAGAGGGAATAGGCATCTACCACAATGAAATTCACTTCCACGATCTGTCCCTGTCTAAACAGGCAATCGGATTTGGCCCTTTGGAAAGACAATCTTGCCATCAAACCCTATTAGAGGGGAATCATAGCGTGTCAAGTCCTCGAATCTCAGCTTCAGTTCCTTAAATAGGTCAGGGTACATGATCTCTGCGCCGCTGCCCTGATCTACCAGCATCCTCTTCACATCATACCCTCCTATCCTGAGGGTAACTACTAGGGCATCATCGTGTGGCTGCAAGGTTCCCACTTTGTTTTCATCGGAAAAGCTCAGAGCTAGTTGGACCCCAACATTACTCCTCTTCGAATTAGGGGGCGAGTCTTCGATAAATGGCTGAGCTATGGACAGCACCTTGGATGGCCAAGAACCAGTCCTTCCTAGAGCAATAAGAATGACATTGATTGTACCCAAAGGCGGTCTCGTAGACGCGTCCCTCTGAGCTCCTGAGCCCGCTTGGCCGCCCTGCCCGCTGGGTTGATACAGGAATTGCTTCAACTTTCCAATTTTGACTAACTGCTCCAAGTGACTCCACAACGTCCTGCAATCTTCGGTAGTGTGCCCCCGCTCCTGATGGTATTGGCAGTGGAGACTTTGGTTACGCCTCGTGGGGTCTCCCCCCATCTTATTGGGCCATTGAAAGTATGGCTCATGCTTAATTTTCTTCAAGATTTGGTGTACTGGCTCTCGGAACACAATACTAACTACCTGAGTAGTAGTGGATCCTGAATGCCCTGCAAAATCTCTCCGTGGCCGGTTGTTATTATATCTATCCCGGTTGTTATTATATCTATCCGACCTGAAATCTCTTCTATCCTAAGGGACCACCTTAGCTTTCCCCTTTCCCTGTTGTTCGTCCTCCTCGACCTGCTTATACTCATCAATGCGGTCCATGAGCCGACGCACACTCCTGACGGGTTTTCTGGTCACAGATTTTCTCAGGTCGTGCTCGACGAGCAAGCTGACCTTGAAAGTCTTTATAGCTACGTCATCAAAATCCCCATCTATCTCGTTGAACATCTCCCAGTATCTGTCAATGCATACGTTTTCAAGGTCTCCCCCTCCCGCATTGTCATGGATAGCAAAGAGTCCAAAGGCCGAGGAACCCTACTGCAAGTCACAGAACGAGCCCCAAAGGCCCTGGTGAGCTCCTTAAAGAAGCTGATAAAACCTTCTCTCAAACCATCAAACCATCTCATTGCCATGGGCCCCAAACTGGAGGGGAACACTTTGCACATCAAGGCTTCATTTCGGGAGTGAAAGGCCATTCTCTGGTTGAAATGGCTGAAGTTCTCCACCAGGTCTGTTCTGCCATTATACATGGTAAATGTTGGCTGAGTAAAACGTCAAGGAAGTTTTCCTCCTTCAATTCTACGCGTAAACGGTGATTTAGAGATCTGGTTAAAAGCTCTGCTCATAGCACCGTTGCCCAGACTTTTGCGAGGTGGACTCTTACTCCTCCATTTGTAATGACGATCTTCATCGTGCGAAAAAGACTCATTGGGAGGAGTCCTGGACCTGGGCCTGTAGTTACCATCTCCCCCATCGTCAGAAGAAGGGTTAGAATCCGAGGGAGTCCTTCTTCATCGCTCGCGGCATAGTCTTCGGCGAAGACGGTCCAATCTCCAACTGCAAGCTTTTGGTATTCTCCTCGTGAGAAATGTGGCTCCTGCCTCGAGATTGACTCCTGCTAGTATGTGTGGTGTGCACACTAACCTCACGGTCCCTCCTCCGTTCAAGGTTGAGGAACTGATCCTGACGTTGGGAACCAATAGACTCCTTTCGTTCTTGCCCCGATCCTACCATGGTTGGACGTTAGACTCACTAAAGCTCAAGCTATTCCCACAGATGACGCCAATTGTAAGGGCGGGCTTTGGTTCTTAGGTCCAAAAGATGAATGGATTAAGACCCAAAAAGCCCAATACAATAAATTTGTAGAGAGTAGGCTAAAAGGCTAGGTTTCAACGAAGTGAACAACGACTTCAATGGGTTAAAGATGGTAAGAGAGTAAGGAAAAACAATGGATATACAAATGTGGTGAACAGAAATTCTTCCTCGACAATGTCCGAGGAGAGTAGTTCTTGAATACATTTCTCTTAAACTTGATTACAGTTGCTGTTCTTAATGCTACAATGTTTTCTTTACAGATTTTCTGCCCCTCTTTCTCTGGAGGGTCTCTTACATTATATAACTCCTTTTAGATGATCTTGGCCCTCCATTTGTTGATCATCCAAGCCACTATTTGAGTGCTTGTCCCATTAGACACCTTCCCAAGCTCCTGGTGATTTGGGGCAATCAAAGCAGCACTGTTCAGAGTCTTCTCCACATAAATGCAGCTAGGAGGTTTGGTGAGATACATTAAATGTGGTGGCAGCCACCATCTCTCCAGTCATGTCAGGGCTAGCCCCCTCCCCGAAACTTTCTCTACTGTATGACCTCCTGGTAACGTGCCACTGAGGTGGCCATACTGTCCGAGCATGTGGCCTTCTCGGCACGATAATGGGCTCCTCGGCCATGGATACTATACATGGCACAGGTACTTTATTTAAATTCTTGTACCCCACAATATATATATATATATATATTTATTTATATCTGTGAACTTGATACACATTGTCAGTCCACTTCCTAATATAGTATTAGAGCCTGGTTTAACTGTTCCTGGACTCTCCATGCGCTTGGCCCATTTTTCTCTATTTCAGATGGATTAGATGGGTCTATGCCTCTGTTAGTTTGTCTTTTTCATTCCTTGCTTTTATTGGTAACTATACACAAACCTAGTAGGTCTTGAATCCATAAATCTCACCCTCCACCTTGTTCTTACAAGGAGAAGAGATTCCATTTGAGCTAGAGATCATTGGCCAGTTTGTCTGCATTCCAGGTAGGTCATTAATTTTGTTGGGCCAGGACGAGGGTAATTATCATAGCATGTGTTATGCATGGAATCCTCAGTGCAAGCTTCCGTAACCCTATAATTAGTTTCTTCTGTTCTGCACATGCAAGTCCTTTGGTTGGTTCAGTGCATCTAAGCATGCCTAAACACAAGGGGAAGCATTAATGTTAATGTGTCTATGAGCTTGACACACTTTTTTTTTATAGGTAATCAAAGATTTATTACATAAAAAAGGACATCATGTTAACGATGATGAACACTCTAAACTTAAAACGAATACAAGTAATTCAAGAAGAGACACAAACAGAAGGAAGAAATTCAGAAATGGAAATACATTGCGTAAAACTCCAAATTCTACCCCACAGAAATAAGGTCCCAACTAGTATAGGCTTCAAAAGATCTACTGATCTCACAATATCTTCAAAAGTAGGATTATTACACTCCCGCCAAATTAACCACATTAGAAAAGCTTGAACCATATTCCAAATATTAGAGGAATGCTTCCCCAGCCAATTCCACCAACCAAAAAGAAGGGAGGCTACTATTGACCCACTTCCTCATAGATTAAGCTTTTGAGACTAATGGTCACCATCAAATAAGATATAAAAAGGTCCAAATTACCAAAATACAAGATAAGCAAAAGACTTCAATCCAAAGCAAACCAAGAAAAACCTAAGTGAGTGGAAAACACACATCTAGAGGAAAAGGCAAATCCAAGTTCACGGAAAACCATGTTCAATCCTCCATTATGCAGCCCAATCATGAAGCAGTGATTTCAGCTAGTCAATAATAGTAAGGATACATAAAGAATCAAGATCTTTCAAGTTGCACAAGTCCACAAATGGAATCATACGAATTGAAAAATGACAAGATTAAGAAGAAGATACACTAGTTCCGGGAGCAGGAGTGCAGATTTGTCGCTGAAAAATCCTTGCAACGATGTTGTTACTTCTAAACATTACTACTGATGCCCAAACTCAATCGATATCCCCCCTGGAAAGCAGTAAATGAAAATTGATATAAGTTAACCATCTATTAGAAGCATCATTTCAATGTAGCCATGCATGCCGAGACCTATTGCAGAAAGTTTTTTTTTTTTTTTTTTTTTTTTTGGTAAGAATAGAACTCAAATTTGCAATCCAATTATAATATTAGATAAGAAGCAATGGTTCTAATAAATTTTAACAACTATGAGAAGATAGTTGGGTGCAGCATGATATGAATCATGAAACTAAAATTGGTTGATACATTGCATGATAGAAGAAAACATGGGTAGTTCACTTCTAGTATTAATCAAGTAACAACACCCCCCCACCCCCCCCCACCCAAAAAAAAAAAAAAAAACAAACAAACAAACAAACTCTCTCATCTACAAATAATAGTAGTAGGAATTCCGTTAAACAAATAATGATGATGCTCCAAATGGTAAAGAGAAGAAACAGATTGGTCAACTATTCATAACTACTTCTGAGGACTTCTACAATGGCTATGGATTTTAGATATTCAATGTAGCTGTTTTGTGCATAAATGCAATAGCAACACCAAGGTTTTTTTTTTTATCATACTAAATTGATCTATACAGCCTCGAACAACGTGCATACAGACAGCTCTGTAAAAGTAAAAGGCAGGCAATCAAAAATTTAAGCAGGAGCAAGAATGCGTGGTCATTTAAGTGACAACAGGATTGAGGCGATGAGCGGCTGAGAAAAAGGCTTTTTTTATGGGAATAAAAGTATAAGAGTATACGATGATGACCCATAAGATAAATTTTATATACTAAAAGGATGAAGAAGAGGTAGAAATAAAAAGTAAAACCATAGAGAAGGCACTACGGATGTCTTTTTTTTTTTTGATACATGAGAGGGGTCTAGAAAAATCCTTTGAATACAGATTATAGAGAGGGAAAATTATTAAACAAAAAAAGAGGGAGTAAAAAACTGATGCGGTAAGAGCAAATACAAAATCTCAGTAGAAGCTACTTTCATTAGAAAGAACACACATGCTCTAAAGAATCCTAAAAAGAGCAATTACAATTGCAAGACTACGTGTTAGATTGATGAGAAAAGGAAAGATGAAAGAGGTAAGGGAAATCAACAAGATGCGTGTCCCTTTAGAGATATAATCAAGCCAGAAATAAAATTTTGATCCAAATTAGGCCCAAGTTCTATTTTTCTCCTTGACATTTAAAAGTTTCAAATTTACCCCTGAATTTAAAAGGTCACAATTTTTTTTTTTTTTTTTTTTTTTGTTTGTGTGATAAATATGGTAGCAATGTTATCCTTCCATCACTTAGCTATGAACTGAATTGCACATGTGGAAGACAGAAGGTTGATGTTGCATAACTACAATCTGTCCTGGTGAGAATTTTGAGATAAATGGTTGCCCCACCCCACGCACCCCCCGTCCCCACCCTCCCCAAAAAAAAAACACAGCCCACTCTTAAACACAACTCATGCTGCCACCACAAACAGCCATTTGATATGGAAAACGGGCTAAATTGCAAAGATTTAATTCGTTTATGGACTAAATTGAAACCTTTTAGGGACGAAAATTGGACTTACGCATAATTTTACCACCAGAAGTTTATTTATCCATAGTTTTAGTAGATGCAACTAGATGTATAGTTAATTTCAAGATAGAAATTTGGAGAGATGCTTTAGAATCTAAAAGCTTTCAAAGTATAGACAAAGATGAAGGGATTGTAAGATTTGATAGTCAAGGGATACCAAAGAGTGAATGCTTTCAAAATCTTGGACGATTTATTCATAAGGATGGGGAGATTGAAGAGGATATGAATCATATGATAAAAATAGGGTAGATGAAGTGGAGAAGCACATAAGGAGTATTGTGTGATTGTAGAATATTCATTAAGTTTAGAAGAGGAAAATTTGTATGATTAGCTACGCTCTACAGTACAGAATGTTGGGAAATGAAGACACAACATGTTCATAAGATGAGTATAGCCAATCCTGATTAGTTGGTTGAGGATCCATAACGAACCCTAAAGTTTTGGGAGTAAGGCTTGTTTGTTGATGTATGAGTTCATCTATGTGCAAAGGACGTTGGAAACAAGGACCAAAATTGTACTTTATCCTATTATTATTATTATTTATGTAAATTTAAACCAAAAAAAAAAAAAAAAAGGTGCTCACTTATTACCATAGACACATTATTCATAAAAACAAATTAGAGTGGCCTAAAATGAGGATTGTTAAAATAAAAGTTGATGCTAATACAGGTATTACCTGTATGAAATATAGCAGCTAGATATGGCAAAAGGCAATGAATGTACATTGAAAAACAACATCAATTCCACCAACTTTTCTTTCCAAGACAGCCTCTAGCTTGAGAATTCTAAGACTGCCCTGCATCAGAAAAAGTTTAGGGAAGAAAAGGTGGGGGGACTAGACTCCAGATTCAGAAGGAAGTTTACTACTACTTCAAAAGTAATGACCTTCTCAAAGAAGTAAGTATGATAATTAACCATTAAAAAATTAAGATTAGCCACTACTGGAAAAACGCCATAAAAACAAAAACAAAAAAAAATGCAGGAATCCAATTCCAGAAAAAGTAAAAAAGAAACATACCAAATGGTTTTTGGAGTGCAAAAGAGAAGTTGTTGATTGGTGCTGCCATCCATCTGGATCAAAAATAATATAAATTCAATAGCGGCCTACTGATACTAATACTAGTATTACAAATCATCAAGAAGTAGTAAAGTGTATCAGGATTTACCCATCAATGAATCCCAAAAATAATAATATGTGGTATCTATGAGAGAGAGAAAGAGCTTGTTACCCGTGGGAGGCGGCGAGAGAGGAAGCGTCTGATAATTGAGATGAGCAGCAGGAGCAGGAGAGAACTTTACAAAGCACGAGAGAGAGAGAGAGCCACAGAAGGCTTGCCGAGCAAGTGAGAGTGAGTGAGTTAGCGGGTGACGTGGGACTGTTAGAGCCCTTCCCTTCTCTTCTTCTTCAAAAAATCTAAACAAACACACCCGATATTTCAAAATAGAAAATAGAAACACAAGTACTATCACTTTTCTTTTCCAATATACCCTTACATAATAAATAAATTCACTTTCATATTACCCCCAAATATTAACATTTTTTTTTCATCTATATAAATATATATATATATATTTATATATATAAAACCGAAACCTCTAAAACTCTCACAATTTTTCATATTAACACAATATTTTTATTTAAATAAAGTTATTTTTGTTTAGACAAAACTTAACAAGGAGCGTAACTCTATCTTTTTAACAAGTCCAACTTAAACTCAAACTTATCATTTTTTTAAACAAAATTATTTTTGTTTAATATACATTAGTTAGGTGACCAAAATCATGAAACGTTGTTCTTGAGGTAGGGATGAAACAATCTTTTGGTGGTAAGCATGGAGGGAAAGTATTCATAACTCTTGTCCGTTTTGTAGGATAACTTTTATATATATTTGAAAAAGATTGCTACACTTATAATCTGTGTAGTCTGTAAATGCTATATAGTCTGAGATAATGATCATGATCATGACGATTATAATATATTCTTAGATGTTGTCTATTGTCTAATCTGTAAGAAGGTTTAGTTATTTATATGAACTTTTCGAGACATAAGAAAGCTAAGAAGTACAAACACTTCATTAAGGGTGCCGTACTTTTAACATTTGTACTCAAGGAGAACAAAATGAGTTATTCAATGACTACTACAAAGCAACAAAAGAAGAAGATACAAAAAGTTATTTAAAATTACAAAAAAAAAAATCACAAAAAATTATGAAAAACATTTTTTGTCTTTCAATTGATTACAAATTGTTATTTTAACATTGCAACATTTATTGGATAGTTAAGGATATTAGGTGTTTGGAATCCTAATTTTTATTTAAATTTTTTTAATTGATATTTTCCATTTACTAAGACAACAAAGTGAAAATTTTTAAGGCTATTTAGCATTGTCAACAACATTGCATATGTGATAATTATTCTTCTTTTATTGTTGGATTTTTTTTCATAGTCAATAGCTTTCCCATGCATCGCACAGGTTAGCGACTAGTGAAATTAGTACTTAATAATTTTTCATCTTTCAACTCTCTCTCTCTCTCTCTCTCTCTATATATATATATATATATATATATTAATTTTTAACATACAAACCAAATTTCCTACTAATAGCAATTTATTTATTATTTATTTGTAAAGTTATATTTTTTATATAATTTTAAAATTTGAGATGAGATGGGATTGTTATTAATCATTTTTCATGTTTTGTAAATATAAAGGAGATGAGTAAACAATGCAATTCAACATTGAATTTATCAAAAAGCTATAAGATAATAGAGTTTATATGGAAAAAGGTCCAAGCACCATATGTAGTGGGTAGCGGTGGCAAAATAAGCCCTAACCCATTTGTCTACCCAAACTCACTCACTCTAATTGAACCCAAACCCACCCAATTATTATTCAGGTTAAATGGGCATCAACCTAATTAGACCCAATAATTATTGGGTTTTAACTAAAAACCTATTGAGGCTCATTTAACCCAAAAACAATAAACTCAAATTCAACCCAGCCATTCCCATAAATAAATAAATAAAACCAGCCCTGCCCTTCTCTCAGCCTCTCAACTCTCTCTCCCCAGTCCTCAGACACTACTAGTGGGTGACTAAGCCTCTATTTGGATACCAATAAAAAATGAAAATTATTTCACTATTCAGCTTATTTTTGCTGCTATTCATGGGACTTACTGCACTTTTTGGTACTATTCATGAGCCCCACTGTATTATTTCAGCTAACTTTTACCTTTATCTACAGTACTTTCAGTAATAAGTTTTCAATTTCAGCAAAATAAGCTGTATCCAAACAGACCTTAAATGTAAGAGGTGATTTGTAAATTTTTCTCCTTGCTTTCATTTGCCAAAGAAGACATTTTTAGCCTTAGTTATGGCCGAAACATAAGGAAAGGCCTTACATGAAATAGCATTCGAATTAGACATTGTAAAATAAATAGCATACATGCCAAATTTTGCCCAATTAATCTCAAAAAATGCCTA
This sequence comes from Notholithocarpus densiflorus, assembly GCA_030021035.2. NCBI lineage: Eukaryota > Viridiplantae > Streptophyta > Magnoliopsida > Fagales > Fagaceae > Notholithocarpus > Notholithocarpus densiflorus. The sequence goes on along the minus strand of JARYZH020000178.1, from coordinate 157,194 downwards.
CATCAACTTATGCAATTATTGTGCAAAATGCATTTTTGCTACAGTATTTGTGCAAATATACACAAGCACTGTTGTTATGCATTTTGATTTTTTTTTTCTTTCTTTGTGTTTCTCAAGGATAAATGAAAAAAGTGGATGATAGTTATAGAATGTGTAGAGAGAGAAACAATTAAAAAAATCAAGAAAATTTGATATTTAATGAAATAGAGTTTTTAAATAAATAATCTGATGGAGGTGTTTTGAAAAGTTGTTACTCAAAAAAAAAAAAAAAAAAATTCTTATGCTAAAATAGACATGAGTTTTTTGCATGAGCTGATATGAATAATCTACGAGTTTCTTATTTCATATCTCAATGAATTGTTTTCAAATCCATATTTCTCAATAATAAATATATAAATAAGGACAAAGTCAAGCTAGAAACTCCTACTAAAAAAATTAACATAACTACGTATTTTGAAATAATTGTTAAATTGCATGTTCTTTATGTTCGTAACGCGTGTCAAATTTTATGCCAATTTCATGCTATTTACCATTCAATCTATAAACTTATTTTTAATATATAATTTAAACTACAAAAATTTGAAATTTAAATATTTTATTGATGAGATAGTTATTGATTTCTAATTTACTGTAATTTTAACAAGTACGAATGATATAAGAAAAAAAAATGTAATCTATTGATAGATTTGTGAAAATTCACATCCAATAAAAAATATATTAAGGGTCTATTTGAGAACCACTTATTTTGTTGAAATCGAAAATTTTTTGCTGAAAGTACTGTAGATAAAGGTAAAAGTTAGTTGAAATAGTATAATGAGACCTATGAATAGTACCAAAAAGTACAGTAAAGCCCATAAATAATAACAAAAATAAGCTAAATAGTAAAATAATTTTCATTTATAATCTGTATCCAAACAGAGGCTAGGGGAAGTTTTTACTTTGTCCTATAAAAATATTGAGGAAAAATTCACATTTACTTCTTATGCTATAATGACAAATCCGTTTCAAGTAGGTTGTTGATCACAAGCATTAATCTTTTCATTCTAGGTTTCACTTCCAAATGCTGGGTGGAAATAGATAATAGAGACAATTCAAGCATATAAAGATTGCCAAATGTATTTATTCTTATACATATCACATTAGTTTTTAAATTCCAATCTCCAGGTAACTGATTAAAAGCCAGAACATCTTCATTCTAGGAGCAATGTGCATTCACAGCAGTGTAGCTAAAAATTTAGCTATTTGACATCACAAAAAGTTACTTTATCTATTTTACCTACACACATGTTATAACAGTGGATCTATTTTAGCTTTCAACACAATAAAATAAATATCTACTACAATAAAATAATACGTCCCACTACAAAAAAAACACCACAAACCAATCCACCACCACTGCCAACCAAGAACAACCGCCCACAACCACCCAACAACAACTAGCAAGCCAAAAACAACCACCCACAACCACTGCCAAAAATCCAAATTAGCCAAAAACCATCACACAAATTACCACCAACACAGCCACACTACCACTGACCCACGAAACTCAGCCACCATGAAACCCAGCCAAACTACCATCACGAAACCCAAAGAAACCCACGAAATCCAGCCATAGCCACGAAATCCGTGACACTCTTGAGTTCAATGAAGGCAGTGCCGGTGGAGCTTAGATCGACGATGAAGCTTAGGTCAGCAATGGAGCTTGGATCGACGGTGAGATGGAAGACTGGGCGAGATGAGTCGGCGACGTGGGACGGCAATATGGGCGATGAAGATGAAGATTGACGATGAAGATGAAGATGAAGATGAAGATCGGCGATGAAGACAAACCCAAAACAGATCGGCAAAGCAGAGAATAGATGAGGGAGAGAAAAAAAAAATGAGAAGGAAGAAGGAAGAAAGGAGAGAAGCCGGAGAAAGAGAAAAGGAAAGAAAGAGAAAATATTTTTTAAATGAAAGAAAAGAGAGAAATTTAATAAAATATTTTTTTTTTTAGCTCTCAGCTACAGTGCACATCCATAGATAGATGTGCACTGTAACAATGAAGCTAAAAAAAAATAGCTTTAACTCTACTGCTGTATGGTTATTTTTGTGTTTTGGTGGAGCTAAAATAGCTATATAACTTTTTAGCTCCACTGCTACAAGTGCTAGTATTTCAAATACAAATTTGAATAAATTTATTACTTTATAAAGTCAATAAACCCACTTGAAAAAAATTATTACAGTGCATTTCTTTCTTGTGGAACGTATTTTATTTCCCCCACCCCACAAAAACCACCTCAGGGTAAGCAAAAGTAAAAAGTAAAATGCCCATTAACCAAGTTCATCTAATCTATCAATATTCAACACCCAGACGAAAAAAAAGGGTGGAATGAAGACCGTTCAAACAAGAGAAACCCATGCATCGCATAGGTTTATGACTATTACAAATTAAACCCTAAATTAAATCAGTAGACTAAATTTAAGGATGAGGAATTAGCAAATATACACACAATAAATATTAAGTTTTACTCTCTGACCACTTGATTTGTTATATTATTAACGTGTATTTTATTGCTTGATAACGAATTAGATAATAAGACATATACATTATTAGGTAGCTTAGGTTAAAACCCAAATAAAAATATTCGTACATTGGTAAACTGGGAACTTAAAAATCATTCCAATATCTGAATCACATCTCATATAAGACTATCCATGAGAAACAATAGCAAACTTTAAAAAGGTAGCAAACAATTTTTCTTATACAAGAAGAGGGAGGGAAGGGGAGGGGGAGGACAAGAGAGACTAGGAAAAGAAAGCTGCCAAGAGTCCAGCATAATTGACTCCAGATTACCAATTGCAAGACGGTTGGTCTCCAAACATCCAACACAAAAAGCCCACAAATTTGCTTTTGTTGGCCACCATTCGTTTCGCCCCCCACCAGTCCTCAAAACATACAGAATTGTAATCAAAATGCATAGCCCCGGATGTAGATATTTTCCTCATTGCAGTGTTTATCTCCAACGTATGGGGTATCGATGTCCTCAACTAATCTACAAAATGCTTCTAGCAGGCTGTTTCTAATGATTCTGCAACGAGGCCCAACAAATAAGCCCACGCCATCATTATTTTCTATGATGGAAACTAATGCAATTTATGCACTCAGTTAAGACGCTTATTTGTCCTTTACTAAGTATGGTAAGTATCAGTCTATCCTGCCACTAGCGCCCAATTTTGAGTGTGTCAAGCATGTTACCAATATTTTCTGGAAGTACTTAATGGACAGCAGAAGGCACATCATCTGAATCCACCCTAAGCTGAAAAAACGTACAAAAAAAATAAGGGAAATCACAGTGGCAAAGTTGATCAGATCAAAAGCTGTTTATTGAGTATACCAGCTGAAGGTGCCTCAGCAAAGCGTCATGCAATAACTTTTTGAGCTTCTCACAATGGTCTACCATACGACCGGAACTGATTGATTCCTCAAGTTGGCACCATAGGCGCTCAATTGTTGTGTATGAAAACCAAACTGCAAATGGTCTTTTCCGATTGATTATGTCTACCGGCCTCTGCAGAAGGGTAAAAGGTTGTTAATAGCTACATATTTCAGTATGCACCCAGCAGAAGTATATGAACTTGAAAGAACAAATTTACCAGCAATTTAAGTAACTGATTTGAGCACTAGTTTGGAGGAAATTCCCCCAGCCCACTATATGATAATTGATAAACTGAAAAAACCATTCATGTGTACTTTTAGTTAGATGACCTATTTAATGAGTCATATAACTTATTTAAATAATACACATGAATGGTTTTATGAGTCGCCACATAATGGGTTCGAGGAGATTCCTCCAAAACAATTTGGAGGAAAACTTGGTCCAAAATGAAATTAATGAATTTGCATATTGAAAAGAAACTGCATTTTACCGCTGATGCCAATGATTCTATACAATCAAGCAACAGATTAGTAGCCTCTGTATATCGACCGTAATCAACATAGAGCCGAAATAATGATGAAGGATTTGATTCTTGACCAGTCATCCCCCAGGTCCTTTCCCTTCGATTATCCTGTCACAACTCGTGTGAAAATGGTTAAGGACGTGAAGCATAGCATAGGTTCATATCAAAGCAAGAATGAGATTTAATATCCAATCTACCCATGGGAACCCATCGATCTGATTGAAAAAATTCAAGAAAATAGCACTAACAAGGAAGGAATAAACCATGTGGCAACATGTGTCCAAAAAGGTGAGTCAGATCAGGGAAAATAGAGGTTCAAAATACTCTCCCAACATGTGTCCAAGAACCCATAAAGGCAAATTGACATGGGAACAATAATCTGAGGTTCAGAATAATCTGCCAAGAATGATGCTGAGCAAGAAGAGTCTGTAAAGACAATAAGGATGGAATATGAACAATAATTGAAATTCAGAATACTCTACCCAACCCTTATGTGATGCTGATGTGACGCATAGAATAGAACTGTTTGTAAAGACAATAAGTGGCATAGGAACAATAATCTCAGCACTGAACAGAGTCCGTAAACTACTAGGAAAACCAAAAAAAAAAAAAACCCTAAGGAAACAGAATTTTGAGATGAAATGTAGCACATGTATTCATCAAACAAACAGAAAAAAACATATTTTGATGGAAAAACAACATTTCTGCAACTCAAAGAAGGTTTCCAATAGCGAGTATGGCTAATACCCTGAAGCATAGATAGACTAACAAGCTGAGACTAAAAATTCAAAATATTTGGACTTAAGCAATGACTTCACTGGAATTAGTCAATAATTGAAGAAAAAGAAAGGAAACACCAAACTCAATGAAAGATATACATTAGTGTAGTTTTGACAGTAGTCCTATTTTCCTTTTCTTTTTGGCAGTTTATCTTGTATAATGTTGCTTTTTCTTCTTATCTTTGCTCATTTAACCCTTAGGACCATCTAACCATGCTTTTTAGCTTGCTCTTATAACTTCGGTCCCTTTCCATAATCAGAAGCGAGAGAGAGAGTAAAGATGCCCCTATGTTAATTGTATGATAGATAAGGTATATCAAGTTTAAAGCTATAACGCAGTTCATCACATATTTAAAACCCACCCAGATATTCCAATTTCTAGCTAGAGAAAGTACCTTAAACATCTGAACCAGCCAAAGAGGCAATTCAATCTGAGGATCCATAGAAAGAAGGGTTTCAGCAACAATAACTGGTAATTTGGCATGAAATCCCCTATATTTTACCTGCAATTTAAAGGAGGTGAAAATAAGGTGGAGAAATAAAGGGAAAGATGGTTGAGGAGTGGGGACAACTTTCACGGTTTCTTTTAACTGAGAAATTATAGATGTCATCAAAGTGCTTGGGGGTTTAAGGGGGGAGGGGTTCGAGCTGCAGTGTCAATAGCGTGCACACACACATATATATAATTTCTAACCATCTCCACACACACAAAAAAAAAAAACCCGTCAAACAGTTATGACAAAACTTGACCCCGAGAAAGGAGAGAAGCTGCAGTAAAGGCACTCTTTCAAATTCATTCAGTCTTTGAGCAGAAAAACTCTTAACAAGTTTCTGACCATGAACATAGATAAACTCATTAAGTGAAAACCCATTTGTCATTTATTTATTTATTTTAAATTGAGAGCTTTAAACAAAGCTATCATTTAAGCTCTGGAATCACAATTTGATGACCTACCCACACCCAAATAGAAATATTTGCAGGACATACAATTACCTGATCCTCAGGAGCTAAAATCAAGATTCATGAAGTCCTAGTGGAGGAAATTACCAACCTGGACCCACCAACTTGCTTAAATCAATAGGTGCAGGTTGACATCACCCACTGCAAACCCCACCTTTTCTACCCACCCTGTCACAAACCAAACCCATACCAAGGATTTAAATACATGACTTATCATAAGACACTAAAATTTTCCACCCACCAACCTCATCCTAACATATCAGAGATCTACACCTTCTTCCATATAAAGCCTCATAAAGTGTCATCCCAAGACTTGCTTAATAGCTATTGTTAAATGCAAATTTCACCAAGGTCGAATGATCAATCTAGCTACCTTTGAAGTCTAGGACTCAGGCTGTCAACATGTCTTCAAATATTGAATCAAACCTAAAGTTCAAATAATACTACCAAAAATTTCCTAAAAGTTAACAGGTTTTCAATCTCCAAAAAGAAAACAAAATAAAAGATTACACTAACAAATTTCCTATAACACAATTGTGGGCCCTGAGACACTACCCCCACAAAGTGGGGCCTTGATGAGGAAGTCAAGGATTTCAGTGGGTGAGATTGTGATACTCCAAACTTGATTGGCTATTGATTAAGTGTGTGTTGTGTGGGTGTGATGAGTCCTACAAAGGTTATATACTAGGTTTTTTTTTTATAAGTTACAAAGGTTATTTACTAGGTTGATCGGGCTTTTATTAACAACTACAAGAAGCCTCAATTGTAACTAGATTAGTCCTTTTTGGCTAGTGCTTTTCCTTTGGTCGTTACAAACCGAATGTGCAAGATTTTTTTAATCTTTTTTTCTTTTCTTTTTTTTTTTTTTTTTTTTTGGGGGGTGGGGGGTGATTATAAATAGGTTGGATCAAAATTTTGAATCAACCAATGTAAACTCAAAACCTCCAATTGACTGATTTTCATTTCTTTTTTTTGTGATTATCAAATAGGCAACTAATATATCATTTTAATTTTAAGTTCCAAAAAAATTCTCTTACAAGGTTGGCAAGTTGAAATTGCTAGCTCATGAACAAAGACAGTGCTAGGCATATGTAAGGGGCTTCAAATATCTTATTCAAAAATATTACCCATCAACCACTAAAATCAGGGTTACTTCAAACACCCATTTTATGAATTCAAAATGTAAGAACGTCAAGTAAATGATGACAAACACTGTAAACATTTTAATAATATCCAGAACAACTTAGAGAATTATCCTCTGGAACAACTTAAACACCACCGGAACTTGTACCGTTTAGAGTAAGATTGCAAATAAAAAGAGAAATCAAAAAGAAAGGTAAGGGAAAAAGGACATGTTCAGAACACAGAACTTCACTGCTTTTGTTGGCATCAGATTATCAGATTGTCTGGTTCCTAGGTTAAGCCAACCAGCAATAGCAAACAAAAGATAACAAGTCAATAGCAAACAAAACACATAAATATAGTATAACTCTACATGCAAAAGATTGACAGGTATATCAAATCTAGAGCTTTTTTAAAATTTATTACAAATAAAAGAGAAATCTTTGAAGGTTAAGGTGAACCTCGAAAGGCAAATTAAACTATTATAGAATGCAGAAGATACTAACAAGATAAAGCTCAAGAGTTTCCCATTGAGTATTCCGCTTAAATTGCTGAGTTGCAGGACACACATCTTGTGAAACATGAACAGCCATTTCATTCTTTGATGATGTCAACAAAAGACCATGTGTCCTGAGATCATCCCTGAAAGTCATAACTCGCCCAATGTTACTACATTGCAGATGTGTAATTCAATAGCAAATAAAGCCCATGGATAACAAGGACAAGTCTGTTTTTACCGAACACATGAAGAATCTACTTTATTTGGACAGCATTTCAGTGACATAGCACAGAAAATTCTTCCCAGTTCCCTGAGCAAGAAAGGACCCAAGTCACATTTACAGGCATGCAAAAGGAATTAGTAATTGTAATGAAATTATGCTGCAACATAAGCACAAAACGCACCTTTTCAATCTTGAACCCTTGTAGAACCTTAAAAGAACTGTAAATGCCATATCATACAAACTTTTCTGGACCAGAAGATCAACCAAATCTGTTGAGGCATTGTGAATTTCTGCAAGAAAATAGGAAATAGTACAAATAAAAATTGATTAAAATTAGGGGAAGAAAAAGATCACTGAGAATTACTTTAAAAAAAAAAAAAAAAAATCATTGAGAATTTACTCCGTGGTATAACCATTTTTTTCTTATTAGTATAACCTACTTACAGTTTTCCAACTTGATTTTTCGAAGGTGTCACTAAATCTCCCTGAACTTTGTAGTGAATTAAAAAGTAATAATTTTTCAATCCAAAGTAATGGAAAAAATACATGTGACAAGCACATGACTGAATGAATAAAGAAAATGAAGACACTTCCTTATCTATATTTCAACACACTGTACATTATATTTTCCTTCTTTTTCTTCTAAATTTTACTGATAAAGAAGGGGAAAATAAAGGATAAGGAAAAAAATAATAAAAATTCAGACACATCTAGCTATTCCTGAAATTAGAGAGAGAGAGAGAGAGAGAGAGAGAGAGAGAGAGAGAGAAGCAGAGTAAAAAAAAAAAAACTCTAGATCCTTTTCTTTTAATGGTTTTGTTTCGATATTAAAAATTTTAGTCTTCTATGTTTGCTAGTGCTTGAGAAGAATTCCAAGAGAAGAACAAATACAAAAATAAATGGAAGACAAAGACAACAAGTAAAGCTAAAGACTCCACCTCTCTCTCTCTCTCTCTCTCTCTCTCTCTCTCTCTCTCTCTAAACACAAAGAAATAAATAAATCTTATATCCATTGTATTGGTAGCATTAACATGGTTAAAATTCCAGGTCCAAATCTATTTTTCTTCTACCATCTAAATAGCTCCAACACTGACACCCCTTGATCTGCCTCAGATGAAAGTGAAACAAGCAGGATTCTACGTACATGGCCACCAATACCATCATCATTGACAACACCAAGGCCATCTTTGTCAACATATGTTTTCCCTCTCTCCCCATCATCAAATAGCAGAGCCATTAAGCTTCCACTGATGCCACTGTGGCCTACTTCACCATGGCTGGTCAGTATGGTGGCTGAACCAAACTCTCTCTCTCACGCACACACATACATATACACAGAGGCAGATCACATATATTCAATTCTCTTTATTTTATATTTAGGAGAAATTATACTTTTCCACCCTAAAGTTTCACCCCGATTACACTTCACTCACTGAACTATCAAAACGCACGATCAACCCCCAAGTTTCAAAAATATATTACACTTAAGCCCTTGCCATCTGTTTTGCTGTTAACTCTAATAGAATTTAGCATTGGAAGACCAATTTATCTTCAGCTGTATGTTTTGTAGAGAGGGGTAATTTGGTTTTTTAATACTAAATACTGTCAGAGTTAACACCAAAACAAACGGTAAGGGGGATATTGAAACAGAGTTACAACTTTAGGAGGTCAATTGTGCATTTAATAGTTCAAGGAGTCAAGTGTAATTGGGGTAATAGTACAAGCTGGAAAGGTGTAATTTACCCTATTATTTATTAATTTTATATCTATGAAAGAAAACATTCCATATGTTAAGGTGCAATTTCTGAAAAGGTGTTGTATGATTGGCTTAACAAGATATCTGACTTTCAAATGTCAATTTCCATTTATCTTCGATAGAAAAATTGATATTTCATTTTAGTCCATGACCATAAGGAGAGAGAGAGAAATACTTAAGGTGGATATTCCAAAATGCATGATCATTTAACATGAAGGTATATTTTTAAAATAATAGTTTTTGACATTGTATGAACTTTTGGCCAATGATTAGGCAAAGTAAATGAATTCAAGGAACAGGATTATCTTGTGATATTTATCCACAGGCAATTTCTCAACGAGAATATATAAACGAGATATCCTACGGTTTTACCAGAAAATATTCATTTGACAAAAGATGTTAAAGACTTTTACCAGTAAACGTCCATTTGACATTTGCCATTGAAAGAAAATATTCTGCTGAAGTAAGCACAAACTCATTCTCAAGTTTCTCGATATCAATATAAGACTGCCACCTTTGAGACTGAACATCACTGCTCACTGCTGTAGCAAAAAGAAGAAATATTATTGACTCAAACGAAGAAGTATAATGCACATACTAAAACAAGAGGTCAAAACATGTGGTAGTTATGAGAACAAAGATGTAAATATAAAACAAAAACTAAACAAAACAAAAAAACTCTTTTTTCAATTGCTTTATTTACCCTGTTCCTCCACTTTTCTAGCCTTTTTACGAGGATAATGCTCATTGTGAAGAGAATTTCCTTCAGACAGAGGATCAATCCAAGCATATGCAGGATGAACAAGATGCAGTGCATTGATAGCAGCAGAGAGCCCATTCAGTCTCTCTTGCAGCACAAGAGCAGTGTTCTGGTAGTCTTTCAGAGTTGCTTCACTTCTCAAACGAGCTGAATATAGGTACATGTAACCTGCTGCTCTTCGCCAGTTATGTCGATGCATTTCGAATGTGTACAGCAACTTATATAAGTTTGGCTTTGCCAATATATCAGAACGCTCTGCCTAAATATTTCAGAGCAGGAATGTCATTAACATTGATATGCAGGAACCTGAACAAGAAAGCAGATAGTTTGTTTTGCAACTAAGGGACACACCTTACGGGCAAGCTCTTGTTCTACCTTATCATTTAAGCCAATAAAGGGTAGTTGACCACCACAAAGAATCTGCAATCAATATAAAATGCATCAAACTCTCTGGTAACAGGCGGATTGGAAAATTAGTCTAATAGTGTCAAATGATGAAAATAACTAACACGGCATGGAGTGTATAAAGCCTCCTGCACCAAAGGTTGACAAATGTTGATGGAATAAGCAGAAACTGAGGTGGTATGAAGCATCAATACAAATATGGGATATGGAAACAATACCATATGGATGTCGTGTTATGTCAATTCTTGAATATTTAGGATATGATGCGGCGGCCATACATTAATTAATTAATATATAATCACATATTTCTAAACATATATATGCAGATCTGATTTTTAGTTAAAATTTGAATACTAATAATGAAGCTATAAACAACAACAACAAACAAAGCCTTAGTCCCAAATTCATGTTTTACATTCATAGAGATTTGAAATTTTGAAGGTCTCCAACTTTCTGAAATACCAGACCTTTTGTTTCAATCCATTCTCCCACCCCCACACCCCCAAAGGAGAAAAAATTTGTATCCATACTATATACATGCTCTATCCCAAAAAAAAAAAACATATTTTTTATTAGTATTCTTTATCCAAAAAAAAAAACTATTTTTTTATATGGATATGTAAGAGACAGATATCCCACCACATCCCTATGTAGCCACATTGAATATGTATCAATAATAAGCTACAGTTTAACAGGTGTTTTGAGGTATTCATGCTTCCTAGTTGAGGAGTTTCCATATTAAATTTGTACAAAGGCATTTGGCATGTGGCAGAAAGTATTCTACCCTACTTTCAGGCTTGCCAAAGCTTTATGGACAATTCTTTTAGCACTTTTTGAGAGACAAAACCAAGCCAATTTGTAATGCTGTTTGTCTCTCCTAAATGGATTTTGAAAATCACATCAAAGATTCTCTCTCTCTCTCTCTCTCTCTCTCTCTCTCTCATGAAGCAAAAATTGGATACAACAGCAAAAACAATAATGGAAATTTTATGATTTCATAGAGAACCTTCATGGCGCCGCATTCATAAAGAACAATTATGAAACGCCTCAAGCAGATGTATTTGCTCTCCTCATCTGGATTTGTAATTATTGCACAATATGCATCATAATAGTGATTAAGATCTAATGTAAACTTGAAGACATTTGCCCAAAGTCTTCCTTTGGTAGTGGCAGTTGATTCACTTAATGGATCTCCACCTGAGTTTTCACCATTAGGACTTAGAGCTTCATCAACTTGCTCGAGAGCAGCAAGTGCAAACTGGTAAGCACCTTCACTAATATTATGTTGCTCAAAAATCTGCATTGCCCACTGATAGTAATGTAATCTCCATGCAGCATCTGATACACAACCAGCTGGGATGGGGAAAAAAGAAAATAACAAATACTTAAAAATAAATAACATAAAAAAAAAATATCGTCAATATGTTATAAAAAATAACTAATAATTGCAATCTTTTCTGAATAAGCTCACTGAAATTAAGATGCTCAAATCCTGCTTTGTGAGACAAACTCTGCAAAGCCTGGGAAGTTCCTTTTCCTGACGATGCTCTGAACAAAAAATTCCCAATGGCAATCCAAACCATCAAGACAGGTGAGCATTTAAAACCATGAAATTAATGCAATATTTAAATTGAAGATTTGCAACCAAAACTAGTAAGACCAAAAACACAGAGAGACTGTGATAGAATATACATTTATTCCTTTATAACGTGATATACTAGTTCTTCAAAATTCAAATATTTTGCTTTCCATTTATTTTTTCTGATCTTAGAAGTGAACAGTATTTGCTTTTTATAAATCATCAAGAAAATACAAATTTAAGATTAGTTCTAATTGAATGTGGAACGGTCCGTCAAAAGGGTAATAGGCACTTTAGAGTACAAGGCAAAATATAGGCAATCCTTATAAACTAAGCAGCTGCATTAATTACCTTAGGTGATCACTATTCTGCTCTGTACCAAATAACAATGAACTAATGACACGCCCATGGCAAGTAATGATTCCATCTTGGAATCCCCACAATTTTTTATGATGGGGATATATTCCTCTTTGTTTTCTTACATATTTTCATGCACAATTCTTAAGACTCCATAATTCATTCCCCCCAAAAAAAAGTTTGGTTTAGATCCGTATGTATTACATAATACTCTTGTAGTTATATCATTGTATACAAACAGTACACAATTCATTTCTACCTTTCTTTTTTTTATTTATAGAAGTAGATTTTTAAGTTTATTGATAAAGCAAATTGTGGAATGTAAAAAGGCATTGGTAGGGAAACATTCTGCCTTAGGGTGAAGCACTCCAGAGAACAATGTTGGACGAGTGTAGGCGAAATGTCAGCTTGAGTAATGCATACATTGGTGCCCCAAAAGCCTAATGCTACGGTTGGAAATTTGGAGGGAGAGGAGAGTAGAGGAAAGTAGCGGAGAGGAGAGTTGTGGGGAGGAGAGTATAAGAGAATAGTTATCCTCCACCTTATTTGGATGTTTTTAAAATTAAGTAAGGGGGAGGGGAATAATTAACATTTTCATAGCTTGTAATTTTGTTGATATGGTAAGAGTAAATTTGGTAATTTATTTGGTCAAGCATTTTTATACTCTACTCTCCCTCCAAATCTCTCCAATTTTGGGGATAAAAATGAGGGGTTAGAAGTAGTTAAAACCCCTCTAAACCCCTCCAAATCCCTCCCTTAAAAAACATCCAAGTAAGGTAATTTAACTTACTCTCCCTCCTACCCTACTCCCCTTCCATCCAAACAAGCTATAAGGGTTCTTTTATAAGGTTTTCCCATGGAGAGTGAGTCAAGGTCTAAGTTCAGGCCGAAAGACATAGTCAATGGACAAGAGGTAAATATTTTCGCACTACCCTTGATCCTAAAGGCCGAGGGATGAAGGAGGCTAGGTTATTGGTTGAGGATCCATAGTCAACACCAAGTGTGGTGGAGCTTATGAAGTCCACTAATGGAGTCCTTTTCTGGGATGTGAGTTTCTTTAGGGGAATTCATGCTTGGGAATTAAAGGCTGTGTCGAGCTTCATGGATACCATATATGGTGCTACAGTAAAGGGGTTTGGTGAGAATAAGATGTGTTGGAAACCAGATAGAAATAAGGGGTTCATAGTTAATAATTATTATAGTCTTTTAGCGGGCTCTAATGATTGTTGTTTTCCATGGAAAAGTATTTGGAAGCAGAAGATCCCTTCTTGAGTGGCATTCTTTGTTTGGACTGCTACTTTAGGGAAATGCTTGACGATTGGAAATTTACGTAAAAGGAAGGTTTGGATATTGGATTGGTGTTATATGTGCAAGTGTAACGGTAAATCAGTTGACCATCTATTTCTTCACTGTCTAGTTGCTATGGATTTGTGGTCTATGGTTTTGGATTTATTTGGAGTAAGCTGGATTATGCCACAGTCTGTTGTGGAGCTTCTAGCTTGCTAGCAAGGCAGATTTGGTCTTCATAGAAATGGTCATATATGGTTAATTGTTCCCCTTTGCTTAATGTGGTGTCTTTAGAATGAAATGAATAGCAGGTGTTTTGAAGATAATGAGAGATCCATACCAAACCTCAAGCTTTTTTTCTTTAGGACTTTATTAGATTAGTTGGCTACTTTGCGAAATCAATCATTCTCTTCTTCCTTTCTTGATTTTCTTGATTCTTGTAATTTTTGTTGACCCCTTGTACACTCCCTGTGTACTAGGGTGTCCCTTTTTTGATGTCAATAAAATTTATTACTTATCCAAAAAAAAAAAACACCAAAGTTCTGGGACTTAAGTTTTGTTGTTATTATTTTTTTTTATGAGAACAATTTACTAGAAAGAAGTATGGCTCAAATGTAAACAAAAGAACAATGGTCAAGAAACAAAGAAAATGAAGAACAAGAAAAATGAGAAAAAACCACTCCATTCAAAGAGAGTGTGTAAGAAGAAAGACTTAATCTCTAGCAGAGAGCGTTCACAACCCTCAAAACTTCTAGCATTCCTTTCACGCCAAATGCACCAAATCAAGCAATGAGGCACTAGTCTCCAAACATCAATATGACGATGTCGCATAAACTTTCCTTGCCAAGCCTCAAACAACTCAAGAACAGTATGAGGCATAACCCATTGAATACCAAACAAGCAGAAGACCATGGACCACAACTCCCAAGCTATGGAGCAATGAAGTAGAAGATGATCCACTGACTCTCCACACCTCTTACACATATAGCACCAGTCAAGCACCATCACTCGTCTTTTACAAAGGTTGTCTGTTGTTAAGATCTTACCTAAGGAAGCAGACCAAGAAAAGAAAGCCACCCTTGGAGGAACCTTCGATTGTCATATCATTCTCCATGGAAAGGAAACAAAAGTAGGAGGGCAGAAGGAGCTATAGTTACCTCTAACCTCATAACCTCTATTCCTTGTAGGTTTCCAACAAACCTTATTAGGACCAAACCCCCGCACTGTCGAAGAATAGACCAATTCCATTTGTGCCCCCATAGTACATCCCCAATGTACTCGGTTTGGCAATCTTTTTATTATTAATAATATTCTTACGTTATTTATCAAAAAAAAAAGTATGGCTCAAATGTAAGTGCCCTTAAAGATTTAAAATCAAAGACTCATGAGGTGCAAAAAAATCAACAATAGAACTACAAGACACCCCCCAATCAAAGTACAATATTAAAAAAAAAAAAAAAAAAAAAAGATCTCAAAAAGCTATTCTTAATATCTTGCATAGATTACTCTTTGTTCTTTAAAATTCTGGCGATTCCTCTCTGTCCACATAACCTTGTTTTGGTGATGTCTAAACACCCAAAAGCCCTAAGTGCAATAGACCCCAACTCTCTAGCTATGGCACAAACAAGAGCTCAACTGTTTTGCTACTGCCCTTACAAATTACACATCTATTAAAACCACTATCTTCCGTTTAACTAGGCTATTTACGGCCATTATGAAATTCAAAGCTGCTGTCCATACGAAGAAAGCTACCTTAAACGGAAATTTACTACCCCAAATACTTTTCCAAGGAAACACAAAGTGAGGCGCACGTCTCATAAACATGCATAATGGACCGAACATTAAATTTCCCTTTTCCCATTTGGATTGCAAAGCAAACAATCCTCATTCCTATCTACAACTTGTATAGAGTAAAGTAAATCCATCAACACATTCACACCTTCTAGCTACATTAAAAGTGCAAAAAGGGCACAACTCTAGGGCATGGGAGTATACAAAGAAAGAGACAAAAGATTACAAAAAAATTACAAGAGGATCATCTGAAGTTCAACTTAGCTATAAAATCCACAAGGTTCCATACGGGAAAAGTAGAGATTGATGTCCACTCATAAAGAGATTTAAGGAGCAATAATTTCAGTTGTACTAACGAATACCATAGCATCTTTTCTTCAAAAGTGTGTCAATCCACCTCTCCAAATAGTCCAAATTAGGCATAGAGGAATTGGCCTCCAAATCTCTTATTAGTATGCTTACAAATTTCCCTTTCCAAGCTAAAAGATCAATTAGTGAGCCTAACATCACCCAACTTATGATGAAGAGGCTTAGTGCTAATGGCTAGAGAGCTGTAGACATTGAACATTGAAGAAATAGGTGGCTCACAGATTCCCCATCAATACTATTCTTCTTTTTGGTAGGGGAAATACTTGTCCAATATTTGGAATTTGATTCCGTTATGTTTAATGTGGTGTCTTTCGAGGGAGCGTAATAGTCACACTTTTGAGGTGGTGAAGAGCTCAAACAATCAGCTGCTTGCCTCCTTTGTTGGCACCTTGTTTGATTGGTCCTAGGTTTGGGGACTCACATCTAGTGAATCTCTCACTATGTTTATAGATCCGCTTCTTTCTTGTATATAGCTGTTGTTTTTTTGTAACCTTTGGCTGCTTATGTTTTTTAGCAGACCTTTTATTATACTTTTTCTTACCTATCAAAAAAATAAAAATAAAAAAATTCCCCAAAGCGTTGGTCGAAGTGAACAGAGCAACCCAAGGTGAAGCTCTCACTCTCCATACGTTATTCCAAGGGAAAGATACATCCCCCATGTTCTCAACACCTTGTAATAGCTTTTAACCTGACCATAGAGTCTGCACATTGGTGTTGACAGTCAACACCTATGTTTGCTTGGAGTCTGCACCTATGGTGGGCAGGAGTCGACACCGGACTACCGAGACAATTTCAATCGAAATCTTTGTTCATCAAAATAATCTCCCCTTTGTTAGTTATTTACATAGGAGTACTTTTTTTTTTTTGATAAGTAGTTATTTACATAGGAGTACTAAACCCAAATTCTAATTGGAATGGGAGACCTTAATTGCCTTAGTACAAAAATAACCTAACTTCTAGAAATTATATTAATAATAACCTAATAAACTATTACAACCTAAAATAAAATATAGACTTGCGAAATTAAATAATACTAAATTAAAATATATAGCTCTTTAACTTTCCAGCATCAAATAACCTAGGGGTTAGCAACTAGTCTTGCTTGAAGTTAGCACTAAGCAAAAGAGAACAAACCTAGGAGTCAACACTTAAAAGTTGGCTGGAGTAAGCACAAGACCATTGGAAGACTTCTAAAAGAAGTTTTATTAATCAAGCTGTAAACTGTCTATATAGGAATACAATAGCATACTTTCATATAGAAAACTACAAAAATAACTTTGACTCAAGGAAATTAAACAAAATTACTAATAACCTAATCAATTCTAAAGACTGAAAATAAAATCCAATTGACCTAAAAAAATACAAATAACTCATAAAATTAAATAAGACTAAATTAGAATTAGGGTTGGGGAATTTGAACCTTGATGTCTCCATTGGAAATACTAGAAAGTGTCAGTTGAACAACAAGACTCTTGGCTAACTTTAAATAAAATTTTATTTGCATTTCCACATCACCCTAATGTCTGAAATTGATGGAGTTTAGCTCCTCCAAAAATCATGAATGAAACTTGCCTTTGATACTTTTTTTTTATGTAATAAAATTCATTGAAAGGAAAACTCCTTTGTACTAAAGTATTAGTCACATAATAAAACATACTTAAAAAAAAGGGTAAAAGAAAGTAAAGTTTCAAATTTTTGAATCCTGAAGAGGTCTAATTCCAATCCATTCCCATGTCCTTTCTATGAAGTCTTAGAGAATATTGAATACCTGAAGAAACAGCAAACAGCTTCATTGACTTTCTTCTCTTTCATCATTCCATGTGATGCATATTGTGCCTGAGCAAGGAAGCAACATCCTAGAAGATGATGAAGTATGCACCATTGACTATCACTATCTTGAATACTTTGAGATGTCTTCTCCTTCCGTAAATGTGCCTCCACCATTGTGAGTAGGTACTTTACAAAGAATTAGAGGGAAAAAAAGAGAAAAAAACAAAAACAGAAGGTTTCAGAGAAATTTCTTAAAATATAATATAAAGGTTCTCATCATAGGGAAGGCAGAATAATCACCTCAGCAGCATCATACTGGCCATGTCTAAGAAGTATCAGTGCAAGCTCTCTTGAGTGGCTCAAGAATGAAGAGGGCTCTCCAGACTTGCCCCAAATGATCCAGCTGGTAAAGTCTTGAATCGAATTGCTAATATCATGCGGATTAGGGAGACATCTTGAAGAAAGGAGGGTATGACCTCCAGGGAGACTTTGCATGTTTAGTAAAAGTATAAAAGCCAACGTGAAGTGACATTTGCCAAGCTTCTCATTCCATGACCTTTTACCCATATTGCTGTCTGGACCAAGGAAAAAACAGGATGATTACCAAGTCTGTAGTACATCATGCAATATAACCCACATAAGATCCACTCCCTGAACCCTAAGGCACATATTGGCTATTGCTATATAGAAATGGCAGAGTATGCATCTGGCACCCAACTTTCAACAAGTGTCAATAACCCAAAGAAGGCTAAAGTAACTGTAGCATGTTTCTCGTTACAAAATTGCCTGCCTTGCTAGAGAATATTTCAATTTAACATCACATGTTATGCAGATATTACAACTAAATGTTATTTATTAAAATAAGCAATTTTATGTAACAAAAGACTCTTTATCTTAAAATATCATAGTGTAATTCCATGTGTTGAGAAACCTGGACAGCAATAGCAAATGCATAGAAAACCATAGCATAAACTTACCAATTTGTAATGATGAAAGCTGCAAACTGAAATCCTCAATTGCAGCCGGTTGAGATGGTGTGGTGGCAAAGAAATGAATGATAAGCCACTCAGAAACGATTTCTTCAATCATTGGGACCATTTCAAGTTGTATTTTGGATATATCATCATGGCACATATGGATCTGCATGCAAAATTTAAAGGATTTTCTACACGTATTAAAATAGTTAATCTATGTATCTGATATTCTTAAAGAGAATAAAAAACCATCATGATGAGAATAACGTTGAAAGACTAGTGTGAGCATGTGCAAAAAAAGTTAAGCAAACAGAAACATGACAGGTAAAATTAAATCCATGAGTATCAGAGTAGTCCGTTCATGTTTGCAACCCTAACCAGTTATCCCAAATTTTCAATAATATGTTATAAGCAACTCTCTTCATTCATACATACGTAAGAACTATATATACCATTGATCATGCTTTATAAATGAACAAATTTTGATCAAAGCAACACTACTGACAGGAGACAAATGAACTTTGCTTCTGGGATTTCAAGCAGATAAGCATGCAAGAAAAATATATCTGCATTATGAGGCATATCTATATCATAGAACTGGAAAATTTTCATACTTGCTTGCTAAAAATATAAATAGATAACAAATGAAGAAATATCAAATAGTATTTAATTTCATTAAACAATTACCAAAATTTTTGTTTTAGTACTAAAAGAACAATTGCTGACAACAAAAATTATAAAATAAGGAAAAAGTACCTGCCCACTTATGTTCACCAGATAGGTTAGAAACAGAAGAATATCCATTGCAGTTTCAAACATCACCTTTGAAATTTGAGAAGTAGCCTGGACCAAGGTGACAGCATTGATACTTGATGGTGTTTCAGCATCAAGATCGTGTATGATTTTGCGAGGTACAATAAATTTTAAAAAATTCTCGATTACATTTAAAACTATTCCCCATGTGTCAGCTCTTTTGCACAATGCATGAAGGGATACAAGCATGTCAATAGAGAATTTCCGAAGATTTTTATGATCTGCCATTTTCTTCTCCCAAGCAATATCAGCTCCAATATCGGATATATGGAGCATTGCTGCTGATGAACTATATCCAGTTACTAGAATCTTTGATACGCAAGGAAGAATTTCTTCAGATGAAATAACTGGCGCGCTAACAAGTGATTCATAAAATATGGCAGAAGCTGTTTTGCCTAATTGTTGACTGATCCTAATAACACACCTGAATACTTCAAGAAGAATCTCACACTCAAGATCATCATCAAATAAATCTAACCCAGAGCTTACAAGATCACCAAGTTCATCAGAAGAACCTAGCAGAATACAAATATGAAACAGAATTATTAGAAACAGTTCGAGAAGAGAGAAAGGGGGCAGTGGGTGACAATGAATAACAATTGAAAATTGTCCAAAAACAATGGAACATAGGATTAAATCTACTTCAGAAAAAGCAAGGATCTCCAATATACCACTGATAAGCCGCTCAATATCCTCCATACAGCGAAAAAGAGAGAATGAATTCTTTCTGATTAAACCAATAGCACCTGAAGAGGAGTCAACAAACAAACCACATGGAGCATTGTTCTTGCACCAGTTATGGTAGTATCGCGTACAGAAATTTTTCCAGCAATAAAATACTGATGAATTTTCAGTGGACCCCTAGCAAAAGATACATAGTTTATCAGTTTAATTACAACCTCCAGAATATCACCCTCTCCTCCAAAGAAAAGAAAAAATTCAGAGTGAGAGAGAGAGAGATTACTTCCAAAATAAATAAATAAAAAACAAAACAAAACAAAAAGTAGAGAGAATTATTAGAATCTGAAATAACAAAACAACAAGAACCTCATGTTCAATCAGTGAAAGGATTTCCCTTTTCAGTCCATCAGCAGTTAAGGACTGGAATTCTGAATCAGACCAGTGCCTACTGTAATCCAGCAAAGTTGCACGCAAAGACATATTATGATGAATACCAGGACAAAGCAGCCTGCGTAAGAAAATTGAGGACACAAATGGCACAATATGATCCTGCAAATGCATAGAGCAAAGCACTGTGAAAACTTTCTGAAAGGCAATGATGAGCATTTCATACATAAAATACAGGGCAGAGCTGGAATTTTTTTTTTTTTTTCAAGTCATTGCGACTTAAATTAAGAACTTGGTTTCTTTTTTAAAGTGCAAGTAACACCATAAGTGGAATCATCTGTCTTAGGCTCAGGAATTGCTCTATTAACATAGCCTATTTTCCTCCTCCTTTTAAGAAGGTGATCAAGCCAGGAGATTATGTCCACTCAATTTAACAGTGGTAATTTGAAAAGTGGGGTTATCAGTGGGAATAGTTGATTGTCCCACAACTTCTATTTGTCTAGTTTCTGATGTTACTTCGGACCCTTTTCCCCTCAAAACATTGGTCAAAAATTGGTCAATAAGCAAAGAAGGGGAATAACAATTGCTGAAATATCACGTTCAACATGATTGTTACTCCATGAAAGGTAGGATTGGTCATTGGAGGCCTAGCTACCTCGGATTAGTCACAAAATTTTTAGTTTTTTCTTGTCATCATGGGAGCTTCCATTTTCTTTTTCATTGAGTCAAAAACCTTCAAATTCTTGGTTAAAGAGGGAGGTACTCTTTACATGTTACGTATTTATCAGAGATGTAAGGACTCTCTTTGTTCAGTGTTCATGGGTAAAGAGAGTGCAAAGCGTTTGCTAGCAAGTGTCTCCCACATTTCATCAGTCAACCCTAAGCCATGTGTCTCAATGAGCACTGAGATGGGTCCTTCGGTGTTTTTGAGTTCCGATGAAGCAGAGGCTTGAGCCAATTCAGTCTCAATTTGAACCGACACACACCACGATGCTATCCCCAGTGGTCAAATGTTCTGATGGTGTTGCAGCTGAGCTTCTTGGCATCGATGAGTCCGTAGAGACTCAGAATGGGTTGACATCCACACTTGACTATGATAAGACCTTGCAATACTTGGAGGGCTGATATTGTTTGTTTGCAAGAGACTAATCTAGAGTTGATTACTAGAGGAATTGTTCAAAGTATCTGGAGTAGTTCTTATATAGATTGGTTGTATTTGGGTTTTGAAGGTGCTACTGACGACATTTTGCTCATGTGGGATTGAAGAATTGTGGAAAATGTCGAGGAAGCGGTGGGATATTTTTCAGTCTCTTGCAAATTTAAAAATGTTGGTGATCAATTTGAGTGGGCTTTCACGGGTGTCTATGGTTCAAATTTGAACAGGAAGTGTAGAGAAATGTGGGAGGAACTAGCAGGACTTATCAGTTGGTGGAATTTGCTATGGTGTCTAGGAGGCGACTTTAATGTAATCCGTTTTCCATCAGAGAGATTAAGGGCTATAAGTTATACCCAGTCTATGTATGAATTTTCTAACTTCATCTCTCTTCATGGGCTAATGGATATCCCTCTGGAAGGGGGCCTTTAAACATGGTCTAATTCCTCCTCAGCATCTAGAATAGATCGGCTTCTCTTCTCTCCACTTTTGGCAAATCATTTCACTAATTTCTCCCAAAAAAGGATGTCTAGAGTTTTATCAGTTCACTTTCTAATTTTTTTCGAGGGTGGGAGCCAATAGAGAGGGTGAATTCCTTTTCATTTTGAAAATATGTGGTTGATGGCGTAGAGGTTCTGAGACAAAGTGAAGGTTTGGTGGGCATCTTATCTATTTCAAGGAACTCCTAGCTATATATTGGCTAAGAAGTCGACAACTTTGAAATTGGATCCAAAAAAGAGGAATGATGCAGAGTTTGGAAATGTCACTATTAAGAAGTAGCGGTTATGGAGTAATTTAAATGCTTTAGGTGTTAGAGGGGAGACTCACCCTAACAACTAAGGAAAAATTAGAACAGATAAATCTCCATACAGAAATTGAGAAGATCACTTTATTAGAAGAGATTAGTGGGAGACAAAAGTCTAGGGTGCTGCACCTGAGGGAGGAGGATTCCAATACAAGATTTCTTTACAAGATGGCCAATTCTATTAGAAGAAATAATGGTATCGAGAATCTTATGGTTAATGGGAGTTTGTCTTCCAATTAGGATATGATTGTGGATTGTATTACTCAATTTTTCATGAATTTATAGTCTGAGCAGCAAGTTGATCGACCATTTCAAATGGGCTGGAATTTCCAACAATATCCAAAGATAATGTGGACTAGTTAGAGAGACCTTTTGAGGAGGATATTTGAAGTCATTAAGGATTTTAATGGCGATAAAACGCCTAGGCCAGATGGTTTTCCCATGGCATTTTATCAGTTTGAAAAAAGATTGAGTACAACCTTCATTACTCTCATTCCAAAAAAAAAAAAAAAACTACAACAGTAGAAGTCAGGGACTTTTGCCCTATTAGTCTTGTTGTTAGGGGGGGGGGGGGGGGGGGGGCAAATCCAAGATTTCGAATGAGTTTCTTCAAATGTTGGAGGCAACGCTCCTGGCTCATCATATTTACACTCTATATTCAAAGGGAAGCCACATAATCCTTTGTTTCCTTCGTAGGAAGTTTCCAAGAATGTAGCAAACTGCTTAATTTGAGGAATCTGGCCCACCAGTTGGTTGAAAGAAAGGTTTAGAACTGATAGGAAAGTAAGACCATTTGCAAGTTGCATAGGAATTGCCCCAGTAAGCTTGTTGCTTGACAAATCTAGTGACTCAAGTTGACTCAATTTTCCTAGAGATGGTGGGATTCAGTTTGTGAAAGCATTATGTGACAAGTTCAGGATATACAGTGATTTGAGCTCTCCTATTTCTTCTGGGGGGGGGGGGGGGGGGGGAGGGGGTGTTAATAAAATTATTGCTAAATTTTTGGCTACTCCACTACACAGTCATGGGAGATATCATTTCAGCTTCAGGAAAATTCTCAAACTTGTACTTATTACTAATGAATGCCTTGACAGTAGATTAAAGACTGGTCAGGGTTACTTTGTAAACTAGATGTTAAGAAGGCTTTTGATCATGTGAATTGGGGCTTTCTTATGAATTTGCTAGAGTGTAGTGTTTTCTCTGATAAGTGGAGGCGGTGGATTTTCTTTTTTCTATCTACCATTCATTTTTATATTCTTATTAATTGTTCTCCTTGTGGTTTTTTCAAGAGCTCCAAAGGATTGAGATAAGGCGATCCTTTCGCTCCTTTTTTATTTGCTTTGGTCATGGATGCTCTTGGAAGAATGTTGGATAAAGTTGTCCATAAAGGTCACATGTCAGGTTTTCGTGTGGGTGATTTAGAGGGAAGATCTTTGGTGGAGTCTCATCTCCTCTTTGTTGATCTCCTCTTTGCTGATGACATGCTTATTTTCTTTTTCTTTTTTGATAAATAACATAAGAATATTATTAATAATAGAAAAATTGCCAAACCAAGTACATTAGGGATGTACTATGGGGGCACAAATCAGGAAACAAAAGAACAACGGTCAAGAAAAAAAGAAAATGAAGAACAAGAGAAATGAGAAAAGACCACACTCCATTCAAAGAAAGTGTGTAAGAAAAAAGACTTTATCTCCAGCAAAGAGCGTTCACAACTCTCAAAGCTTTTAGCATTCCTTTCGCGCCAAATGCACCAAATCAAGCAATGAGGCACTAATTTCCACACATCAATGTGACGATGACGCCCAAACTTTCCTTGCCAAGCCTCAAACAACTCAATAACAGTATGAGGCATAACCCAATGAATACCAAACAAGCAGAAAACCAAAGACCACAACTCCCATGCTATGGAGCAATAAAGTAAGAGATGATCCACCGACTCCCCACACCTCTTACACATATAGCACCAGTCAAGCACTATCACTCGTCTTTTACGAAGGTTGTCTGTTGTTAAGACCTTACCTAAGGAAGCAGACCAAGAAAAGAAAGCCACCCTTAGAGGAACCTTCGATTTCCATATCATTTTCCATGGAAAGGAAACGAGAGTAAGAGGGTAGAAGGAGCTATAATACCCTCTAACCTGAAAACCTCCATTCCTTGCAGGCTTCCAACAAACCTTATTTGGGCCAAACCCCCGCACTGTCGAAGCATAGACCAACCCCATAAACCGGTCAAAGGCTTCTTCTTCCCAATCTTGTGGTGGACGACGAAATTGCACATTCTAGTGAAACCTCCCAGCAGACCAATCCATAACTTCAGCCACCGAGGAATCCTTTGACCTACTAAGACAATAAAGCTCTGGAAAGGCCTCTTGGAGAGTACACTCCCCACACCACACATGCTTCCAAAATTTCACTCTAGTACCATCCCCCACATCATAAACAAGGAGTTTAGAAAAGTTCAACCAGCCACTTCTAATATATCTCCACAAGCTGACCCCATAAGGACTTGTCACCTTTTTCGTACACCAACTACCCCAAATGTTCCCATATTTGGCCTCTATAACCCTCCTCCATAAAACATCAGTCTCCATGCCATACCTCCACAACCATTTTCCTAGCAAGGCAGAATTAAAGTTCCCCAACCGTCTTATACCCAACCCCCCAACTTGCAAAGGCCTAAATACCTTAGCCCAATTAACTAAATGTATTTTAGGTTCACCACCAATCCCATTCCACAGAAAATCTCTCTGTAATTTCTCCATACACTTTGCCACCTTACCCGGTAAAGGAAGAAGGGAAAGAAAGTATGTAGGTAAAGACGAGAGTGAGCTTTTAATGAGTGTCACCTTACCCCCTTTAGATAAATACATTCTCTTCCAACCTGCTAATCTCCTCTCCATTCTCTCTAGGATAGGATTCCAAATAGATAAATCCTTAAATTTTGCACCTAATGGAAGGCCCAAATATTTCAAGGGCAAAGAAGACTACCCACACCCCAACAGACCCACCAAGGCCTCCAAATTGTGTACCCCACCAACAGGTACCAACTCAGACTTCTCCAAATTAATATGAAGCCCTGACACCTCCTCAAATCTAGCAAGAATCGCCCTCAAATTAGCAATCTGAGAAGGTTCAGCATCACAAAAAATCAGAGTGTCATCTGCAAATAAAAGATGAGACACCATCACTGATGTACCAGCCGTACTACCCACAGAAAAGCCTGAAAATTGCCCGGCGGAGGCAGCCATATCCAACAAACGACTTAATGCCTCCATCACAATATCAAACAGCAAAGGAGATAAAGGATCCCCTTGCCGAAGCCCCCTAGAACTTCCAAAGAAATCAGATGGGCTACCATTGATCAGAATGGAAAACTTTACAGTGGAAATGCAATACCTTATCCATTTTCTCCATTTCTCTAAGAAACCACAACGCTGAAGCATATACAATAAAATGTCCCAACTCACATGATCATACGCCTTCTCCACATCCAATTTACATAACACACCTGAAACTCTTGACTTCAACCTACTATCAATACATTCAGAAGCAATCAAGACGGAATCCAAAATCTGTCTGCCTTCACAAAAGCATTTTGTGAATCCGAAATAAGCCCATGCGCCACCTTACTAAGCCGATTAGCCAACACCTTAGAAATAATCTTATAAATCCCACCAACTAAGCTAATAGGCCGAAAGTCCTTGACCTCCACAGCATCCACTTTCTTAGGAATAAGGGCAAGGAACGAAGCATTAAGACTCTTCTCAAACACAGCCTGAGCATGGAAATTATGGAATACAGCCATAATTTCTGTTTTTAAAACATCCCAACAAGACTGGAAGAATGCCATGGAAAAGCCATCCGGGCCAAGTTCCTTATCACTATTAAAATCATTGATCACTCCTAACACTTCTTCTTCCTCAAACGGCCTATCTAGCCAACTTGCATCTTCCACCGAGATACTAGAAAAATCCACATCATCTAAGACAGGTCTATGAGCCACATCCTCAAAATAAAGCTGCCTATAAAACTGCAAGATACAATCTGCTATAGCAGCCGAGTCCGAAGACAACACCCCATCTACCATAAGCCTATCAACAGAATTAACCCTCCTGTGAGAGTTAGCCATACGGTGGAAAAATTTAGTATTCCTGTCTCCTTCCCTAACACAGAGAACTCTAGATTTTTGCCTCCAACTTATTTCTTCCAACAGAGTAGCCTTCTCTAACTCATCACAAATTCTTCCCATTTCTACCCTTTCCTCCGTTGATAATCCCCAACTCTCCTCCATATTCTCTAGAACACTTAGGCCCTTCCACAATTTTTTAATCCGAACTTCAACATGACCAAACACCTCCACATTCTATCTTTTCAAATCATTTTTTAAGAGCTTTAATTTATTGGCCAGAATAAAACTCGGCGCACCATGAACCTGATAGGAATCCCACCAAGACCAAACCCTATCCACAAAGCCTTCATCCTTAAGCCACATATTCTCAAATCTAAATGGCATACTCCCTCTCTGAAAAGATCCACCCTCAAGGACAATTGGAAAATGATCCGAGCACAGCCTAGACATCCGTCTTTGAGAAACTGTTGGAAACTTATCCTCCCAATCTGCAAAAAACAAAAATCTGTCCAGCCTAGCCTTCGAAGCAACTTCTCTAGAATTTGACCAAGTAAAAGTACCCCCTTGCAATGGCAGATCAATGAGACCCTGTTCGGAAATAAAATTGGAAAACTCCCTCATAGCAGTAGTGAAAGAAATAGCCCCTAATCATTCGGAAGGGAACCTAACCACATTAAAGTCACCACCCACACACCATGGGACATTCCACCAGCTATTCAAGCCACAGAGTTCCTCCCATAAAAACCTCCTGTCCCGGTGTAAATTAGGACCATAAACACCAGTAAACGCCCAAACAAACTAATCTGACACACTTGTAAACTTACAAGAAACCGAAAATCTCTCTACTGCTTCCTCCATTTTATTCACTACCCGAGTATCCCACATCACTAACACCCCACCAGAAGCTCCACAAGAACCTAAGTAAGACCAATCAACATGTTGGCCACCCCACAAGCTATGAGTCACCGCTCTATTAATCAGCCCCATTTTGGTTTCTTGAAGACAAACCACATCAGGCCTCCATTTCCTAATCAAGTTTCTAACCCTGAGCCTTTTATCCTGCTCATTCAACCCTCTAACGTTCCAAGAAATAATTTTCACATTCATTGATAAGACACAACCGCCCGCTCAAAACTTGCACTCCTTGCTTTATTTGTATCATACTCAACATTCAAAGATGACAACAAATTCTTCAGCTCCCTCTGACCTTTCTGTATCACATGCTCAACAGTTATTTGTATCACATGCTTATTTTCTATGATGCCGACCTTGATCAGATTCCGATTCTCCATATAGTGCTCATTTGGTTTGAGGTTATTTTAGGTCTAAAAATAAATCTGGGGTAAGTCAGAATTTGTTCTTGTGGGAGTGGTACATAATATTGAGTTATTATTGAATGTCCTTGGCTATAAGCAAGGTACTCTCCCAATGAAATATCTGGGTCTTCCTTTGGGTGCAAAATTCAAGGATAAGACGATATGAACCCCAATTTTGGAGAAGGTGGAAAGGAGATTAGCAAGATCGAAACGTTTGTACTTATCCAAAGGAGGTAGAGTCACTTTAATTAAAAGTACTCTATCAAATTTACCTACTTATTTTCTCTCTTTATTTCCTATCCTTGCTTCTGTGGCTAACCGAATTGCAAAACTTCAACGGAATTTCTTATGAGGTGGTCTAGGGGATGAACCCAAATTTCACCTAGTTAAATGGGTCACTATTTGTACTCCTATTTCTTTAGGTGGTTTGGGGATAAGGAATTTGAGACTTTTTAATGAAGCATTGCTTGGGTAGTAATTGTGGAGATTTGGGCTTAAAAGGGATGCTCTTTGACAACAAGTGATAGAAGTGAAATATGAATGTGTATAAGCTAAATGACATATGGATGTGCATAGGGTGGTTGGTGTACCAGTTCAGTTGCTGGTCCCTATGGTGTTAGTTTGTGGAAAAATATTAGCCAAGGATGGCCTTCTTTGTCCCGTTAAATATTGTATGAAATTGGTCATGGGTTGAGGGTGAAGTTTTGGCTAGACCAGTGGTGTAGGGAAACTCCTCTTGTTGTTAGCTATCTTAAACTATTTAGAATTTGCCGAGATAAGGAGGCAAGTGTGGTTGACCTTATGAAGTTCAATAATGGGGTCCTTCATTGGGATGTAAGTTTTTTTTGGGCTGTCCATGATTGGGAATTGGAGGCTTTGAAGGCTTTGTTGAGCTTCATGGATACCATATATGGCTCCTCTATAAGGGAAATTGGTGAGGATAAAATGAGCTAGAAACCAGATAGAAAAGGGGTTTATGGTTAGTTCTTATTACTATCTTCTAGTTAGCTCTAATGATTTTTGTTTCCCTTGGAAAAGCATATGGAAGCAGAAGATCCCTTCTTGAGTGGCATTCTTTGTCTATACTATTGATTTGGGGAAGTTTCTGACGATTGACAATTTAAGAAAAAAGAAAGTTTGGATATTGGATTAGTGGTATATGTGCAAGTGTAATGGTGAATTAGTTGACCATCTTTTCCTTTATTTTCTGGTTGCTATAGATCCATGGTCTATGGTTCTGGGTTTATTTGGAGTTAGTTGAACTATGCCAAAGTCAGTTGTGGGACTCCTAGCTTGCTAGCAAGGTAGGTTTGGTCATCAACGAAATGGTCATATATGGACAATTGTTCCCAATTGTTTAATCTGGTGTGACGCAGGACAACCAGAACAAAATTGAAACAACAATAAAATAAAAGGGATACAACCTAGGAGTCAGCACCTAGGCTTGGTTTGGAGTCAGCACCAAGCGGGAAAACCACTAGGAGTCAGCACCTAGGGTAGACCTAGAGTCAGCACCAAACCAAAAAAAAGACCAAACGGCCATTGTTTTCATTCATCAAAATATCAACCAACTTCTCAAGGAGTACAATAGGTTGCTTATAAAGGATTGCTAAACCCTAGTTCTAAATGGCTAGGAAACCCTAATTGCCTTATTACAAAAATAACCTTGCTTCCAAATTAAAATACTAATAACCTAATAAACTACTAGGACCTAAAACATAAAAATACAATTGACTTGCAAACATAAACAATACTAAATAAAAATCTTCTTGCATCTCCCGCATCATTCTCCTCTGGTAGGAGAAAACTCGACCTCAAGTTTTAAAGCATTGAAGGATTAGGGTGCTGACAAGCAACACTTGCTTCAAGTCTGGAATCACCTTAGGGAGCACAAGGAAAAGAAAAACCCTGAATTCCACCACATCAAACTCATTTGGAATAACAAAATCAATGTGTGGAATCAGTATAATCTCATCTTGAACCTTATGAACCATAGGAAACTGTGTGGTTTTAACCTCTTCGACTTTACCAAGATGTAGATCTTCAAGCACCATGGAGGGTTGATCAGAAGCACATTCAACAACTTCAACTTTCACATCATGTGCACCCTCAAGCTTGCTGCATTGTTTTTGAGTGGGTGCCATTATCTTTTCTAGCTGGGCAATAATCTTAGTGATTATTTGCTCCCCCAATTTCCACGACATAGGTAAAACATTCTGATTTTCCTTTCTTACACTAGCAAAAAGTGAACTGAGAAGATCCAAGGAAATGTCTTCACTTTCATCTATGACCAAATTCATAATTGTTTCCATGGTTGAAAGTACAGCAGGTTGATAGTTGGACCTAATTATCTTTAAGAAACTTTGAAACATCTCAACAACCAATGCATCACACTCAAGATCCAGCATCACCAAGCATAACTTGACCTTTGCAATGGTATCAAGAATTGAAACCACCTTCTTATAAGAGCGAGTATACATATGAGACATATTTCCAAATGCTACCAAAATCAATTGAAATATTTCTTTCATTTGCTCATCCTTATATGGGGCATCTGGTACTGTTATCCTTGTAATCTCAATAAGGCAAGATAAAACTGAAACCTTCACATCCATTTCAGCATGTCGCAAAAGTTTATTAGTGATTAGTGCCTTAACTGAGGGTAAAAGTGCATCTCGCATTGATTTGGATGGTTCTTGCTCCACATATGCTAACAAAGTTTCAACTTTATCAAGAAGAGTGAGGAGATCATCAATGGAGGAGGGAGGGTTAAGGAGTGTATTCCCAAGCTCCTTAATCTCCTTCTCAAATTCTCTATCAAAGGCAGTCATTTTCAGCTCAGACTTGGAGTCACAAAACACCGATATGGAAAATTTCTGCGAAGTTGAAGAACACTTGATGTGCACGGGTTGGCTTTTAGGTTTAATGGGTTTGGGTTAATACGACTGCTTATATGTTTTTTAAATTGAGCCAGGGTGGGTTTTGTAGTGGATGGGTATAGGACTGGGCTATTTGGTTAATTAGTTTTGATGGTGTTTTTTTTTTTTTTTTTTTTTTT
Source organism: Notholithocarpus densiflorus (assembly GCA_030021035.2). Classification (NCBI taxonomy): domain Eukaryota; kingdom Viridiplantae; phylum Streptophyta; class Magnoliopsida; order Fagales; family Fagaceae; genus Notholithocarpus; species Notholithocarpus densiflorus. The sequence goes on along the minus strand of JARYZH020000178.1, from coordinate 126,276 downwards.
TTGGGCTAGTGGGACGGGTTAAGCTTTTTCTAAGATGGGTCGGGTAAAATCTCTTTACAAGATAAACTAAAGAGGTGAATTTAGAAAATAGAAAGACTCAGACAGGGCTGCGGGTTACCTATTGATATCATCACTGGGTTGCTAGTGGAATTGTAGCGGCGTCGTACTGGTCAAGTGAGGGCCATGGCAGCGGTGGCTCTTGTGGCAGCAGCGTCGATGGGCGTTCGGTGATGGCAGTTCTTGTAATCTAGGAGCTTCGGTTTATCGGTGGCGTGGGTTTGGGATTTCTGCGTAGAAGAGCATGACAATGGGGGAAGGATTTTTGGACTTTGCTGGTGGTAGAGCTGTCACTTGCGGTGGTTGTTTATGGTGTGTGGGTTACTATGGATTGATGGGATGCAGAACAAGGGATTTTGACAGTGGCGAGATGGTGGAGGTCAAGGGTGATGCCGATAGGATTTTATGGGGTTTTCTGTAGTAGTAGGCAAAGATATAATTTTTCTGTGGGTGGAAAATGCAATGGCTGAAACTTTTTTTCTTTTTTTTTTTTCTTTTTTTTTGGGTTCTGGATTGACTGCGATGATGTTTCAAACAGATCGGTGTTTGCTCTGATACCAAATATGACGCAGGACAACCTGAACAAAATTGAAACGACAATAAAATAAAAGTAATATGACCTAGGAGTCAGCACCTAGGCCTGGCTTGGAGTCAGCAGCAAGCGAGGAAACCACTAGGAGTCAACACCTAGGGTAGACCTGGAGTCAGCACCAGACCAAAAAATAGACCAAACGGCCATTGTTTTCATTCATCAAAATATCAACCAACTCCTCAAGGAGTACAATAGATTGCTTATAAAAGATTGCTAAACCCTAGTTCTAATTGGCTAGGAAACCCTAATTGCCTTATTACAAAAATAACCTTGCTTCCAAATTAAAATACTAATAGCCTAATAAACTACTAGGACCTAAAACATAAAAATACAATTGACTTGCAAACATAAACAATACTTAATAAAAATCTTCTTGCGTCTCCCGCATCATGGTGCCTTTGGAGGGAAAGAAATAGCGGGTGTTTTGAAGATAATGAGAGATCCATGCTAGATCTCAATTTATTTTTCTTTAAAACCTTATTGGATTGGTTGTCAACTTTACAAAACCAATCATTTTCTTCTTTTCTTGATTTACTTGATTATGTCATTTTTGTTCTTGATTTTTTGACCCCTGTACACTTCCTTTGTACTAGGGCGTCCCTTTTTTGATATAAAAAAATCTTATTACATATCCCCAAAAAAAATAAAGATTTGGAAAAGCTATCCTTCTTGGGTTCAGCTGAAAATTTAACTGAATATAAATAAATAAGTAAAAAGATAAATAGAAAGAAAGGTTTTGGTTTCAGAAAGCTTTTCTTTAGTAATACATTTTAGTATCTATGTTCCTAAAACTCCAAATGACAGTTGAAACTTTTCATAAACATGCTAAATGACGAAATTTCAATTTCAATTTTTCCAAATGAATCACAATCCATGCACAGAAAAAAGAGGCTATAAATCCAGAAGTTCCAATGAAGTTGGATTTTTGCAGGAAACAAGACCAGCAATTGTACACGTTTGTACTTATTCATGAGAGTTGTGCATGTGTTCAAACAAACAAAATAAAAAACCATGACAACAGATTTTTTTTTTTTTATGCGAGCAGGAGGTGTTTAAGCTCCAGTTTAAAACCTGGCCTTTTCAATTAGTAACTTGAAAGCAATGAACACCAGAAAGTTAAGAAACATAAGATTACAACACCAGACGCAGTACCTTTCCAGATGAAAATATTGAATGTGTTATCCAAAGGAGATCATCTGAAGAATGTTCAGAACTTTGAAATAGCTGGTCAGCCACAAACTCTTCCTGCAAGGCATAACATTGTGCTTCTTCCCTAACAATGATGTTTCAGAATAAATTAACCTTGGACAATAATACATATGGACAGCAAACATATAAATAATAAAAAATTACAATCAGATAGAAGAGTAATGAAATGTTTACATATCATATATATTTGTGAACATAAAAACAAACACATGCATGTAAGCAGACACAATACCAACATAAAACCTCTAAGAAACTCTGGTTTTAAGTCTCACTTTATTGCAGTTTGGGAAAAATATTTAGCTTACACATAAAACAATCTCTCCATAGTTCTTCATTCTGTAAGTGCAAACATATATGCATGTAAGACTGAAATATAACCAAGGAATAGGAAAAGATATTGTAAAAAGAAATCATTAGTGTAAAAACAAGAAGAAAAAAAGAAGGGGGGGGGGGGGGGGGGGGGGGGGACAGAACTAGCAAGTAGCAACGTTTACAGGAAAAAATCTAAAATTTTGCTGCTCAACCTATACAAGGGGCAAGCCAAAAACCAGCTGAAGGTTATAAACATACTCAAGCCAAAAAGTGGCATAGAGGTAATTGCCTCATTTTTGTACAGGACATACTAAGCCTAAAATATCAAGATAGCAAGAAGGCTGATCAAATCTATGGTATAATTTAACATTAGAAAGAGACAAGGTGAACACAAAATTAACAGGCACAAATAGACTTACACATTGACAGTTGTAAGTAACAAGTTGTGAAACACCAATCCGTTATCTTTCAGTATCCATATCTTGTCTGAGGTAAGTTTGACATCAATGCATCCCCCCTTAAATAAAATCAGGGCAGTAGTAAATTTGGTGCAATGAATAATTCTCCACATACAAAAAATAGAAAAGCAATGGATGGAAAAACCAATCGTTTACCTCCTCCAAAAGTATATTTTGAACAGAAGGCTCCAGCAACAAAATGGTCCTGTCACCAAAACTACAATGGAGGCCATATACATAGATCATCTCCAAGCTTACTTCCTAAAGTTGTCCCAAGAAATCCATCATGATGGGCAAAATATCAGCTCAGGCATATATCACTGAACATTTATAAGTAACAAAAAACCAACTTATGCTACCAGCCAAACTATAGTGTTTAAGTGTTACATAGAATCATTACTCTTTCGTTTTTGGCAAGGAATCAAATCATTATCCCTACAAGCATGTACATTTGGTAAGCCATGATCACATACTTTCTACCTACTTTGGAGAGTTTTAAATGTGATTATCAGCTGAAAATTGAACTTTGAAACAATAAAATAGTAAGTTGTAACAAACTAAATGATCTGAATGGGCTATCAGATTATCATCAATTGCTGCAAGAGAGAGAGAGAGAGAGAGAGAGAGAGAGAGAGAGGGAGGGAGGGAGGGAGAGTTAATATTAAAAGAATTAATTCAAAATTCTACCAAATGAATTCCCCTCAAACCGTTTTTTTTTTTATATAAATCTTTTATGGATAATTGTAATCAGTTAATGGTGCAAAAGTGGCGCAACCCTAGTACATGAAGAGTATACAAAGGACACCCAAAAAGAAGAAGAAAAATACAAATTATCTTCTAAAATTCAGCTAATCTATGAAGTGTCGTAGTGTAGATGTCGACATGTTAGCAGCAGCACTCATTCATGTAAAGACATGAACAAAGGTTTCAGCTGAAATAGTGCTAGTTCACAATCTTCAAAAATGCGAGCAATCCTCTCTCCCCATACACAGCACATCAAACACAAAGGAACAAATGATGAAGGCCAAAAAGGGACCAAGCAACATGCAGACACTCCCTGCCTCTACGTGGCTCTAATATCTATAGAGATGGTCATATAAAGCTCCTCAAAAAATTTGGTTAGGTTAAGAGCCTTGTAACTCAATAGCATAGCTTGGTTCCCTTTATATTGATAATCAGGCTTCGAATCCCCCTCCTCTTCTTATTATAACAATTGAATTTAAAAAAATGGTTAGAGGGTGAGGTTCTGGATTGAAGACCCCACTGGGCTCACGTGTAACTTACCAATTAAAAAAAAAAGATGTTAAGCTACTCACATGTTTTTTGAATTGAGCATAATAACCCTCCATCCATTTATCATCCTATAGGCTGGAGAAATAATTAAGACAGAGCTGATAAATCCAACAAAGGTTGCTTACACCAGAAAAATAATTCCCATGTTTGTCCTAATCAAGTTTAGTAGTATCTAGGAAGAGTAGAGTACTACTAATTAGAGGTTTATACTCTTCCACAAAGAACTAAGAATTTAGGACTCTACAATCATCATACTTGGGATCAATAGGTTGGAAGAAAGTGTATTTGTTTCCAATCAGGATCCGTGTGCAATTCCAAGCTTATGTAAAAGGTTTTTCAGTAAACATTGTGCTTAATATGCATTGTTAATCACTTGCTAATAGCTTAAATTGACTAGTTTATATCAGTTAGTAAACGATACTTAATATATATTGTTAGCCCACTTTCTAATATAAGAATTGATTGTTTGCATCATGACATCAATTAGACTTAGGAATACCTAATACATCTTCAGTTTGACTTAAGGAAACCCCACTTGTTGTTATGCACTTTAAGACCTATAATGGGTTCATTGTTATTAGGATGGGGGGCTGTTTAGTGTAACGATTTTCAATACCCTAAGGTTTTGAGAATAATTTTCAACAATAAAACTTTTTAGGCTTCGGAAAACAAGTTAAACATTTGGTATCATTTAGAAAAATACATACCGAGGTTTCTCCATACAAGATAGCCAATGGAATTATACTTGAATCATTTTCAACTTGGCCCACCCATAACCTTTTAAAAGTACCTCCTGAAAGTACAAGAAAGAAGCAAACATTGTAGAAATAAGTACACACTACAGTAACCATAAGCAACTAAAAAATTGATGCAACCATGAAGATTAATTAGTTACTACACAAAGTTATCTATATTCAAGATTTATTTTATGGGACCACATGTGAAGTCCAACTTGAAGTAAATTTTATGCGGTTTTAAAGATCTAGTTATATGTGTCTTAGGATTAAAAAAATTTTAATTTGGGTCTTTATTTAACAAGTTATGGTCAGTTTTTGTATTCAATGGCAAAGTTGTCATTTCTGCAATTCTTGCGAATCAAGGTTATTTTATTAATTTAGTTGAGTCTTATCTTATGTTTTCTTTTCTTTGGGTCCAAATTAGTCTTTCATTAGTGATTACCTTATTAGGTTTTTAGGTTACTAGTCATATTTATTTATGCTTAGTCCAGTTTGCTAGTTAGGGAGGGGGAATTTGAACCTTGGATGTCTCCATTGGAAACAATAAGCTTTTGGCTATATATAATTTATGTTCTTAAAGAATAGATGGAGTTTATTAATAAAAATATTGAGTGTCTTGAGCATTGATGCATGTTGACCTTCGTGTATTCTTTTCCGCTTCTATTCTCTCTTTTCTTCTTCTAATTCTTATGCTATTGTTTACGGGTGCTGTTCATACAACCTTGAACACCGTATATTTCTCCTTTTTCCTACTTCCTTACAACCCCATTTCAAACCCTTCCTCTTTCCTATCAAACCCTAGTACCCTATGATCTGCTTATTCATTGCCCCATTGCTTATGCATTATGGAACATGATTTTCAAATTGTTTGGGGTCATGTGGGTTATGCCAGAGGGTGTTGAAGATCTCCTCAATAGCTGGAACAGAAGGTTGGGTGGACCCAAAAGTCATTCGATCTAGAGCAAGATCCCCCATTGTCTCATGTGGCGCCTTTGGTGTGAGAGGAATGCATAGACTTTTGAGGGACGGGAGAAATCAGTGCCTGGTCTTAAGCTTATTCTTCTTGAGTGGATGAATGCTTCCCCTCTATTTTCCTTTGATCACATGTTTGAGATACTTGACTATTGTCCTTTTGGTGCTTAGTTTGTTTGTAATTTGTGTACATGGTCTACGTTTTTAATTTTAATAAAGTTTTATTACTTATCAAAAAAAAAATTTTAATCAAACCTATCTAATTTAAGAACTAACCCTTAATTCTACAACTTTAAACCCTAGATCCACAACTCCTGACCCCTTAACCCACTACAAGCACAAATAGACCAATTCCCAAATTTTTTCTTACATCAAAATTTTCCATCAATATTGAATACAAGAACATAGATGAAAAGGTCAAAGAAGAAACATGTACAGATAGTTTTTGTAAATTATGTCATCTTGACATGGCATTTTAAATGCTTGCAAAACAAATAAACCAAAAAAATATATTTTTATTTAGATGGCATAGGAAGCATGGTTAATAATTTTTTTTTATGGACAAAACTTAGGTACCTTAAGTGCTATTCCTTAGATTTCTCTCTTAAGATTCTGCCATATGGCTACTTAACTAAAAAATACACTTTCATCCCAAAAGAAAAAATTCACATAGCAAAATTTTAAGAGGGAAACCTAAAGAACAGCACCTAAATACTGTACCTAAGTCTTGTCCTTTTTTTATTGGTAAATTACACACACATCTATGTTAGTCTTGAACCTATTACATCACCGTCTACCTTCCTATTGCAAAAGAGGTGCATTGAGCTGGAGCTCATTGGCATCTGTAATAGAAACACCCATTTACAACTATCACAAACATAGTCTCTATCTCTTTTTCTCTCATTGAGAAAAAGATTCTATCTATTGCAAAACTTCTCGTAGAATCTCATTAACATTGTCCAAGTTTCATGCCAACTATTGCTAGACCCAGCAACATAATCCACTCTCAAAAAGTGCCAAATCTCTACACAATATGTAAGCTTTCAAATCTTTAGTAAATCCATCTACATTCCTTTTTTTCTTTGGATAGGTAATAGAATCTTTATTGAACAAAAGTACATCATGTTCACGATAGTGAACAAATTGTACTCGAAACAAATACAAAAAAATCAAAAAGAAGAATTAACATATTGTAGGAAATCAAAAATGAAAAAATACATTGCGTAAAATCCCAAATCCGAGACCACTCAAACAAGGTCCCAACTAGCAAAGACTTCAAAAGATCAACAAATCTCTCAATATCTTCAAATGTGCAGGTATTTCGTTCCCTCCAAATTAACCACATCAAACAAGCTGGCATATTCCAAACATTGGAAGAGTGTTTCCCCAAACAATTCCTCCATGCAAAAAGAAGAGAAGCAACTATCCTCAGCATCACCCACTGAATCCCAAACATGAAAAAAACTTCACTCCATAAAGCATGAGCAGCAAACTTACAGCGGAGCAAACTTCACTACATTCCTTTCAATACCAAATATTTGCTTGAAGCCAATCACCTTTGACATCGTTGCATCACCTTCACTTCTCATCATCAATATTTTTTGTTCGATGCACCAACTATAATTGTGAGAACTTTATGCAAACAGAATCATATTTGCTGAACACCTAATTGAGCACCTAATTCATGATTGCCTAATTTTTCTAAACACCTTTTCAATATTTTCCTGGTGATACAGCAGATATTCGCAGAACAGACCAAATTTTTGTCATTTGAGAGAGGAAGAAGTGTCATTTGAGCCAGAGTTCATTGACAAAACCTAATCAATGATCTAAGAATAGTGTATCATTTAAGGTGTCCAAAAGTAAGACAAAGTGTGTTTGGTTAAGCTTATATTCTAATTTATTACAGCTTTTTCAAGCTTCAATTTTTTCTAGGTACAAATGTTTATTTACTTTGCTAGTTTGCTTATTTTTTAAGCAAAATAAGCCAAGGAAAATATACTTACCCAAACACACTGAATAATAAATTTTTGTCTAAAATTTTTTTGAGAGATAATGGGAGTCTAGAAATAAATATACAATGATTGAACAAATTGAAAGTTTGGGAAGGAAAAAAGAAAGTAATTGAAATTGCCTGCCAGTTCTGGAATGCTCATTGAATGACTAAAGATCCTGCTATGACTTGTACTATCCCATACTCGTAAGATCCCATCAGAATGAAGCACAAATAGAAATTGTTTTCCATGCACCTCATATATTACTAAGTCCTGCACAGGTCCTACAATCCTACCCCTGCATGACAAATATTTACAAGTTAATCAGTGAATAAAAAAATTAACAAGTTATAGTAGTACATTATGAACATCAATAAGACTGGAAATCAAGGCCTCAGTAATCCCAATAGAAGGAAAGCAAGAGATGATATGGGTCGCAGTAGGTTAAAAGTATGAAATCAAATCACATTTCTCTCTCTTTTATTGTTTTTATTATAAAATTTATTCAAACAATGAAACAGAGTTTCTGTAGGTTAATGACTACCACAAACTTAGTTACTCTATTATTATAAAACAAAGGTTGGGCCTTGCTGCGATGGCAAGTGCCTTCCACCAAAGGCAACAGGTCGCAAGTTTGAGTACTGGAATCAACCTCTTCAAAAAACAATTGGTTTAAGGCTACCTACCTATCACCAATCCGGCAATCCCCAATCTTAGACCCCACAAAAATAGGAGCTATGTGCACTAGATACAACCTTATTATTATTATTATTTTTTTTTTCCTTTTGATCAGTAACCTTACTATTATTGTGAAACAAAGAAAGAAAGTTACAGCTCAATACCTAGAAAAACAAGTACCAAAATTACAGATAAAGCCCAGCAACACACAAAATAGCAGAAACACCTTCTAACTAACAAGAACAACAACAAAAAGATACAACTACACAACAGCAGAGATTTCCCAGCCTCCATATGCAGCACAGTACCTTATTCTTAGAGCTTTTTATTCTTCTTCTTTTGCAGCAGCCTACACCTTAACATAATTATTATAGCTTTCAATATTTCATCCTCACTCTTGAACTTGCCACCATAAAATCACATTCCTTAATTTCAAAAATAATCAAAATGAATATTTTGATGTTGCAGCAGCCTAAATGCGGCCTCCTAGAGGTTTTCCTAAATGTTTTATTATTAGTATTTTTTTTTTTTTTTTTTCTTCCTTGTCCAAGTGTGTCCAGTTGTATACGGCTAGTGTACATGGGTAGCTCTTTTTCTTAATAAGAGGAAATTATTTACCTTTTGAAAAAAAATATTTTGATGCTGTTTATGTATATTCAAAATTTCATCCTCAATCTTGAACTTGCCACCATAAAATCACATATCTTACTTTCAAGAATAATCAAAATGAATAAATTGACACTGCTTATAATTATTCAAAATTTCATCCTCACTCTTGAATTTGCCACCATAACCACATATCTTAATTTCAAGAATAACCAAATTCAATAATTTGATACTGCTTATGCCAAAATCATGATTTCCAAAGTATCAAGAGTGTTCTTTTATATTGGAACTGATTCTTTAACAAGAGGCAAGTAAAGACTTGTATAAGTATAATAAAAGACATGTGTGTACTTAGAATCTTCTTCCTATTAACTCACTTCATTCATTACAACCAAAATCAAGAGGCCCAAAGCCAAATGACATGATAAATCTAATACTATGTTTGATGGGTGGAGATGAGAAGAGAGGGGAAGGTGGCTCATCCTCCTCCCCTGTCCTCCTGTCTCCCTCCATTCCAAACATACACTAAAGCAGTTTGAACTCAAAGAAGCAAGAGTAAAAAACATTGAGCGCAAAATGCTACTCTCCCAATACCTTAATCGCCAGCCAATATCCTATTACAAGATAGGAAACCTTTAAATAAGCATCCCACAAGACAACAGCAGCAAATTCTTAAAAAAAAAAATTATGGCCAGCACAGATCATCAGACTGATTTGGATGATATGAGAAATAAATACGGAAACAGTTTTCTGATACCTGGACATGAAACCCCACAAACGACCCATTCCTGAATCATCGCGCAGCTCATGGACAAAACCTAAGCAAGCAGGCAGGCATGTTAGTGGTGAAAAGTGATAATAGTCAGTGACATTGTTGAAATTTGAATTTGATGATAATACCAGGAGCAGTGTGGTCAAGTATGGTGCCAAGTTGGAAGCAGCAGACAGATCCATCATTGAAGCCAGCTACAAGACAGCCTGCGGTTGCTGCTACAGACGTGATGGGTCCATGGTTGGAATGAGTGCGACGAATATCAAACTCAAAAAGATGATCTGGTGGGAAAGTGGAATTGGAAACATTATAGGTGGAAATGTTGTTGGTGAGTTTTAAGAGGTAAGCGAGTCCCGAGATGGTCAAAACATAGAGAGTAATCTGATTTTGGGAGACACAAACAGAAGCGAAGGGAGAGAGCGCATCGGGAAAAGTGAATCGAAGACCGACGGAAGGAAAACCTGCATTAGTAGAAGAAGAAAGCTGTAGCAATTCAAGGGAATGAGGAAGGGTTTTGTGAATTCTCCTGTTGCAGCGAATAGTTGAGTCGATTAGAATAGCAATTCAATGAAAATGAAAATGAAAATGGAAGTTGAGAAACAGAGAAAGAAAGAATACCAACCATATGAGATAGGTAGGAGAATCGTGATGATGTTGAATGATAGAGCAAGAGGAGGAGTAATCCTCTACGGTCAGAGGAGCGAAAGGCGGTGAAGTAGAAGTAGAGGATGAAGGAGAGACAAAGAGCTCAACCCAGTTGACGGAATCGGAGCCGATAATTGGAACTTCCATCCCGGCCAACCCCATCTTCTTCCTAAACCCTAAAACTCTTTTTGAGTGCCCACTGCCCTGCCCAGGGTTTAGTTTAGTTCATTTAAACTGGAGACATGCCCCGCCTTTCCCTGCCATCAGTGAGTGGGGGTAATTACTAGTGAGCGTAAATACACTTTCTTTTTCTTTTTTTCCTTATATTTTGGGTCCATTCCCCTAAAATTCGAAAAAATATTATCATTTTAGTTACTACTGTTATCTCACTAATAAAAATAGCCTATGTAGTAGACAAAGTGCACTACTTGTACAATAAATACTGATGTGATCATTAAAATAATATTTAAAATATTTATTCACCATTTAAAAAATAGTTTTATTAACGTATACTCTAGCCTCTAAGGACAAACAATAGTAAATCATTTTATGAAACATTTTATGGAAAAATAAAAAAGTAATTAACTTTTTTGATAGTTTTTTCAATTTCTCATAAAAAAGTTACCTAAAATAGATAATTAATGTATGTCCTAAGAGCATACATTAACTCAGATCTTTTAAAAAATGCAACATTATCATTTTAATAAAAATTAAAATTAAAATAATTCCTTTAAAAAAAATCATTTTCCATTCTTTTTCTTCTTTCTTTTAAGATAAATCCAAAAAATCTTAAGATAAACCCATTCTTTTAAGATAAACCCAATATTCTTTTATCTTAAAAAAAAAAAATTTCTTCTCTTTCTCTCTCATGTGTGTTTGTGTTTGTGTTTGTGTCTTTCTTTTTCTTCTTTCTTTTAGATCTATGACCTTCATTTCCCTCTCTCTCTCTCTCTCATATTTCATTGTTTACCACCTACATGGGTTTGATTTGGGTTAGAGAGAGAGAGAGGCTCAGATTGGTGGTGATGGTTACAAATCAGTAGTGGAGGTGGAGAGATGGGCTTAGATTGGTGGTGGAGGTGGAGATCGGTGGTGGCTAGGCCAGATCAGTGGTGTTGGTTGTGTTTTTTGGGGCGCGGTGGTCAATTGGGTCCAATGGTGGGGTTCGCAATTGGTGGGTCGGTTTTTTGGTTGTGTATGGTGTGGGTTTGCTTTTATTTACAATTGATTTTTCATGGGTTGAGAAGGAACATTATGGGTTTGTGAATGAGAATTTTCTAGGTCTGTTAATGAGAATTTGTTGCTGCTAGGAGTGATTCTTAATGGGATTGGATAGGAATTATAAGGGGGTTGATGAGAATTGTAGGGAAATTGACTTAATTCAAGGTAGTCACATTCCATAGAGAAAGACATAGATTAAGAGAGAGAGAGAGATGCATTAATGCACTAAGAAATTAGTTTATTCCTCAATGATGGAAATATGATTACAAGTAGGTATTTATAGAACCATGAAACTATTCTATTGGCTCACGTGGTCTTATCCTAATGGTCCTATTAATCCTCATGTGCATGAATAATTCCAACATGTGTTAAATGTGATTAACATGCTTCAAATTGTAACTAACTAACTAAATGCATTCTATACCCAAATGTGGGTTCCTAACAGTTGCATTTGGTTGCAAAAAAAAATTGCTTAATAAAATGTTATTTTGTTTAATTGTTATTGATTTGAGTTTTGAAGTGTTTAGTTATTAAAAAAAAAAAAAGTACAAAAAAAGACAAAGAAAAGACAAGAAAATAAGGATTGAACATGAATAGGCAAGGGAGAACACAAAGATCATGAACATGTTCTTCTGAAAATTTTATTTTATTTATTTATTTTATTTTAAAAAAATTAGAGGAATTTTGTTTTTAATTTTTTCTAATGTGCCTTTTTTATTTATTTAAATGCTGACATTGACTTTTTTAATGTTAGTTAAAATTTTTAATATTATTTTAATTGTCGTGTCATCGTCTAATGTGCCAACAGTATACTCTGTTTGTCACAAAGGCTATTTCCGTTAATGAGATGATGGTAGGGACTAAAATGAGAACAATTTTTTGATTTTAGAGATTGCATCCCAAAAAAAAAGTGGGGACCAGAATGGGAAGTGGTTCAAAATGTAGGGACTAAAAATGTATTAAAGCCTTACTAATTTGTACTACTGCCACCTCAGTCTAACTTGACCCTGGTTTTTTTTTTTAATTAAAATAATTCAGATTTTTATTATTTATTTAAAAATCAAATGCTAAAATTTTTTATATTTATAGGTACACAATTTTGTAAATTTAACAAAACATTTTAAAAATAATATGCCCAATTGTGTACATTCAATGTATACATTTTTTAAAGGATGTACATTAAATGTACACATTTCTCTAATATTGTACTCAATTCTGTATATTCATCATACATTATTTTTTTTTAAATGTACACAATACGGTATGTTTAATGTATATATTTTTTAAAATAATTTACACATATTTTTTTTAATTCAATGTACACTATTTTTCAATAAATGTACACAATTTTGTACATTCAACATACACAATTTTCATATAATATACAAAATTATATACATTTAACTTACACATTTTTCAAATAATGTACTCAATTTTGTATATTCAACATTCAATTTTTTTTTTTTTAAATGTACACAACTCTATACATTCAACATACACAATTTTCAAATAATGTACACAATTAAGTACATTCAACGTACACATTTTTCAAATAATATAAACAGTTCTGCATATCTAACGTACACAACTTTTCAAAGGAAGTACATAATTCGGTTTATTCAAACTACGTACTTTTTGAAAAATGTACATAATCTTGTATCTACAAAATACACGATTTTCAAATGAAGTACGCAATTTTGAATATTCAACATATACATCTTTTAATGGATGTACACAATCATGTACATTTAACTACACAATTTTCAAAGAATTGACACAATTGTGTAAATTCAACATAAGCATTTTTTTTTTAAGAATTTATATAATTCTATGTATTCTATGTACACATTTTTCAATGCACACAATTTTTCAAATGGTACAACATTTTCAATTTTTCAAAAAAATACAAAATTCTATACATTCAAAGTACACAATTTTCAAATAATATACATAATTCTATATATTCAACCATACACAAATGTGTAAATTCAACATACATTTTTAAAAATATGTACATATTTCTTTACATTTAATGCACACATTTGTCAAGTAATATACACAGTTGTTTATATTCAACACACAATTTCTAAAAAAAAATGGTACAACATTTTGTACATTCAACATATACAATTTTAAAATATTGTTGTAGACATCTCATTTTGTATCCCTTACAACTTGATCTCTTGTTCTCTAATGACAATATCACTAGGAGGCCTATGACTAATTTAGAGCCCAATTATGGAAAGTCTTTAACTTGGAGGATGTTTTGGTGAAAGAAAAACATGTTGGAACCCTAAGTAGTATGTTGATGACCATGTGTACACATACTTTGACCATGCACGCGCATGTAGTATTACATATTCCCCTGTAGTATTACATATTGCCCTGTAAGGGAAGTTTTTAATGTAGAATCATGTAGAGCTAATTCTACATCACCTAGGAGAAGCCCTACATCCTCTGATCACTATAAAAGGCCCCAAAGGCTTTTTTTTCCCAAAATACGATCGAATTCACTAGAACATATTAAATTAAAGATGGATTGTTTTATTTTAAAACGGCATCAAGTTAAATTTGTCTTGGTTGGGACCTATTCTAGTCTTGAGCTCTTAGTTAAAACTTACTAATCTTCTAGTTTGTCTTGATAGATTGACCGAAGGAACGGTCAAAATCAAAGCTCTAAGAGCCTTCTTGTTTGAGATAAGAGTTTAAACTTGACTCATTCATTCTTGTTTGTTTATTTTTTTATCCACTACTTTAATATCTTGTTTTGTAGTTAGGGTTTATTGCTTTGGTGGTTAGAAACATACTAGGTTAGTTTAATTTGATTTTATGCTTGCTTTTGTGTTTGCTATGTTTTTGGGCAAGGATGCGCGTGCATGCTTCATGCATGCGTATGCATCCTTGTGAACATGCATACGCATGTTTAGGTGCATGCAGGTTTTAACCTAAAAACCCAAATTTATGCAGGGCCAGCTCAATAGTTGACGCAATTGATGCAATCGCCTAAGACTTCCAAATAAAAGAAGACCCCCACTTGTAAAAAATATATATATATATAATATTTATCTATATATTTTAATTAAAAAATTTAAGTACTTTTATTGGTCAAAAAAATGCATTAAAAAGGTTCCATTGTATCCTAAAATGCAGAAGATTAAAAAGGGAAAAAACAAAAATAGTCAAACTTCAGCTAACAAAATTAAATTTTAGGAGATAAATTTATTAACTCATTCTTGAAATATGCTAAAATCAAAATTAATACCAGACAAATTCATTAACAATACAACATAATTGTCTTGAAATATGCTAAAATAAAGATTATAAATTTCAAAAACAAAAGAAAAAATCTCTCATCTCTCTATCTCTTTGCCTCTCCATCTATATTCTTACCTTTCTTTTCTTCATCTTGATCCTTAATCTTTTTTTGTAAGCTCAGTTTAGCTTGAAATCTTTCTTTGTTCATTCCCTTCAATTCACAATAAATTCAAAATTGAAAAGGGGCAACATACACATTCTTAAAATTATTTACATATTTCTTTATATTCAACATACACATTTTTCAAATAATGTACTTATTTTTGTATATACAATGTCCTCAATTTTTCAAAAAAATGTATATCTTGAATGAATTGAATTGGTTACGTCCTTTGAAAAATTATATATGTTGAATATACAAAATTGTGTATATTTTTTTAAAAACGTTTAAATTGCAAGAAAATGAAAGAAAATAACTTATAATTTACTATTTTCTTTCATTTTTATTTCTTCCATTAAAAAAATCAGTTCAGAGTTGTGGGTTTTTATTTTGTTTTTTGTTTTTTGTTTTCTAATGTGGCCTTTTTAATTATTAAAATGTTGAGTTGGTAAGTTGAATATAAGTAATAACATAGATTAAATTGACTGCTACTAAAATATAAGAACTAAACTGATTGTAACTCCAAAAGGTAGGGATGATATGAAAGTGGTATTTTCGTTTGAGGATAAATTGGGTCAAGAGCTGGTGTAAAAGATGTGTTTTACGCCAACCAATCCTGATCTGCCACGTCACCAAATTTTTTTTTTTTTTAAGCAAAAAAGATTAAGCCTTAAGCCTCTCTCCCTCTCTTTCTCTTCTCTCCTCACCTGGTCTCTCCATCTCTGAATCAAACCCACAACCTCCATGGTCGGAGCTTCTAAGCTCAACACAAGCCACCAACACCACTGCCATGGCCGAAACTCCTTGGTTCAACCAATAGTCGCTGTGGCAAGCCACCGCTGTGTGTGCTGTGTTCATGTGATGATTTTACTCGTGTTCACACTTCACAAGCATTACATAAAACACAACACACACACACCTAGCCATAGAAAACCCAAAGCCCCAAAATCCTAACGCAAAAACATAGCCACACCTAAGCCAAAAATCCAACCTTTTGAACACCTAAAACTTGAAACAAAAATCCTTTCTTTCTTACACCCCCAAACCCAAATCAAAATCCTTTCTTTTCCAAATCATTAAACCCCAAAAAGAAACCAAATTCCCAAACCCACAAACAGCCAGGAAATAAAAATAGAAACTTTCGGCCATAAATCAAAGAATGATAGCAAAAAAAAAAAAAAAAAAAAGATAAAGAGAAATAGAGATAAAGAGAGAAGTCAAGGGAAAATAGGGCCACCCCAACGTTGGCTCGTGACGGCAGCTATTGGTTGAACCATGGAGTTTCGGCCATGACAGTGCTGTTTCGGCCATGGAAGTGGTGTTGGTGGCTTGTGTTGAGCTTTGAAGCTCCAATCATAGAGGTCGTGGGTTTGATTTAGAGATGGAAAGATCGGGAGGGGAGAGAAGAGAAAGAGAGGGAGAGAGTTTAAAGCTTAATATTTTTGGCTGAAAAAAAATAAATAAATAAAGAGCTTGGTGATGTGGCAGGTCAGGATTGATAGCGTAAAACACACCTTTTACGCCAAATCCTGACCCTATTTATTCTCTTTTCGTTTTGAATAATGAATATACAAATACTATATTCAAAGTACTCAATTCCCTTTTATAAAAAAAACGAAAAGAAAAAAAGGTACTCGATTCCCTGTCTGCTGTATCTCAAGCTCAGCCCAAGGCCGAAGCTCCTTCAACGTGCTCTTCCTCTAAACTAAGCCTTCTACCCTCTCTCGCCACCGAACCTCCGCGGCTCCACCACAAATTCTGATTCGATAATAACACCCAGCTTCCTGTCTTCTTTTGAGAACGGATCCTTCCAAGTTGATCTCTGCTTAGAGCCGATTGAAAAAGGTACATTTTTAGATTTTTCTTTATGGTTCTTTCCCTTTCTTAGAATAAGTTTTGGCGTTTCTTATTGCTTCAAATTGCCACTGCCGGATACCAGTAACACCATCACTCTCTCTCTCTCTCTCTCTCTCTGCTTGATTGAGGTTTATCATATGAGTGGGATGGATAATCCTCTTGTTTTGATTATGATTAATATTACTATAAATGTTTTTGCTCCACAATTTAAAGCATTTTGTTGTTTTAATGAGTCAAAAGATGAAAAATCATAAAATATGGTAAAAATATGATTTGGGTATGCACGCCATCCATTCTCTAACTATATGCAATTGTCAATGTATTGTAAATATATCATGATGTATATTGTTGACTTCCTTAGTTCTTTGCCTGAAAATTATATTCATAGTATTATATCATATCAGTGGGCTACATTATATCATACCTGTCTTGTTTGCAAGAAGAACCATACTTTTTCTTGCCAACCATTGTGGTATTGGGCCCACATATTGTATTTCTCCGAAGGGGAAGACTATATAAATAGTGGGTGAGATTGAACTTGGATAGCATGAAGACGCTTGGAATACCTATTAAATCATTGAAGTGTCCAAACCAAACATGCTTTACGTTTGGAATAGCTATTAAAATTTTGTTTCTTTGGAATTTGGATAGCATGAATACGCTTGCATGTTTTCTTTTGTTTTTGAACAATAATACACAGCTCAACTTCCTTAAGAGTTTTTTGTTGATTTGGATTTGGAGTGATCTCATTATTAAGATATCTTTATATAGACATCTTATGAATATGAAAAATTTTCTCCTAGGTTAAGGAAGAAATGCTAGAATATCACAACATCATTTCTGTTGGACCATTTACCAGTTTATATGCCAATCATGCATGAGCAATCTTATATAGTACCTGTATTTTTATTTATTTATTTAAAATAACAAGTAAAGTTATTAGGTCAGAGTTCCTCAATGCAGAATTTGAGGTGATAATGCATTCAGGGACTGTCTAAAACATTTGAAACATTTAATTGATGGTGTCTTAAGAATAAATTATCTGTGTTGATCACTTCTTGAGAATCAGAATATAAGAGTGCTTAATTCTAACGGTTATTCAATTTCTTTTCTTGTATCCTTGAAGTTATTTTTCATAACCTGAAGATTTATTTTTCTTTGTGGAAAAAAGAATAAACAGGTTGATTCGTAATTTTTTTTTCTCTGATTTTTCTTGGCGAGGGGTTTGGTGGATGCTTGGAAGGGTTTATAATTGTTGATATCTTGTTTCCATCAATGAAGTCCGTTCTAAAATGGTGGTCACAATTTTATTGCTTGTTTAATGTGGAGACCATTGCCTTACTTTATTATGCAGTCTTCATTTTTTTTTTTTTTGTTCATAAAGTGTTAACAGTGGAATATCCATTCAAGTCTGTAGGAGGCACTTGTTGCTTTTATATTCAGTTGCATCTGATAGAGCAGTATCTACACAAGACAAATAAAGTTGAAAAGAATCAACAGTGACTTTGCTGTGGGGTTCTTATACTCTGTACCATGCTTAAGGTCCCAAATCATCAGGTTGCTGGCCACCAGGCAAGTGATGGAAAGCTTGGTCCTTTGGTAGATGATTCAGGGAACTTCTACAAGCCTCTTCAAAGTGATGATCGTGGGTCCAAAGAAGTATTTTTCTATACATCGTTCTCTTCCAACACTAACATTCCAAATCACATCCGCAGATTCTTTCCTACTTTTCATGGCACTCAGCTTATAGAGGCATCCAATGGGTCTGGGAAGCAACCTCATCTTGTGTTGCAAGATATATTCTCCGGTCGCCTCAATCCATCTATCATAGACATTAAGATAGGATCCAGAACATGGTACCCTCAAGCATCAGAGGACTATATCCAAAAGTGCTTTATGAAAGATACAAAAAGATCGAGCCTTGCACTGGGGTTTAGGATAGATGGGTTGCAGATATATGAGAGTGAAGGATCAGGGTTCTGGAAGCCTGATAGGAAGCTTATCCATAAATTTACTGCGGAGGATGTTAGGTTAGTCCTGAGGCGGTTTATTTCTTCTAACTCATTTGCAGGTGTGGACCCTGATTGTACTTTTGCATCAACTATTTATGGTGGTTCTGGGGGAATTTTGGCACAACTGCTGGAGCTCAAAGAATGGTTTGAGCATCAAACGATTTTTCATTTCTATTCTTGTTCAGTTCTTATGGTGTGTGAGAAGGAATCAGTAGTGAAAGAAATGAGTTCCGGTGCTGAAGTTAAACTTGTTGATTTTGCACATGTCGTGGAAGGCAAGGGTATTATTGATCATAACTTCTTGGGTGGGCTCTGCTCTTTGATAAAGTTTATCTCAGAGATTCTGACCTGCTCAGACGTGCATACAGCTAAAGCTTCTCTGCAAGACCCTTGAAAGAACTACTTTTATACCAATTGTGACACTGATAATTGAACAGGATGTCTTAAATATAGGCTTCCTCACCTCACTGATTGGCCTGTAGCTTCCCCCTGGATGTTGAAATCTAAAGTACTGTTTAGAATTGTATTACTTTCCACTTTATTTGGAACTAAAATTTTATTGACATTGTTGAGGCTGTTTCTGCGAATGACTGTTCAAGAAGTTTCCTCAATGCTGTTGTTGCCCTTCTAAGTTTATATATCTTGAAATGCATAACCATTGAATATTGATTTGTGGCGCTTACTGAATACTATTAATTTTTCTAGTTATGTTCCCCCACTATGTTGTTTGCTACGTAGTATCTAATGGCCCATCCTTGCATTTGGATTGTTACAGTTTTTTTGTGTGGGGGGGGGGGGGGGGGGGAAGTGTTTACTATTTCAATGACAGGGTATGGTATGACTAGGAATATAAATATATTATATATATTGTAGCCATTATTACCAATAGTGCTAACAGCTAAGAAGGGAAAAATTGGTGTTTGGGCTGCTGTGAGACTTGCAATCAAAGGAAAAATGGAAAGCAGCTAATTTTGGACCCTCTAAGCAGCGAATTTCTTGTGCAAGCATCTTAAAATTCTGAGGGCACAGACCCATGGTCCAGAGGGAGCGGATGCTTGGAAATCATAGGATGCCATAATGTTGTACCCTTTTTCTAAGGAATTTTCCTGCAGTAATGAGATCTTCCCTTCTGCATGCTTGGATGCTGTTCTTAAACAGGTTTTGCTTTGTACCACAGTTACTGAAACTGGGTTATGTTGTTTTAAGTATAGTGTAATGAAGATTCTCATTAGTTCAAATGTTTCAAAAGTTCTCTACATTCCAGAGTGCTGGACTTTTCAAAAAGTCCTGAGCAGCATAGATCTTGGCTTATGGTTGGTTAAATTAATATGATTCTATAGCTTTGCAGCAGCTAAAGGTAATTGAGGATAGAAAAATAGGCCTTACTATTTTTCAATATTAAGGGATCTGATAGACTTGCGATAGAAGAATTTTTAGTCGCACAAATCTTGTATCCTCAATAT
This sequence comes from Notholithocarpus densiflorus, assembly GCA_030021035.2. Classification (NCBI taxonomy): domain Eukaryota; kingdom Viridiplantae; phylum Streptophyta; class Magnoliopsida; order Fagales; family Fagaceae; genus Notholithocarpus; species Notholithocarpus densiflorus. Next base: position 105,983 of record JARYZH020000178.1, on the reverse strand, counting down.
TGAACTCTTCTGTATCTCAAAAGAAAAAAGAAAAAAAAAAAGAAAAGAAAAACTGTTCTGGTAATCATTTCAAGAATTCCACATATACACGAGATGCCAAGGCTTAAGTTTATGTCAGTGACGTCCCTATATTTAATAATAGATTCTCTAATAATTGACGGCATATCTTTTTCTATTTTTTTAATTTATAAAATAAACTAATAGTTGTATAAATTGAGATGTCCCTTTGCTGCCGTAGTTTTGATTAGACCAGTAGTCTTATTGCTTCTCCTCTCCAGGTTATGCTAAAGGCCTGTGATGTGTGTATTTGCTATCCTGTAATGCCAAGGAAGATTGTAGGTTCATGAATTATAAATAAGATTGTAATGATTTTCAAAGACTTGAAAATGTTTACAGGATTTTCCATCACCGACCTGCAAGATAAGGAGTAATAACAGCCTTGAATAATCTTGGTATTTCAAGCACGAGGACATTTAGGCGTCCCAGACAGGCTCCCAAGTGAATTGAGAAAATCTTTCTTTAAAGCAACGCAATTCTTACAACATAATCTACTTCAAATGCAGTAGTGAACTCCATGAGCAGTCATAGACATAGAAAGAGCTTCACAAGAGCTTCAAAATTCAAAGGAAAGATGTATTCTTTCTTCAATAACTAAGGAAATTCAGGACTCCATTCAAGCCTCCTTGTCAGAGGTAAGATTTTGTCAAAAACATATTTTTTTCCTGGTTGCATTCTTATTTTGGAACCTCTGATTTTTGTGAAATGGTTAAAATCAAACTTCCCATTTGATAACTGAATAATTTAATTGAGAAAAAACCTCCCATATATTTAGAAGTTATTGTATAGGACTGATGAAATAGGAATTTGCCTCATCAGTATGTTCCTCTTCAGTTGATGGACGACCTGTAAAACCTGTATCACAGAAAACACTCAGTGGATAAGGGCACCGGTGTGGGGCTTGCCAAGGACCCTCCGATGCTTAAGTTAGCTTATTCTCTCTCTGGAAAAACTGTAATTTGTATAGCAGTGTGTGTTCGTGTCCTTTTAGCTGTTTTTCCTGGCTTTATATAGCCTTAGCCTGAATAAATGCCCATCAAACCGTTATGCTGCAGCTGGGTAATCAATGCTTAATGATGGCAATTTAACTCTAACGTTTTCTGCTCATAACCGATCCTTAATTTTGCATTATTGGATGAAGGTAATGGTTTTGTGCTATTCATTGCTCAATTATTGATTACTGCCTAGAGTTAATGCATGCATGCTCGTCCATACCCTTACTCGTCATTGTTAGTGACGATTTGTGAATGATGGACGATAATTTATATGCTACTCGTCAGTTGCCCCCTTTATTCCTTTGTCGTCTACAATGTAGACGAGTTAAGGAATATGGAAAGTCCGTCTTGGGCAGATCACTTTGTACGTGCCTCGAGATCCTCGTCCCATCTTATTTATTGTTGGGTGATATTTTCGTCAGCTGATTGCCACGTTTTGTGTTTGTGTTGGCTGCACATGTAGGTTTTCCTTGAGTTTCTCATGCATTGAATTCATTTCCTTTCTTATCAAAGAGCCTTCTCATATTCCTCTTCTTCTTCTTCGTTATACACTAAGCTTGGAGTCTAAAACTAAAAGAGAGTTCCTGCACTTTCTGCACGGTAAGACTCCTTTTTCTCTCTTAATGGTTGATTTTGATTTTATTAGGAAGGAGACTCCCTTTGTTTCGTTCTTCTTTGCTAGGTTCGGAGTGTTTCTTGAGTTTTCTGGTGGACGCCGTCCCCAAGTAGGTTTATTTGTTCCTTGAAACTGTGGGGCTTTCAGGCTTGTTTTGATTGGCCTTTACCCTTTGCTTCGTCGTTCTCTAATCGCTCATCATCTAGAGATGACTGCCATAGAGTACAGGGATAGCGACGTTAGGTCCAGTGAGTTAGAAACTGGTTCGTCGTCAAGTGGTGAGTCCTTTGACAAAGGTTTTGAAATCGTGGTGTCAAAACTGTCATCATCTTCAAAACCCTCATCTTCCTCAAAAATTCCTTCATCTTCAATCCCCTTTCATGCTCTCTCTGAGTCTTGCCTTTTAGAGACGAGGCATTTGAAATCTATCCGTAAGAGGTTTCAATTCCTTAAGGGGGTATCTATAAGATTACCTAGTCCTAATGAGAAAGCATGCACCTTTGCCCATGGCGAGGTGAGTTTTTATGAAGCTACTTTTTCATGTGGCCTTTGTTTTCCAGTTCATCCTTTTATTATGTAGCTCCTTTCTGCTTTGAATGTTGCATCTGGTCAGCTCGTCTCTAATGCATGGAGGACGATCATTGGTTGTATGTCGATCTGGGTGTTTGTCCATGATGGGGACATGATTACCCTGAATGAGTTTCTTTACCTGTATCATTTGAAGCCTTCCACCCATTATGGGTATTTTGAACTTCTACCTTGGAATAGGGAGTCCAGAATCGTCCGTAGCTTTCCTACTTCCTTTCGTAACTAGAAGTCACGATATTTCTTCATTTCTGGATCTGGATGGGAAACCATGTTTGACGACTTGTGGGGTGAGGTCCTGTGGTTGCTATGGAAATGAGAAATCCCCTCTCTTGGTGCGTCTCTCTCTTCCTTTTCATTAAACAGATTGTTTTAAGTTGTACTGCTTTTCTGATCTCTTTTTTGTCCCCTCTTTTGTAGTTGCTGATCGTCCTTTGCTAGAGGAACACTGCCAAGGATGAATTAAGGCAGCCCTTGAGTTTGCCCTCACAGTTGACAATTTCAATGAGCTGGTTGACCCTCGTCGTCTGTATGAGTGCTGTCTTGGACCTGAGCTTTCTGCATACGTTTTGAAGAAAATTGCCTAGGAAGAGAAGAGTAGGTTTTTAGTTCTTTTTTCTCTTACCTTATAGTTTTTCACCCTACTAACCTTCTCTTTGCAGAAATGGCCACTAGGTATAGCAAAGACAAGTATACTTGTGTTAAGAACTTGAAGAATGAACCCCTGTCTCTTATTACTCCTGGATCAAAGAAACGCAAACTGGAGGAAGGGAAAGACGAAACTCCTGCCATCCAGTCACTTTTTCGTACTCCTTTTTCTCCTACTCCATCCCTCGAGATGAGGACCTTCAGCCCTCCGACCACATGCTCTAAAGGGAAGGCCAAGGTTGGCAAGAGTGTTTGGGACGACCTCGCTACCGCCCTTGGACGAGCTCATAATGCCATTACTGACGATGAGCTTAAGGGTCTCTCATCTATCTCTTCTCATGAACTGGTTAGCCCTATTCACAAATTAGTGCAGGTATTTTGTTTAACGTTTCTTCATCACTTGTCAAGTAGTTATACCTATTAAAAATTACTAACCCTTTTATTTTTTCCAAGTTCTTGGTGAGTCCCTCCGCTTAACGTTGGACTACTTGAGCCACAAAGAGAAGGTAGTAGTGGCCAACTCCAAGGTTGTTTCCATTGAGGCCGAAAGTTCAAGGTTGAGGAAGGATTAGATTGAAGCTATGGACCAGTCGACCAAGGCCAAAGAGAAGGTGAAAGAATTGAAGGAAGCACTAAAGATTGAGAAGAATCTCGTCATTCAGAAAGACAAGGAAGTCTAAGCTGCCCTTCTGAGAACTGATGAGGAGCGTGAGAAGGTGATTGCCAAGTTCCTAGAGTCCGATCGCTTTTCTAACATGTAATTCGAGCAGTACTTCAAGGGCTTCGAGCTTCTTCGTTGTTGGGTGATGAAGCACCATAGTCATGTAGCTGATTTTGCAAATATGGACTTTGAAGCTATTGACACTGAGATCCTGGCTAACGAGGCTAACGAGAAAGAAGGTGAAACCATTGTTGAAGCTACCGAGGTTGTTGAAGGAGAGGGTGTTGCTATAGGAAGAGCTAATGACGAGGCTCAGATAGAGGCGGACCATGTTGAGGAGATCGTCAGTGTTCCTTGAATCAAAAATTTAAGTAAATTTTTTTTTGGTTCCATTTTAAAGACAATGGATGCCGCCTGTTTTGAGGCTTGTGGTGTGTTGTCGCAGGCAAGCAAAAATAAAACCTATACTCCTAAAAATATATGTAGTAGTGCGAGTAAGGATCGTTCCCACGGAAAGTATCTAGCCTAGTTTTATGCTACATGAACAAGGAAGGGGGGGGGGGGGAGGTTTGAGTATAATGAAAACGATTTTAAGAAGAAAAAAAAAAACTAAGGAACAATTCAAATTAAAGCATCGAAATCAATCAAAAGAACAAACATTGGTCTAAGTCAACATCCACCATCGGAATATTATAACTGATCATCGATGCAAGATATATCAATTTACACTTTGAATATTCACCGTTGAAACTTTTTTCCTATCTCTCCTTAGTCGCAGTTAATTAGAAAACAAGCGATCTAATTAACCCTAACTACTAAATAACCCAAGACAAGTGCTAAAGGTTTAATCTAGTAGTAGCCTTAAGAATTAGAGAGATCGATGAAGCTAAACAACACAAGCACAAGCGGTTGCATTTAATTTAGTCGAGCGTTCTTCCTAAAATCTAATAATTTCTAACGCAGCAAATCATTAAATCTTGGTTGCTTCACAAATTAAAGATATCATGTTAGTATTAGTGCCCTTAAATCCTATTGTATAATGCTATCTATGATATTATGTATGACATTATGTATAACATGATGTATGACTTAATATTGTAATTAATAAAGTTGTTTTATTATAATATGAAATAATGGTAACATGAATATTCAGATATTATCATATAGTCCATGAGATGCATAGTAATTGATTTATGTGAAAAGTCACAGAAGATATAAATCACAAGTTTTTTGTAAACTTAGAATTTAGTTCGTAGTCGGTGATGAAATTGGGCGTTTTATCTGCGAAGATTATAACATATCAACTAAGATGATTTGTTTTAATCATGGAAGTGGTGACTTCTAGTTGATATATTTTAAGAGTTAAAACATATTGAACTGGACCGCAGTGAGATTTATTATTCTCCTAACGACTGTTAATTGAATAATAAATCTCACGACTTATATTCACATGAACTCTTAATTCTGAGAGAATAATGGACCTGATCATGAAGTGTAGGTTGATTTGATATATCAAGAGTGAGATCTAAAGTAACAGTCAAAACCTCAGTATGTTGGGCAGCCACATTTAGTGTTGATAGAACATATATTCTCAAGATGAAATTCATAGTCTCTTAACGGAGATACAAAATATTCTCTTAAGATAAGTTTAATGGGTTTATTATTCAGAATGTTAGGCCTAACTACTTTAGTAAATAGTTACTAAAGTATATATTTATGAAATTGAATTTCATAAATACATGATGAATAATTTAAAGGATTAAACCGGGTACTCAAGGATTAAGATGTAGTAATTCACAAAGTGGCAGTCTTCATTCATGACTTTGTGTTACTACAAATATTTTATGAAGGGGTTGCATGTACAATAAAGTCTTGGGATATAATTTATTAATAAGGCCTAGAGTGCAATTATATTTATATAGTGATATTAAATATAATTAATGGTAATTTTGGACTTGTCAAGAGTTGACAGAAAAACCCAAGGCCCATTGGAGCTAGTGTCTTATTTGTTCCCTTTTGGTCCCACTCTAAGCCACACGCTAAATCCCAATTGGAAAGGCCCAAAAGGCTAGCCCAATTAGATAATCAGTTATAAGGAGAAGAAACATACAGATTTTGGTAAGTACATGAAATGGTATGTATGTGAGTGTTGGACACTATTTCATTCTCTTCTTGAACATACACATATAACTGATTGAGAGACCACACATCTTGGGCATCAAGTGGAATTGGAGTGAAGATTAAAAGTGTTCTCAAGAACTTCTGATTTTCGGTTTTGAATTTCACAGCATCAAGGTACACTCTCTTATTCTTAAATTCTGAAACTTAAATAGCACATGTTATCTATTGCGAATGAAGTAGATCCGTTAATTTTTCGCTGCGTACATGCATATTTCCATCATATCAAACAATTACGGATTTGATATCTAACCTAGCAATAGATTGCAACGAATAATAAACTAGTAGGCCTCCTAGTAATTAAACGAGACAATCATGAAAATAGGCACAGAAGAACATCTGATATTCAAAGCATAAATTGAACAATAAAAACAAATTAGATCTCACAGTTTTATTGATTCCAAAGCTTCAGTTTCCTTCGACCAAATATAAAAGTTTAGCCAAGCAGGGCTATGATGAAAACTCAAAGGAGAAGTTAGAGAAGAGGGGAGAGAGATGCGTCTCTTTCCAATCTAATTTCTCCTCCCCTCTTTTACACGTTAATTCCCCCTTTCCCAAGCCTACATAATTTCCTAAAAATATTCTAAATAATAATATCCAAATCTGTCTAATTAAGGAAAAATATTAAAAATAAAATAAAGTCCTAATATAACTAGGAAAGTAGTGTTTTCCAGCTGGAATTTTCGTGCACCAGATTTGAAAGCTTCTGAAAATAAACCGCATCAGGTGTTAGAATTTTAGGCAAATGAACATTCCAGAACGTCAGCAGTGCAGGTGCAGCAACTTCAAGCCCGATTTCGACCATAATGCGGCCCGTATCTCTCAAAACTCAAAACGTGAAAGTTGTAGAGCTTTGTCTTGGTGTTCCATAGCATCTTGAATCATCTCAATCGGAGCTCGGATGAGAGAGTTATGCCCAGATTACAAAGCAATGTCAAAGCTGTCCAGAATCGCCCAATTAACTACGTTTTGCACTTAATGCCTCCATTTGCATCCTAAATCAAAATATAAGAATAATGAGTACATTTAGGCACCAAATAAGTATAAAAGACTGAACATTAACGGAGAAAAATATGACAATTTGCATTCTCATCAGCTTGAAATTTGGAAACAATGGGTGCCTCCTGTTTTGAGGCTTTTGTTTGAGAAACAATGCATTTATCTTGTTTAGAACTTTGAAGTTCTTATGATTCATGCTTGGTCTTTTACTACCCCGCTTAATAATTTAACTCGTCATTTGACTTTTTACCATGTGATTTCAGCTCATTGTTAGAGTCATTACTACGTCTATGATTTTCAACTCGTCATTTGGAGTTTTTACCATTTGTTGTGATTTTAACTCATCCTGTGAGTTTTTTACCACGTTTGTGATTTTAGCTTGTGATTTTAACTTATCTTGTAAGTTTTTACACACATTTATGATTTTAACTCGTCATTTGAGTCTTTACCATATTTTGTGATTTTAACCCCTTTTGAGTTTTTACCACACTTTACGAGTTTCACTCGTCATTCGAGCTTTTGTCATTCTCGTTTGTGATTTGTTGCTAGATTTCAGTTACTTTCCTTTCATCATTGAACTTTAGTTTTGACATTTTGTCAAAATTTATTAAAAAAAAGGATGGCTGAACAAGCCTTATTATTTCATGCATTCCTCATATACGAGGGAATTACAAGGAAAACAACAAACTGAAAATAGCTTTAACAAAATACTTAAAGGAAAAGAAATACTTAGAAAAAACAATTAAATCTCGCTTATCTGAGGTGTCGTCAGGCGAGGTGCTCTTTCAAACAGAGCTTATTAGTCCAGGCAGCAGCTTCTATTGATAGTACTTCTTGAGATGCTCCACGTTCCAAGGACGAGGAAGTGGGTTGCCTTCCAAGTCCTTCAAATAATAGCTTCCTCGTCTGGAGTAACGGACAACCTTGTATGGGTCTTCCAAGTGGGCCCCAACTTACCTTGAGCTGGATCCCTAGTAGCTTGGGAGACTTTTCGCAGCACCATGTCGTTAGGGTTAAACCTTCTGAGTTTTACCCTTTGATTATAGTACTTTTGCATTTTTTGTTGGTACCGAGCCATTCTCAAGGCTGCCTTTTCTTTGACTTCAGCCAAACAATCCAATCTGAGCCTCAGTTCGTCATTGTCTGTACCTTCGTTGTAATGAGCTTGCCTAAGATTGGTGACTTCTATTTCGGCTGGGATAACTGCTTCATTGCTGAAGGCCAACTTGAATGGAGTTTCTCTTGTTGGTGTTCTCGCTATTGTCCTGTAAGCCCATAATACCCCAGGTAACTCTTCAGGCCATGCACCCTTTGCCCCCTCAAGTCGTACTTTGATGAGTTTAAGCAAAGTATGACTTGTTACTTCTATTTGCCCATTAGCTTGTGGATGCCCAGGTGACGAATAGTGATTTTGTATCCCTAGCTCTGCGCAAAACTCTTTGAATTTTTTACTATCAAACTAACGACCATTATCAGATATGATCATCCTAGGGATCCCAAATCTATAGACGATGTTCTTCCAAACGAAGGTTTGTATCTTGTCTTCAGTGATTACTGCTAGTGGCTCTGCTTCAACCCATTTGGTGAAGTAGTCAATGGCTACAAGCAGAAACTTCACTTGCCTTTTTCCCAAAGGGAATGGGTCGACGATGTCTATTCCCCATGTAGAAAATGGCTAAGGTGAGGATATGCTCATCAGTAATTCCCCAGGTATATGCTGCCTATTGCCGAACCGCTAACATTTATCACATTTCTTCACAAGATCAACTGCATCCTTTTGCATAGTTGCCAAAAGTAGCCTGCCATAATCGTCTTTCCTACTAGAGATCGAGGTCTAGAGTGATTACCATAGACACCTTCATGTATTTCTCTTAGCACATATATCGCCTCGTCAGGGGCCAAACACTTTAGGTATGACATCAAGAATCCTCTTTTGTAAAGCTCCCCGTTCAAAATAGTGAACCTTACTGCTTGGATTCTGACCTTCTTTGCCTCTGACGAGTCAGATGGGAGCTGACCGTCTCTGATGTAGGATATGATTGGTTCCATCCAGTTACTTGGTTGTTGAATTTAGAGGGCCTGTAGTCTGTCAATACTAGGGATTGTCTGAACCTCCATGAGCAAGCCTTCCGTTGCTGAAGCATTTTCGGTTGAGGCAAGTTTAGCTACCTCATCAACAGCTGAATTTTCTTCCCTTGGGATTAGCTCGAGTTTAACGTTATCAAACTCGTCAATGAGCCGGCTTGTCAGCTGCAGGTATTTCTTCATCCTTTCCTCCTTTGCTTCATACTCATTGGTTATTTGCCCAACAATCAGCTTAGAATTAGACTTTAATCTCAAATTCTTGACTCCCAAGGCTCTTGCAACCTTTAAGCTGGCAAGGACTACCTTATACTCTGCCTCATTGTTCATTGCTGGAAACTGGAGTTGAACCCCATATTTAAGGATGTCATTTTCTAGCAATGTCATTATAACACTGACGCCTCCGAGTCCTATTACAGATGAGCCATCTGAGAAAGCTGTCCAATACTTTGCTTCCTGATCAGGGTTTGGAATAGTGAATTCCGCAATTAAAACCTGCTAAAGCCTGCACTTTGATTGTTGTTCTTAGCCTGTACTCAATGTAAAACTGGCTTAGCTCAACTGCACACTAGACCATACGACCTGCAGCATCTGGTTTGCTCATTACTTTTCGAATTGGCTGGTCTATCATAACTATAATGGTATGAGTTTGGAAGTATGGACGAAGCTTTCTTGAAGCCACGATTAACGAGAAGGTCATCTTCTCCATGCGTGGATACTTTGCTTCAGCATCCTGAAAAGCCCGACTAATGTAATACATTGGCTTTTGTATCTTGGATTCCTCGCGGATCAGAGCAGAACTGACGGCCATTGGTGATACAGCCAAGTATAAAAACAAATCTTCTCCTTCAACTGACGGGCTTAGCAATGGAGGCTTGGCCAGATACTCCTTGAGGCTCTAAAAGGCTACCTCACACTCGTTCATCCACTGAAAAGCCTGTTTAATGCTGCTACTCTCCCCGTTAGTCTTTGCACCTCTTTGACTGTCTTGGGAGAAGCCATGTCGAGTATGGCTTTGACCTTCTCTGGGTTCACCTTAATTCTTCGCTGAGACACCATGAAGCCTAGGAATTTTCCTGATGAAACTCCAAAGAGGCACTTCGCAGGGTTAAGCTTCATCTTATACCTTCTCAAAGTGTCAAACGCCTCTTAAAGGTCTGCAAGATGGGTTTTAGCTTCCCTGATTTTTGCGAGCATATCGTCTACATAGATTTCCACATTCCTTCCGATCTGCTTGCTGTACATCTAATTCACCAACCTTTGATAGGTGGCTCCTGTGTTCTTCAATCCGAACGGCATGACTTGGTAGCAATATAGGCCCTGGCTAGTGACGAATGCAGTTTTCTCCTGATCTTCTTCCTTCATTAGGATTTGGTTATAACTTGAAAAAGCATCCATGAAGGTTAGTAGTTCATGGCCAGCCGTTGAATCAACAAGCTGGTCAATTCTAGGAAGGGGAAAACTGTCTTTGGGGCATGCATTGTTCAAATCGATGAAGTCCACACACATTCTCCACTTTCCATTGGACTTCTTTACCATAACCATGTTTGCAAGCCACTTTGGATAGTAGACTTCTCCTAATGAATCCAATAGTTAAAAGTTTTTCCACTTCTTCCATGACTGCTTTGTTCCGCTCTGGAGCAAACACTCGTCTCTTTTGTTGGACGAGCTTCTTTGTTGGGTCGACGTTAAGACTATGCTCTATCACTCATCTGTCGATTCCCAGCATGTCCTTATGGCTCCGTGCAAAGACATCCAAGTTATTTTTCAAAAATTTCACCAATTCATCCTTCAAAGTCTCTTAAAGCTCATTTCCTACCTTGGTGGTTTTGGACGGGTCCCTTTCCACTAGCACTACATCTTTTGCCTCTTCCATAGGTTTGGGTGGTTCTTTTTCTACCATCCAAGTGTGATTTTCCTTAGACGCCAGGACTGCTTGGTAACATTCTCGAGCCAAAAGTTGGTCCCTAATGATTTCTCCAGTTTCGTGGGGGGTCAAAAATTTCACTTTTAGGCAATATGTGGAAGTTACGGCCTTAAGGCGATTGAGGGTTAGTCGTCCAAGAATTACATTATAGGAAGAAGGGCAGTCGACGATTAAAAAGTCTACCATCCTCGTCACTTGGGTAGGGTAGGTCCCTGTTGTAATCTGCAATGAAATTATGCCTTTTAGATAAACAGGATCTCCACTGAAGTTGACTAATGGAGATCCAAAAGGCTTGAGGCGATTTGGATCCAACTTCATTTGCTTGAAAGCCGTCATGTACATTATGTCTGCAGAGCTTCCATTGTCCACCAACACTCTTCGAGTGTTGAACCCTTCAATGGTTAGAATAATGACCAGGGGATCATCATGGGGTTGCTTGATCCCCTTCTCATCTTGCTCGGATAAGACAATGTCGTCATTCCTAGTGCAACGATGTTTTGCCATTGGGTGATTAACATGGACGCTGTTCACCTGCCTCTGAACCGCCTTCCTCAGGGACTTGTATGGTCCTCCGACAATTGGTCCTTTAGTGATCGTCCTTATCTCTCCCACGATGGGTTTGAGATTGTCCTAATCTTCCTCTATTTGATCGTCAGTGGGTTTCCCCTCTGTCCATTGATGAACTTGATAGTCTTTCTTAACAAACTTCTAGAGCTTTCCCCTCTGGATCAACTCCTCTATCTGTTCCTTCAAATCTCGACACTCGTCTATGTAATGTCCATGGTCTTTATGGAAGTGGCAGTACTTCTTTGGATCTCTTCACTTTGAGGACGAGCTCAATGGCTTAGGCCATTTCAAGGTAGGGTCGTCTTATTTGCATGAGGATCTTGTCCATAGGCATTATCAAAGGGGTGAAATTTAACTTCTTCTTTGATGATGCCTCCAGACTGCTTCTGCTAGTCTTAGCTTCTGTATGACTATCTTTGCGCTCCTTCTTCTTACTTTGGGACTCTGCGCCTTTGTCCTTCTTTCATTTGCCCGTTAGTCCCTTGGCAGTCAGTGTGTCTTCCTCATTCATGTATTTTTGCATTTTAAATAGTAGATCCGTCATCAAGGTTGGAGGAGTTTTCCCTAGGAAGAAAACGAGGTCAGGGTTATTCAGCCCATTCTGGAAGGTCGTCATTATCACTTGCTCGTCAGCTTCGTCAATTTCTAGGACTGCTTTGTTGAATTGCTTCACATATTCCCTCAAGGTCTTTCCTTCCCACTGCTTCACAGTTAGCAGGTAGGAGGTAGGCCTCTTATGGCATTGGCCTCTAATGAAGTGACGAACGAAGGAGTCACTTAGTTGGTCAAAGTTTGCAATGGATGCTGCGAGCAGTTTATTGAACCATACCCGTACTACTCCCCTAAAGGTTGCTGGGAATGTCCTGCAAATAACTTCATCTGGGGTCTGTTGGAGACTCAAAATTGTTTTGAATACTCCTATATGGTCCAGAGGGTCTTTAGTACCATCATAGACCTCCAGTTGAGGAAGAGGAAATTTGGGAGGCAAGGGGCACTCCAGAATGCTAGCCATCCAGGTTTATTATTGTTTTCCCTTTCATGGCGTTCTTGACCTCGTCCAACTCCTTCCTCATGTTTTTCATCATTTGGTCATTGCCACGAGTTGACTGCGTAGTATGCTCTTATCTGCTATTCTCTGGACTATGGGCCTCGTCATCGTTGTCATTGCGATTGAGTCGAGACTACGACATAGTCGGAGTCTCAGGGCATGCTCTCCGTTTCAATTCTTCATTCTGTTTCATCAACTTTTACATGTTAGTAGTGAGTGCTTGGAACTGCTAGGCCATTACGGTTGGATCCGTAGGAGGTAATGAAGTGGAAGTGTCCATGTGTCTCGAGGAACTTTGCTGGTAGAGATACGATGATGACTTGCCTGAGAGAATTGCAACTTAATTGTTTCCCACAAACCAAATTGATGAAACAGGAATTTGCCTCGTCAGTATGTTCCTCATCAGTTGATGGACAACCTGTAAAACCTGTATCATAGAAAGCACTCAGTGGATAAGGGCACCAGTGTGGGGCTTGCCAAGGATCCTCCGATGCATAAGTTAGCTTATTCTTTCTCTGGAAAAACTGTAATTTGTATAGCAGTGTGTGTTCGTGTCCTTTTACCTGTTTTTCCTGGCTTTATGTAGCCTTAGCCTGAATAAATGCCCAACAAACCGTTATGCTGCAGCTGGGTTATCAATGCTTAATGATGAAAATTTAACTCTAACGTTTTCTGCTCATAACCGATCCTTAATTCTGCATTATTGGATGAAGGTAACGGTGTTGTGTTATTCATTGCTCAATTATTGATTACTGCTTGGAGTTAATGCACGCATGCTCGTCCATACCCTTACTTGTCACTGTTAATGACAGTTTGTGAATGATGGACAATCATTTATATGCTACTCGTCAAGGACCATGATTTTGTTAATGACTATTGGACAAGATTGTTCTGGTTTTCCATTCAATGTAGCAACCAAAAGCTATACACCACACCAAAAGGTTACTGACTTACTGCTTTGTAATTGATACTGACAGTGATTGCGCAGATCATTTGGTTATGTCAGATCTATGGAAGAGTTAGAATACTAGTTTTGTATTGTACTTGATTTTTTCCCATGTAAACTAACTAGATACAAAATAGCATCCCCCCTCTCCCCCACCCTAAAAAAAAAAAAATTTTTTTTTTCCTTTAAATTCCCTGTAGATTGAACTAAAAGACTATGATCCGATGCTGCACAAGAAAGGCTTCCATCAAAAACTAAACATGATTGGATAGCATTCTGACCATTTGTTAGTAAATTATTGCTTACATGAAAGATGTGTTTTTTTTTATCAAGTAAATAATTTAATATATCACCTACCCTTTGGTGCTGCAAATTCTCACCAATATTTGACAAAGCCCATGAGTGGGAAGTTTATACAAACTTTGTGAAATTTGGCTTGTACTTTCTTTTGTTAGAATAGGAAATGGATGTGATTAGAGTTGGATGAATGCTATTTACGAATGCATCCATTCTATACTTTCTTCTGTAGCATTTGCGATGGATTTATTGTCTCTATTGTAGAATTCAAACTGAACATGTTTTATTGCAATTATCAAGGATTCCGTGTAGGAATTTTGTATAAAATGTTTCAAAATTTCATTGTCATTTGAGATACATAGGGGCGACCTTATGTTTTGTAGTGACTCCATGCTAGGGCTGGCATTGTACCTCAGATGCTATGTAAAATTACATTATTATAGAATTAATTTGTCTTTGCGGATGTTACAATTGCCACTGTCATAATAGAAAAATTGATTACAACACTTGTCATTGTTAATCATGATAAGCAGCAAAAATATTTGATCTAAATGGTTAAAGCACCTCAAACATCTGCCTTAAACGCTTGAATTTTGTAGGTCAATAATACCTCCTAAATTTAAAGAGGCAACCTGTGAACCAAAGTTAAACCAAATTGATTCTGTTGGCTTTACAAAGCCTTGACTTAAATTTCAACAAATTACTCACAAGAAAGAGGGGAATGAAAATTTTATTAGAATATGTCAAACTCACAAACAAAGAGATCAGGCTATTGCCTTAAGAGCTCACTACAACTTTTTCTCTCACAAATTTTCACATCATACATCTATCCCTTTTTTATAGGGTGAAATTACAAGAGCTGTCATTATTGTCATGACTCTTTGTTTCACAACAGAAAATTCTAGAATGTGGAAGATTCAAAGACACAAATGTTATCAAATGACAATAGACATATACAGTTATAGAAAAACTAAAGACACAAACAGTTATGGAAAAACAAAAGACATAAACTATTATGAAATATCAAGAGACACCTTTTGGTTTACCACTTCTAGCACTCCCTTTTAAACCAAAAGCATCTTCACACCAAGCATTATCCTCAATCTTCTAAATCTATCAGCTTTGGTAAAAATGTCTGCTACTTGCTCTTCTGAATTTCAATACTGGAGCTTCACAACTTTCTGTTTCACATAATCTCTCAAGAAATGATACTTCATATCAATATGTTTCCTCCTTCCATGTTGAACTAGATTTTTAGAAAGTTTTATGGCTGACTTGTTATCCATATATATAATTATGGATTCTTCTTGTGGATGATCAAATTCTTTTAATAAATTCTTCAACCATACCGCTTCACAAACAGAAGAGGATGCTGCCACATATTCAGCTTCACATGTTGACAAAGCTACAATACTCTCATTTTTGGACATCCAAGTGAAAGTTGTTGATCCAAGATAGAAAACATACCCAGTAATGCTTTTCCTTTCATCTTGATCACCTCCCTAATCACTATCTGAATTTCCATATAATGCGGCATCATTATTATATGAATATAAAAGACCAAAATCCATGGTAACTTTTATATATCTTAGGATCCTCTTTGCTACAAGCTAGTGAGATTCCTTTGGTTTCTCCATATATTTGCTCAAAAGACCAACACTATAAACAATGTCTAGCCTTGTGATTAAAAGGTACCTTAAACTTCCAATCAAACTCCTAAATAGAGTTGGATCTATACTTTTCCATTCTCCTTCTCTTGTCAATTTTAGATCCACTGCAACAAGTGTATTGATAGCATTGCAATTTTTCATATTAAATTTGTCAAGCAATTCCTTTGCATATTTTTCTGACATATGAAAATGCCATCTGGTTGTTGTCATACCTCAATCCCAAGAAAAAATGACATAAGTCTAGAGTCAGTTATCTCGAACTCCTTAAACATAGCTTGTTTAAACTCATGGAACATTTGCTGGCTATTTCCTGTGAATAACAAATCATCAACATAAAGACAAGCTATAAGAATTTCATTTTGGGCATTCTTCTTGATGCAGACTGCATGCTCATAAGGACACTTGACAAAACCACTTCCTTGAAAATAGCTGTCAATACGAGAATTCCAAGCTCGAGGAGCTTGCTTTATCCTATATAAAGCTTTCTTCAAATGATACACCTTGTCTTCTTCTCCTTTAATTACAAAACCTTTAGGTTGTTCTACTTACACCTCTTCTTCAAGTATGCCATTTAAGCATGTCGATTTGACATCTAGTTGGTATATTTTCCAACTATGATGTGTTGCAAGAGAGATCAACATCCTCATCGTGTCAAGTCTTGCTACTGGAGTAAAGAATTCTTCATAGTCTACCTATACTTTTGCTTGTAACCTTTAGCCACAAGTCTTGCCTTATAGCGCTCAATCCTCTCATCAGCTGTGTGCTTAATCTTATACACCCATTTCTTACTAATGGTTCTTTGACCTGGAGGAAATGTAGTCAATTCCCATGTGTTATTTTTCTCAATGGCATAAATTTCTTCTTGCATGGCATTCCTCCAACAATTCTCTTTCACAGCTTCTTTAAAAGTAAAAGGCTTATGGTCCATCTACAAACAAAAAAGATTTTTCTCTTCAATGTGTGCATAGATATCTTCTAGGCCTCTCATATTGATTGGTGTTAAAGATGGAGAAATGCTACCTGGGCTTCAGATTGATGAAGTGCCTGTTGGAGATGCATAGTGGTGGGGTGTTGAGGAAGGTCTCTTTGAACCTTTATAATTCACATCTTCTTCTTGCCTTTCTAACTCAAGTGGCTTCTCTTTACTTATGATGTCATCATTCCATCCCCATGACTCATCTTCACTGAAAATAACATCTCTACTCACCATTACTTTGTTGGTAAGCGGATTGTAGAGTTTGTAAGCTTTCGACTCCTCACTATACCCAATGAAATTGCACTTCTTCCCATGATCATCCAACTTCTTTCTTTTAGTCTCAGGCACTTGAGCATATGCAACACACCCTAAAATTCTTAAGTGTGACACACTTGGATTGTAGCCATTTCATGCCTCTTACGGTGTCATATAGTACTCAACATTTTTTGAAGCGCATCAATTGAGTAAATAGGCTGTACATGCCACTGCTTTTGCCCAAAAATTCTTTGGCAAACATTTTTCTTTAAGCATGGTCCTTGTCATATCAAGGATAGTCTGATTTTTCCTCTTTGCAATGCCATTTTGTTGTGGTGTGTATGTAGTTGTAAACTATTGCTTGATGCCATTTTTCTTGCAATAGTCTCGAAATTCATTTGAGGTGTACTCACCATCTCTGTTAGATCCAAGTATTTTAATCTTATAACCACTTTCCACTTTAACATATGCCTTGAAACTTTTAAATATAGTGAAAGTTGCAGAATTTTCTTTGATAAAATAAACCCATAATTTTTAGCTGAAAACATCAATAAAGGAGATGAAATATTTGTTACCTCTTATAGAAACTGGATCAAATGGACCACAAATATCCGTGTGCACTACTCTAATGGTTTAGGTGCTCTCCATGATCTCCCACTTGGAAAAGGACTTCTTTGTTGCTTGCCAAGAAGGCATACCTCACATACATATTCTGGCTTTTCAATACTAGGCAATCCATGCACCATGCTTGATGTGGATAATACTTTAAGCCCACTGAAATTAAGATGCCCAAGGCGAAGATGCCATTTCCATGACTCATTTTTACAAGCCCATGGAAACATTTCTCCATTGTTGAGTTAAGATGGAGTGGAAACATACGATTGTGACTCATTTGAATTTTTGCAACAAGCCTTCCTTCAGCGTCCTTTAAAACAGGAGAGAGTTTCTCCATGTGTATAATATACCCCTTTTCTAGGAGTTGCCCAATACTAAGAATATTGCTTTTCATGTTGAGCACATAGTACACACTGGAGATAAATTGCACAACATCATTCCTTTGACATATTATAATTTTTCCTTTACCTTTTATGAGCAACTAGTCACATACCCGCGCGTTGCGCGTGATAATTTTTTTAGGATGGTCTCATTAAATATTTTATTAATACTATAATTTTAATTATTAACCATTGGTTTTTCATTAGTTTTTAAGTTAATAAAAACCTTAAATATACCTTTTTTTACCTTTACACACACACACACACACACACACACAGTGAATCTTTACACATACCTTTAAAGAAAACTCTATATATTCCACTTTTTTGGATGCGTAAAATTATAGACTACTACTCCATAATGATAGTGGCTAATTAATTATATATATATTTTTTAGTGATCTCATTTATAACGCTTCAGTGATCTCATTTAAATTTAGTACTATAATTGTATTTAATTGTTGATTGTTGATTTAATTTTTTAAGTGAATTTAATGGTTTATGTTACTACACTGTAAAGTTTTTAATGTTCTCCACACGGTAATCTCTATTTTATTTTTTACTTCTCCTTACAACCTCTTTATTTTCCAATCAACGATTACTAATTGACGTTTGTTTTTTTTTTCTTCTTTATCTACTATTTATTACTTTGTATTGGTTTTTTTCTATACCCTCTCTCTCTCTCTCTCTCCATTGGCAACCTATCGTTTTCCAAAATTTGATGATGATTCTATGACATTAAATATGCATTATTATTTTTATTGTTATTTATTTATTTAATTTAGTGTTTCTAACTTGTTTTATATTATATTTCATTCTTCCTTTGATGCATTGGGTGTGAAAATGAGTGTTTCCCTAGCATTACTCCACTTAATGTGGACAATTTTATTTAATTAATTTAGGCAAAATATTATATTTTAAATTTTTTAAAATAAAAAAAGGAGTGGAAATATAAATAATTTAATGATATATATGGGGGATGTGGTTGAATTTAAATGTTAAATAAAATGATATGAGAAAAAAATAAAAATAAAATACATAACAATAAATACTAACTTATCCAAATAATTCTATGTAATATAATAATAGAACATTCTTATATACTATTTTTAATTATTTATAATGCAATATGATAATATTTAACAATCAAAGTCATATAAAAAAAAAACTTAAAACACAAAACTAAATCCCATCAACTAAAATAGAGTTCTAAAGAATACAAAACTTTATCAAGCTAAAATAGAGATGCAAGAAAAATAAAAATAAAAATCCACCAAAAAATTGAGGGAGAAAGAGTGGGAAATAACCAGTTTTTTGTGAGAGAAAATTATGTAAAGAATGGAAGAGTGAATGACAAATTTATACTAAGAGGATGATAATAAAAAGAAACAAAATAAAGGAAGATAAAATGAAAGAGCAAGAGTGATATCAAGGTAGAATGTTTGGGGAGATGAAAAGGTAAAGTGAAGGAGAAAGGTTGGAGAAAGTGTAAATGTTAAAAAAAATGAGTACAATTTGATGAGTACAATTTTCTTTTATTTGAATTTAAGTAAAATATTACATTTTTTATTTTTTTAAACAAAAAGAGAGAGAAAATATAAATAATTTAATGATAAGGAGGATGTGGTTGAATTTCAATATTGAGTAAAATAGAAGAGAAGAAAAAGATAAGAAAAATTAAAAGATATAACAATAAATACTAAATTATCCAAATTATGCTATGTAATGGAATACTATTTTATTTTTATCTACTATTTTTAATTTTTTATAATGTAATCGGATAAAATTTAACAATCAAAGAGCAAAATAATAATAATAATAATAACTTAAAACACAAAACTAAATCGTATCAACCTAAATTAGAGTTCTTAAAAACACAAAAATTTATCAACCTAAAGCGGAGATGCAATAAAAAATAAAAATCCACCAAAACATTGAGAGAGAGAGAGAGAGAGAGAGAGAGAGAGAGAGAGAGAGAGAGAGAAAACCTTTTTGTGAGAGAAAACTATGCAAAGAATGGAAAAGAGTGACAAATTTATAGTAAGAGGAAAGGGATAAAAAGAGACAAATAAAGGAAGATGAATAACAATATTAAAGTAGAAGGTAGTGGGGAGATGAAAAGGCAAGAGAAGAAAAAAGGTTGAAGAAAGTGTAAATATTTAAAAAATAAGTGAATGTAAAAAAAGTTATAGGAAAATTGGAAATAAAATAGAAATATATATAGATGTTAAAACCAATAAAGATGAATATGTAAAGTCAATAATTTATATATATATATTTTTTAGGTAAAAAAAAGAAATAAATAATAAATAATAATTATGTGGCAATGAGGTGGTGCAACAGGAGCTCAGTGGCAATAAATGCCACACTTAAGCTTTTAGTAATATATAGATTTGGATGATTCTCCCAAACAGATATCGCCTTGAACACCTTCAACAAGCTCAACAAAGAGCTCTTTTTTTCCATTCATGTGGTTGCTGGCTCCAGAATCAAGATACCATAATTCTTGTGAATTATTTGCCTCTTCTTGTGCAAAAAGAAGTTTACATTCTTCTTTTTCAACATTGGATGCCTTAACAAGATTACATTGTTCATTGTGCTCCTCAAATTTATTATACCAGCAGACTGATACATAATGTCCAAATTTGTTGCAATTGAAACATTGGACATTTCTAATACCTCCACGTCCACGAGTAGATTTGCCTTTGAGTGTTTCTCTTCCATGACCTTTGCCATAGTTGCTATTGGTATATACTCTACGGGACCATTAGGCTTCTCCCATGCTACTTTACTCGACGTTGCTTTGGCAATTTTCTCAAAAGTTGACTCATCCATTCCTTGATAGAGTAGAAATAGTGCCTTCTTGTCTTTCTTCTTCTGATCCTTGAGAAAATTTTTTTGCTCTGCATTGTAGGTGGCTTCTTGCTCACTTGTGGGTTCTACATACCCATCAATGACAAGCTCCCATAGCTCTTGTGATCCAAACAACGCTTTCATTTGAATCTGCCAGCTCTCATAATTTTCTTTTGTCAATCTAGGAATTTGTGGTTGCACCATGTTAGAAGACATCTTCACTAATGGTGTAGACAAAGACTCTAGGCTCTAAGAACTTGGCACTGATACCACTTTGTTGGTTTTACAAAGCCTTGACTTAAATTTCAACAAAGTACTCACAAGAAAGAGGGGAATAAAAATTTTATTAGAGTACGTCAAACTCACAAACAAAGAGATTAGGCTACTGCCTTGAGAGCTCACTACAACTTTTTCTCTCACACACTTTCACATCATATATCTATTCCCTTTTATAGGGTGAAGTTACAAGAGTTGTTATTATGTCATGACTCTTTGTTTCATAATAGAAAATTCTAGAATGTGGAAGACTCAAAGACACAAATGTTATGGAATGACAATAGACATAAATAGTTATAGAAAAACAAAAGACACAAACAGTTATGGAAAAATAAAAAACATAAACTATTATGAAATATCAAGAGACATATTTTGGTTTACCATTTCCAACAGATTCTTCAAAAGAGATGGTACAACTTCAAGACTAGATGTTGAACTCATGGAAGAGGAATCATCAAAGTTGGATATGATGGAAGAGGACAAAACGAGCACCCATTTTATAGAATAATGGGAGCAGCTGTTTGTCAATGAAGTTCCAAAGATATATTCTCCAGTTTGTATATGCAAACCCAAGTAGAATCAATCAGTTCTATTGCCTTCAAGTCATAATAGGGCATTTGATGTAAAAACTTAAGGATTTTAGAGAGATTGGAGGTGCCGAGACAATTGAGAACAAAAACAGTTTCTCCCATTAACACTAGCAGTGGGATGATGGATACCTGTGATCCATTGAAGAAGCCTCTTATCCCATTCGTTACTAAAACTATTTCTACAAAATTCTGCTACATTTAGCAACGAAATATTTCGTCATTAAAACAATTTTTTGTTGCTATATTTGGTGACGGAAAAATTCTTCACTAAAACCAATTTTTTGTTTTTATTTTTTTCATGGCTTTGATATTAATCTGTAACCTGTCATTACATTAAAAAAACCTTACATTTGAATAACACATTGATTTCAACAACACATTTATAAGAAAACGATCCATACAATCCACAAGTAAAAAAAATAAAACAAGTATCAAATTCAATCCATCCATACAATAATTGTTTGCAACACATACAATAACACAAGATGTTTTATAACAATACAAAAAGTGTAGCATAATATAATTAGGACCAACAGAAGATGTTCTCAAATGTCTTCAAGTAATGCCAAAAGTAAATGCCCTAAAAGCCACCAATAAGAAATTGACACAAATACAAAAACAACTACATCAAAATCGTAAAGTAAAAACATTAACTATGTTATAAGAAACATTTCTAACAATGCATTAAGAGTAGCCACACCAACGAATTAAAATCACAACTCCTAATGTATAAGTTATAGAAAGCAAATATAGATTTTCAAGTGTAATGTAATACAATTAGTTTCAAATAATGCATTAAAAAAAGTAGTCACACCGTGTAGTGTAGGTCAATTGCTAAAATAAAGTATTAACCAATAAGTGTTTTAACTTGAAGACGAACCACCCCCATAGGTAAGAGTGTCATCATAACTCTTGCTCCTCAAAAAGTTAAGAATAAATTTAGACCTCTTCTTGCTTAGCTTGCGCCTCTTGGTCCCTAGCTTTTGCCTCTTTGAGCTCAATTATCTCACTTTTTAGATGATGGATATATTCCACCGAGGAACTAGATGAGCGGTTGTTACTAGAGAAGAGGAAGGTCTTATGCCAAGTCCTTTTACAATACTGGACTTCTTCTTAAAAACCAAGTTTGAGATCTCCTTTTGTGTAAGGGGAATTGCATTAGGATCTTGACAATGATCCTCTTGCACTTTGATAATAGTTTCCTATCATTTGAAAGAGAGAAAGAAACAAACAATCACAACATTAATACTACATATGTTATAGGTTTACAAATATGATAGGGATGGAATGATACACATACATATGTCGCTTCATCCTCATGGTGTATCCACATATTTGTCTTTGGATTGAAATGAACATCTTTGAAGATTTTTGCCAATTCAAGAACTTGACCGCCATTATTATTTGTCTGATTAATTAACATTCGAGTGTTAGATAGATATAGTCAATTAATCACAACAAGTAATATACTAAGGTTTAAGAAAATGAAAAAACACGCACCTCCTCATCTACCCTAATAGCAAGTGCTTGTCCCGCATCTATGTTTGTCTGAAGTTTTTTTTTTTTCCTAATTTTAGAGTTTTTTTTTTCCCTGATTTTTTCTAAAAAAAAAAATTCAAGATATTTATTAGATCATGAATCTTACAATATACATTTACTTTATCTAAGTATTAATCTAATCATTTGACAAAAAAATATAGTAAATATTGGATAATAATGATATAAGCATAAATAATTTACCAGCCATTCCTTGTTGGTCCATTTCCCATCAATGAGTCTAGTCCACTGCTCAAGTGTGGCATTCTTTGGTGGGTGGCTTCTTGCATAGTCAGCATCATGAGATTTTATGAGCTTTTTATAAGCCTGATGCAACTTGTTGGAGCTGCTACTTAATAATCTTCCACATTTTGTATTTAATGTTTTCGTTACCAAGTTGGAATCTCCTTGTAGCTCAAACTGATCTTGTGAAATGAAGTGTATATGTATTATAAAAATATTATTATATGAATTTAATATGCTTAGTGATAACAAAGACGAGTTAGACGTTATCAATGTAAATTTACCGCAACATTTTGAAGCACCACATCTCTAGTAGCAGCATCAACACTTTTCCAATTTTTCACGTTGTAACTGGACAGATTACTTTGTACTTGTATGTCAATTTGATTGACAAGCTTGCATGCATTCTTCCCAATAGGAGCAGCATACTCTGCAGCTATACGTACTAGTAGCTTACCACTTTTCTCAACAAGTGCCTATATTGCTATACCACGTGTTGTTCCATAGGTATTTTTGCTAGTAAATCCTATTTAGACATTATCAATGTTAAAAAATTATACATTTCATGTACATTATAGTTAAATCAAGTGAAGTATAATCTCAACACTTTTCCAATTTTTCACGTTGTAACTATACAGATTACTTCGCACTTGTACGCCAATTTGATTGACAAGCTTGCATGCATTCTTCCCAACAGGAACAACATACTCTATAGCTATACGTACTGGCAGCTTACCACTTTTTTCAACAAGTGCCCGTACTGCTATACCACGTGTTGTTCCACGGGTATTTCTGCTAGTAGATTCTATTTAGACATTATCAATGTTAAAAAATTATACATTCCATGTACATTATAGCTAAATTAAGTTAAGTATAATCTCAATAGTAAAGACAGGGTGTAGTTATAATTAAGTATGTTCTATGTAATTACCAGTCGTGCTATGTAATGTTCCAGTAGCCTGCGCCTTCGCATTAGAAGAACTTTGGGCGGGAGGATTTGCTTTAGGAGGTGTTCCCGTAGATTGGACCACCGGGATAGATGCCTCACCTCGCGAGCATGTAAGTCATTCTGGAGTCATATGTAACTAACAAGTATACATATAATGGAACAACAAAGTCATTACAAATAATGGAACAACAAAATTATTATCTAATATAGTAATTCTAATAACAATAACATCTATTGTAGCAAACAATACATCACATTTATAGTACCTTATGGATTAAAGAATTAGATGACTCATCATCATTGTCATCGTCACCAATAGGTGGTACATAATCACCATCATCTATCACAACATCAGCTCTATTTCTTTTCCTTTTTGCATAATTGGACTGAGCAGAATCCTTTAGAGAAGTTGAGATGTGCTTTTATCCCAAAGCATTAATTCTCTCTTGGTTTTGCCTCATTTTATCCAATCTTGTTATCTCATATTTTGGTATATTATGAGTTTATTTGGCATTTTTGGGCATTTTTTGAAACTATGTATTGACATGAAAGATAAGTACAATTGCTACTAACTTTATACATCATAGTCCACATCATTATTCATATCAAGCAATTCACAAGTGCAAAATTTGAACACAATTGCTACTAACTCAATACAACAAATGATCACATCAATATCCATATCAAGTTCAAGATACGTACAAAACTTTAAAAAATTGCTACTAACTTTACATATCATAATCCACATCATTATCCATATCAAACAATTCATAAATGCAAAATTTGAACACCCGATTGCTACTAACTCAACACAACAAATGACCACATCAATATCCATATCAAGTTCAAGATACGTACAAAAACTTTAAGAAATTGCTACTAACTTTACATATCATAGTCCACACCATTATCCATATCAAGCAATTCACAAGTGCAAAATTTGAACACAATTGTTACTAACTCAACATAACAAATGATCACATCAATATCCATATCAAGTTCAAGATAAGCACAAAACTTTAAAACAATTGCTACTTAGAAAAGCATAAAACATTTAAGACAATTGTTATGAACTCTACATATCATGATCAATATCAAGATTAATATCAGGTATGTCATGCTCTTCATTTTAATTAGCGTCTCTTGAAGTTCCACCTTCAGGAACAACCTCAGTTTCAACATCACCCATACAATACTCAATATTGTCTCCAACATTGATAAGGACAACATCAACAATCACTTATTGTTGGAATACATCACTATCTTCTGTATTATCATTGGATTCTCCACCCCTAACTTCCTGGACATCAAATACTCCCCTATGTTGGATGCATTGCACAATTTTCTAAGGTTCACCCAATTTGGTATCTTGAAGGTAGAAAACTTGTTTCGCTTGACTAGGAAGTATAAAAGGGTCATTTTGATACCACTGACTTGTAATATCAATGCTTGTGCAGTGTGCATCGATTCTTATCGTTCTCCTTCGACCATTGGTACCAGTATTGTACCATTCACATTGGAACAAAACAACTTTATGGCAAAACACATACTTTGATTCCCAAATTTTGTACACATGGCCATAGAAGTCGTGCATTTCTCCCTCACGATCCCTTTAGTACATACACCATTGTTTTGGGTTACACGATGATTATCTAGGTCCCTTGTATGTAACTTTACACCATTGACCATACAAACTGTGTACTTCTTCACATGCGGCTTAGGACCATTTGCTAAAGACCATAACTATTTAGTAGCTTCTGATGACTCGTTAACTTTCAATCTATTCATCTATAATGACATACAACAAGTGACATTAATTAGTAATAAGCAATGATGAATCTATTTAAACGTTTAATTTTTATTAGTGTGTGATTAAATTTCAAATGTCTTACATGTTCTTTGAACCACTTAGGAAACTTTTGTCGTTGTATTTGAGTTATGGCTTCTCTAGTAGAATTATACAATGTGCTTTTGTGTTCACTGTTAAAAATAAGGTGATTTATATTCAGCTAAGCATTGTAGATAATATTCAAAACTTGATCAAACAATATATACATATGAAATCACATACTTTAAATAAGGCTCTAGCTCAAGACTATTGTACAACAAGTACCAATGAGCAGTATTGAGCAATGCATAAGGCAAGTTGCCATCATTCCGCCTACCACCTATAGGTAGGGCAATCTGTGAAAAAACTATCAATCCTTTGCTCGATTCACCGAAATCTTCATTTCTTTTCCTTCGATTATGCACAGTTTCGATCCCATCAATATAGAAAGACCAGTTGTTAATACATTCTTTAAGAATGTAAGCCTCTGCAATCGAACCTTCTAGTCGAGCTCGATTGGAAACGTATCTTTTTAATTTTCCAAGGTACCTACGAAGAAAAAAATATTTGGAGTATGTGATTTTATACCACATGGGAAAGATACAATTGATGGATGCATTAAAAGATCTAATTACCTTTTAATTGAGTACATTCACCGATGTTGTCTCAACGACGTCCTTATGGCGGCAATGGAGCTCCTCAACGGTGGCGATGGAGCTCGACGGAGAACGGTGGAGAGTAAACGGCGCAAAGAGAGAGGGAGAGAGTAAACAGTGCAAATGAAAAAAATGATAGGGTTTGAGCAAAAAATATGAATCGGGTTTATTTATAGTACCAACTTTAGCGACGAAAATTTTCGTCGCTATTACCTAATTTTCCGTCGCAAAAGATCCCACATTTTTGTTACGCTTTTAGCGATGACATAAATTTCGTCACTGTTGATAGGCCAAAAACGAATTGACCCCTTGTGATTAATTAACCAATTAATTTAGCCAAGTGAATTAATTAAGTTAATTAACATGTAAACGCGTGGTAGCACAAACAAATCACCAACAAAACTAATTATGCAGCGGAAAATAAATAATACGGTGATTTGTTTACGAATGGGGAAAACCTAACGGCAAAAACCCTATCGGGTGATTTTCAAGTCACCACTCCCGAAACTCCACTATTATCACAACAAGCGGTTACAAGTAAAGGAATCCCAAGTACCTTACCAATCTACAGTTGAACCTTTACCCTAATACCCAATTGGACTTGTTCTGTAGTGACAGTTCCTCCTTTTGATGCACGGCTCCCAAGTACGTGACTAACCAATGCACGGCTCCCAAGTATGAAGGTTGTTGGCTGCAAAGTTCTTCAGTTCATTCACACAATGAAGATCAAGAAGATGCTTGGTTACAAAACCCTACGGTGCACATACACAGTAACTTCTTCAAGAGAAATAGATGAACTAGGGTAAGAACTTCGTCTCCTGTTACAAATTGCTTGAACATAGTTTGCTCAATGCTTGTGCAAATTGTAAAACTATTTGACAGCCCTTAAAACAATCTTTTTATATGTCTAGGGTTAGGAGAAAAAAAGGCCCAAAGACACATCCACGGATCTCAAGAAAAACAGATCATAAATTCTGTTTTCATAAACCTTGACAGATAGAAGCTGTCGAGCATCTGTCGAGCTAGCTGTCGAGCCACGGGGCTGAAACAGCTTCTTTAAACCTCGACAAATGCTAGCTGTCGAGCTTTAATGACTTTACACTTTCAGCTTATTTTCTTGGACAGACTTGAAGGCTTCAACACTTGATCTTAAAACATGGTTTCTTGAAGTATTAAACACATTCTAAATCTTCCCAAATACAAGTAAAGTGCATTTTGTCAAAGGATAAGCCAATTATATAAAATCATGACATATGTTCTTAACAAGTGAAACACATATGTCCTAACAGTCTCCCCTTTTGGCAATTCGTGACAAACCACAACAAATAAATGAACATATGAGAGAAGTCATAAATCACTCAACTCATATTCACTTGTTGAATACAATAAAATCTATCCTAACACAAACTCTTGAAAAACTTTGCAAGAAGAGAGTTTATGGTAAGTAGACTTTGACAACCTGTATTTCTGAAACACTTGAAACAAAACTCATCAAGGCATCTTTGTGTGAAACAGAAATAATAGATTGCATACAAGATATAAGAAGCATGTGCATAAAGAGAGAAAAGAAACAACACATGTAAAGTTAGGTGAAGAAGACATACATCATCATATAAATATATCAAAGATAAGCACAATGTATGTAAACATGGTCACAAGACCGGTACAAGAAGAAAGAAGTAAGTACTCCTCCTAATAAGATGAAACACATCTCCCCCTTATAGAGGCATGTATTTCTCCCCCTAACATATAGAATCTTAAAAGAAACCACATATTCTCCACAATTTCTCCCCCTTTTTGTCATGATTGACAAATGGTACAAGAAGCTAGAAAGCTTTACCCGAGAAACATAAAGATGATCAAGGATGATCAAGGGGGGTACAAAGAACCCATATTTATGCATGAATGTAATGAAACAAGATACTATGGATGACAAGATAAAAGAAAGATGCAAAACATGTGAAAACCAATGCATGCAAGAGGATCTCAATCGATCGAGAGGTGTCGAGACATCTGTCGAGACAGGTGTCTAGAAAAACAACGTCGACAGATACAGCTGTCGAGAAGGTGTCGAGGTACAAGGCAAAGACACAAGACAAGAAGCTCGATCGATCCACTAGCTGTTGAGAAGCTATCGAGGATCCAGGAACTTTCTCGATCGATCCACCTAGCTGTCGAGAGGTGTCGAGATCGCGATAAGAAAAGAACTTAAGAAGCTCGACAGATATGCCAGGTGTCGAGAGGTGTCGAGGAGGTGTCGAGGTTGCTTAAAAACAGTTTTTCAAGAAGGGAAAAATACAGATATGAATACAATCAAGCATGCAAATCAACCAAAGATCCAAACACCATATTAACCTCTCAAAATCATCTCTCAACAACAATTTTAAGCACATGGATCCCAAAAACACACACACACACACACACACACACTAAACAGGTTTAACCAATTTTATATTTCAAAAATAAGTCAAGACAGTTTAGTGAGCATACATTAACACATGTAAAACCTTGTGATAACCAAATCACATTGTACCTGCACATGTATTAAGAGTAGCAAAGAATATTGCGTGTCGTGTGTGAAAAACATCGCAAGATCGCAAATGTGTCACCATGTTATGATAATTTGAGATATGAGAAAATCACTTTAACTCACACACAATCATAACTGTTTGATGGAGATTATCACCTTCGAGGTATATCCTATAACTCTCACATCTCCTAGAATACACGCTTGCAATCATTTTTAAAGCATTTTTGATCTTTTTACTTTTTATTTTCTTTGCATATATTTATTTTAGCAAATCATGCATGGGCATATAAGAGAGAGAAAAGAAAATACCCAATGATGGTAAGCATTTGACATTCCAATTTTGCTATGCCGAAGCACACAAATGTCATTGACACTGCACTTTTGCTATGTCGAAGCATACATGTGTCAAATTATGATTGGCGGGCAATAGTGGTGAGATGGTTATTTATGTCTTTCTCGTAGGATTTTCTAATCCTTCCCGTAAAAAGGAATGATACGAGTGTTAAGTACAAGAGATAACTTAATCTTACATCACAAACAAGAGCCACAAAGCTCACTTGCTTAGTTGTGCATAGAGATGCTCATCTAAGCTACAAGTGATACAAAGTTTAGAAAAACTTGTTTCAATGGCCATCCAAGGTACACAAGTATCAATGTACACAAAACACACACTGTTTTTGTATTTTTCTAATTTTTCTAATTTTATTTATTTATTTTTATATGAAAAAAAAAACAAAACAAAGCAAAACTGAAAAATAACCAAACAAAGAAAAACTGAAAAATAACCAAACAAAAACATGTAAAATAAAGCAAAGCATAAAAACTAGATGCAAATGTATGAGGAGAGAAGAGAAGAGAAGAAGATCATCCCATGGAGATAACACCAATGTTTTGACGAAGGAATTCGAAGCGTTTACTGTCAAGAGGTTTGGTAAACAGGTCAGCCTTCTGATCATCGGTGCGAATAAACTCAAGAGTGAGAGTACCATCTTCGACAAGCTCCCTAATGAAGTGATGTCGAATCTCTATGTGTTTGGTTTTAGAATGTTGAATCGGATTCTTAGAGATGTTAATGGCACTGGTATTTTCACAATAGATAGTGAGATGCTCTTGACAAATACCATAATCATGAAGGAGTTTTTGCATCCATAGGAGTTGGGTGCAACAGCTACTGGCAGCAATGTACTCAGCTTCTGCAGTGGATAATGAGATGGAGTTCTGCTTTTTACTCATCCAAGAGACAAGATTATTACCCACATAGAAACAACCCCTTGAAGTACTCTTTCTATCATCAGCATTCTCAGCCCAATCAGCGTCAGAGTACCCCGCTAAGACATCACTTGTGTCCTTACTGTACCACACACCAAACTCAGTAGTGGTTTTGACATACTTTATGATTCTTTTTAAAGCAGTCATATGAGACTCTTTGGGATTAGCCTGATATCTAGCACATACTCTAACACTATAACTAATGTCAGGTCTACTAGCAGTAAGGTAAAGAGGACTACCTATCATGCTTTTATATAGAGATGGATCAACACTTTTACCTAACAAGTCAACAGTGAGTTTAACATTTGGGCTCATAGGGGTTCTGACAGAACTAGCAGATTCTAAACCAAACTTTTTCACAAGATTCTTAGCATATTTAGATTGAGATAGGAATATACCTAAATCTTGTTGATGAATCTGCAACCCAAGGAAGTGAATCAGCTTTCCAATCATGCTCATCTTGAACTCGGCCTGCATGAGTTTTGAGAAACCATGAGCAAGTTCATCCTTAGTCGATCCAAAGATGATGTCATTAACATAGACTTGAGTAACTATTAGCTCGCCATCTTCTCTTTTGATAAAGAGAGTCTGATCAGCCTTTCCTCTTGTGAACCCATGTGACACTAAGTATTGTGTAAGCCGATCATACCAAGCTCTAAGGGCTTGCTTTAACCCATAAAGTGCCTTCTTGAGATACAGTACATGATTCGAAAAGTGTGGATCAATGAATCCTTTTGGTTGAGCCACATAGACATCTTCTTTGAGCAGCCAATTTAAGAAAGCAGTCTTTACATCCATCTGATAAAGCTTGAACTTCAATTGGCAAGCTAAAACAAGGAGAATTCTGATGGACTTCATACGGGCAACTGGAGCAAATGTTTCATCATAGTCTACTCCTTCCATTTGTGAGTATCCTTGAGTTACAAGCCGAGCCTTGTTGCGGATCACATTGCCCTCCTCATCAGTCTTATTGCGGAATATCCACTTTGTACCGATGATGTGTTCACCCTCCAGTCTAGGTACCAAGGTCCAGACGTCATTCCTCTGAAACTGAAGCAGTTCGTCATGCATTGCTTCAACCCAACTTTCATCCTGAAGAGCTTCTTCAACTTTAGTGGGTTCAACCTGTGACAGATAATAAGAATAAGACACAAAGTTAGCAACACATTTATCAACTGTACATTTCCTTAGTGTGAGTTCATTCAAGTTTCCCACAATATCTTCTAGAGGATGATTTAGCTTAATCCTGGAGGAAGGTCCTTTCTCCTCATGGGATTCAGAATCTGGTGAAGTGGTTATATCTGCAGAATCTTCCACAACACTAGGAGTACCTGGAGTACTAGGAGATTCAGGTTCTTGTTCAACAATTTCTTGAACTTCCTTAGGCTCAAGAGGAAGAATTTCTTTAGTTAGTTCCTCATTACCTTTATCAGAACTAGAATCTGAAGACTCATCAATAACAACATTCACTGTTTCCATTACCTTCATGGCTCTTTTGTTGTATACCCGATAAGCCTTACTTGGAGAGGAATAACCCAGAAATATTCCTTCATCACTTCGGGAGTCAAATTTTTCCACATTCTCCCTATCCTTTAGGATGAAACAAATACTTCCAAAGATCCTGAAATACTTCACATTAGGCTTCCTTCATTTCCATAACTCATATGGAGTCTTCTTGGTACCGGGTCTAAAATACACCCTATTAACCGTATGACACGCAGTAATAACGGCTTCTTCCCACAAGTTTCTAGTCACATCCTTATTGTATAACATGGCTCTGGCCATCTCCTGAATAACCATATTTTTTCTTTCTACTACACCATTCTGCTGAGGAGTAATAGGAGCAGAGAATTCTTGAGAGATACCTGATCTTGTGCAAAATGACTCCATATATGAGTTCTCGAATTCTTTACCATGGTCACTTCGAATTCGATCAATTTTCAAACTCTTTTCATTCTACAATCTTGTGCATAAAGCTTTAATGTGCTTAGGAGCATCAGACTTGGATTGTAGAAGAATGACCTAAGTGTACCTAGTGAAGTCATCTACTACAACCATGATGTATCTCTTACTAGCAAGAGACTCGGTTCTGGTTGGACCCATAAGATCCAGATGTAGAAACTCCAATGGTCTAGATGTAGCTGATGTCTGAGTGCTAGGATGCTTAGCTTTTGTCTGTTTTCTAAGCTGGCACGGTCCACATACCACATTGCTCATTCTACTAAGCTTTGGTATTCCTAAAACTGACTCATGCTTAGATATAATAGAAAGATGTTTGTAGCTAGTATGTCCCATCCGTTGATGCCATAGATCTTCATTTGGCAAACAAATGCCATTACACACAATATCAGCATCAGGAACCAATCCATAACAGTTGTCAAGAGTGCGAACACCACTTATGAGTTTCTTTCCAGACTCATTCATGACAAGACACTTTCCCTTGGAGAATAGCATAATGAAGTCTTGATCACATATCTAACTTATATTCAGCAGGTTCACCCTCAAACCTTCTACATATAGAACATTTGCAATGTTCGGTAGTCCAGGTAGAGAGATGATTCCCTTTCCTTTAATCTGTGATTTGCTTCCATCACCAAAAGTGACATTGCCACCCTTTTTAGACTCAAAAACCTTGAAGAGAGATCGGTCTCCAGTCATGTGTCTTGAGCAACCATTATCAAGGTACCACAAACACGTGTCCATCACTTTTAATGCGGACTTCATCATAAAACACACTTCGTGCTTAGATGACAAATCAATGGGAATAGTACTTTCTCTCAACTGCCTTATACGAGCTAAGCCTTTAACTTTCACTCTTCTCAGACGAACTCCTTTGCATTTTTTCATTTTTAGACAGTCTAGTTTCTTTTTAGCCAAACTGAGATCTTTTCCAATAGTCATCATAAGAGAATTCAAATAACTTTTAAACTTGTATTTTCTGAGACACTCAAACAAATAGAGATTAGAAAAACAAGATGTATTTGAAAGCAAAGATCTCTTCAAGTCGGTTACAACCATGACAACAGGGGTCAATGGATCAACACAACAAAGATTAATGCCTAATCAGAGTGTGCTTGCTCTGATACCACTTGATAGGCCAAAAACGAATTGACCTCTTGTGATTAATTAACCAATTAATTTAGCCAAGTGAATTAATTAAGTTAATTAACATGCAAACGCGTGGTAGTACAAACAAATCACCAACAAAACTAATTATGCAGCGAAAAATAAATAACACGGTGATTTGTTTACGAATGGGGAAAACCTAACGGCAAAAACCCCACTGGGTGATTTTCAGGTCACCACTCCCGAAACTCCACTATTATCACAACAAGCGGTTACAAGTAAAGGAATCCCAAGTACCTTATCAACGTACAGTTGAACCCTTACCCCAATACCCAATTAGACTTGTTCTGTAGTGACAGTTCCCCCTTTTGATGCACGGCTCCTAAGTACGTGACTAACCAATGCGCGGATCCCAGTACGCGACTTCAATCACCAACTATGAAAGTTGTTGGCTGCAAAGTTCTTCAGTTCATCCATACGATGAAGATCAAGAAGATGCTTGGTTACAAAACCCTACGGTGCATATACACAGTAACTTCTTCAAGTGAAAGAGATGAACTAGGGAAAGAACTTCGTCTTCGGTTACAAATTGCTTGAACAGAATTTGCTCAATGCTTGTGCAACTTGTAAAACTATTTGACGGCCCTTAAAACAATCCTTTTATATGTCTAGGGTTAGGAGAAAAGAAGGCCCAAAGACACATCTACGGATCTCAAGAAAAACAGATCAGAAATTCTGTTTTCATAAACCTCGACAAATAGAAGCTGTCGAGAATCTGTCGAGCCACGAGGCTGAAACAGTTTCTTTAAACCTCGACACATGCTAGCTGTCGAGTTTTAATAACTCTGCACTTTCAACTTGTTTTCTTGGACAGACTTGAAGGCTTCAACACTTGATCTTGAAACATGGTTTCTTGAAGTATTAAACACATCCTAAATCTACCCAAATACAAGTAAAGTGCGTTTTGTCAAAGGATAAGCCAATTACATAAAATCATGACATATGTTCCTAACAAATGAAACACACATGTCCTAACAACTATAATATACTTTTAGCGATGAATTTTGATTTCGTCGCCAAAACTCTGTAGTGAAAAACCTGTTTTGTGTCATTATTTTCAGTGACAATTGTTTCCGTCGCTAATGCTCCCTTTAGCAACGAAATAATTTTCTTCGCTAATACCATTCATAGCAACACCTACTGTGACGAAATGCTTCGTCAGTAAAAATTTCAACTTTTAGCGACGAAAAATTTCGTCACTATAGATTAATTAAGTTCGCGCCAAATAGCAACGAAATCTATATTTCGTCACTAAATCTGTATTTGTAGTGACGAAAATAATTTCTTCACTAATTTCCGTTACTAAAAATACATTTTGTTGTAGTGGCAGTGCATTGATACTACAGACCAAGGCTCGACTAAAAACCAGTTAATGAAACCAAATTTCCCGAGATTAAAAAGGAAACATAAATGAAAAGAAGGCTGCTGCTTTTATACATAATGGAGTTATCGTTGCAAAATGGTCCATGAGGTTGGAAGGTTCTTTCCTTCCTATTTGCTTGTTCTTACTATTGTTTTCCCATGCCAAGGATATTGATTGATATTAAGAAATATATACATATAGGAAAAAGATTTAATTGCTCGTCTTATCAATTTCTTCGGATTAAATTTGATAATATCGTGTTGGATGATAAAATGATGAAAAAGATAGGAATGGAAATGAAGACTTATGGAAAAAGCTTGCATACAAAATTATTGTACTCGACTATAATCTTAATCAATCAACCTAACATATATAGATTGGCCCACGCCATGCAAAGTTGGTTGGAGGATGGTTGACTTGCATTTGACTTCTTTTTTATTAGTATTTATTTTCATCACATGCAACTCTCTCAAATCTCAATTCACTTTCTCCTATTCACACTGTTTGGATTGGTCCTTACCACTGCACAACCATGAGAGAATCATGCTCATGCATGCGGAACTATTCCAATCCCAAGTTTAGTGGTGGGCGACCAACCCACCATCCTGTGGCTGAGGGACAAAACCGAGATTCAAATTTAGGGGGCGAAGTTCTTTGTTTAAAGATTAAAAAAAAAAAAAAATGGAATATCAATACTAGAGGTTGATAAAGTTGCTTTATTAGCATTAATTTATTAATTATTATTTGTATTTTTTCTTTTGAAAAAAATTTAATAATAGGATTTTATAATCAAGAGTTTTGTGAGTCAGTTGGCACGTCTTAATATTTTCAAGGTCTAACTAATGTGTGGATGGAGTGATCAATATGTGGCATAGGAGTTGTCTCTATGGCTATGAGGGTGGAGTCATTTGAGAGGGGTATAGAGCTCTCAAGTGAGAGGGAGAAATTGAGTAAAGATTATTGGGTTTTTGTAATTTTTTTTGCTAGGATTTGTAATTGATTTGTTGTTATTGTTTTTGCTTAGACCGGATTTATGATTTGTCTAAAGATTTTTCTTATTATCCGGATATGTGCATTTTTTTTATTATAGATTTTTCTTGTTACTCTATTTGTTGGATTTCTTGGATCAATTTGTAAATTTTTTGGGGAGGGGGAAGGCTAAGTATATAAATTTAAGAGTTAGAATTAAAATTCTTTTTGTTAATATACATGTTAGTATATATTTTTTTCAAGGGGGGGGGGGGGGATGGCCCCCCTCAGCCCTTGAGTAGTTCTGTCCTTGCTTTGGCTTTGACTGCATCTACTTCCGGCTCTTGATAAGCACTAATTTATTGATTAACTATAAAGCAGAATTCATAAAACAAGCGTGCATTTGGATTGTTTGGTAGTTTTGCGTTTAGCTAGTGGGTCTTATGGGTACTGTTTACGAACCATCAAGAACTGAAAAATGCGCATATTCATGCATTTTTGGGTTCCACGGCACTATTTACACATTTAAAAATTATTTTGCTATAGTGTTTTCAACAATAAGTTTTCAGTTTTCAGCAAATAAGCGGTATTCAAATAGACCCCAAAATCTACCTGGGAAACATAAAATAAAAGTTGGAAAAGAAAGGAAGAAAAACGATCAAAGCGGCCAGAAACTGAGAAACTTGGTACATGAGTATGAGACACAGAGTGGGATCATCCTGGTGGGGATGGAAAGGGCAATCGTTATCCAGTACTTGTAGCTAATGCCCATTTCCGACTGTGGTCAGAAATTCTCTTTATGGAAATCAAATTTGGTGGAGCTGTTGTCACTGTGAGAGAAATCGGTTGCTAGTTGGCTTAACTCTTTCGTGAGCGCTGCTGGCCCACAGTAAAAGACCCCTGCACGTACACGGTACACCAATTATCATTAGCACATGATCATGATCGAAAGCATCAACCTCAGGACCACTCTCCAAATAAAGTATCTTTCATGTTTTCGTATGGATTGGAAACACAACAGAAAACACTTTAATAAATGTGAAACACGGAGGGCATGTATTAAAATCATATTATCCATCTTTTTCACCCTTCAATAATTTAGGGAAAGGACAGAAAGTAAGTGCTTGTGAAAACTTTAGCACAAAAAGAAAAAGTAATGGAATATGCATAATGCATGTAACAACACCATACCATATATATATAGTAAAGCAAAGCAACCCCGCACTGCATCTGCATGAAAGGAAAATAGTGTGGCATTGGTTACTCACCTACTCTGGAATGTTTATGATTAGAGGCAATGCGTTCGTATACATTGCGCCATTTGGGCCTGGCAAAGTGAGACTTGACACGTGTACCAGAGACGATATCGACCCCATTCTTGGCATGATTGAGGGACTGCAACATGGCAATGAGAGCAGAACGGGCATCACCCTCTTCATAGACGCTGGTGCAATAAGTATGAAGCTCAATCACTCCCCTGTTGTCCAGTTCCGCCATCTCGTTCATCACCTCTTTGAACCAGTCAAACGATCCCTGCTCCTTTGTCACCCAGTAAAAGTATGCCCTCGCAGTCTTAAAATCATCCACTCTACTTGCTCCTACTGCTTTCTCCTCCTCCTCGTCCAGGGCCCTGGTGCTGTTCACTATGTCCTTCATAATACTGATCATTGGGGTTGCCCCAATTCCTAGCCCTACTAGCAACACCACCTCATATTGCTTGTAGTCTTGTGCTGGAGCTCCATATGGACCATCAATCAACACTCTTGGAACTCTGTTCATCACACATCACTCTTTTGGTCATTCCCATTAAAGAAATCATTACCTTTATTTATTTATTTTAATTTGCTGGGTGTTACATTATTATTAAAATCAGGAATTTTTTTTTTGCAAGCAAGCAAGGAAGAGAGAAGCTATTGCCATGTTAGATGAAAATAATTTGCACACTTTATTTAGTTTTTGGCCCTTCCACATGATAAGTTATCTCATACATATGATATATGTATCAACATCATCAATCAAGAATGACGTCTCTTTGTTTTATGCTTTAATCTATGTCGTGGAAAAATTGCAGTAACAGACATCACCTAAAGCTTTTTTTCTGGCATACCTTTTACATAGTGGCTATCTGGTATACCAATTATTGGGTTACATCAACAATTTTCGTTTTATGGCTTTAACTATAAGCCTAGCAACAATTTTTGAGGGCAGTAGGGTCACCAAACTTTTGTGGAAAAATGGAAATTAATCGTATATTTCAAAAGCTTAAGCTATTATGAAGTGTTGAATCTAATCATTTAATCATTATTCTGACATATTAAAACTTGACGTAATAATTTGATTTCATTATATGCCAAACACCTCACACTTTCCTTAGCCCAGGGCAGACCTAAAGGCTAAAGCCTGTTATGTGTAATTCATGATATGTATAGTATGATACTAACCCTCTTGATCCCTTCTTACATAATTTGTTGTATACATGTAACTGTCTTGGGATACAATCTATTATGTTTCATCATCTGATTCTCTCGCCTGACATAAATTTTTTGACCTCTTACCCAAAAAGATATAATTTAATTAAAATTTTGAAAGAGCAATTATTTTCTTCTTACTTTGGCATTGGATTGCTATCTCCTTGCAAGAAGTCAGCTCTGAGGAGTCCACTTTCACCACTTGGTTTACACACCTAGAAAACCAATTTCACAGAGATTAGCTACAGGAAGGTGGCTCCTACTTTGGAATAGTTCCCTCCCCACATAATTCAGCATGGGTTCCTTCTACAAATCGTATTTCTTATTACCATCTTACCAAAAGGAACGTGCAATGTTAGACAAACAATTAAGCGAAAGAGAAAGTTTCATAAAGAGAATATATTTTCGCTAAATGATCAGCATTTCCTAATGATACCTCTCATTGAATGATGTGGTAGGGGTATTGTGGAAATTTCTCAAATGAAGATGATAATTTCGCATAGAAACATAGAGCATTTAATGAGATTCTTATCATCTATGATTCTATCACAATAATAAAGTTTCCTAAGTGCGTTTTTGGCCCAAGGGTTCAAACTTCAAAGTAGTGACCTTTGCTTCGTAAGGCATGATTTTCCAATAAAACCAAAGATGGGCAATTTTTCTAATGAAAACGCACCTCTGAGAACTTGTCCATGAGGTGATGTGTCCAATCACCAAGAGCTCGAATATGAACACTAAGATAATTATCTCCAGGTGCTGAGGTGAGGGAAAATGGGTGCCTGTGTTCATAAAAGTTCCCAAAGGTAAGCAATGCAAGCAATTAGACAAGGAAAGGAGGGAAAGAACATGCCCTAAGTTAAAAAGGTGATCAGTGCTATCTTATTTTTGGATATGGTAATAAAGATGTCTTATAGACATGCAAGTTAAAATTTTCTTGGCACTGTTTGGCATATTTGGTAACAATGGTTCAAGGGAGGCATACCATTCAAATGGAGATACAGCACCACAATTGACAAACATGTATTGCCCACTTTTGTACGTGAAGTCATGGGGCTTTGACATGTGAAGTGACAACACATTTCCGGGATAAACAGCCACCTTCAGTGTGAAAGAGAATGAGATATTCTTCTATATGTACGTACCAACATAAACTTTAAATAAATACGCACGTCCCATATGACAAAAATTAATGATAACTTGAGTTGTTCACCTTCAGTATTGAAACAGGCTCAACACTGGATCTGAATGCCCTGATCAATCTTTCACATATATAAAGAGCAAGAGGAACAGCCAAATACATCCAGGTCTGCCAATTATAGTGGAGCAGGAAAATGTAATATAAGGAGTTATAATTACCAAAAAAGCAAACGAATGTGAATAAAAAAGGTCGAAAGTGTGAGGTGATAGATGCTTAACCGTCTTCTTGTACCATTCCTTGATCAGGTAGAGCTGAAGTCCATGTAGAATTAGGAGGGCGTAAACAATGATGAAGAGGTGGTGGGTATACCAAAAAGCATTGAAGCCAGTTAGATTCTTGAGAAATTTGGGAAGGTTGGGCTTACCTCTCCTTAACCAAGGGCAAGCTAGTGTGAAGGATATTGCCATCAACACTACCATTATAATTCCAGTCACTCCTTCCACTGACTTAACAAAATTCCAGTACTTTAA
Organism: Notholithocarpus densiflorus; assembly: GCA_030021035.2. Lineage (NCBI taxonomy): Eukaryota > Viridiplantae > Streptophyta > Magnoliopsida > Fagales > Fagaceae > Notholithocarpus > Notholithocarpus densiflorus. Next base: position 66,157 of record JARYZH020000178.1, on the reverse strand, counting down.
AGGTTGCTTCCCAAAGAAAGTTTCCATCGGCTCATACCTGTCACTGCTTGCAAGTATAAGGCGAGGGAAATCACAAGCCATATGAAAAATTGAATGAATTCCTACTCCAATTGCAATTCCCCCTGCTATCATCTGAAAAAAGATGCTGTCAATTTTCTTTTCAATTTTTGGTGCCTAGTGAGGATAAAAAAAAAGGAGTAGGAAATTACCTGGTGGAAATTGAGGTTGTCATCAAAAGGGATTACGACACCTAGTGTGGTCTTATTCCTAAGCCAGGTTATTGTGTTTCTGCAGACTGGTAGCAAGATAAGAGCCATGTTCAATTTAAGTGTCTCGGCTGCACCTTTAGCCATGCATACACAATGGCCCATAACCTCGTATGCAGCTTTATTTCGATACTGCAAATACTTGTATGCAAATAGGCCTGACATAACCCCAATCCACAATACAATTACCCACACTCTTTGCCAGTTTTCCTGTAAGAAATACTCTGTTCTTTGACACCATCTCCTTAACAGGTTGTTCTCCTGTGTGGCTTTGAGCTTTTGGCTCAACCTCCGGCTCAGATTCTGGCTATCTCTACGTCCTATGGACCGACTTGGTGTTTGCAGCAGAAGCATTTCCAGGTTCTCCATCTGTCAGTCCAGTAACAGTCATCGCCAGATGACCAAATTCCTCTAAAATAATAATTCTACAATAGAAAATAAATTGTTTCCTACTTTAATCATGAGATCGTGTGTGCGGATTTTGTACCATGATGTATTTTTTATGTTCTGGATCCAACTCTTCCATGATCAAGGCTGCATATTCCTCTGCTTGTTTCTGAATATTTGTGAGTTTGTTGGCAGAAGCACTTAGGCAGATAATCTGCAAATATAATATATTGATTTGATTTAGAAAATTTTTATCCGGACAAAGCTTAAAAAAGGATCATCTCTTTGAAGGGAACAATTTCATGATTCAGATTAAATATTTATAAATTTTAAAAGATATATTCACTGTAATACCTCTCTGACTTCTTCTTCAGTGATTCTGCCATCCGCATCTTTGTCAACCCTGCATTTAATGGTAAGCTAGCTCATGGTTTATTGGTAGATGAAGATAAAGTAATAATTCTTTTGCAGATATTCAGGTACAAATGTTATTCTAAAAAGAAAAGAATAAGTACATGTCGAAGAAAGTTCGAAGCCTGGAGTCGAAGCTCTGATCAGAAATCTGGTCCCAGAACTCTTTCAGCTGGGACTTATTGATGGAATCACCCTTAATACCATGCTTCCGAGCAAGCGCATCAAACAGCATGCCGGCGAACTCCTTTGACTTCTCATCCATTCCTGCCATTACATATAACGATATCTTTGAACAACTTATAAGCTCCAAGTGCCTTAGACTTAATTTCTTTAGTTAAAAGAAACATGAATTAAAGATTAGAGAAGAGTTTGTGAGGTTGTGCCGAGCACCTATGCAATTGCCAAATAGCGAACGAGGAAGGGAGGCATTGGTGGAAGCCGTGAGCTTGTCAAATTGCTTCTCAACGGCAGACCATCCAATACCGCCATCTTTCTGGCTGATAAACTTAAGGCCCTTTAAAGCATGAGCTGCTGTGGACTTCTTCCTATCAAAATGAGTTGGAGGAGTGGATTGTTTTGAGAATGAAGTGAATCGCTTCAGTTCCTGAGAGACCTTCTTGATACGTGCAGAAGCGCTTTTTACTATTGAGGAACCAAATGAGGTACTCTTCTCGAGATCTCTAGCAGGTAAAGTACTCAACTGGGGATCTTTTTCAACATCAGCAACGACAGCAACAGTTTGAACGCTTTGAACAACAACAGAGTTATCACAAACGTGATCCATAGTGATCTCAACGTACGGTTCTTCTACAACGTGGGATTTACTGCTGTTGCTGCTTTTAATATTTTCGGTAGCACCGGAGTTGGGTTTGTTTAGAGGACTGCTGTAAGCAAACCTTTCGCTCTCAGGAATTTCTGTTCCCATATTCTGCATTTTGATAATACAGCTCACACATACGAATTCTACATGGAAGCCAACCAAGCAGATATACAAGTCTACAACTAAACTATTTTTTGCAGATTTGGATGAAAGACAATGAGAATTGTTGGTTTGATGAATCTCAATCAAGCTTCGAACTATTTTAAAAAAGAAAGAAAAAGATCTCAAACTTGCGTGTCTCAGTGTTTTTAACTAATGTTCCCTCCCAGAGTAAGATCCTCTGTGTGTTAAACAAACTTTTTATAGCACACCTTTGCCCCCACGAAGATAATGGATGCCAGGCATTGATTATGTCACTTCTACAACTGATTAATACATCATAATCATATTAGAATTATTTGGCATATGCTTCACTAACTTTACAAAAGTATGAGTTGATTATTGCTTTTTTATTTTTATTTTTTTCTAATATTTTTTTATTTATTATTTTAATACATAAGAAAGATCTCGTTTCTTTGACAGGAAAATATCTACTTACACTCTTTGGACTAAACTTGCTACGCTCATCATTCTTAATCATGATTAACAGCAAAAATATTTGATCTAAATGGTCAATGATGATGCAAAAAATTGTCTTTTATGCTCTATCTAATGGACAATAATACGAGTTTCTTCTGACAATCAAACTACAAAACAAGTTGGAGAAGCTCTCCGATAATCAAGTTAAAAAGGTGAAAATATTCATTTAATAGGATCAATCAAAGAGAATAATATGGCTAGTATGTAGAGATTAGAGTGCATACTCTTTTACCTTTGTTCCTTTTGGGTTTTATAACCTCATCTATTGGGTTAAGATAGCTTGACTCCGGTTAATTAATTTAATTGCCCAAATTGATTAATTAGGTCAAATTATATGCAAATCATGAAGACACCAACAAATCACCAAATAAACTAAATGCAGCGGAAATTAAATTGACATGGTAATTTGTCGACAAATGGGGAAAACCTTTCGCAATGCAAAAACCCCACCGGGTGAATTTAAGGTCACCACTCCCAAGAATTCATTGATCAATAATCAAGCGGTTACAAGTTTGAGGAATTTTACCACTACCCTAGCCTATCCCAAAATACAATGTACAGTTGAACTTTCGCTCCAATACCCAATTGGACGTGATCTTGTAGTAGCCTTCTTTCCTTTGATGCACAAATCTCCAATCTGTGACAAATTCCTTTGCATGGATCTCGGTACGTGACTAAATCCAGGCACTTGAATGATTGTTGTAGGCTGCAAAATTCTTCACTTCATAAACGTTGAAGATCAGGAAGCACTTGGTTACAAAATCCTATGGCATACAAATGCAGTAGCTTCTCACAGAGAGAATTAAACTCTTGGTCTCTGTATCCGTATATGACGGCTCTTAAAATAAGCTTTATATATGTCTAGAGTTTTGAGAAAAGAAATCCTAAACAAATACATCAATATGTGCCAAATTTCAGATCGATAACAACTATCTGTCGAGTTTTAATAAACAGCTTTTTTTCACTTGTTTATTGGTTCAATCTTCATGTCTTTAATATTAACACTTGATATGTTTGAACAACATATTTCTTAATATATTAAACCCAACTTGGATCTACCAAATTACAAGTACAATTCATTTTGTCAAAGGATTAGCCAATTACATAAAAAATATGACCCTAAAAATCTTCCCCTTTGGTAATCCGTGACAAAACCACAAGCATAATTATGAGAGAAGTATAAAACAACAATCTCCATAACTATTACACAAAGAACTACATAAGCCTAACTAATACAATGAACTCTTGAAAAACTTTGCAAGAAAAGAGATCATGGCATGAAAGACTAACAACCTGTCTTAGCTGAAACACTTAAACAAAATCCATCAAGGCATCAAGTGTGAAATAGAGACAAGATATATAAAAGAAGAAACATGTGCATAAAGAGAGAAAAGAAACAACACATGTGAGATAAAGGTGAAGAAACATACATCATCATATACATATCAAGTAAATACAATGTATGTAAAGTGGTCACAAGACCATGGTATATGAAGTGAGAAAGATACATAAAAAACCTCACTACATCTCTCAAAACACTCTCCCCCTAACTAGTCTATCTCTACACTAGCTCTCCCCCTAACAATATGACTACTCTCTCATAACCAAAACTACTTCCCCTTTTTGTCACGAGTGACAAATGGTAAATTACTAAGAAACAATCATCTCATCATCACTGGGAGAGGTAGAAGCATCATCACTCTCATCATCTCCACTATCAGAAGACTCTTAAGTAGGCTCAGGAGAGGGAGAAGGAGAAAAACTGCCAAGACGAGATTGTTGGCAAGTGATGCGACCAATCTTGGTGTTCATTTGACACATCTCATCAGAAAGATGGTCAAGACGACTACCAAAATCAGCACGCATGTGCTGAAGTTGATCTATGATGGCAGCGAGAGATGCCTCTACTCCAAAAGAAGAAGATGGAGCAGATGAAAAAGAGGGCCGAGAGGCATAGGCAGCATCCTCTGTAGCGCAAAAGGCAGCCTCCTCTTGTTGAGCTGGAGTAGGCTCCACATAAGGCCGCTTAGTAGCTAGTTATGCATCACTCCTCCGTATAGACTCCTTACTGATAGCACCCATGTAAGAGAAGAAATGGGCAGAAGGAATAGGAATATGCAAGTGTGTGAGGATGCGTGTGATAGTCGAAGGTAAAATTAGCTTATCACGTGTAGCTATGTCTTGATAGATATCTATCATAGATACTATCATGTGTGAAGGAAAGTCTATCAAGAGACCCTCCAAGAGAGAGAAAAGAAAATGAACACGAGGCTCAGTAATAGTGTTATAGTGAGACCGTGGAGTGAGAAAAAAGGTCATCACCATATTAAGGGTCCTTGGACCCTTAGCAAAGTCATGTGTGGTGAAGTTTTGAAGTCCACCCCACACTATGGCCATTTCACAGAAATGTGTGGCCAACTCATCTTGAGAGAAAGAATAGAGACGAGGATGACTAGGATAGTTCAGACGAACTACCCTAGGGACATGTAGTACCTCGAAAATAAGATCCGGGGTAACTATGATACATGTTCCTTTGAATACCGTAGTAAACTGAGGAACAAAGGTATTGATAGTGTGTATGTTGGAGTAAAATTCTTGTATAAACACGTTGGGACACCTTGAGGGTTTCTTACAAAGAGATTCCCAATCCTGAGAGCTAAACGCTCTGGGAAGAGGAGTGTCTGGAAAATCAGATAGAATGACATGGCATTTCGAGTGAATTGCCCTGTCATTAAAGTTCTCATCAAAATCCTTTTGGGATTTTGAATCATGGGACCTATCTCTAGCAGGAATAGAGGGAAGAGAAGAAGAAGAAGAAGAACCATGATGAGTGATTAGGTTCTTGGAAGGAACAGACTTTTTGGGTGCCATAGTTAGAAGCTAAAGAAGGAAAGAGAAACAAAATAGAAACATAGCAGAAGAGATGCTCAGGAAAGAAGAAAAAGAAAAAGAGCAATGCATGGTAGTGCATGAACATGTTACGTGCCAAAATAAAAGCATCATGGGCAAAAACCTAATTCAAACTACAACATTCACAGTGAATAATCTAGCACACAACCTAGAATGCATGAAAACATGATTATAGTGCTAGAGAATGCAATGCATGATCATGTGAGAACAAATTTACAAAACCCCACCCAAAATTTTTAGCAAAATCACAAAAACCCCAAATTTTCAACAAAACAAAAAACTAGGTCTAAAATGCATGAAGAATGAGGAAAAGAAGAGATATAGATCACTTACCAAAGGATTTAGGCTTGGAAGAGGCCGAAATCCTGATGAGAAGAAGGATTTTTGAGAAAAAGAGGTGTTTGGGTTGAGAGAAAAGAGAGAGAGATTGAAATGTTTGAGTGAGAAGTGAATTGAGTTGAATCTCAAGTATATATAGAATCAAGTATCTCGATATATTGAGAGGTATCGAGGATTTGTCGAGAACAAAATCTTGATAGATCGAGAGGTATCGAGAAGGTATTGATGGCAAAAATCTTCGATAGACCGAGGAGGTATTGAGCTTTTATCGGCCAGATAGAGAGTTCAGAAAAATAGCTTGATGGATCAGATTATCTATCGAGAGGTATCGAGAGAAACCTAGAAAACCTCGATAGAAGAGGCTTGTGTCAAGAGGTATCGAGCTTCTATCAAGCTACTATTGAGCATATAGAAACAAGGTTTTTCAAGGAGGAAAAACCACATGAGATGAATGCAACCAAGATAGACATCAAACCAAGCAACAAAGAAGCATGTTAAGCATTCAAACACATCAACAACTCTAGATGCAAAGCATTCCTAGATCAAAACACACACTAAACAAGTCTAACCAATTTTATTTTCAAAAACAAGTTAAGATAGTTTAATAAGTTTATACTACCACATGTATTCCTTGTGATGACCAAATCATATTATACCTGTACAATAATATCAAGAGTGGCAAAGAGTATGCGTGTTGTGTGTGAAACTTTTGCAAGAAAGCATAAGTGTCCCATCAAATGAAGAGTAATGATATAAGAGAATCAAATACATCAACATACAACCATAACTATTTGATGGGGATCATCACCTTTGAGGTACATCATATTACTCCCACATTTCCTAGAAACACGCTTGCAACCATATTTAAAAACATTTTGATTCCTTTTGATTTTCATGTTCTTTGCATATTTTTCTTTTAAAGTATAAAATGGCATAACATGCATGGGTATATAAGAGAGAAAAGAATTACCCAATTATGTAAGCCAAACATCTTATTTTTGCTGTGCAAGTTCTACACCTTACCGAGCACGGCTTTTATATATTGCACATAGATGTTTTATGATTGATGAGTTTTAGTGGTAAGATGATTATTTTTGCCTTTCTCTTAGGATTTTTAGTCATTCCTGTCAAAAAGAGTGATAACGATATGAAAGATAAAAGATTAGCAAAATCATACAAATCACATAAACGAGCCACAAAGCTCCCATTACTTAGTTGTTCACGAAGATGCTCATCTAAGTTACAAGAGATACAAAGTTGATAAACTTTGTTTCAAAGGCCATCCAAGGTACACAAGTACTAGTATACACATACACATACCGTTTTTGTATTTTTCAGATTTTCTCCCCTTTTTTTATTGAAAAATAACAAACAAAACAAACATATTAAAAAATAAAATAAAGACTAGACTGACTCAAAAACTACCAACCAAACACACAAGAGATGCAAGAAAAAGAATGGAATTACTTAAAGGAGTCTTTCTCCTTCCGAACAAGAGACTTGGAGGGAGATGAACCTTTCCTGTTCTAAAACCTCTGATGAGGAGAATATGAAGGAGGATAAAACCCATTGAAATTTGTCAAGAACATCACAGCCTTTAAGAGTTCTCCAAGAAGAGCCAAAGAGTTTTGAAGTTGATTTTGGCCTCCAGGAGATAGCACACTGTTGCTTTGTTGAGTAGCAAGCCACTTATAACAATTTGGATGAGTAGGTCCTGATGCTCTACAGTGATGACAGAAGTAAGGTTTCTTAGATTGAGACTTCTTATTAGTGGAGCGATGATTATTCTACTTAGCTTCTTTAACAACCTTAGGTGGTGCTCCCAGAATAGATTTTCCCTTATCATGTTATGAGAGACCGCAAAGAAGGTGCTCTTAAAAAGGAGATTCGGGTGCTTTAAGGCACCTCTTTTTTTGGGTAAATGGTGTGGAGTCGCCACTTATTTTTTATACAAAAAATAAGAAAAAAATAAATATAATTACATGTTCAAAATACTTCAAATGTCATTGATAAACAAAAAGTTCAATTTGGTAGATTAACCTTACAAGGCTTTTGTAAGGTTGAATTTATTCAACCATGTGTTGGCTTTATTCCGTGCCAAATTTGCTTGTAATTCAACAATTAGATACCATGTATTTAGGTGGGAAACGTGTAAGGGTTGTGTGTGAGAGAGTGTGAAGAATTCAAGTGTATGTGCATTCAAGAGCATTCTCGCGACTGGAACTCACGAGTGACTCATGACTGATGACTCGGCAAAATGCCACACATGTGAAGCATGTAGGAAGCTGAAGGGTCACAATAGTTGGAGCACTACAGGACAATAAAGACAATCTGGCTAGTCAGTTATTTCGCGACTGGAAATCGCGACTTATCCCAGTCGTGAGTGAGTTGCTAGAACCCCCTGTTTTGTAGCAAAATGACTTTTCACATTCCTCTCATACCTTACTATAAATACCCTTACACCCACGAAATGTAGAGAGCCTCCAAAGAGAATTTTGAGAGATAAACCCTAGAGAAAAACAGGATTGACTTATCCACAATCTTAGACATTTGATTCTCCAAATTCCTCTAATCTCACCCTTTCCATTGACATACCCTTGAGAGGACCTTTAGTCAAATCCTTATCTCACCATAGCCATATCAGTGAGGAGGTTATTTGGTGCTTGGGAAGCAGTTCAGAGAGGACCAATTCATTTGGTTGATGCAATGGGCTTATTGCGGGATCCGGAAAGCTAGAGAAGACACGGTTAACCTTGTTAGAGCAAGAAGCTTGGAGGGCTTTGGTGCATCGGGTAGATTAGGCTTGGAGGGTCAATTGCTATTCATATATTCCAATTGATTTTCTAGTGGATCATTTTACCGCTTGGAGGGCGGCGGAGAGGTTTTTTGCCGAGTTCTTCGGTTTTCTCTTCGATAACATGTGTTGGTGTTATCTTTGTGTTTGCATCTCTCTTCCCTATTCTTTTCCTTTTAATTGCTACTGTAGTTGTGATTAATTATGGTTTAGAGTGTTTTATTAATTTAGGTATAGCTTATATTTATCATTCCGCATATATATTGTTTGAGTATAAGCTTGTGTTGGTTATTTTGAAATTGAGTGTCTAAACATTCACTAGTGTTTTACACACCAAGTGAACTTTCAGCTTTGGTCCTAGTTACAATCTATGCAAAAGTTACAAAGTTTTGGTCCTAGTTACATTCTACCAAAATTAAAGACAAAACACTAATCTACCTATCCAAAATCCTAAGTTCGGGGGCTAGGTTATGGAATGGGAAGGTGTTAGGCACCTATTCTGCCTAGACAGAGTTTGGTCTTCTAGACTATAATGACCATTATATACCCTTTTGTATGATTTTGAATGATATGTTATAACACATGACAAACACTTGACAAAATTAATTTAAACAAATTTGTCTTATGAACATGTCATCTTTTTAAAGAAAAATCAGATATGTTTTTGAAAATTAAAAAAGATAAGATGTGATTTGTAAAAATCATATCTATTTTTAAAAGTTAAAAAAATGACATTTGGTTTGTAAAAATTAGATCTGCTATTTGTAAAAAAAGAAAAAAGAAAGAGATTTGATCTGTAAAAATCGGATTTGTTTTCTTGTAAGATAAAAAAAAAGAAGAAGAAGAAGAGAGATTTGATTTGTAAAAATCAGATCTGTTTCTAAAAAGGGTAAAAAAAGAAAAAGAGATTTGACTAAAAAGAATCAGATCTGTTGTTTATAGAGTTAAAAAATGAGACTTTTAAAAGAGGATTCACATTCATAAGACAATTTTACTATACATGCATCACATATTAAAAGGAAAGACTTTAACCTAACTCCTAATTTCTTCTTTGAAATTTCAAAATCTGCAATTTTATAAAAAAGAAAACTTTTTCAAAAAATTTTCAGATCTGTATTTAATGAAATTACAGATTAGTTTTTGTGTTTAAAAAAAATTTAGATCTGAATATAAGGAAGATACAGACCAGTTTTTTGTTTCAAAAAAAATTCAGATCTAGATCTAAGGAAGATACAGATCTGTTTTGTGTTTGAAAAAAAATTAGAAACATATTAGTTTTGATGATCATTAACAGATTTTAAATTCAAAGAAAAAAATTAAAAAAGACAATCAATTAAAGAACATGTCAAAGAAAATTCCAACAAAGTATCTAAGCATGGCAAATATGTATTAAGAACAAGGCACAATAACACCTATCAATCACATTCATGCAATGAACAACAACATACTAATTAATGAAAAAAGAAAAGAAAAAACAGAGGAAATAACTCAATACCTCTTTCATGAGCGTGCTCTTCAAATGAAAGAATATTTTAGAAATCAAAGAAGTTTATTCACTTCTTTGAGGTCTAAAATACTTTACTTACAAAAAAGAAATTCCTAAAGCAAAAGGTTCCAGAACGTCTCTAACGTAAGGGAAGCAAAGAATTTAGAAAAGAGCCCTTAATTTTGATTTTCTCTCTCTATTTATAGAGGTTGGGATGCTTAAAAAATAAGCTGAATGAGATCAAATACGAATTGGAACGTGTCTTTATCTCTAAAATGACGAAAAAAATAGGCTTTATCTCAATCAGGGGGTCCCCGGGCCAGGTTGAGCTTTTGGGCCAATTGGCATGTGGGAAGTGCCAATCGGCACATCCTAGATGTGTTTTTGATTTGTATTCTAAAAATCAATCCCTTTTTCTTGATATTAAGGTTTTTAAAGTGATAATTATCTTGTAGATAAATATTCTAAAAAGACTTGATTATCCACAACCTCTTTATTATTTTATTATCCACTTCATTTCCATCTAAGCAAGCCTATTTTTGACACTAACCAACAACCAATCACAAAATTATTTAATTAATTTTAATTGTTTAACCAATCAAAATTAATTTATATTAATCATGTGTGATTGGCTCCACCCAAACAAAATGCATGCAGACCGTGAAAATTTGATCACATGATATCTTTCAATCCGACGGTCCGATTTGGAAATCAAGCACACCGTTGCTACCGTTAGAATCTCTAGATCATTTTTATGATATACAATGAATGAATTAATGCATGTAATGCAACTCTAAATTTTGGGTATATGAATGGTCACTCTAGCCATCTTCCAAGATTAAATTATGGGTGCAAAATTGAGTGTCTACACATGTTTAACCTCATTTACAGTTTAAATTTTGGGTTCAATTATCTCAGGTTTAACATTAGAAGTAGGAGAAACAAACACAACATTATTCAAAGCACTAGAGGAAGCACTACAAGAAGAGAGAGAGAGAGAGTGATCATACCCGAGACCTGTTTTATCGGATGCAGCCTTTTGGAAATTCAGCGTTTCATCGAGCTTAGCACTTAAAGTCATTTCCAATTGAGCTCTCACTTGAAATAGCTTAGCATCTAGTTTCTTGGTCTTCTCAGCCAGAAAGTTGTTTTCAAATCGCAATGCTCCAATGGTTTGATTTGCTTCATCAACTTTAATGGAGAGTTCTTCTCATTCCAACTCCGCTTCACTCAGCTTCCTTGTGGCTAGACTATAAAGCTTTTCATGTTCCTCAAAATTCTTGTAAAATTTTGAGTAGGCAGTATGGATATCATCTTTTTCATCTATCTCTTCAAATTTGAACACCATCAATTCCTCTTCCTCATCAACCAATTCTTCGGACTCTTTAGGCAAATCAACAGTGGCTGTGAAGGCACTAACTATCTCTTTTTGATCACTATCGGTATCACTCAAGGTGGCAGCTAAGGCTTTGCTCTTGCCAATTGACTTGAAATAGGTAGGACATTTTGGCTTTATGTGTTCGTACCCTTGACACCCATAGCATTTTGGACCAGTTGGAATGTTGTTGCTTTTTCCACCTTCTTTGGATTCTCTTTTGAATTTCTCTTAAGTTTTAGATTGAGAGAATCCAGATTGTTAGTGATCCTTGTCATTTTCTTTGACATTCGCATTCTTGATGAACTTCTTGAATTGTTTGGTAATGTAAGATTTGAACTTTGAGTTCTCATCTTCAAACGACTTATCTTCTTCATCATTCTTGGCTTTTAGAGCCATATTCTTGCTTTTGTTCCCCTTTTAATCCTTACTAAACCTAATTCATAGGTTTGCAGATTCCCAATTAACTCCATCAAAGGGATAGTGTCAATGTCCTTTGACTCTTCAATGGCGGTGATCTTAGCATGAAATTGCTTTGGGAGAGATCTAAGGATTTTTCTCACAATCTTAGGCTTTGGGATCTTTTCACCTAAGTTGAAAATATAATTCACTATGTCTTTGAGCTTAGCATAGAATTCATCGAACACTTACTCTTCATCCATCTTGATTTCTTCAAAGCTCGTGGTAAGCCTTTGAAGCTTGGAATCTTTCACAGCTTTGGTACCTTCATAAGTGTTTTGAAGGATTGTCCATGCTTCATTTGCACTTTTAGTGGATGAGATCTTCTTAAACTCCTCGTTAGTCACAGCACTAAACAAGGCATTCAACGCTCTATTGTTGAAATTTGCATCTTTGATCTTATCATCATCCCAGGATGCAGACGGATCAGTAGGTTTGGTCCATCCAACCTCGATAGCCAGCCATACCTTTTCATCTAAAGACTACAAAAAAACTCTCATGCGTACTTTCTAGTATGCATAGTTAGTACCATAAAAAAAGAGGGGGTATAATTAAAGATTGTCCATGATCCATAACAACAGGGGACAATGGATTACACAGCAAAAATTAAAACCTAATTAGAGTGTACCTGATTTGATACCACTTGTTGGGTTTAGATAGCTTGACCCCAGTTAATTAATTCAATCACTCAAGTTGATTTATTAGTTTAAATTACATGCAAATCTTGGAGGCACCAAAAAATCACCAAGTAAACTAAATGCAACGGAAATTAAATTGACACGATGATTTGTTGACAAAATGGGGAAAACCTTTCGTAAGGCAAAAACCCCACCAAGTGAATTTAACGTCACCACTCCCAAGAATCCACTAATCAATAATCAAGCGGTTACAAGTATGAGGAATCTTACCATTACCCTTGCCTATCTCGAAATACCAACCTATAGTTGAACCTTCGCCCTAATACCCAATTGGATTTGATCTTGTAGTAGTCTTCTTTCCTTTGATGCATAAATCTCTAATCTATGACTAACTCCTTTGCATGGATCCTAGTACATGACTAATTCCAGTAACTTGAATAATTGTTGTTGGCTACAAAGTTTTTCACTTCATAAACGATGAAGATCAAGAAACACTTGGTTACAAAACTATATGGCGTACAAACGCAGTAGCTTCTCATAGAGAAAATTAAACTCTTGGTATTCGTATTTGTATATGACAGCTCTTAAAATAAGCCTTATATATGTCTAGGGTTGTGAGAAAAGAAATCCTAAACAAATACATTAGCATGGGCCAAATTTTAGATCTGGAAATTCTGAAATCGTAATTCTCGATAGATCGAGCTTGTGTCGAGCTTCCCATTTAGTCTCGATAGCAGTTATCTGTCGAGCTATCTGTCCAGCTTTTCTTCACTTGTTTCTTGGTTCAATCTTCATGTCTTTAATACTAACACTTGATATGTTTGAACAACATAGTTCTTGATGTATTAAACCCAACTTAGATCTACCCAATTACAAGTAAAGTGCATTCTCGTTTCTTTTGACAGGAAAATATTTACTTACACTCTTTGGACTAAGCTTGCTACGCTCATCATTGTTAATCATGATTAGTAGCAAAAATATTTGATCTAAATGGTCAATGATGATGCAAAAAATTGTCTTTTATGCTTTATCTGATGGACGATAATAAGGGTTTCTTCCGACGATCAAACTGCAAAGAAAGTTGGAGAATGGATAAAGCTCTCCGATAATCAAGTAAAAAAGGTGAAAATATTCATTTAATAGGATCAATCAAAGAGAATAATATGGCTAGTATGTAGAGATTGGAGTGCATACTCCTTTACCTTTGTTCCTTTTGGGTTTTATAACCTCCTCTTTTATTCTCCATAATGAATATTTGAATTTATTATGTATAGAATGTCTGTAGTGAATGGAGGGCTATTAATGCTTCTATTGGTCTTATGTATGTTGATTCATACATTGCGCTTTGACTGATTAACCTCATAAATGTCATTTATTGCTCTGATCTTCCATTAATATGGACAATACTAATAAATTTACATTCATCAAATGTTATGGATCCACCTAACATTTAATGCTATGGACGACCTTAGCCTTATGGACACCATTGTAAATTTACACTCATCAGTTAAAGTACCTTAAACATCTGCCTCAAACACTTCAATTTTGTAGGTCAATACCTCCTAAATTTAAAGAGGCAACCTTGTGGAAGAGGAATCATCAAAGTTGGATATGATGGAAGAAGACAAAATGGGTCACCCATATTATAGAAGAATGGGAGTAGCCGGTTGTCAATGAAGTTAAAAAGATAATTCTTCAGTTTGTATATTTAAACCCAAGTTAGATCAATCAATTTTATTGCCTTCAAGTAGTAATAGGGAGTTCAATGTAAAAACTTAAAGGATTTTAGAGAAACTGGAGGTGCCAAGACAGTTGAGAACAAAAGCAGTTTCTCCCATTAATACTGGTTGATAGAAATACTGAATCAATAGTATTATATTTCTCAAGTAATTATATATACAAGAGTGCCTTTATATAGTAGGTAAGTGTGCTGTACAAGTATGTGTGCTAAGCAAAACAAGTAAAGTGGGTCTAAAGCCCACAAGCCTATTACATGTTAACAACCCACTTGCCTACTATATAAAGGCACTCTTGTATATGTTATCACTTGAGAAATACAATACTATTGATTTAGTATTTTTAACAAGGTATCAGAGCCACCTTCCTTGTGGCCATGGTTTTCTGTCCTTATGGTGTGTTTAAGAGTAATCTTTGTCTTCTTCGGTGTTTCTTCGTGGTGTTCATCTTCTTTAGCTATTCCCATTATTGCCGTTAAAACTCTCTGGTATAGTCATGCCATCGTTAGAAGTTACATTATCACTGTAAGACCATTGCCTTCCTCAAACTACCATCATAGAGCTAAACTTCATTTAAGGGATCTTCTCAACCTTATCAAATCTCAAGATTTCATCAAGCTTCCATCTTGAGTTTAGGGGGTGTTAGAGATATATTAGCCCATTAGCATAGACCCAAGCCTAAATCTACTTTGTGTGCGCACAAGCTAAGTCTCCTATTTATACTAGAAGTCTATTAGTTTAGGGTTTAGTCTACTATATATACTCATGTTATGGTTCATTTCGTAACACATGTTTTGTACTACACTCTTATATAATAAAGATGTAGCTCTTAAGGGTTTCCTCCGTGTATATAGGCTGTAAGACTAAACCACGTAACTCTCGTGTTCTTGTTTTCCTATTTTATACTTCCCTCTTCCGCATCTATTCAAGCATATTCAATATGGAATATATCATAGCTAATATTTAACACTGGCAATGGGATGATAAATACGTGTGTTCCAATGAATAAGCTCTTATCCCATCACAGTGCATTGATACTACAGACCAAGGCTCGACTACAAGCCAGTTAATAAAACCAAATTTCCAGAGATTAAAAAGGAAACATAAATGAAACGAAGCCTGTTGCTTTTGTACGTAATGGAGTTGAAGATGCATGAAAATCGTTAGTGAGTTGGTGGCTCCTGATTGCATCGATGGGTACTTGAAGAATAAGAAAACAAGAACCAAATAGAAGGTACTTGTGGGGTATCGGCCAAAGACCCTTCGAAGGTTAATTTAGTGAACGAGAAATCTCCAAGAACTCTATAGTGAGAGAGTTAGGGATTTTTTGTCTACCTGGAAAGGAGGAGGCCTATTACTTATATAGTGATGAGAAGGAGACCTAGATCCCGAGAATACAGGGATTTTCCTTATAGGGAGAGGGTAGAGTTAATGCCACCAAGATTTTGGGGATACTCTCCATTCTGGGAAGGTGAAAATCGTGTGGTAGAGTCTTTGTGCATGGTGTGCAAGATGTTTCCATATAAGAATATGCGTGTAGATTTCGTAAGGGCACGTAGGACCTGTTGGTATGCTTCTTCGTTTGTTAGGGTCATCCGTTGGCTTGGTAGGGAGATGCACCCGGGCGGATTCTTTTGAGACTGATAGTCCTTTTGGGGCCGACAGTTCTTTTGAGGCTGTTGGCTTTTTGTCGGTATGATAGCTTTTCCTTAACGATGCTTCTGTCGTTTAAGAATCCTGATCTTATTACAAAAATACCTTTATTAGCTGCCCCCTACCCCGCAATCCTGTCGGTTATGCCCGACGGGTCTTGGAGTAATAAGGGTTTTTATGGGCATTATTTGTGTCATTAATGGGGTAGGTAGCCTTTACAATGAATGCTAAGTGACACGTGGCACTTGTTGATTGACATCATTTCTAATTAGAAGCGTCGCTTTATATACTGCACTCCTTCGCCCTAAAAAAATGATTCCTCTTCCTTAGTTTTCAATTTTTACTTTATTTTCATCTATTGAGAGCTGAAATCCTAAGTTATTTTGCCACTGCTTCAGTGTTCATCCGTCGTCTTGGCCAGTGAGAAACCGTCGACTACCTTCTACGTAAGTTTCTTTTCTCTACTTCAATTATTGTTTTTCTAGCTAGTCGTCACTTTTAGAGACCTGTCGTATAAGTAGGTTCTTAACATACATCCGTTGCTTGTTGATGAATAGATGTCAAGTGATAGAGAAGTGACGAGTGAATAGTTGTCGTCAGTCCGTGAGGGTGTGGGCTACAACGAAGTCTATCCGTCGAGTCATGAGCCCATGGAAGATTTGATCTGGTCCCTAGAAAGGAAACTGTCTACCCATTCTCTTACCGAGGAGGAAGAGGAGGAAGGCTAAGAGGATGAGGATGAGTATGATGAAGAAAATGACAGTGAGGAAGGGGAAGACCATGGAAAAGGAGACGGGATTGTAGACAAGGTAGAAGATGACGACCATAGGCCCATCATCCTTCCTTTGATATGGATGGTGAATGACTTCTACCCAACTATGTCTTTAAAGGTTTTCAACACCCTTCGTGCCCGTTACCAAATCCCTAACCTCATTCCTATGCGTCTGCCAAGGAAATTTGAGAAGTGCTATTCGGGCAAGATAACGGACGTCGGTATGTATGACGCACTGTTCACAGTTGGGTTGAGGTTACCACTAATGGAACTACACCGTTAGCTTGCTAATTACTTAGGTTTGTCTGTCAACTAGATCACCCCAAATGCGTGAAGGATCTTTATAGGATCGCTGCCTTACACTTGGGGTGTTTTTCCATTGCTATAGGCCTTAGTAGATACACTCGTCCAAAGGTATCTACAATTTTGTGGCAAGGAGGCTGTCTCTTAGGTTGGTGCCAGACATGCCTGACTCTAATAGGAATTGGAAGAATAGGTACTTTTTTGTACAAGGGACGGATTGGGTGTGTGAACCTGAGGAATGGGATAGCATGCTCGACGGGTTCGATAACACTTGGGGTGTTTTCAATAAGTCTAGTGAGTCATCGGTATCTGTATCCTAATTCGTACCGTTAGCTTTGATTATGTAACTAACCTATTGCTTTTAACTTGTTTCCACTCAAGCCCTTCTGGATATAATCGAAGAGCAGGAGAGCTTCCTCAACTGTGTTTGGGCGATTCCATTCGAGCAGAGTAAGTGGAAGGATCTGGCCATGCTTGACACCCTTCATGCCTTTTGTGGTGGTTTGGAGCCAACGGTTGAGGCCCGACAGCTAGACGTTTACGTACGTCGACGTAAGTTTTTTTCTCCCTGCGCTTTTGCTTATTGGATTACTTATATTAATCTGTTGGTTTTCTAACTCCTTGTTGATACTTCTCAGAGATGGATGCTAGTAGGCAGAGGGCCTTGGTGAGGAAGTCTGCTACTGCTCGCCTTAAGTAGTAAGGGGAAGCATCGGCCTTTGCTCCTAAGGTAACGCTCCCTTCTAAAGCTGCTCATAAGAGGAAGGGCGTAGGTAAAGATGACCATCCTGCCAAGAAGGTGACGAGTCAATCTACCAGGGAAAACCAAGAAGATTAGTTGCAGAAATCTCCCTCGCCTCCTCGTCATGACGCTGGCAAGGGTCTCATGTCGACCCATGGTCTCGTCTAGAGAATTATGAGCCATATGAAGTATGCTGTCAAGATGGTTAACTTGATCATCAAGGACACAGACCTGGATGAATGTGGCGAGCATGCCACTGAGGACTTGGGGGTTTCTGTCCTTTTTGACCTGGCAAGGATAAGTATCAGTCGGGTTTACTTTCCCTTATTTATTTATTTATTATTTTTTATTAAAATTTTTGTCTTCTTGTAGGCAATGGTAAGGATGTGAGGCCAAGGAAGGGGTGGTCTGTCGGCAGCGTAAGCGTTTGGAATATGAAGTGAAATAGCTAGATCAATACAAGAAAGCTTCCTATATTCTCAACATTGAATTGACGGAGAAGAATGCTTTGCTGGAGAAGGAGACCTGTTGCTGTGAAGAACTCGCCAAAGTGAACACCAATTTGACGACGTTGTTGGCTGCCTTTCGCGAGTAGATGGAGCAAGACAAGGCCGACGTTGTGGTGGGGTTTTGGATTTCTCAGCCATACTATGACGAGTGCGGTGGCTTCTATGGTGACGGCTTCGACGACTGCCTCAAGCAGGTTGCTACGCTTTACCCCTATCTGGACTTGTCTCAAGTGGTTATTGATGGAGCAAGCCAAGGCCGACGTTGTGTTGGGTTTTTATTATATCTGTTGCTTTTTCATCCATTGCCTTTATTTATTGCTTGTTGCCTTTGTTTTGTATGCCTATTGTAATTATTGCTTGCATACCTGTTGGCATTATTTTTCACATTCGTCCATCTTGTAGGTAATACTATTTGTCCGTGACTATGTAACTGTCGATAGTTCTAATCGTTTGTCTGTTCCTTAGGACTTAGGATAATTTAGGCATGTGGGTAGGACTTAGTCATTTTTGGACCTAGGCACCCGTCGATGTTCTTAGGGATCCATTCACCCCATAGGTAGGGCTTAATTGATTTTTCGGACCAAGGTACTCGTCGGTGTTCTTGGTGTTTCTCCCATCCGTAGGTAGGACTTAATAAATTTCAAGATCAAGATACCCGTTGGTGTCCTTGGTGACCCATCCATCCTTTAGGTAAGACTTGGGATTTTTGTAACTAGGTACCCTTTGGTATCCTTGGTTGTCCCTCCATCCCGTTGGTAGAACTTGGGTTTTTTGTAACTAGGTACCCGTTGGTATCCTTAGTCATCTGTCCACCCTGTAGGTAGGACTTGAGTTTTTTATGACCAGGTACCCGTCAGTATCCTTGGTCATTTGTCCACCTTGTAGGTAGGACTTAGATTTTTTGTGACCAGGTACCTGTCGGTATCCTTGGTCATTCGTCCACCCCGTAGGTAGGACTTAGAATTTTTGTGGACAATCTCTTAAATGGTAGATCTTTAAAAACCACTAATAATGTAGAAAAATGTAGATAATGTGTCTGATAATCCTCAAGAGTCTTATTTCAATAATAAAAAAACTTAATATCCTACTTTAACAACATAAAGAAAAGAAAAGCAATAACATAGTTTGTAGTCGTCTACTACTGGTAGTATCTCCGTAGGTGCTCAGTGTTCCATGGGTGGTGGAGTCTTTGTCCGTTGAGGATCTCCAGGTGGTAGGTCCCTTTTCTCTGGCAGTTAATGATTTTGTAGGGTCTTTCCCAGTGGGGGCCTAACTTGCCCTGTGTGGGGTCTTTGGTAGCTGTCGTTACCTTTCTTAGGACTAGGTCCTTAACTTGAAAGTGTCGAGGCTTGACCTTGGCATTGTAGTGCTTTGCCATTAGGTCCTGATAACGCGTGATTTATTGTTCAGCCGTCGTCCTAACTTCATCTAGAAGGTTTAACTATAGTCACATTCGCTCTTCATTCTTACGCTCGTCATGGTGGGCCACCTTGTAACTGGTTAACCCAATTTTTGTCGGGATGACGGCTTCACCTCTAAATACAAGGCGAAAGGGTGTTTCGCTTGTAAGTGTGCGAGTCGTTGTTCAGTATGCCCATAATACACTTAATATTTCATCTGGCCATATCCCCTTTGCCCCCTTGAGCTAAGTCTTGATCATCTTGAGCAAGGATTGGTTTGTAACCTTGATCTGACCATTGGCTTGTGGGTGGGCATGTGATGAATAGTGGTTTTTGATTCCTATTTGTTGGCAGAAGTCTTTGAATGTGTCATTGTCAAATTGTTTGCCATTGTCCGAGATGAAGACTCTGGAGATACCGAAGTGGCAGATGATGCTTTTCCAGACGAAGCCTCGAACATTCTTCTCTGTAATGGTGGCCAAGGGTTTTGCCTCAACCCACTTAGTGAAGTAGTCGATCCTTACAACAAGGAACTTGAGTTGTCGTATTGCCATGGGGAAAGGTCCTATTATGTCAAGCCTCCATTGAGCGAATGGCTAGGGAGCACTCATTGTGGCCAGTCGCTTTGATGGCTGCCGTATGATATTGCTAAAGTATTGACATTTGTCGCATGCCTTTACATAGGATTGGGTATCTTTCTGCATTGTGGGCCAATAGTACCCTGCTTGTATGAGCTTATGAATTAATGAGCATGCTTCCGAATGGTTTTCGCATACTCCCTTATGGACTTCCTTTATGACATAGTCTGCTTCGTTAGGGACCAGGCATCTTAGGTACGGACGAGAGAAACCCCTTTTATAAAGGACATCCCCAATTAGTACAAAATGTGACGACTACACCTTCAGCCTATGCAAAGCATTGTGGTCTTCTAGGAGCGTCCCGTTCCTGAGGTAGGAGATGATTGGTGTCGTCTAGTCGGCTCCCGTGGGAATCACCTGTACATCTATTTTGTCAATGGCAGGGGAGTATTGGACAAAGGATAGTACTTGACTCGTGATGACCATGTGCTCCGCAGATGTAGCCTTGGCTAGATGGTCGGCTTGCTCATTCTCTTCCCTTGGGATTTGTACAAATTTGGCCAAGAGCTTTTGGCTTACCCTACCTTTGACCATGTTTAGCTATTCTTTCATCTGTTCCCCTTTGGTCTCGTAGTCTCCATTGATATGCCCAACGATAACTTGTGAGTTGTTGTGTATGACTATTGACGAGGCCCCTGCTGCTTTAGCCATGTCGAGACCCGAAAGAACCGCTTCATACTTGGCTTCATTATTGGTTGTTAGAAACTGGAGATGGGTTGTACATTCTACTAAATCTCCTTCTAACGACTGCAGGACAACCCTAACTCCTCTAGTGCATTGGTTGGATGAACCATCCGTCCATATCATCCATGTCGCTGGTCCTTCATCTTCATTTTCCTTTGCTATGAATTCGGTGACAAAGTTAGCCAAGGCCTGGGCCTTGATCGCAATTTTTGGTCGTTATAGTATGTCGAACTCACCGAGCTCTATTGCCCACAAGACTAATCATCCTGCTGCCTCTGGATTGTTCATTACCCTTCTTAATGGCTTGTCCATTTGGACCACTATGGTGTGTGCTTGGAAGTATGACCTGAGTTTTCGGGCAGCCATGACTAGGGCAAAGGCCAGCTTTTCCTTAGGGGGATACCTTCCTTCCGCCCCTCAGAGCGCTTAGTTGGTGTAGTAGACGGGTAGCTATATGCGATCCTCTTTTTGAATGAGAGCTGAGCTGACGGTCGTTAGGGATGCAGCCAAGTAGAGGGAGAGCTCTTCACTGGGTTTGGACAGACTGAGTAGTGGTGGGGACGCAAGGTATGCCTTCAGTTCCTCGAAGGCCTTTTGGCATTCATCGGTCCACTCGAAGGCCTTATTTAGTGTTTTGAAGAATAGTAAGCACTTGAACGTTGCTCTAAAGATGAACTTGTTGAGAGCTACCACCCTACCATTTAAGCTTTGCACTTCCTTGATGTTTTTTTGAGGCGTCATCTCCAATATGGCTTGAATTTTGTCAGGGTTGGTCTTTACACTTTGTTGTGACACCATAAAGCCTAGAAACTTTCCCAATGATACCCTGAACATGCATTTGTTGGGATTGAGTTTCATGTTATAGAGGCGTAGGGTTTCGAATCTCTCCCGAAGGTCGTCTAGGTGACGATCTTTTTTCGTGCTCTTTACAAGCATATCATCAACGTATACCTCGATGTTCCGCCCAATCTGCTGGATGAACATTTTATTCACAAGCCTTTGGTATGTCGCCCCTGCGTTCTTTAATCCAAATGGCATGACCTTGTAACAAAAGAGCCCTTGGCTCATGACAAATGAGGTATTCTCATGGTCAGCTTCATCCAACCTGATTTGGTTGTTCCCAGAGAAAGCGTCCATGAAACTTAATAGCTGGTGTCCAACTATTGAGTCCATGAGGAGGTTGATACTAAGGAGTGGGTAACTGTCCTTCGAGCAGGCTTTGTCCAGGTTAGTGAAGTCCACACACATCCTTCATGTTGGCTAACCATTCAAGATAATATACCTCCTTGATGAAGTCTACTTCCAGCAGCTTGCAAACTTCTTCTACTATGGCTTTGTCCATTTTTCGGTGAAGACTCTCTTCTTCTGTCGGACGGGAGGGAAGAATAGGCACACATTGAGCTTGTGGACCATGCCACTTAGATTAATCCCTGGCATGTCCTTATGGCTCCAAGGGAAGACGTCCTGATTATTCTTCAAGAAGAGGGCGAGCTCCTTGCATACTGAAGGATCGGCCTGCATGTCGACACGGGTGATTCGACTTGGGATGTTGTCGTCTAAGGAGATCTCCTCTAGGTCTTTCGTTGGATCTACTACAACTCATCGCTCCTCGATGCTTAATGCCTGCAAATGATAGCCAATTCTAACATGGCTATGTAGCATTCACAAGCGGCCATCTGGTCTCCACGTGTTTCTCCTATCCCGTATTTCGTTGGGAACTTCACCAGTAAGTGGTATGTAGACGTGGTCGTTCTCCATGTGTTGAGCATAGGTCGCCTGATGATGGCGTTGTAGGTAGAGGAGCAATTGACGACTAGGAAACTGACATCTTTAGTGAGCTATTGAGGGTATGTCCCAATGGTTACTAGTAGGGTGATAATCTCGACGGGGAAGACCTTAGTACCACCAAATCCGACTAGCGGTGTGTCCAAGGGTAGGAGACAGTTCTTGTCGATCCTCATCTATTGGAATGTAGGGTAGTAGAGGATGTCTGCCAAACTCTTATTGTCCATTAGCACCCGTCGGGTGTTGAAGTTTGCTATCAACAGGTTGATGACCAGGGCTTTGCATGAGGGTGGTGAAGTCGTCGGGCATCCTCTTCTATGAAGCTGATGGCTGGGTTGTCGACCTTAGTCATTTTAGGCGGTCGGCCAGAAATCTGGACACTTTGCACCATTCGTAAGTATGTCTTCCTCGCCTTCTTAGAGGAGCCAGCCATTGTATTTCCTCCTATGATCACCCTATCTCTCCAAGCAGGGCCCTTGGTCTTTCTTCAACCTATCGGTTAGGTTCGGGGTCCCTTGGTGGGTTCTCTCCGCCCCTAACGAATCGTTGTAATTTTCCTTGCTTGATGATGTGGACACAAGGGGTTTTGGAGTTGCCACCTAGTTTTTGAAATGGTCTAGGAACCATATACATATATATATATATCGTCCTTTTGAAGAAGGACCATTGATCTTACTACCAAAGATATGGGTTCAGAGTTTAGGTACGTTCTTGGGAAGGTGTTAGGCACCCAAGACCGCCCAACCCTAAGGTTGGTCTCCTATCATTGTGTCTTATGTCTTAACCTCATTAAAAACATGTTTAACACTTTTATCTATACTCTCACACACACTAGCATACATCTAAGCATACAACATGGCATCATTCATCCCTAAACATATACATATCTACCTTTAAACAAAAAAGAGCCAAACCCAAACACATATGAGAAACCCTAGCATGTGTAACCCTATCATACATCTTAAAACAAAGTAGTAAACTGAACATGGCAGCAAGGCATCATGACAATTAAAAAATCACATAAAGCATACAATTGGACATAAAACAAACATTCAAACGACATACATCATCAAATGCATGTTCATACCAATGCATGACTTACCTTCACTTACCTTTCAGCAAAACAACACCTATGGCATTAATGCATGGACATGTGAATGAATAGCATGGCATTAAAACTAAGAAACCCTAATCTAAACATGTGATAGAAAATAAACAAATAAACATGTTAAATAGAGACTTTGGAAGAGTAAAAACACAGAAAAGAAACTAAACAGGACAACATGGTAAAGTAGAGGAAAAACAACAAATAAAATTTAGGATTTCTAGGCAGCGGCTTGCACACGTAAGAACAAGCCTGCGTGCGCAGGCCAGATTATGCGTATGCAGCCTTTTGGCTAGAAAACCTAAAACACAAAACAGAGTAGAAATTTAAAATGGAAATTCTAACAACCTAACATACATTTTAAGCATACAAAAATTTAAACCTAATCTAGAAAAACATATTAAAACACATTCTAACAGACAAACAAAGCAAACAAGAAGATTTAAAGGCAGAAAATTAAAGAAAGAAAGGAAAAGGAAAAGTTTAGACTAGATACCTCACACAAAAGCTTTCCAAGCTTGATTTTGATCATTCCCCTCAGTCAAGTCTATTCACAAACCAATAAAAAAGTGATTAGCAACGATAAATTAAAGGGAATGGGGCTAGAAAAGGTCCCAATCAAGTAAAATTGACTTGATGATGTTTTATGAAAAACTCCCTTTTGATTCACTATTTTCTAGTGAATCTTAGGTTTATCCCGTGGGATTAATGTGTGTTTTGAAAATGTACCATGTAAGACTTTATATAGTGGAAAAAATGAGGTTTGGAACGGCTCCTAGATGATGCGGGATTTATTCCAAACCTCAGCCATTATTGCAGAAAACTTGCCCTTTTTATGTTTTTGAAACCCTAGTTGTGTACACAAGAGTGTGCCTACATACGCATGCTTTGGCCCACATACGCAGGCTATTGCCCAAGTATGTAAGCCGATGGCCATTTTGGTAATTTTATTTCCAAAAATAGATTTTTTTGCATTCAAACAGTTATATTTTTCATTTTAACACTCCTCAAGTCAATTTGATATTTGATTGGGTTTTAAACTAGCCTTGGGTCTTAGAGTTTGGGCATCATTAAGGAACGGGGGCCCGAGTTGTAAAGGGTATAAAATGCGGTGTCTACAGATGAAGGCTTCAATCTACTACTTTAGGTCATAACACCCGAAAGTGTCATGCCCATGGTCTCAGTGGAAGCATTTATTTCTAGGCCTTTTGTTTAGATTGCCCTTCAGCTTGTCTGACCAAATCAGTGCTGCATCGTCCCTTATCTACATGAGGACTTGGTCTAACAGGGTATTTAATGGTGTGAAGTTGACAGTCCTCCCAGGCGGAGGTCTTGATCTCCTATCATCCTTTCGATCGCTTGTTTAGGCAGACTTTCTTCCTTTGTCGAGACGGGGATTGTCTTGTCTTTCTCTCTTCTTTGGCTTGCACCCTTGGGCAATCATGGCGTCTTCGGCATTCATATACTTCGTGGCCTTGTATAGCATGTCGACCATTGTCTTTGGGTCGTTCTTGTAGATGGAGAAGAGAAACTCTTCAGATTGCAGCCCATTGGTGAATGCGGTGGCCAAAACTTTGTCATTGACTTCATTAATCAAAAGGGCCTCCTTGTTGAAACGTGTCACGTATGACCTTAGGCTCTCATCTTCTCGATGCTTAATTTTTAACAGGCTTGTCGAAGACCTTTTGTTCCTCTGCCCCCCAATAAAATGGTTGACGAAGTGTCCGCTCAACTCCTTGAAAGTGGAGACGGTATTGGGGGCCAGTTTGTTGAACCACACCCTTGCTGGTCTCTTAAATGTAGTGGGGAATGCTCTGCACATAATCTCATTCAGAACCCCTTGTAGGTGCATGAGGGTTTTGAATGACTCTAGATGGTCGAGCAGGTCCCGTGACCCATCGCATGTTTCCACTTGTGGCATTTGGAACTTGGCAGGGAGGGGGAAAGAGGTTACTTGCACTGTGAAAGGTGAGTCCGTTCGCTGAACTAACTCGTCTAATTTGGTGGATACCCGTCCCCTCATGGCATTCATCATCATGTCCATCTTCTCCTTCATCATCTGCATGTCCTAGGCCATGCGCATTGCTTTGATTTCCAATTCCGACGGGCGGTTGGTGTCCTTCGATCCATCTCGCCAGCTTGGGATGTTGCTTTCTTCCTCCCTCTCCTGTCGGTTCCTTGTCGGGAGATGACTACCGTTCTACTTGTCATTGTCCCATTCGTTGCGTTGATCTTCGAGACGTTGCTCGTTAATCTAGTTTAGCTGTTGCTCCAACTCCTGGTTGCATTGGGTAAGCCGTTCGACTGCTGCTGCCAGGGTTTGCACTTGTCTCTCCAAGGCATTGGAGAGATTCTTGTCTCCTAGTTGATGGTAGCCATCGATCATGTTTGGACCATGCAACTCTTTGTCTTAGTAGCGGTGATATGACTAACCACTCATCCCCACAGACGGTGCCAACTGGTGATGCACGAAAATCATCAGTGAGTTGGTGGCTCTTGATCACACTGATGGGTACGTGAAGAATAAGAAAAAAAAAAACCAAACAGAAGGTACTAGTGGGGCACCGGCCAAAGACCCTTCGAAGGTTAAGTTAGTGAACGAGAAATCTCCTAGAACACTATAATGAGAGAGTTAGGGATTTTTTGTCTACCTGGAAAAGGAGGAGGCCTATTGCTTATATAGTGATGAGGAGGAGACCTAGATCCTGAGAAGACATGGATTTTCCTTATTGGGAGAGGGTGGAGTTAATTCCACAAAGATCTAGGAGATACTCTCCACTTTGGGAAGGTGAAAATCGTGTGGTAGGGTCTTTGTGCATGGTGTGCAAGATATTTCCATATAAGAATATGCGTGTAGATTACGTAAGGCCAGTTTGGACCTGTCAGTATGCTTCTCCATCTGTCAGGGTCATCCGTTAGCCTGGTAGGGAGATGCACCCGTTAACTTCACATGGATCTGTCCGTGTAGTCGTCGGCATCTTGCTGGTGTAGGGTACAAGGTCTAAGGCAGATTCTTTTGAAACCAACATTCCTTTTGGGGTTGACAGTTCTTTTGAGGCCGTCGGCTTTTTATCGGTATTATAGTTTTTCCTTGACGGTGCTTCTGTCATTTAAGAATCCTGATCTTATTACAAAAATACCCTTATCAAGAGTTATCGTTGCAAAATGGTCCATGTGGTTGGCGGGTTCTTTCCTTCCTATTTGCTTGTTCTTACTATTGTTTTCCCAGGTCAAGGATATTGATTGATATTATAAAATTATTACACAGAAAAAAGATATAATTGCTAATCTTATCATGTTTTTCGGATTAAATTTGATAATATCTTGTTGGATGATAAAATGAAAAAGATAGGAATGGAAATAGTTACCATTAAATCTGAAGACTTACAGCAAAAGCTTGCATAAAAAAATTATTTTTTATTGTACTCGACCATAAAATCTTAATCAATCAACCGAACATTGATTGGCCCACGCCATGCAAAGTTGATTATAGGATGGCTTGGCTTGCAATTTACTTTTTTTTTTTTTTTTTTAATATTATTATTTATTTTCATCACATGCAACTCTCAAATCTCAATCCAGTTTTTTTCTATTCACACTGTTTAGATTGGTCAATACCACTGTTTGATAAAATATGTAGGGATATACCACTGTTTTGGAAATATATATGAATGTACCACTCTTTTGGAGCTCGAGTTTTTTTAAAAAATGGCCTTCAAGTTTTGCCGTGCTATTTTTTATGGAACTCGAGTTACATAAAAAATTTGTGGCTATTTTTCATGAAACTCGAGTTTGTGAAACTTGAATTACACGGCAAACTTGAGTTTAGAAAAATTAATAGATTCCTAATTATTTTACAAACAGTAATAAATTCATACATAATTTGTCAAACAGTGGTATTCGGTCATTTTGACGCCACTGCACAACCATGAGAATCATGCTCATGCGGAAATATCCAATCCCAACATTAATTAGTGGTTGGCGACCAATTTACTATCCTTTGGCTTTGACTGCATCTACCTCCATCTCTCGATAAGCACTAATTTATTGATTAACTGTAAAGCAGAATTCACAAAACATACATGGGAAACATAAAATAAAAGTTGGAAAAGAAAAAAAGAAACGACCAAAGTGGCCAGAAACTGAGAAATTCGGAACTGGAAGACAGAGGGTGGGATCATCCTGGTGTAGATGGAAATGGCATTTGTTATCCAGTGCTTCTAGCTAATGTCCATTACCGACTGTGGTCAGAAATTCTCTTTATGGAAATCAAATTTGGTGGAGCTGTTGTCACTGTGAGAGAAATCCATTGCTAGTAGGCGTAACTCTTAGGTGAGAATTGCTGGCCCACAGTAAAAAAACCCTGCACCTACAAAAATTATCATTTTCGAAAGCATCAACCTCGGGACCACTCTCCAATAATATTAAATAAAGTATCTTTCATGTTTTCGTAGGGATTGTAAACACGACAGAAAACACTTTAATAAATGTGAAACACGAGGGCATGTTTAAAAATCATATTATCCATCCTTTTTACCTTTTAATTATTTAGGGAAAGGACAGCAAAAAAAAGCGCTCAAGAAAACTTTAACAAAAAAAGAAAAAAACAAAAAAAAGACATAAATGTACTTTTAATTCTTATATTTTTGACTGATTTATGTTTTGATCTCTACTTTTTAGTCGCGTCTACCTGAATCCCTAAAAATGAAAATTATGTCCATTTTAGTCCCTGCTGTACTTTAACACAAAAAGAAAATGACATAAATGCACTTTTAATCCTTATACTTTTGACTGATTTATGTTTTGATCTCTACTTTTTAGTCGTGTCTACCTGAGTCCCTAAAAATGAAAATCATGTTCATTTTAGTTCCTGCTATCATCTTAGTAACATGAAATTGTCTACATGGCAAACAGAGTGTACTGTTTGCCCAGTAAATGCTGACATGATTTTTAAAATAATATTTAAAAATTTATTTAGCATTTAAAAATTGACACATCAGCATATAAATTAATAAAAAAATAATTTTTTTTCTCAATTTTAATTTAAATTGGAAAAATTAAATAACAAAAAAAAAAACTTTCTTAGTTTTAAATTGGAAATTATAACAATTTTCCCAGACTTTCTTAGTCACCAAGTACAACAAAACAAAAATTAAAATTTCCAATTTTAAGACAAAAAAAAAAAAGAAGAAAAAAAAAACCAACCTAATACTCTACTAAATAAAAAACCAAACCCCACAAAACCAACCCAAATCAATTTAATCTCTCTCTCTCTCTCTCTCTCTCTCTCTCTCTCTCTGCCCATTGAGTTCTCTTACTCTTTGTCTCTCTGATCTCCCATGAACCCACCCTTAGCCAGAGACCCCAAGCTTTGCCTCTCGTGACCACAAGCTGCCGTGATTGGATTGATGAGGATGACGAGGATGAGGATCTGCTTCAAACCCAAAAACCCAAATCTACTCTTGATACATAAAAAACATAAAAAAAAACCCCCCAAATCTGCTTAAACCCAAAAATGATAGGATTTGCTAAGATATTTCGGTTGAATTTGGGTTGGTGTTGGGTTACAAAATTGAAGGAGATGAGAGTTTTGTTTTGGTATGTTGTTACTTGTTGCTATGTTTGGTTGCTAAGAGAGTGGGGAAAAGAACCATTTAGCCCTCTCTGTCTCTTTGACTTGGGTTTTTTTTCCCTTGTGGGTGTTGGTTTGCTTTAAATTTCTGGGTTTATTTCTTTCTTGTGGATTTGATGATTTTTTTTGGGTTTATGGGGTTTGATTTGCTGGAGGTTTTGGTGGAGGATAAGGATTTTGTATGTATTTTTGCAAGTTTGGTTGCTAAGAAAATGCAAGAAAAGAAAAGAAAATCTTTTGTGTTTATTGTAAAGTTATGGGCAACCATACATGTTCTTCCCCAAAGAACATGAGGAACACTCTTCTTCTTCTAAAAAAATAATGAAAATAAAAAAAGAAAATAATTTAATTACTATTTTTATAAGCTTACTAGTTTATAAAAACTTTCTTGACTTCACATGGTATTTGTGGTGGTCCGTTCCCAATAACCTTGGGCTTTTGGGCTTGAACCCCCAATTTACTTGTACTTTGGGTTGCACTTATCCCACAATGAGAGGTCCAAAAAGTGATTGTCGATGTCACTGATGGGATACTAGTTTCACTTTGGCACTGAACTACCTTGGTTTTGCCTCTGCTGTGAAGGCTACCATATAGCCGAGCTCCTTTCTGGAATCCGAATAGGATTTCCTTTTCCCCGAGATGTGTTTCTTCTTACTTCTCTCGTATGTCACTCCCCAAATTTTCCAACCCCCTCTCCTTATCCTTCCCCTCTTATTTATACCATTCTTTCAACAGGGTAGTCATAATGGAGGAATATTTGGCATGTCAGTAGGTCCCTCCGTATCGTATCTGTTAGGACATATGTGGAACTTGTTAAGAACATATGTCATATAGAATTGGCTAATCCTTTGACAAAACGCACTTTACTTGTAATTGGGTAGATCTAAGATGTGTTTAATACTTCAAGGAACAAGAGTTCAAGTTTAGTATTGAAACCATGCAAATTTGTTCAAGAATCAAGTGAAGAAGTGCTGTTCATTAAAGCTCGACAGATGAATCTATCGAGATTTAATATATAATTCTCGACAGCTCTCGATAGAAGCTGTATCTATTGAGAATTACGAAATTCAGATTTCCAAATCAGTTTTTCACGCATATCCAAGCGATTTGTGTAGAGTTTCTTTTCTCACAACCCTAGACATATATAAGGATTATTTTAAAGGCTGTCTAAGGTGATGCAACTTGATGCAAAGTGGTTATTCAGTCAAATTGTGATCGGAGAAAATTTGCCCTAGCTCATCTTTCTCTTATAGAAGCTGCTGTATCTTTGCACTGAGGGTTTTGTAACTAAGGAGCTTCTTGATCTTCATTGTGTGGATGAATTGAAGAACTTTGCAGCTAACATCTTTCTCAAGTTGGTGTGTTAGTCATGTACTGGGATCCATGCATCGATTGGTTAGTCACGTACTTGGAGCTGTGCATTGAAAGGAGAGATTGTCACTACATTACAAGTCCAATTGTGTATTAGGGTAAGGGTTCAACTATAGGTTGGTATTAGGTACTAGGATTCCTTTTACTTGTAACCGCTTGTTTTGATAATAGTGGATTCTTGGGAGTGGTGACCTTAAATTCACCCGGTGGGGTTTTGCCTCGGTGGTTTTCCCCATTCGTAAACAAATCACCCGTGTCAAATTTATTTTCTTCTGCATTGAGTTATTTGGTGATTTGTTTATGCTACCACGTGTATTGTATGTAATTAAATCTAATTAATTAACTTGGCTAATTAATTTGATTATGTTATCAAAGGGGTCAATACATTCTTGCCTATCAGTATCATCTGTCACTGGGGGACCCACCTTTTGTTGTTGACATGACCTCCTAGAAACTTGTGCCAGAAGCCGGATCTTGATGCTTTGCGGTGGATTCCCCCAAGGCATTACCTCTTGTTCTTGGCACACCTTGGAGACTTCCTTATCTGCTTGTCTAACTCCTCACAATTTGGCTATATGGGCCTAAATTGGGCCAAGGTTATTCCAATAGATGTGGGCCTGACAATTCGGGAATCGACCTACTATTCTCGGTCCGTACAATAGCCCTCCACGATCCCATTTCCAGATCATGGGAGTGGGATCGTGGTCATATCCTCGGCACGTGGGAGATCATGTTTGATGTGACTGTTACATCTTGAGTTTGCCAAACGTCAAGTAATAAATGCACTGGATTTGACAGCCTGCCTTTCTTGCATGCGATGAGCCAACTATCATGTTCAACGATCAGGATCGCCTGACCATTTAGTTACCGAGGCATGTGGGTCGAAGGATAGGAGCAGACGGTAATTTTACCTACCCAAAGCATTAATTACCTCCCCTATAAATAGTCCCAGAGGCTCTCTAATTCATTTCTTCCATTTCATTTCTCATTCTCAGCCTCAAACCAGAGTCTCTCAAGTTCTAGGCCTCCTTCTTCCCGAGAACACTCTTCCTCCTGAGAATGTCCTTCTTCCTTATAAGTTTTCTAACCTTCATTTACTTAGTCCTATAATAGGGTAGTTAACACTAGTACTGCTGTAGAGGCCTTTAAGGCCAAATATCATATTCCTAGAGACATATTTATTGAATACTATCCGGAGGGAAATATAAAGGACCAAAGAGTGCCGAGGGTAATTTTTATTCCCCAAATGGTCATCCTAGAGGGTGGGGTTAGGTTCCATTTAGACCCCTTGTTACTAGGAACATTTAGATTTTATTTACTCAGCCCTAACTATTGTCTTCCCAACTTTAATAAGGTGGTCAGTTGTGTTAGCCAGTTAAATAGGCTCTTCAACCTAATACTTACCCACCACGACATAAATTTCCTTTATAGTTGTTATGGTAGTCTTAAGAACGGCTACTATCTCAAAGTCCAGGATAGTTGAATAAGTTTGGTATCTTGCCTCCTGGATTCTAATAAGAATTCCCAAGGGGAATTCATAAAGGTGAGTGGGAATTGGCTTGCTGATGAACTCATTTGCCCGACTTTTCCTTAAAGGGCAGGTTGGTAACCATTCATTTATTTGCATCCCCCCCCCCCCCTTTTGTTAACACTCGTCATATTTTGTATTATGTTTTGCTTAATTGTTATTCCTTGGCTTTGTCACTGCAGACTCCAAACATATGAAGCTGAACATTGGCCTCATTGAAGTTCAGGATTTAAACAGAATCCTCCGTTTTGGGGTGTTCATCCACACCGACGGGTAGCTTCGAGCCTCACAACTCATTCTCGGGTGCACCCCCTCCTACACTGGGTTTCAAGATCCAAAAGATTGTAGACAGCGAATTTTGTACCCCCTACGACTTAGGCCCCCATTCCTCAATGATGTAAGAATTCTAAAGCCCAAGATTGGTTTAGGGCCCGATCAGATGAAAATTGACTTGAGGAAAGTGTTTATGAAAAATATAACTTATTTTTGGACCAAATAAACTTTTTTTGGAAAATAAAGGCCACGAAAACCCTAGGCATACTTATGCACATGAATGCTCAAGATCTGCGTGTGCAAGCTTTATGCATGCATACACATACACGTGCATGCGTGTGCATGCTAGGGTTCTAGAAACTATGAAAGGAAGAGGTTTCTACATTGAAACTTGGTTTGGAACGAATCCCACATCATCTGGGAGCCGCCCAAAACCCCTATTTTTCGACTATATAAAGCCATAAAAGGTACATTTTCAAGGAGAACGAATTCAGGTGGTAAAACACATAAGATTCACTAGAAAATAGTGAATTAAAAAGGGAATTTTTCACAGAACATCCTCAAGTCAAGTTTATTTGATTGAGACCTTTTTTGGTCTTGATATTTGAGCTCTAAGTTCACTAACTCATTTTTGAATTGGTTGTGACTAGATTGATTGAGGGGAATGATCAAAATCAAGCTCTAGAGAGTTCTTGTGTTAAGGTTTGGCTCTTCACTTTTCTTAGTTTTTCTATTTTTCCTTGGCTTGTTTATATGTTTGTATGTTTGTAATATGTTTGTTTAGTTTAGGTTTACTTTGTGTTTGTGTTTTAAGCATGTTAGGTTGTTAGATTCTTGTTTTTTGAGTTTTTGTTCTGCATTTTTTTGAGTTTTGTGTTTCGGGTGTGTATGCATTCGCATGCTCCATGCTTGCACACGCATACTCATGATATGCGTACGCATACAACTGGGCTACGTACGCATGCCCTATGTATGCGCATGCATATCTCTGCCTAGAAACCCTAATCCTTTTCTGCTTATTTTCCTTTTGTTTTATTTACATGTTTAACCTCTGTTTTGACCTAGTTCCTATATCTTTAGTCTTCTCTTCTCTGTTTTGTTTTAGTTTGTTTGTTTTATCTCTTTGATGCTTATTAGTATTTTTAGATTGTTTAAATGCCATGCACATGCACAAAATATGAACATGCATTGATGCATAGGTGCTGTAATGCAGTGAGGTAAGTAAGGTAAGTATATCATAACATGGTTGTTTGATTTCGACATATGATGTTTATGTCCTTAGATATGCTTGCTTAATGCTATGATAGATGAATATTAGGCTTGGGATAATTGATGCCATGTTATATGCCTTAGATGCTTGCTAGAGTGTGTGTGAGTTAGAATAACGTATTAAACTTGCTTTTAATAAGATTAAGACTTGGAACACAATGAATGGAAGCCGACCTACGGGTCGGATGGGGTTGGGTGCCTAACACCTTCCTATCCCTATACCTAAGCTCCAGACACGTGTTCTGGTAAAAGATCAGTCCTTTCACAAAGGGCACTATATTTATGGTTCCTAGACTTAATCTAGGTGGCGACTCCATTTCTCTGCCATGGTCCACCTTAGGCCAAGGAATACTTACCCATCTCGGGGATGACACCACGTTGTGGGCGCTTGTGCCCACAGAAACGCACTCTGAGCAAAGCATCCCCTGCTATCTTACATTGACGTTAGGCTGAAGGGGTTCCTACTGAACATTTTGGAAAATGAAGCTCGGCAAAGAGGTCCCCACAAGAGAAGGGCAGAATCCCTAGAGCCATTTAATGACGGTTCGAGGGAACTAGTTTTTCGAGCAGAAGCCTGGCATATCCCATGAACAAGCCAGAGGGAGTACAAGCCATTGATGCAATGGTCAAAAACCGAGATATTTAGTTGTTGGACTACTTCCCTAGGGCCCAAGTTCCTACTGGACAAACATCTCCCTTTTGGCCCGCGGGGGTTGCTTCTGCCCGTAGGCAGAAAAGGCCGAGGGTTGCTGATAGCCCTAAGGGTCAAAACATCGTTCCAGCTGTGGAGTGTGATCCTCTAACTACGCTTGTTGTAGTCAATTCACTAGCCTCCTAGTCGACTGCCTATTGAAGCGTTGGCCAACCCCCCACCGTCTGTTAGGGTAGAGGGGACTTTGTCCTCCAATCCCCCACCTCTGAGCTATCACCTTTCCTTCACGCTGGGTGAAGGGCCTCTTCTCGCCATAGCATTTGTGCGGATGTGAAGGAAGGGAAAAGGGGGGTGTGTGGCTAATTGCCTCGGAAAGGCATGACTGATGCCCGAGGACGTACACTTATGGGAGGAAGTTGCAGATAAGGACATTGCCCTCACGCTTAAGTGGCACTCCATTACGGTAAGGGTTTTATTTGGCCATATTTCAATAACTCGATATATATTTGTGTCTTACAGCCTTGGCACTAACATGTTCTTTCTTGGATTGCAAGCTGCACAGGGGGTGCATTTGCTTGAAGATTGGCTGAAAAAGGCTAGTGAAGAAGCAGACGGCGAGAAGGCCAGTGAAGAAGCAGAAGGTAAGAAGGCCTTACGATAAGTCTTGGAGTCCCACATTCAAGAGAAGAACCGGGAGGTCGTCTAAGCTGAGAAAAAGCCGGCCACTGCCGAGAGGGCACGAGCTTTTGTAGACTAAAAGGTGGAGGTTTTGCAAGGGACGGTTGAGGAGTTCGACACCAAACTCGTTTAAGTCTTAAGCATTATCACAACTAAAGACAAAGAGCTTGCAGCCGTGAAAAAGGGGTTTAGAGCAGGCAAAGTAGGACAACTACGACTTTAGCTCTAATGATACTAAGCTCTCCACCGACAGGGTTATAGGAGAGGCTCGGCGGGCGGGGTACTTGGAGGGATGAGAGGTTGTTCTCAATGCTTCAACCTCCTTCTGACCTTCCTGTACATCGACCTATCTCGGGTTCCCCTGCCTGAGGACCTACCGGTTGAAAAGAAGCCTTAGGGAGGGTAGGTCTAGGTTTAAGAAGACAGCCCTAGTTTTTGTGAACTCCTGGAGGAGATTGAGGCTCATACTTCCAGTTCAGATGTCATTGACGGGGATGATCTGCACCCTCTAGGAACCATTCAGCCCCCTATGGCTCTAGTTGAGTCGGTAGTCGTCGAAACCACCCCTAATCCTGCTCCTTTTGTCATCAAGCAGAGCCCTAATGCTTAAGCTAAACGGGGTTGATTATAAATTTTATTTTTTATTTTTATTGTCATTATTATCTTTTTTATACTCCTTGGATTTATTTAATAGAACAATTTACTCCTTGATTTATTTATGTGTCATTTAATTTTGTGTGGTTGAATTTCTGTTTAGCATGGTGCTCGGCCCTTGAACGTTTACACGGTGCTCGGTCCTTGAATGTTTACACGGCCCTTTTAGCTTTATTTTATTTTATTTTTTTTAACTTAGGTTTTCATCTAGTTAGTGGCCAAGGTCAGGCTGGGGCTATGCTTCCATCCTTAGCTAGGTTTTCATCTAGTCGGTGGCCAAGGTCAAGCCGAGGTTAGGCTTCCAGTCTTAGTTAGGTTTCCACCTAGTCAGTGACAAGGGTCAGGCCGAGGCTAGGCTTTGGTCCTTAGTGATATTTTATTATTATTTTTCTTTATATATGGAACTCATCTCATATCTTCTGGCCTACTGACAATATGCTTATTTAAGGTAAAACATGAATAATCAAACCTTAACAAATTTACATAAACAGATAAGTACATCACGATTGTCTAGATGCTAGTAGAAATACTTCTTAAGGTTGCTTACATTCCACAGCTGATGAAGTGGCCTTTCTTCCAGATCTTCCAAGTAGTAAGCCCCAATTCCGGCCATGATAGTTACGTGGTACGGGCCCTCCCAGTTCAAGGCTAGTTTTCCTAAACTTGGTTTTTTCATGCTCCCCAGCACTCTTCGCAAGACCAAAACTCTAAGTTTGGGGAGACTCTTGCACTACTTTCACAAGGAAACTCTTGCATTACTTTCAGGCTCATACGGTGTATGTTTTGACCAAGTAGCCTCTGCAATCCTTGTTGAGAATGTTAGACTTCACGAGGAGGATAGCTAAGTGGGGTACAAGATTGGGTTCTTTCGACATCAGGTATAAGCCAAGGAATGCGATCAAAGGGCAAGTGCTAGCTGACTTTGTAGCCGAGTTCACTCCGGCAATTGGAGAGGCACATATGGTGTGCCAAGTATCAGTTCGGCCATGTAATATGTATGTGGATAGGGCATCGAATGCTCGAGCTCTGGTATAGGAATAGTGCTAGAGTCACTAGAGGGTATAAGAGTAAAGCATTCACTCAGACTTGGCTTCCAAACCTCGAATAATGAAGCAGCAGTAGCCTGGCTTTGAGCAGCCATGATGGTAGGAGCAGTAAAGGTGGAATTATGTTCGGATTCGCATTTGGTGGTTAGTTAGCTCAAAGGAGATTTCAAGGCGAGGGATCTGAGAATGGCGGATTACCTGAAACTAGTTCATTCGTTGCAAACACAATTTCAATCAGTGAAGGTGACCCAGATTTCTAAGGGACAAAATAGCCATGCGGTAGCTTTGTCTGTCGGGAGTTCTATACCTCAAATCATTTTAGTGGAGTCTTTGGAGTCCTTGAGCATCTCTCATCAGGAGAATTGCCGAGTCGTGGCTATAGTTATTTCCCCGAGCTGGATGGACCCCATAATTTCAATCATCTTAGACGAAACTCTCCCCGACGAACCGAAGGATGTTGAGAAGATACGGAGGAAAGCTGCCAGATTTTGGTCTTCAGCTGAGAAGAAGTTGTACTGAAGATCATTTGGTGGGCCCTATTTGTCGTGTGTGCACCTAGAAGCCATGAACAGACTTCTCGCCGAGCTTTATGAAAGAGTATGTGGGAGCCATACAGGGTTCAGTCCCTAGCTCATTGGGCAATGACTTAGGGGTACTGGTGGTCGAATATGTAGAGGAATGCAGCGGAGTACGTTAAAACGTGTGATTAGTGACAGAGGCACGCACCAAACATCCACCAACTAGGAATAATTTTCAACCCGATTTCCAGCCCATGGCCTTTTGCACAGTAGGGGATAGATATTGTGGGCCTTTTTCTAAGGGCCATTGGGAACAGGAAATTTGTAATGTGGCGACTGATTATTTTACTAAGTGGGTAGAGGCTGAGCCCTTATTGAACATTTGTGACATTGACGTAAAGAGATTTGTTTGGAAGAAGATTAAGAATAGGAATTCTACGCTGGCATATCCTCAAAGCAACGGTCAAGCCGAGGCCACCAATAAGACTATCGCCAATGGGTTGAAAAAGAGGTTGGAGAGCGCTAAGGGGAGATTTTCGAGGAACTTCCCAACGTACTATGGGCCTACCGAGTAGCCTTGATTGCTGGATCCACTAGGGATGGTGAAAACTCGCTGAGGAGTAAATGTGCATGGGGAGGAATATTTTGCCTCTCATGACTTGCTTGGGGATGAGAAACTCGCTGAGGAGTAGTAGGAATGGGCTCGCTGAGATGTAGTGTAGATATGTGATCCACTGGGGAGGAATTTTCTGCTTCCTTCATGGTTTACTAAGGACTTTGAGGAAGAATGTTTTGCTTCCTTGCTGGGGATTTTTTTTTTCGTGTATTGGACTCACTGGAGAAGAATCTTCTGGTTCCTCACGGGGGATACTTTAGGTGTACTTGATTTACCGAGGATACTTTAGGGAAAAATCTTCTGCTTCCTCATTGGGGATTGTTCATGTTGGAAATATGCATGTACGCAGCGGAAAAATTAACGGATCTACTTCATTCGCAATTGATAACATGCACTATGTAAGTTTCAGAATATAGAACAAGAGAGTGTACCTTGGTGTAATGAATTTCAAAACCAAAGATCAGAAGTTCTCGGGAACACTTTCAATCTTCACTCCAATTCCACTTGATGCCCAAGATGTGTGGTCTCTCAATCAGTTATATGTGTATGTTCTTGAAGAGGATGAAAAGAGTGTTCAACACTCACATACATATCATTTAATGTTCTTACTAAAAATCTGTATGTTTCTCTCCATATAACTGATTACCTAATTGGGCTAGCCTTTTAGGCCTTTCCAATTGGGCTTTAATGTGTGGCTTGGAGTGGGACTAAAAGGGAACAAATAAGACTCTAGCTCCAATGGGCCTTGGGCTTTTCTGTCAACTCTTGACAAGTCCAAAGTTACCATTAATTATATTTAATACCACTATATAAATATAATTGCACTCTAGGCCTTATTAATAAATTATATCCTAAGACTTTATTGTACATGCAACCCCTTCATAAAATATTCGTAGTAACACAAAGTCATGAATGAAGACTGCCACTTTGTGAATTACTACATCTTAATCCTTGAGTACCCAGTTTAATCCTTTTAAGTTATTCACCATATATTTATGAAATCCAATTTCATAAATATATACTTTAGTCTTACTAAAGTGGTTAGGCCTAACTCTCTGAATAACAAACCCATTAAACTTATCTCAAGGGAATATTTTGTATCTCCATTAAGAGACTATGAATTCCATCTTGAGAATATATGTTCCATCAGCACTAAATGTGGTTGCCCAATATACTGAGATTTTGACCGTTACTTTAGATCTCACTCTTGATATATCAAAGTAACCTACACTTCATGATCAGGTCCATTATTCTCTCAAGATTAAGAGTTCATGTGAATATAAGTCATGATATTTATTATTCAATTGATAGTCGTTAGAAGAATAATAAACCTCACAGCGGTCCAGTTCAATATATTTTAACTCTTAAAACATATCAACATATCAACATATTAAATAGAAGTCACCACTTCCATGATCAAGACAAATCATCATACAATAAGATTTAAGGGCACTAATCCCAACAGTTCAAATGTGCTTGGGTCTATCAGGGAAGAATCTTCTGCCTCTTCCATGGGGATGATATTCTGATAGGCCAAGAATGTATTGACCTCTTGTGATATATTAATTGATTAATTATTCAAGTTTATTAATTAATAAAATTAACATGCAATGTATGTGGCAGCACAAACAAATCACCAAATAACTAAGTATGCAGCGGAAATTAAATTGACATAGTGATTTGTTTACGAATGGGGAAAACCTACACGGCAAAAACCCCACCAGGTGATTTTAAGGTCACCACTCTTGAGAATCCACTATTATCAAAACAAGCGATTACAAGTAAAGGAATCCTAGTGTTTTATACTAACCTACAGTTAAACCCTTACCCCAATACCCAATTGAACTTGTTCTGTAGTGACAATCTCTCATTTTTAATGTACGGCTCCTAGTACGTGACTTACCAATTGAGCGGATCTCAGTACGCGACTTAATCACCAACTTGAGAAGAATGTTGGCTGCAAAGTTCTTTTGTTCATCACACGTTGAAGATCAAGAAACTCATTGGTCATAAAACCTTACGGTGTACAAACACAGCAGCTTCTTCAAGAGAAAGATGAACTATGGCAAATTTTGTCTTCGGTCACAATTTGCATGAACAAGACTTTGCTTCACACTTGTGCAACTGTGCTACCTTTGACGGCTCTCAAAATAATCCTTATATATGTTTAGGGTTGTGAGAAAATAAAGCCTAAACATATACTCACGGATTGGATGAAAAACAGCTCTGAAAAACTGAGTTTCATAAACCTCGATAGATAGCCATTTATCGAGCTAGCTATCGAACCACGGGCTTCAGTAGCTTTTAAACCTCGATAGATGTTAGCTGTCGAGCCAGCTATCAAGCTTTAAAATCCAGCACTTCATTACTTGATTCTTGGATAGACTTGCAAGGCTTTAACACTTGAACTTGAAATCTTGTTTCTTGAAGCATTAAACACATCCTAGATCTACCTAATTACAAGTAAAATGCATTTTGTCAAAGGATTAGCCAATTACATAAAATATTGACATATGTTCCTAACATTGAATCACATATGTTCTAACAATCTCCCCCTTTAGCAATCCGTGATAAAACCACAACAAACAAATCAACATATAAGAGAAGTAATATATTATCAACTTATACTCACTTGTTGAATACAATAAAATCTATCTTAACACAAACTCTTGAAAAACTTTGCAAGAAGAGAGTTTATGGCAAGTAGACTTTGATAACCTGTATTTCTGAAACACTTTTAACAAAACTCATCAAGGCATCTTAGTGTGAAACAGAAATAATAGATTGCATACATTAAATAAGAAACATGTGTATAAAGATAGAAAAGAAACAACACATGGAAAGATAAGTGAAAGAACATACATCAAAATATATATACACCAAATATAAGTACAATGTATGTCAAGTGGTCACAAGACCAATATACAAAGAAATAATTTATCTAAAATAAGAAGAAAAGAAAAGATACAAGAATCCTTACTACATCCCTCAATAACACTCCCCCTTTTTGTCACGAGTGATAAAGGGAAAATAAATCAAGTAGACATCTCATCATCACTAGGCGAGCCATTATCATCATCCACATCAGCATCATCACTACCGGAGCCATCGTCACTCTTACCCTCAGAGGCTGGTAGAGATGGAGAGGAAGCGACAGTGAAACCACCCATGACAGCCTGTCTTCGTGCGATACGATCAACACGGGTGTTCACCTGACACAAGTCATCGCTGAGAGTGTAAAGGCGAGCATCCATTTGCACAAGCTGTGCCATGATGGCCTCAAGAGTCACTCCACCCAATGAAGACGAAGAAGCGGAGGTGGATGGAGCGGTAGAAGCTGGAGGAGTTGCTGTTTCTATCTAGGGCTGCCTCGAGCGAAGTTGTGCAATACTCCGCTTAATGGTAGCGGTGTCAATAGCACACATGAACGTGAAGTGAGGAGACTCGGGATAGGAGACAGAAAAATGGCGAAGGAGTCGCGTGATAGCCGAAAAAAAGATGAGTTTATTACAGGTCGCCGTATCCTTATAGACATATATAAGGGAGAGTATAAAGTGAGAAGGGAAGTCAATAGAGAGATCCTCAATAAGGGATAACAAAAACTGAGCACGAGGCTCTGTGATAGTGTTATAGTGAGACAAAGGATGGAGAACGATTGTCATCACCATGTTTAGGATTCTCAGACCTTTAGCAAAGGCCGAGCATGAGGTGTTTTGATGATCACCCCAAGAAGAAGATGTCTCACAAAATAGAGACAAGAGTTCATCTTTGGACATTGTCCTCAGATGCTCACAGCCAGGGTAGTTAAGATGCGCTACCCTAGGGACGTCTAGTACCTCGGATATAATACCCGGAGTAACTACGGATCCGGATCCTCTCCATTTTCCTTTGAAATGGAGAGGCTCCAATACACGGTGAGGATTTGGAATAGAGAGTATCAATGGTAAAAAACGTGCCACGTCATTTAAAATGTTAACAGGCACTTAACTGGGGTTAGACACAATTTTTTTTTTTTTTTTTTTTTTGTTCATATCTCTCTCTGCAACTCTTCACTCCTCAGTTCACTCCTCTGTTCTCTACATCTCTCTAAATTTCAAAATTTTTAAAAAATCCCATTGTTGTTTCTGCCGCTACCACTCTCGCACCAGACCACCATCATTGCATGGAATAGGTCTTAAACCAGTCACCATTTCGCCACCTACCAGCCACTGTTGCGGTCTTTCTCTCCCCCAACGATCTATCAACTTCTGCTACGCCTTCGCCTGCTCCACTGCCTAGCATCTCCAAACTGCACCGCCGGCACAATCACTTCCCAGTAAGTTCTTTCTCTCTGACTTTTCATAAATATTGGGAACACGAAAAAAAATAAATAGATATTGCAATTTTTCTTTTATTTATTTTAGTTGGTTCTGAGTTTAGATGATTCTATACTTCAAGTGCATTATTGGTGCTCTCGCAGTAAAAGCAAAGCATTTTTTTTTAGTTCACATCACTCTCCAACTACCGAGAGGAACATATATACACACAACACAATACTGGATCTCCTTATTTGCCACGTGGAAATTATGCAACTTTAGCGTGTCACACATAATGACAAAATTATCATTAAGCTTACCAACATTAACTTCTACGACGTCGGTACCTATGTTTATGTAATCTTTCACACTTGCAAATTCAAGAGTGAGTGGTAACAAGTCGTATTAATGCTTAGATGGTCCCATGTTATAACGTTGTGCAGAGTTTAAGTGGTGCGGGATCGGTGAGGCTGTGACCATACATAGGACTCCTTTTTGTAGATTAAAAAAAAAAAAAGACAAAGACCCGTAACTTCCGCTAACCAGAGTACCTTCAAAGTGAATAAACAACTCATTGAAGGGCATTTTGGTCTATAAATATCCTATATAAAGACTTACCTCCTTTCCTTGCTCAATGCTCATATAACTCTCATGTACTTATTATTATTCACATAACTGAGAGAGAAAAGATGATAAGTGGGAATGATTTCTACAAGGTGATGTGTGCAATGGTTCCTCTGTATTTTGCAATGCTGGTAGCATATAGCTCAGTGAAATGGTGGAAGATATTCACACCTGAGCAGTGCTCTGGTATTAACCGGTTTGTTGCTGTGTTTGCGGTTCCAGTACTGTCCTTTCACTTCATATCTCAGAACAATCCTTACCAAATGGACACAAAATTCATACTTGCTGACACTTTCTCTAAGCTTCTAGTCCTTGTTTTGCTCTCAGTTTGGGCTATCTTCTTTAATGGAGGCTTGGATTGGCTTATCACTCTCTTTTCAGTAGCTACGTTGCCTAACACACTTGTCATGGGCATTCCTTTGCTCAAAGCCATGTATGGAGATTTCACTCAGAGCCTCATGGTGCAATTAGTTGTGCTTCAGTGCATCATATGGTATTGTGATCACCACTAATTCTCTTTTCCCCTCCTTTTAATTTTAATTTTCATTATCAAATTTTAAATGTAAATAGCCTAGTCTTTATCTTGACTCTTGTAAAAGCTTGAAAGGTCTTTTTCTTTTTTCTGCTCTCTCTCTCTCTCTGTGTATGTGATAGTTACTTAGCTTGAACTTTTATAAAAAGTATGTAGAAAGTTAAAACAGTGATTTTATTTCCCCACAGTGTTCAAAAGTTTTGAACCTAGAATCTTGTTAATCTTATTAGGTTTTGGCAACCACTAGATCATTCTTGGTATTCTTGTGACATTAAAAAAAAAATACCAATCCTACCTCATATGTTTATATAAAAATTCATTAAGTTTAGAAATAAAGTATTTTTTACTATATCTTTCACAATATGATTTAGTATGATTAGACTATAATAAAAATAGTATCTACGATGAACGAATGTAAAAGTGATATTACTGTGATTACAACATGTTAGGTTAATTAATAAGTAATTTTTAAAGAAACTATGAAAATGTTTTGCATTTCTCATATATGTCCAAAGAGTATATAATATATATCCAAGAAATGATAGTTGTATTTTTATTTTCTTTGCAGGTACACACTATTGCTAATCTTGTTCGAATACAGAGCTGCAACCCTCCTAATCCAAACCCAGTTCCCAGGCAAAACAGCAGCCTCCATATCCAAAATCGAGCTAGACAATGACGTGATCTCCCTAGACGGTCGTGACCCACTTCACACCGAATCAGAGGTCGAATCCAACGGCCGAATCCGCGTCCGAATCCGAAAGTCGACCTCCTCCGC
This sequence comes from Notholithocarpus densiflorus, assembly GCA_030021035.2. Classification (NCBI taxonomy): domain Eukaryota; kingdom Viridiplantae; phylum Streptophyta; class Magnoliopsida; order Fagales; family Fagaceae; genus Notholithocarpus; species Notholithocarpus densiflorus. The sequence continues at coordinate 21,837 of JARYZH020000178.1, read as the reverse complement.
CGCAGACTCCATCAACACCCCACGACCCTCCAACCTCTCCAACGCCGAAATCTTCTCCGTCAACACCTTCGGTGGCGGCGGCGGCTACCGCTCCGGCGCCAGCCCTCAGTACTGCATGTCAGGCTACGCCTCTTCCGACGCTTATTCCCTCCAGCCCACACCTCGCCAATCAAACTTCAACAACAACGAGCTGGATCAACTGGAGATGATGAATGCCGCCAATACCAACAACACCAACACCCCTGTTTCGGTTTGGTCAAGATCACCAGTTGGGAGGCTTTTTCGCCACCCATCTCCGGTTTTCTCCGGCGTTAAAATGCTTTGGGACTCATCACCATCATCGGTGAAGTTCAGTAATACTCATCATGAAGAAGAAGAAGAAGAAGAAGAAGAAGAAGAGAGACAAGGGTCATCTACTAACAATCACGTTGTGGTTGCACTTGCTGCAGCAGGTACGTACGTAGTTACTTACGTTCGTTTTTTTTAACGTGCTCTCTCTCTCTCTCTCTCTCTCTCTCTCTCTCTCACACATCTCTCTGTGTCTCCACCACACGCGCTATACCATAACACAGTGTACTGTGTACATGCTAACTTTATCTACTCCATGCGTCGTCGTTTTCTGCAACAAACGTCTGTCTGTATTAAACTTTATCATTATGTGCGAAACATGTAAGCCTTTTTCAGGTGGGCTTGTACGTTTTGTCTCCAAAGTTTATCAAACTTATTCGTATCGATCTGACCCAATAAAGCTGCTCTAATTTGGTCTATGTCTTTATAGCCCAAATATTCTCAACGAAAAAAAAAAAAAAAAAAAAACTTAAAATTTTTCATTAATAATTTTTAAGACTTCAAAATTTTTTCATAAGTGATGAAATGTGATTTAATAGCACATCATGACATAACAATAATTGTGAAAAATATTGTGACTCTAACATTTTTATAAAGAGATTAAATTTGGTAAAGATATCTATGTTTTACTATTTCAATCTTAAATGTCACACCATCTTATCACATATTTAAGAGTAAGTATAATCACACCTAATCAGTTCTAATACTCGTATATAAATTTAACCAAATTAGAAATTTATTAAGATGTTATTAGGTATGGTAGGATGTATTGAATTTTAAGTAAAATGTTAATGTGACTATCTCTTATCGGATCTTATAAAACATAGGTTTTACATTCCATCCTTACCAAATTCAAACTCTTTTATAAAATATGTTTTTTTACCCTTTAAAATGAAAATGACTTTAACCTTGTTTTTTTATGTCATTGGAAAAAGAAAATAGATTGAAATAGATCTTAGATAATTTACGAACAATTATTCTAAAACACAATTATTCTCTGATTACGCATTTTGTTATAATTTGATAATATAGTCTACTGTAGTTGGTGACCCATCACAAAAGTGGTAGCCATAAAATCTCTCTAAAAAATATCTCTAGGAAAAAAAAAAGCATTTGAGATCTCTCTCATCTCTTAAAAGCAAATAACAACCTCTCTAGGGTGGGGGGGTGGGGGGGGGAGACAGGTATTTCTAGGATTTTATTATTATTTATTTTAAAGGCCTTCCAGCAAATTATTTCACTTTATTTAAAATTACTTTCAAACCATTTGAAGCTAATACATTTTTTTTTTTTTGGACAATTCCAAAAACTTATTATTAATTCCACACAAACTTCATTGAAAATTTACAGATTATTTTCAAAGAACTCGTTGAACCTTTTCAACAAATTTTCATAACAACTGAAATTTAATAACTTCTTTGGAAAAAAGTTAAACATTAACTAAAATCATTGTATCATATATAACAACAGAAATTACGTTAGAAAAGCAACAATTAAGTACATAAATTGGTCAACAAATGACCTTTTTTCTTTTAACCTAAAATGAAGCAATCTAAAGATCAGCATTTTGCATACCTTTATCAAATGATATCTTTATAGAATTTTTTTTTCAAGATTTTGCAAAAACTAATAAATAAAAAAATACATAGGTAGTTTTAATTTTATATATATATATATATGCTACTTCTTTTTTTTTATTTTTTATTTTTATAAGTATATAAAAGTTACTTAGGTAACTAAGCTTTCGTTTACTTGATTAACTATCTTATTAGAAAACATACTCTAAATTTCACATAACAAAGTATGCGCGTTTGTAATGATTAGTTGAAAAGGCTATAGTTGGGCTAAGGTTATAATACTTTATTTAAAACTACATTCTTAAAAGAATGGTTAGGATTATAAAGTTTTTAGTTTTTTATTATTATTTAATTTATTGAAAAAAAAAAACCTTCGTAGCAATTTAAATGTTTCTTTCCAAAAAAAAAAAAAAATCCTTAATTCTGATTAATAATGAATAGAATTCAAAGAATGATAAATTATAAATTTGAACCTCAGTCTCATTTAGGGAAGTATATTTTGTTATTTAATACGGAGTTAACATTATACAAGATGTGTTTGGCTTTCCTCTAATGCATTTGAACACTAGAAGTGAGACAGAAGTGACATTTGTCTTAAAATGGTCATTTGCATTCTCGTGTTCTATTTTATATCCTTGTGCGCATGATGCAAATCTCACCCATAACATAAGATAGGATACATACCAACTTAGAGTCTAATGATAAATAGTTTCATATAAATAGTCTAAAAAGTTAGACAAGACTTCATCACGCTTAGTGCATAATTTTTTATAGAAATATTAGCACGATTTATTATAATTAAAATATAATAAAATGATATTAAGAACAAATCTAAATGTAAATGATGTTACTATAATAACAATAAGTCATATCAATAATTGTGAAAATATATATATTAGGTCCAAAATGTCTATATTTTATATTCATTGTATAAATTGTCGCTTTTAATTTTTGCTTTATTGTTTTTGGATATCCCCTAATTGAGTGCTCACCAGATGACTTGACAGAACAAAACAAGTGGGCCCCTCCACTCCACACCAATAGCAAAATAAATATGTTAAAAAAACCTACAAATGTGGTCAAAAGTAATCTCCAATTTTATACACCCAACATTTTGCTTAGTCAGAATTTTAATCGATAGGTGCCATCATTTGTTCGAGGCACGTGTGTAATGATATAGGAGGGCCTACTTCATTTCCAAAATGTTAATCATGTTAAAGAATCCAATATGGTAACCCCAACCCAAAACTTTCATTTTGTAATTATGTTGTCTATGTGTCTCCTAAACCTAAAAAAAAGAAAAAGAAAAAGCAAAGTAGAGTAGAGTCTAACACAGTAACACTACTAACCTTGCCACGTGAATAGCCATCCAATTTTTACGTTGATAATTTGATTAAATTGGGTATAACTTTCAGGGCCATAAAGTCAAAAATATGAAAGAAAATGTAAGAAAAGAAAAAAAATAAAAAATAAAAACGTTAACTCAATTAATAAAGTATTTTATAGTTGAATATGAGATTTATGTTCAATTCTCTGCTTATACTAAAAATTATTTTGTGTTTTAACCTAATGATAAAGAACAATTATCATAGAGTAGATGCCGTAAGCTTGAAATATTATTATATTTATATAAATAAAAAAAAGGATTTACAAGTTAATTGTATTTCATTTCGATATTAACAATGCATTTATCTTTCATTATTCTGTCAGGAAAAGAAATTAGCTTCAGAGATAGCACAAAAGTTCAAATTCCAGAGGAAACAGATACGAAGGGTGCAGAGATTAGTCAAGAAATGCCACATGCTTTGGTCATGTTGAGGCTTATACTAATTGTGGTTGGACGGAAGCTTTCTCGCAACCCAAATACATACTCAAGTGTATTAGGGGTTTTGTGGTCTCTAATCTCATTCAAGTGAGTAGGTTTATTTGGTTTATATTTGATTAGGTAAATGCATTATATTTTCAAATTAAATAAACCAAGAAAATATATAAGTAATCTGAAACACACACATTGAAGTCATCCTTATCAACTTAAACTCAATGGAAAAAAAAAGAAAAAAAGTCATCCTTTTCAACTGACATATACCTTTGTTTTATCAAAGTGGTGTCATGAACCCCAAGTCAAATAGATATTGTAAAATGAAGGAATATAATCATTTTCATTTCACTTCAAAATAGAAGAAAGATATTTTTTTTGTTGAAATATGGACAAACGGAAGTCACTTAGACAAATCGTTTGATCTACTCAGTGGATGTATTCCATCAACATCGATTATTTCCTGCTCGAGGAAGTGTGCAATTAATCGTTCATGTCTTGTGTTTGAAATTGATTACTCGAAAAAAGATTTAGATTGTGCAATAATGAGAGTAAAACAAGAATACTTACCTAAAATATATTATCCTTTAAAGAGTGTTCAAATTGTTATGATAATTAAAATTTCAAATGATCTTAACAGTATCATTATATTTAGATTTATAATATTTAATTTGAATCGTCAAATATACTATTTCAAATTGAGAGGATCATTTATTTATTTTTTTTTTTTTGAGAGAGAGAGATTACTGTCTCCCAAATATTACATTTACTGTTGCCTATTTATTCAGAAGAATTAGGCCATGAAATTCCTAGTGGCATGTACAATCTTTTATCATACATGAAAATTTTTAATGAATAATTATATATGTAATTATGTCAATCATAACAAGGTTTTTTTTTTTTTTTTTTGGATCTTGCAGATGGAATGTAGGGATGCCCAGTTTGGTGAAATACTCAATAAAAATAATATCAGATGCAGGTCTCGGAATGGCCATGTTCAGTTTAGGTATGTTATTATGTCAGCATAATATATGACAAACGCAACATACAGACATTTCATACATTTGTTTGCACAAACTTGGTCATAATCACATGCACACTTCAAAATTCATAATATTTTCATGTTGGGCATGAGATATACCAAAATTGTATTTTGATAAAAATAGTGTTTATTATTACACACAACTTAATTCACACATTTTAATTCACACATTTTAATACGCAATTGAAAAAGCAACTGAAATCGTGATCGAATTTAACTTTTTGATAATGAGCTATTGGTAATTGCTGCAGGGCTGTTCATGGCCCTCCAACCCCGGATTATTGCTTGTGGAACAAAAAGGGCAATAATAGGGATGGTGATCCGCTTCCTTTGTGGGCCCATAATAATGTCAGCAGCATCGGTTGCTGTTGGATTAAGAGGTGTAAAACTACATGCTGCCATTGTACAGGTACCATATATGATATGCACAACTGAAGAATATATATACATGCATGCTTATTTCTTGTATGTATGTACCTATTTTTTTGGACAGTACACTAGAAAGAGAGAGAGAGAAAAGAAGAATATGCATGTATATGTTTTTTACGGGTGGGAAACATTTCTGTTGGGTATTTGATAATGTTATTACTGAATCTCAGGCAGCTCTTCCACAAGGGATAGTACCATTTGTCTTTGCAAGGGAATATGGGCTTCATCCCGACATTTTGAGTACAGGGTAAGTTAGATGAACTCTGATTTTGAAGAATTTTCACCTACGTTTGTGAATAATAATATTGATATATAATAGAGTTTTATATCCAAGATAACATTGGATTAAAAAAAAAAAAAAAAAAATCTTGAGAGAGTTTTTAAAATTTGCTTTAAATTCATCAATAGCACCATGTGCATTGGAAAATACTCGGCAACCAGGTATATTTACTTTTAGCTTATAACAAATAAGATTGCACTACATTGGCCACCCTGACTTTTCTTTTAACCGAATGAAGAAAATGCTTGTTTCTTTATTTCTGAGGCATGTGATTGGAATCTTGCCACTAAATCCTGCTTGAATGCCTAGAATTTATATAGGCAACTCTAGCTACACTAAGAATAACCCTAAAAGCTAAGGGAATGCGGATTATATATTGTAGGCGCAATGGGGATGCCTTTTGTGTAATTCAGTTGCTTCTTTTTGATATCCTAACCTTCATCACCACTTTACCATTACCCCACCAGTAATAAATCTCATTGGAAACCCCTAATGGCTCTAGTAAGTACCATGTTTCAAGTTGTAGGGTTATAGGATTTCCTTTATATTGAATAATGTTGTCTAATTTCACATGCATGTTAAAAAAAAAAACAAAAAAACTACTGAACTTTTAACCTACCCCACGCTACATAATGCAGCCCTAGAATATCATACACCAAGGATCTGCCTAGCTAGGAAATGAATAATTAACTAGGAAATTGTGGAGACACAATAATTTGGACATAACATAACTATATATGTGATTTGTGACTAGAAAGTCATTTACCTTTTGTTTCTTGACCTTTTACTTTAGTTATCCAATTAACAGGTGAAGTCCTTTTTACATTTGTATATTAGACTTAGGAATAGGATGATCCGTATGAAGATTATTTTGTAGCTGAAAACTTACGTTTCATTGGCAGAATGGCAGTAACTTCAATATTTTCCAACGATCATGTGTTTGACTTCTGTTTATTTTCGATAGCTTAATTATTTTATATAGTATTTATCAAAATATATAGTTTTTGGTAACATTTATGTTAAATGTGTTACAAAAAGCTAAAATCCAATTTATTTTAAAAATAGTAGTATTTATTATACACACCTTAATGCACACATGCATTTTTCTACACAATTGAAAAAGCAACTGAAATCGTGACTTGAAGTCATGATTTCAAAGTTAGAAATAAATTGTGACTAAAAGTCACGATTTCAGTTGTTTCTTTTTCAGTTATATGCAAAAGTGTGTGCATTAAGATGCGCATAGTTATCTTTTGCTAATTGTTTTGGGTAATTGTAATTTCAATGAAGAGACTATGATACTCTATATATAAATCTTTCTTTTGCAGGGTTATCTTTGGAATGTTAGTTTCATTGCCTGTAACACTTCTCTACTACATATGCATGGGTCTATGAAGAAAAAAGATGAGGATTAGAAAGTTTGAATAAAGCATATATATATTGGAGCATCCAAAGTATTACGCACCTAGTAGCAAGCAATTAAGCAAGGAGTTCAACGAAAAGTACCATGTCCCAACAATATCATACGTCCCTCACCACCGACCATTTATATATGTGCATATATGGTCGGCCCCATAATGTTGGATCTGGCCAACATGCCATATCATTACATTAGCTAGATCAATGCTCCGTAGCATTTTCCTATTTATTGTAATCAAGAAAAAAAAAAAAGATTGACTTGCGTAGTGGATATATTATCAAAAGCCAAAAGGCTATTAATTAAGGTCAAACTAGAATGTGACAAGATCATATTTATATATATTAGGGTTTTCATGCTCCTGGGGTGACTGTCCTATAGTACATAGATTAGTGGTAGCCGAAAGGGAAAGGGAGTATCATGACCTATGATTAAGGTAGGAGACTTATTTTCTTTTAAAGTTGTGGCAACCAAAGTATGTTTTATTCATGAAAAAAAAATAAAAAAACAAAGAGAAAAGTGAAAAGAAATTTATGTCATTTCCAACTTCTGTTTTTGTTTTTTCAACTAAACTCAGAACCAACTAAAATAAATAAAAGAAAAATTGCAATATCAATTTATTTTTTTTCGTGTTCCCAATATTTATGAATAGAGAAAGAACTTACTGGGAAGTGATAATGTTGGTGGTGTAGTTTGGAGATGCTAGGCAGTGGAGTAGGCGAAGGCGTAGCAGAAGTTGATAGATCGTTGGGGGAGAGAAAGACTGCAATGGTGGCTGGTGGGTGGCGAAATGGTGACTGGTTTGAGACTTGTTCCATGCGATGATGGTGGTTTGGTACGAGAGTGGTAGCGGTAGAAACAACAATGGGATTTTTTTAAAATTTTGAAATTTAGAGAGAAGTAGAGAACAGAGGAGTGGACTGAGGAGTGAAGAGTTGCAGAGAGAGATATGAACAGAAAAAAGAAAAAGAAAAAGAAATTGTGTCTAACCCCAGTTAAGTGTGTGTTAACATTTTAAATGGCGTGGCACGTTTTTGACCATTGATACTCTCCATTCCAAATCCTCACCGTGTACTGGAGCCTCTCCATTTCAAAGAGAAATGGAGAGGATCTGGATCCAAGTAACTACCATGCGTATACCTCGAACGCGAATGACAAACTGGGGTATAGAGTAATCAAATTCGTGCATATTGGAGTAGAACTCCTGTATGATCATGGAAGGGCACGTGATTGGGGCGCCACATAGTGACTTCTAACCCCTACTGTAGGTGACAGTGGGTAGGTCAGTGTCAGAAAAATCTGACAGAACAACTTGGCATTTTGAATGAATGCCTCGTCGTGAAAAGTTCTCTAAGAAGTTTGATTTAGCCTTCTCGTCACGGAACTGTACATGAGATGGAGTGGGGTTAGAAGATGCCACGGAACGAAGAGGGTTCCAGGACGGAGTGGATTTACGTTTAGGTGCCATGACGCTACTAACGTAAGAAAGAGAAAGAGAGGGAGAGAGAGAAACAATCAGAAAAGCACCAACAAGATACAATATAACAAATATAGAAACTTGAAGGTACGTATGCATGAAAATGCATGAACATGTGACATGCAAATATAAATGCATCATGGGCTCAGCCCAATCCAAACCTACCAGCACACAACATAGCAACAAAGTAAACACACATCTAAAATACATGAAACATTGTTATAATGCACATGTGATGCAATGCATGAAGATTTAGAAATCATTTAAACAAGACCCATCCCAAAAATTTCACAAGAACTTCAATAATTTTGAAAAATCCCAAAATTTCTAAAAAGAACTAAACGTTAGGTAAAAAAACATGATAGAATGAGTGAAAAAGATCATACTAGATGAAAGAAGATGATCTTTAGGCCGAAAATCTCTTGGGAATGAATTTTAAAGTGAGAGAGAGGTGTTTGGGAGGTGAAAAGGATGAAAGCAATCAAGAGAGAGAAATGATCTGAAATTGCAAGGAAGGCTACATATAGAATCTTCATAAATCTCGATCGATCGAGAGTTATCGAGATTTAAAAAGGTGTGTTTTAGCTATCGAACCAGCTATCGAGGATCTAACGAGAGGTTTCCTCAACAATGAAGCTCGATGGATTGAGGTAGCTATCGAGGAGACAAAAAATTTCTCGATGGATTGAACTAGCTATCGAGAGCTATCGAGAATGCGATAAAAAGCAGCTGAAGGGTCTCGATAGATAGCCTAGCTATCGAGAGCTATAGAGAAGCTATCGAGATTACTTAAAAACATTTTTTCAAAGAAGAGAAAAAAACAGATAGGAATGCAATCAAGCATGCTACTCAACCAATGATCCAAACAATATTTTAAGCTCTCAAAAACATCTCTCAACATGAAAAGTGTTAAGCACATAGATCCCAAAACTCACACACACACACACACACACACACACACACACACACTAAACAAGTCTAACCAATTTTATATTTCAAAAACAAGTTAAGACAGTTTAGTGAGCATACATTAACACAAGTATTCCTTATGATGGCCAAATCACATTGTATCTGCACATGTATCAAAAGTAGCAAAGAATATTGCGTGTTGTGTGTGAAGAAAATCGCAAGATTGCATATGTGTCTACATATTATGACGATTTTAGATATTAGAAAATCACTTTAACTCACACACAATCATAACTGTTTGATGGGGACTTTCACCTTCGAAGTACATCCTATAACTCCCACATCTCCTAGAAGACATGCTTGCAATCATATATAAAGCATTTTGATCTTTTTGCTTTTATTTTTCTTTGCATATTTTTCTTTTAAGCAAACTATGCATGGGCATATAAGGGATAGAAAAGAATTACCCAATGATGTTAAGCATTTGACATTCCACTTTTACTATGTCGAAGCATACAAATGTCATTTCATGATTGGCGGGCAACAGTGGTGAGATGGTTATTTATGCCTTTCTCTTAGGATTTTCTAGTCCTTTGTTAGGACATATGTGTTTCACATGTTAGGAACATATGTCACTATTTTATGTAATTGGCTAATCTTTTGACAAAACGCACTTTCCTTGTATTTGGGTAGATCTAGGATGTGTTTAATACTTCAAGAAACCTTGTTTCAAGACCAAGTGTTAAAGCCATGCAAGTCTGTCCAAGATTCAAGCTGAGAAAGTGCCTATCATTAAAGCTCGACAGCTAGCATCTAAGAAACCTTGTTTCAAGACTAAGTGTTAAAGCCATGCAAGTCTGTCCAAGATTCAAGTTGAGAAATTGCATGTCATTAAAGCTCGACAGCTAGCATCTATCGAGCTTTAAGAGTTGTTCCAGCCCCGTGGCTCGACAGCTGCTTGATAGATAGCTATTTGTCAAGGTTTATGAAAAACAGAGTTTCAGATCTATTTTGATTCTAATCCGTGATTATGTGTTTGGGCTTTCTTTTCTCACAACCCTAGACATAAAAAAAAGGATTATTTTAAGGGCAGTCAAAGGTGACACAAGTTGCACAAGTGTTGAGCAAAGTTTATTCAAGCAAATTGTGACTGGAGACAGAATTTGCCCTAGTTCATCTTTCTTGAGTTGAAGCTGCTGTGTTTGTGCACCGTAGGGTTTTGTAACCAATGAGCTTCTTGATCTTCATCGTCTGGATGAACTGAAGAACTTTGCAGCCAACAACCTTCTCTAGTTGGTGATTGAAGTTGCGTACTAGGATTTGCACAATTGGTTAGTCACGTACTGGGAGCCGTGCATTACAAGAAGAGATTGTCACTACAAAACAAGTCCAATTGGGTATTAGGGTGAGAGTTCAACTGTAGGTTGCTATAAGGTACTGGAATTCCTTTACTTGTAACCGCTTGTTGTTATAATAGTGGATTCTCGGGAGTGGTGACCTTAAAATCACCCAGTGGGGTTTTTGCTGTGTTGGTTTTCCCCATTCGTAAACAAATCACTGTGTCAATTTAATTTCTGCTGCACTTAGTTTAATTGGTGATCTGTTTGTGTTACCATGCGCTTTGCATGTTAATTTGATTAATTAATAAACTTGGCTAATTAATCAATTAATTAATCACAAAAGGTCAATACGTTTTTGGCCTATCAAGTGGTATCAGAGCAGACACACTCTAATTAAGTTTTGATCTTTGCTGTGTGATCCATTGACCCCTGTTTGTCATGGATAGAGGACAATCTTTAATTATACCTCCTTTATTTGATGGCACTAACTATGCATACTGGAAAGTACGCACGAGAGCTTTCTTGTAGTTTTTAGATGAGAAAGTGTGGCAAGCTGTTGAGATAGGCTGGACCAAGCTGAAGGAAGCACCGGCCAATTGGGATGATACCAAGATCAAGGTGGCAAACTTCAACAACAAGGCACTGAATGCCTTATTCTGTGTGGTCACTAATGAAGAGTTCAAGAAGATATCCTCTACTGAAACTGCTAAGGAGGTATGGACCATTCTCCAGACAACCTTTGAGGGAACCAAGGCTCAAGGATTCAAAGCTTCAGAGGCTCACTACAAGTTTTGAGGAAATCAAGATGGAGGAGGATGAGTCGTTTGATGAGTTTTATGCCAAGCTCAAGGATATAGTGAGCTTAGCCTTCAATTTTGGGGAAACCATTCCTGAACCCAAGATTGTGAGAAAGGTGCTTAGATCTCTACCTGAGAGATTCCATGCTAAAATCACGGCGATTGAGGAATCAAAATCATGACAAGATCCTTTTGATAGAGTTGGTTGGTAATCTATAGACCTACGAGCTAGGGTTAACGAGGATTGGTAAGTCGGGTAAGAGTAAAAGCATGGAATTGAAGGCCAAGAGTAGTGACACAGATGAGTCTTCAGACGATGAAGATTCTAAGATGAAGTCCTACATCACCAGGCAATTCAAGAAGTTCATGAAGAGTTCCAATGGGAAGGGCTTCGACAAGGACCGTAAGCAATCCAGTTCTTCTCAGTTCAAGAGCCAAGATAAAGGGAAGAAGGATGCTAGGGATGGCGGTCAGTACGCTGTTACTTCAGGACCAAAGTGCTTTGGGTTTCAAGGCTTCGGTCACATGAAACAGGAGTGCCCCATATATCTCAAGACCATTGGGAAGAGCAAGGCACTTGCTGCTACTTTGAATGGCATTAAGCCTGAGGATGATTCTGACAATGAGGATGACGGAATCCTGAATGCCTTCACTGCCATTGTCAATTCTACTGAGGGGATTGTTGATGATGTGGATGAAGAAGAGGAATTGGTGGAGTCCAAGTTTGAGAAGATGGATGAACAAGATGACATCTATACAGCCTATGCGAAGTTATACAAGGTCTTAGAGAAGCATGAGAAGATGTACAGGTTGACCACCAAAAAGCTTAGTGATGTAGAGCTGGAATGAGAAAAGCTTTCCACAAAGTTTGATGAAGCCAATTAGACTATTGGAGAATTGAGGTTTGAGAATAATTTTTTGGCTGAGAAGATCAAGAAACTTGAAGCGGAGCTGTTTCAAGTTAGAGCTCAATTGGAGAGAACTTCAAGTGTAAAACTTGATGAGATGCTCAGCATTTAGAAATCGACTTCTGATTGGACCGGTTTAGGGTATGATTTCTCTTCTCCTAGTACTGCTTCTACTAGTACTACTGTTTTTGTTCCTCCTGCTAATAATATTGAAATTGAGAACAATGATGTTAAAACTGAATTAGCTAGTGAGAACATAGATAAGGATAAATCTATTTTAGGAGCACCCCCTAAGCAAGATAAGAAAGAAGTTAAAAACCTTGGGGCTAAGAAGACTAACTCTCAAAAGCTTAAACAGAAGAAGCAGCATCTCTGTCATCATTGTGGAGTTGCCGGTCATACTCAACCAAATTGCTATAAGTGGTTAGCCACTCAACAAAGTAATGGCATGATAGCTTTGGGAAATCAGAATCAGCTTTAATCCTCTTTTGCTCCTCTTGGAGATCTTCTCAAAGCCCTCATGTTCCTTTTGAACTTAAACGGTTTTAATTCTTCCCCCTCACCGCCGGTTCAAGGGTTTACTCAAAGGAAAGGTTCTTCCAAGGTGTGGAAGGAAAATGACTTCAAGTGATTCTATCACTTTCTTCTCTCTCTTCTTGTTTTTGTTTTTGCATTACTTATGTGTTTTGCTTTTTATTTTGAGTCAGTCTAGTTTTATGCTTTGCTTTGCTTAACATGTTTTTGTCTATTTATTTTTAGTTTTGTTTATTTTTTTTTTCATAAAAATAAAAAAAATTGAAAAATCAGAAAAATACAAAAATAGTGTGTTATGCGTACATTGGTACTTATGTACCTTGGATGGCCATTGAAACAAAGTTTTCTAAACTTTGTATTGTTTGTAGTTTAGATGAGCATCTTTATGCACAACTAAGCAAGTGAGCTTTGTGGCTCGTGTTTGTGATGAGTAAGATTAAGTTATCTCTTGTACTTAACACTTGTATCACTCTTTTTGACGGGAAGGACTAGAAAATTCTAAGAGAAATGCATAAATAACTATCTCACCAATGTTGCCCGCCAATCATAAAATGACATCTGTATGCTTCGGCATAGCAAAAGTACAATGTCAAAAGCTTAACATCATTGGGTATTTCTTTTCTATCTCTTATATGCCCATGCATGGTTTGCTTAAAAGAAAAAATATGCAAAGAAAAATAAAAAGCATAAATATGATTGCAAGTGTGTATTCTAGGAGATGTGAGAGTTATAGGTTGTACCTCGAAGGTGATAGTCTTTATCAAATAGTTATGATTGTGTGTGAGTTAAAGTGATTTTCTCATATCTCAAATCGTCATAACATGTAGATACTTTTGCAATCTTGTGATGTTTTTTACACACAACACACATTATTCTTTGCTACTTTTGATAGATGTGCAGGTACAATGTGATTTGGCCATCACAAGGTTTACATGTGTTAATGTATGCTCACTAAACTGTCTTAACTTGTTTTTGGAATATAAAATTGGTTAGACTTGTTTAGTGTGTGTGTGCATTTTGGGATCAAAATGCTTGACATTTCTCTTGTTGAGAGATGTTTTTAAGAGTTTAAAATGTTGATTGGATCCTTGGTTGAGTTGCATGTTTGATTGCATTCATGTCTGTGTTTTTCTCTTCTTGAAAAACTGTTTTTAAGCAATCTCGACACCTCCTCGACACTTCTCGACACTTGGCTTATCTATCGAGCTCTTCAGCTGTTTTTTTTTATCGCAATCTCGACACCTTTCGACAGCTAAGTGGATTGATCGACAAACTTTCTGGGTCCTCTATAGCTCCTCGACAGCTAGGTGGATCGATCGAGCTTCTTTATAAACTTTTCTATTGAATTGATCCTTGACAGAACCTCGATGGATGGCTCGATAGCTAGGACACATGTTTAAACCTCGACACCTCCTCGACACATCCCGATCGATTGACCTTTATGAGGTTCCTATTTAAGCGCTGTTCGCGATTTCTTTCTCACTTTTCTCGATCTCTTTCTCGACAGATCCATCTCCTCACCTCCCAAACACTCACTTCTCTCTCGAAACCTTCAAACCCATGTGATTTTCGGCCTTTCCTTACTTCAAATCACTTGGTATGATCTCTTTTTCTCTCATTATTCGTGCATTTAGACCTAAGTTTTGGGGTTTTTGAAAAATTTTGGGGTTTTTTCAAAATTGTTGAGTTTTTGTTGAAATTTTGGGATGGGTTTTTGTTTAAATGATCTTTAAACCTTATGAATTCCATCACATAAGCATTATAATAGCATTATCTTGCATTTAGATGTGTGCAACTGATTGTGTGCTGGTAGGATTGGATTGGGCTGAGCCCATGATGCTTTTTATATTGCATGTCACATGTTCATGCATTCCCATGCATACGTTCTTTCTCTTCAATATATCTTGATATATTTGAATTATTTTTGGGACTTTTCTGATTGTCTCTCTCTCTCCCTCTCTCTTCTGTTTGCGTTAGTCTGTGTCTATGGCACCCAAATGCAAGTCTACTTTGTCATGGAACCCTCTTCGTTCCGAGGCATCCACTTCGTCTGATCCTACTCCTTCATCTATTCTGAATGCCAAGTCATCCTGGCAGACTTCGCCGACATTGATCTACCCACTGTCATTCACAATCGGGGTTAGGAGTCACTGTGTGACGTCCCGATCACATGTCCATTCATGCTGATCCAGGAGTTTTACTCCAACATGCATGAATTTGATTATTCAGTACCTCATTTCATCACTCACGTTCGAGGTACGCGCATTGCTGTCACACTGCAGATTGTTGCGGATGTGCTCCGTGTCCCTCGGGTAGAGTTTCTTGACTACCCTGGTTGTGATCATCTGAGAACTGTGTCTAAAGACGAGCTCATATCTGCTTTTTGTGAGTGCCCTTCTGAGTGGGGTGAGCGTCAGTTCACTTACTGTTCGGGCTTTGCAAAAGGCCCTCGGTTTTTGAACATGATCATGAGTTTTGTTCTTCACCCTCTGTCTCACTATAACTCTATCACAGAGCCTCGTGCTCGATTTTTGTTGTCCCTTCTTGAGCATCTTACTATAGATTTTCCTTCTCACTTTATTCTTTTATCGTAAATGTTTATAGGGATACGGTGTCCCGTGATAAGCTCATCTTCCCTTCCACTATCACGAGGATCTTCCACTTTACCTACATGTGTGCCATAGACGCAGCTACCGTTAAACGGAGCGAGGCACAGTTTAGGTCGAGGCAGTCTGGGTCAATAGCTCCTCCCACCTGTTCGGCTCTATCCTGATCTGCTCCATCCACATCTGCTCCCTCCTCTTTTACGGGCGATGTGACTCTCGGGGACATCATGACGCAGCTTCAGTGCATGGATGCTTGCCTTGATGCACTCTCTACTGAGTTGTATCAGGTGAACATCTATGTTGTTCGTATTGCATGACGGTTGGCGGTCATGGGTGGCTTCGTTTCTAAGACTTCTCCTCTACCTACTCCAGAGGCTTCTGAGGCTGAGGATGTGGATGATGATGATGGTGCTACTGCTTCTGATGATGTTAATGATGGAGACTTTAGCTCTTCCGGTACAGATAAGATGTCTACTTGACACTTTTACTCTTTGTCACTCGTGACAAAAGGAGGGAGTAGTTTTGGATATGATTGTAGTCATACTTAGGGGGAGAGTTAGTATAGGACCATTTTGTTAGGGGGAGTGTTGATATTTGAGGGATGTAGTGAGGATTATTTGTATCTTTTTCTTTTCTCCTTTTTAGATACATTTATATCTTGTACATGGGTCTTGTGACCAGTATTGACATACATTGTACTTATTTTCTTTATATGTTGATGTATGTTTCTTTCGCCTACTCTTACATATGTTGTTTCTTTTCTCTCTTTATGCACATGCTTTTTATTACTTGTATGCTATCTATTATTTCTGTTTCACACAAAGATGCCTTGATGTGTTTCGTTTAAAATGTTTCAGAAATACAGGTTGTTAAAGTCTACTTGTCATAAACTCTCTTCTTGCAAAGTTTTTCAAGAGTTTGTGTTAGGTAGATTTTATTGTATTCAACAAGTGAGTATGAGTTGAGTGATTTATGACTTCTCTCATATGTTCATTTGTTTGTTATGGTTTTGTCACGGATTGCTAAAGGGGGAGATTGTTAGGACATATGTGTTTCACATGTTAGGAACATAGTCACTATTTTATGTAATTGGCTAATCTTTTGACAAAACGCACTTTACTTGTATTTGGGTAGATCTAGGATGTGTTTAATACTTGTTTCAAGACCAAGTGTTAAAACCATGTAAGTCTGTCCAAGATTCAAGCTAAGAAAGTGCCTGTCATTAAAGCTCGACAGCTAGCATCTATCGAGCTTTAAGAGCTGTTCCAGCCCCGTGGCTCGACAGCAACTCGACAGATAGCTATCTATCGAGGTTTATGAAAAACAGAGTTTCAGATCTGTTTTGACTCTAATCCGTGATTATGTGTTTACGCTTTCTTCTCTCACAACCCTAGACATATAAATGGATTATTTTAAGGGCCGTCAAAGGTGACACAAGTTGCACAAGTGTTGAGCAAATTTTGTTTAAGCAAATTGTGACTGGAGACAAAATTTGCCCTAATTCATCTTTCTTGAGTAGAAGCTGCTGTGTTTGTGCACCGTAGGGATGGATTGAAGAACTTTGTAGCCAATAACCTTCTCTAGTTGGTGATTGAAGTCGCGTACTGGGATCCGCGCAATTGGTTAGTCACGTACTAGGAGCCGTGCATTACAAAGAGAGATTGTCACTACAGAACAAGTCCAATTGGGTATTGGGGTAAGGGTTCAACTGTAGGTTGGTATAAGGTACTGAGATTCCTTTCGACTAATCTAGCTGCCTCGAAGAGAAGGAGGGCCACAAACAAGAGCATCTTTTTTAGATATCCCATAATTAGAGCTATTAGCTTAGCTCAAAGCAAAGGAGGAAGGGTGGGCAACAGGTACCACGAGCCCTCTATTCCACACATCTATCCAGAAGCAAGTGTAGTTCACCGGTTCCACCGAATGCTCCTATCTCTCGGCAAAGATCATGTGAGTGTGTAGTTATGCTTCGGTCTATTTCTGATCAAACTCCCTTCCTGTCATCGTATCTTGTGTCAGAATCACTTTCAAGCTTCTTATTGCTTTCCCATCAGTGGCAGTTTTGTCTCCTATCCCTACCGATAGTAACTGATCAACCTACTATTGGAGTTCAAGAGCATATCTTTTTCCATTATCGGCATCTTTCTATCTCGGAGTGCACTAAGGCATCAATTTGAATTCCAAGCCCTATTGCTTGGGAATAAATGCTTCCTTAGTTGCTTGCTGGAGAAAAACGAAGCCTTAAAAATTTGAAATTCATCCCTCAAAGCGGATAAAGGCTTAAACCTATTCATCTATCCTATCCCTCGCTTTAGAGTCTCGGGCTCTTTTTTTTTTTTTTTTTTTTTTTTGCATGGCTACTGCTTTGCTTCTATTGCTTGATACTCAGCGATGACTTGTCTCACTACTAGCTGAGAATCACCTTTATTAACGTTAACGTGGATGGATCGTATGCCCATTGCTGTAGCTAGTTCTAATTCGATAAGCAAGGCTTCATAGTCAGCTACGTTGTTCGTGCATAGGAAGTGACCACTTGATGAAATTTGGAGATACACGGGACAAATGGCTAATACTACTGGAAGGATTCCTCTTTGGATAATAGGCACTGTAACAAGTATTCTTGGAGGGCCACTTTGGTCTTTTATTTCCAAAAATAGGTTTTTGCTCATTTAAAAATCTACGCAAGTCAAGGCCGATGTATGCAGACAGGACCCGTGTATGCAAGCCCATTCCCACATACGCAGAACCTCAAGAGCAGACCCGTGTATGCATGAACAGAGTTGCGCATGCATGAATTCAAGCTGCATACGCAGGCTTGAGCCTGCACACGCAAAAGCAGAGATAGAAATAACTCTTCAACATTTTCAAGTATACATCATCCAAAATCAATCCTAAACATGTTCCTACCCCTACTAAGATGTTAGGTTTTCATCTAAACCCATCCTATAACAAAAACCAAGCATTTACATGGCAAAAAACACATTGAAACGGAAGATCAAAGAGAAACTTGTAAATGAGAAAAAGTTTGAAAACTTACAGATTCAACCATGGGGATGGGATTCTCTGGCTAGTATGTTAATGGTGGAGGCCCCATTAACCTCGTTGCCGCACTCCAGCAGGTGAGGTGGAATGCATCAGAAGAAAGGACGTAGGAGGACTTATTGGCCTTGGGTGCCATTGGAGAAGATGAAGAGAGAAAATGAGAGAGTTAGAAAGTGTGAGGAAGAGAGAGGAAAGGGAGGTTTTTGTAGAGAGAAGAAAAAGAAAGAAAGAAGAGTTATGAAGAATGTGAAAGGTGAGGAAGATGAAGAGAATGAAGAAGAAAAAGAAACGGTTGGTAACCATTGGAGAGAAAAAATGAAAAGGCGAGAATACACCTGATGGCTAAACTACATGTAGTTTAGGCCTCACCACTAAACTACATGTAGTTTAGTCATGAATAGTAAAAAAAAGAAAAAAGAAAAAATCATTCTTTCACAAAAGGTAAAACATCTCAAGATTACCCCAATTAGGCACAAAATCATTAAAGGACTCCCCAATGAGCGGTGAAGGAAGTAGAAGACTCTTCCCCCCAATGAAGCATGTACATCCCAAAACTATTTCCAGTAGATCACACGAAATCAAGAACACTATCCCCAATAAGGAAGCAGAAGACTCTTCCTCAATGGTTTAAGCGCATTAAGCATCATCCCCATGAAGGAGGCAGAAGATTCTTCCTCGATGGACCCAAGCACATTTAAACAATCCCTAATGAGAAAGTAGAAGATTCTTCCCTAAAATATCCTTGGTGAATCAAGTATACCTAAAGTATCCCCTGTGAGGAAGAAAAGATTCTTCCTTAGTGTGTCCAATACACCTAAAAAAATCCCCAGCGAGGAAGAAGAAGATTCTTCCTCAAAGTCCTCAACATACCATGAAGGAAGCAGAAGATTCTTCCCCAGTGGATCACACATTTACACTGCTCCTCAACGAGTCCATTCCTACTACTCTCAGTGAGTTTCTCATCCCTAAGCAAGTCATGAGAGGTAGAAGATTCCTCCCCATATACATCTACTCCTTAGCGAGTTTTCACCATTCCTAGTAGATCCAACAATATAAGATTGCTCGTGCACATATCCTCCGGGAGTTGAACATGCAGGCATGGTAGAAAAGGGTAGAGATAGTGATAGAGAAAGAGACCAAGGTCAACCTGAGGCAAGAGCCTCACTAGAAAAGGTAGAGAAAGAAGTGAAGAAGACAAGAGGAACAAGTCGTTCGGAGAAGTTTGAGGCAAGTGCCTTGGATGGACACCACAGAGACTATATCCTTTTGTTGTTTGTTGGGTTAGCTCATAAGAGCACCCTTGTTTGATTTTTATTTATTTATTTATTTTTTTAGTGACTTCAGGATAGTGAGTCACTCGCCATTTGCTTGCAAGTGGCAAAACAGGTTTTGGGATAGTGAACCTGTCGTTGCTTGTTTCCCGAGCAACAAAGGTGAGACTTCAGACATACGAATCCCACACAACTCTTCGGAGTTGCATCCTGCCCTATGTATGTGTGATGTGTGTCGTGTGTGTGGGCTGGGCCCGAGCCGTACATCGAAACAAAATATTTTGTCTCTTATACTTTTGATTTCGTTAGCGAAGCTTACAAATCAAAAGAAGGGGTATCTGTAGACACCGCATTTTGTACCTCTTACGACTTGGGCCCTCGTTCTCCAATGATGCTCGAACTTTGAGGCCTAAGGCCAGTCTAGAGCCCAATCAAATATCAAATTGACTTGAGTGTTAAAATGGAAAATATAACCTTTTAAATGAGCAAAAATCTATTTTTGGAAATAAAAGACAAAAGTGGCCCTCGGCCCACTTACGTGGGTAGTGGCCGGCGTACGTGGGCCAAAGTATGCGTACGTAGGCACATTCTTATGTACACAGCTAGGGTTTCAAAACTATGAAAAATGCAAGTTTTCTGCAATAATGACTGAGGTTTAAAATGAATCCCACATCGTTTGGGAGCCGTTCCAAGCCCCATTTTTTCCACTATATAAAGTCTTTCATGGTACATTTTCAAAACACATAGAAATCCCACAGGAAAAACCTAAGATTCACTAGAAAATAGTGAATCAAAAGGGATTTTTTCAGAAAACACCCTCAAGTCAATTTCATTTGATTGAGACCTTTTCTGGCCCCTAATCCTTTTAGGTCAACATTGCTAATCGCTTGTTTAATAACTTGTGATATTTTTGATTGAGGGGAACGGTCAAAATCAAAGCTTGGGAACTCGTTTTTGAGGTATCAAGCTACAACTCTTTCTTTTTATTTTATGCTTTTTCTTTCAGTTTTATTTTCGTTTCTTTGCTTAGTTTATATTTTTATATGTCTGTGTAGTTTAGTTTTATGCCTGTTTGATGTTTATAAGCATGCTAGGTTGTTAGAATTAAGGTTTTCTTTTGTACTTAGTTTTCTATCTCATGTTTCTAGGTTAGGGTTTTGAACAAGTCCCACGCATGCATGTTAGAAACATGCATGTGAAATCCTGCGTATACAGGTGCTTGCCTAGAAACCTAATTCAGATTTCTTAAATTGTTTGGTTTACTTGTTTCACATGTTTTGTCTTTGTTTAAACCCTTTTCTTATGTTTATACATACCTGAGTCTTTGTCTTGTATGCTTGCTTATCTTTAATGTGCTTAGATTAGGGTTTCATGTTTATGCCTCGTTTAAACACCATGATCATTCATTCACATGTCCATGCATAATGCCATAGGTGCTGAGACGCTAAAAGGTAAGCAAGGTAAGTCATGCATTCACATGTACATGCATGTTGTTTGTTTAATCCTCTCTTGATATGTGACCGAAGTTGATGCCTTATTTTTTATTCATGATATGACTTGCTTTGCTGCCATGTTTGGTTTGTTGCCTTGCCTTGAGATGTAAGATAGGGTTTCACATGCTAGAGTTTCTCATATGTGTTTGGCTCTTTATTGCTTTACGGATAGATATTTGTTCTGAGATCAAGATGCCATGATTCTAGTAGAATATAAGTGTTGAATTTGGTTTTTAATAAGGTTAAGACATAAGACACAACGATGGGAGGCCAGCCTTAGGGTTGGGCAATCTTGGGTGCCTAACACCTTCCCAGGAACATACCTAAACTCCGAACCCATACTCTGGTAGTAAGATCAAAGGTACTTCCTCGAAAAGGACGCTATATATATGATTCCTAGACCATTGCAAAAACCAGGTAGCAACTTCGAGCAAGACCCATTGTGTCCATAATAGGCATCAAACTTACCATTTCCACAAAGACCCCTTAGGGTTTAGGGTTTGGGGTTTGGGGTTTGGGGTTTGGGGTTTGGGGTTTGGGGTTTGGGGTTT